>JAILYA010000031.1:1660688-2260688 GCA_021437795.1 Rhodamnia rubescens | reverse complement strand
ACTGCAAACACTTGTAGGATGTTCTCATATATGTTAAACAACTGTGGAAAGTGTCCTGTGTGGTATGGGTATTCTTCACGGGATTGATTTTCAGAGTTGTGCCTCTGTAGATTGGTGGTTTTAAAAAATGTTCTTATGATCGACATTTAATTTACAGAGTTCTTCAGAGCCAAATACAATTCAACAGTCATCAGAGCCCACAGGAAGCTAGTCCACCTGAAATTTCCTCCTTCTCAGAGTCTTTAAAATCTAAGTTCTCTTCTGCAACCGCCAGGTAAAAGTATTTTGCAACTGGATAATGTTGGAGAATTATCTTTTGTCATAGCAATTCTGTGAAGAGCCCTAACCTATGATATATTATGTATCAGATACAAGGAGTCAATCTCAAAGGGCACTAGAGGTTTGAAGGAGAAGATACTTGCACGCAACAGCTCAGTCAAGGAGCTGAGTAAGGGAGTTCAGCGTGAGATGAGTGCTGGAATTGCTGGTGTTGCCCGCATTATTGAGCGCCTAGACCTGACTCCTAAGCGATCTGGAACCTCTGCTTCTGTCCCCGGTCATGTCGTGGTATCTTCGGATTTCTCCACCAGGGAAAAGAGTTCTCTGGAGGATCTTCTGACTCAATCTTTTAGAGAGGGTACAGAAAGAGTGCACAACGTAAGTCCAGATGCAGAATTACATGACATGGGTAATATCCCAGGTCGACTTGAAGTTATTCCAACCCAGGTAACAAACACCATTTCTGTAGTTTGACTATTTACTTGATTTTCTTGCGGAATCTACTTGGATGAGCTGTTTGCGTAGCATGGAAACGGCTAATTAGAATCCAGAGTTGTCAGTCAAAACTTTTTCTTTGACAAAGTCCTACTCTTCATGTCGAATTATGTGAAAAAATTGATAGTACATGACCGGCCTTGATACACTGCTGTAATGGTAGTATCCCAAGGTGAAAAGAAGCTGGCAAAACAAAAGGTGATGTGGCGCCGCGTCACTTGGGTTTAGAGTTGTCAGTCAAAACTTTTTCTTTGAAAAAGTCCGACTCTTAATGTTGAATTATGTGAAAAAATTGATAGCATGACCAGCCATGATACAGTACTGTAATGCTAGTATTCCAAGGTGAAAGGTGAAAAGAAGCTGGCAAAGCAAAAAGTGATGCGGTGCCACATCACTTGGGCGATTTAGTTTTGCACACAGAAGCATGATGAATCGTTTTCGTCTTATATTTCTGCAGGAGAGACACTAACACTGCTATATCGTGGGTTGGCCTTGAGTAATATCGCGTTCTCTACTGTGGCTCATCCGAAGGCATGTGAAGCAAGCGACGTACTGTTAGAAAGCCAACTTCCTCATTTGGTTTCTGCGTCCTGCATCCACTGTTCAGTTGAAGGAATTATCAGCTGATTGTTTTACATATGAAAGCATTCTTTCTATATACTTGAGGGTATTGGAGAAGGATCTTTGGATATTTCTCATTTTACTTATGTTTCTATTCACAAAGTGGTTTGCACCTTCGGGAATTCAAAGAAATTTCCGTTTCCTCCTCCTATACACTGTACTATGGACAGGCCAAGTGCAGTATATCTATCACTATGGGGATGATACAGAAATACTTCTCCAAGCCCCGGCATCCCATCCTTTTTTATTGCACTGGTAAAAGCATAACACTGGCACCAGAGGAAAGAAAACAAGATCCCGATACCGTTGTGCTAGAAAAGAGAATTATTCGAAGGCTTCCAAGGTTTAAGCCTTATGAACTGCGATTGGTTGATTATACATGCATATGGGAGTTCAAAGAGACCTGGGATAAGTAAAAGGTTGTTCTAAGTCCAGTACAGCCAGATCTCTTTGATTGGCCGTTTTTATTCCTGAGATTTTTTTTTTTTCGTAATATTTCTGAGATTCTTGATTGGCATATTGCTGCATTTTGTTCTCCGTAAGCTCTTGAATGGCTTGACGATCTCCCACGATGCCTCTTTCCACGTCTTTTCTCAGCATTGCTCATCTTAGTGATGGTTGTGTTCGTCTCTGTTTGGAGCCTGCGAGTCAAGCTACTGACCTATTTGTGATCGACTTGATGATCATTCGGACTTGGCTCCTTTTCTTTCTGAATCAGAATAACTGATTTGAGTCGATCTTGATCTAGGAAGTTGCTGAATATCCTTCGTTGCGGTGAAGATCCAGAAGTACTTCCACGTTGTTGCATCCCATCTTTTTGTAATAGCGATGGTAAAAGCAGAATTAACCGAGTTGAGCCTAATGAAAAGTTAGTAGAGCCAAGCTCGAACCTTAGAAGACATGTCTGAATTCGAGTTTAGCATCAGGGTACACAGCCGATTGGGGTCACACTTAAGCAATGAATTCTGGTCAGGCCGCTGTTGTCAGAGGCCACATATTATGCAGAATGCGTTAGTCAAGGACAAATGACCTCCAGGATAGAGCCACAAGGCATTTTGAGGCTAGTCAATCTTCTATTACGGTGAAAAAAGCATTGATACTATGAAAATGGTGTAGGAGTACAAAAACTTGTTTCTCATTGTTCACAATCAACTTATTCTTATGCTACCTGAGAGTCAAGCTGCAAGTGATCATCCTAGCCCTGATAAAACAGTATCAACGAACAGACAACCTCATGTAACTTGTGGAACAAAGGAAACAGCAGCTAGTCACGACATTCTCTCTCTTGAGTCATGCCTTAGCGGTGAGCAAGTGCTTCTTGGAGGATCGCGAAACAAGGAAACGAGCCTCATATCTGTCCCAGAATAACCTCGGCACCAGAAACCTTGAGGTCGGATGGAGCTTCTTCCACATTGAGAGCCTTCACTTTCCCGTCTTCCACATAAGCTGACCATCTACACCAGAGCACCCATTTCAAGAAAAAAGTAAATCCAAGGGCAAGATGATCATTTAGTTAGACATTTCACTCATAACGTTACGGTCCAAAGCTAAACATGACAGTCGGAAGAAGATTCAACAAGGATGTTTGATGTCCAATATGGAGTTAATAGGGCCTAGGGTATACCTTTCAGAGCGAAGTCCAAGCAATGCTGCTGAGAGATCTTTAGTCAAGTCCAAGCTCTTATGGAAGCTAGCATCAAAATCCCCATAGAATTCGATCTATTACGTTTAGGATAACAAGCATGAGTTCATGTCAGAGCCTTCTTTCACTTTAAAATATGGGGAGACAGAGACGAGAGATGTTCACAAACAAGGTTGAATCAAGCTTTCCTTGTGGTGATAGATACGTGAACCACATTCCTTCACCGTGCCATACACATACTATCATAAAGAAGCATCATGTGCGTCTCTGGAAATGGACTCTTTTGCCCACGGAAACTTCTGTCGTAGTACACGTTCTTTAAAGATGGTGTTAATAATAAAACTGAGCCAATGCTCAACAACCAGTTCACCTCTGATTGTGATCACTGCACGTCCTAACTACGAACATTCACAGCTTTGCAGAAGGAATATTGGGACAAAATGGAGAATTAGTTCTTGAAAAAAAGAAACCAAAAGAAAGTAGTTCCACTAGTCGCCAGAAATCTTCACAACAATCAACAAATTTTTCTTCGAAAAATTATCATAAAGACTGACAAGAGAATCAACCACCCAACTCAAACATTCCAAAACCGTTCATAATCGTTTAAGAGATAGAGAAGACTGCCAAAAGAATATTTGCATAAAGAATATATGTAAGCCAGACACAGTAGTTCATCTCTGAAGGCAATAAAAGAATTGGGATTCAAGTTTATAACTTACAGCATCTTTCGCTTTGAGATTTTCAGCCCAGCCATTCATGGTGTAGGGGTCATTAACAGCCACACAAATGACAGAGTCTATGCCTTTAGCCTTGAACTTATCAATGTTATTCTTGTAGCTAGGCACATGCTGCTGTGAACAAACTCCTGTGTACGCACCCTGGGAGACATGAAATATGAAAACTTGAATAAAGAACACCAGAGAAAGAAGAAAAAGAAAAACCATTAAAGTTCCTATTGACTTTCTATTGTTTATTATTTGACTTGCTATACCCACAGCTTCAATATGTCAAATCTTCTTACATTTAATTTGTCTCAGTTTCCGACTTTAAAATGGCAAGACAATACACATCATGGACTATAGCTGGATATGGCATTTCAAGAAAACTGATGCAACACCACTAAGAAGAGACTGAAACTACAGTTTCTCTTGACAAGCGTGGTATTAGATGCAAGATGAATTCGGCATCAAGTACTTGGGTCAAATTAAACAAATAGAGATATAGTGTAGACAAAACTAGAAATACCATAAGAGGTAAGATGGAAGATTAAATAAGCCATCACATCAAATGACATTGTCAACGGACAACAACAAAGTTTTCTCAAAACATTCTCATTTGCAGCTAGGAATCAGGAAGAAAGTGAACCACAGCACCTAAACATTGTGGACTAGCATGCACTCTCATATTCTGGACTGCAAAGCCATTTGAAGTTTCCGCTAGCAACCCAGCACCTAATTTTTCTACAAGTACAACATATCATCGAAGAATGGGTCAACTCCACATAAAAGCATGAACTATTGGTTTCCAATTCGATGTCATTTATTACGCACTTATTCAGATCGCTGTATCCCCCTTCCAGCTTTTAATAAATAAGAACTTTGCAGAGTTCAAAAGAAAGATTTCGACTTTTGCTATCTAATATACATTAAGTTCCGTTGCAGCACAGGCCAGGAATAACGCCATAAATTAAAGAGCATAACACGACTCTCTCAAGGTAAAGTCTAGCTACATATCATTATCCATTGAATTACTCAAGCCTGCGCACAATGACACTGACCAAGGAGGCGAGAACACAAAAACAAGCCATTCAAAACTGAAATGATTTCCATTAGGCAATTCAGACGCATCTCCTCTGTTGTATTCAACCATTTCAGATGTCAGAAAAAAGGAGCAACCTTTGCCGCGGAGTTAGCACTAACTAAGGAAGACATAAGCTAAGGAAGACATAGCTTATTGCAACTAACAAACATGAATCAACTGCATTTTTAACAAAAAGCCACAGATTGTTTCACGCAAAACTACAGACATAAGAAAGTGGAGAATTCACTAACCGGGAGACCGAAAATCACAACCTTCTTGCCCTGAAATTCCATGACCAAATGAAGCCCAAAACAAAGAAAAGGAAAAAGCAAAGAAAATTAGCTTTCAACTTGAATCAAACTATAAATTACGAAAAGAATTCAAATTCAGATACTAAACTTCCCCCGAGAATGAAACAATCGCAAAAGCCTACCTTGAAGATATCCTTGAGAGGGGTGGTGGCGAACTTGGAGGACACGCCTTCGTCCCAGCTTCGAGCCTTCTGGAGGGAGACGCCCGGCGCGGCGGAGACTATGTCGCCGCCGACCGCGATCGAAGCGTAGGTTCTGGCCGCCGACACCGCCACTCTCAGGCCGCCGAGGACGGAGGAGCTCGAGCGCTTCGCGATCAGCGACGCCATCGCAGAGGTTCGCAGTGGGACTCGCCTTCCGTCGATGTGGGGTGTGCGGGTGTAATGTGGACTGGTGTGGTTCCTTTCCTTCTCGACCGGTTTTGTTCCACTGCTTGAGGAAGAAGTGAAGTCTTTTTTAATAATAAAGAATTATTATTTATTCTTTACTCCGGTGATCGGAGACGACGACTCGACGGCGGCGGTGTTGGCAGCAACAGCTGGTGATGGTCGCTACAGTGGTTGGCCGCTAACGAAGATGGTCGGTGGGGGCGGCGACGGGCGGTAGACAAAGATGGCGGTGATGGACTGTAACGTCGAAGGTGTGATTGGGACAAAAATGCGTTGAAAATGAAAAAGGTCGAAGTGAGTGATAGACGTGGCCGGTTCCACGGAACCGCCAGGTTCGGGCAGTTCGGGTTCCGTTTTTTAAAATTAATTTTTAAAATAATAAATAATAAAATAATATAAGAAATTATAAATTATAATCAAATTGTACATTATAATAAAATTTGGGAAAAAAAGAGAGAGAGGAGGAATAGGCTTGAACTTAATGAATTATTATTAAGGGCCTACATATCTTCTTGGGGATTTAGAAGAATCAAAACCTATGTAGTTCTTTTACTTTTGATAACCTCAACTTACTTCATCGTCAATCGTCGATATCCGTTATGGTATCCGTGAAGGTGGTATCTCCACAATCATCACTAAAGAATTCGCGTTCTCGATCCAACTCTTAGTGTCGAAATCTAGTCTTCGTCCAATCGTTGACACAAGCTTGATTTTCCACGGACCCTGGACTTAATCTTGAACAACGAGAGTCCAAAACTAATCCTCCAATGCTAAATGCTTGTTCCACTTTCTTTGTTGAAGAAGAGGTTGCTAATATCTGGCGAGTGATGAGGGCAAGAACTGGGTAATCGTTTGAGTGACTCTTCCATCACTCTAGGATTTGAAAATCAGATCTTTGCGTTCGACATCACGAAACTCAAATTGAGTGGTTAAATATTTTTCTAATTCGGAAATACTACATGTTACTCCTTTTTATTTTATTTTTTGTCTATTCTTAAGCATATCGTACCATCTACTAAGTGAACTACCGGTTTCGACAGTGAGGTAGTATATTGTAAAGATCCACAATCACTTAAACCATATCAATCACAAAATTCTCCATATAATACTACTATAGATTCTTTAATCTCTCATTGTATAATTGAAATATCTATTGCATCTTATAAATGTATACAATTATAATAATACACATTCGGATAATCTAGCAAACCATCTAATTTAATACGTTGATAAAAAATAATACCAACTAAATAGACAAGATGAATTTTGAAATAATAATGCAACCATTTTTCTCGCATTACTAAAATGGTCCGAGCTAATTCGATGATCTTTTTCATATTCACTAAAATATTACCAATATTAACACACTCTATGAAAAATAAATATGTAGTAAGATAATAAATACCAAATAAAGCATTAGTAGCATCATTAAAAATTTTCAAAAAATCTAAATTTTTTTTGCAAACGTCACAATGTTGCGGAAGTAAAGTAATTTCGGGAATATTTTGCGAAATAAACATACACAATAAATTTTTGTAATCAAAAGTTTGACAAAACAACTCGTAGGTAGAATTTCAACGAGTGAATATCTTTTGAAAACCTTTTTGCCCTTCTCCCATGTTGTTTACAAAACTTTCCCCATGCTTTCATAAAATAGGCACGACTCTATAAAAATTTAATTGCACCCTTTATTGGGGCGAGAGAAATCTCAAGAGCTCGTAAACCATCTTGTACACATAAATTTAAAACATGGCAAGCACATTTAATGTGAAAAAAATTATCCGCTAAAAGAGGGTTTGCAAATATTTTTTAATTCGAGAATGGAAGCGGTATTTGCGGCGGCATTATCAAAATCAATTGAAAATACTTTATTTGTCAAAGTATATTTTTCTAAAACTTGCCTAATTATTCTATAAATATTATGAGCAAAATGCTTTTCATCAAAAACTCGAAATGCAAGAAATCTTTTTGAATGGTCCAAGTCGTCACCTATCCAATGACATGTAACACCCATATAAGAATGAATTTGCTAGGGATCACTCCAAATATCGCTACCTAAATGCACACGTCTATTGAATTCCGAAAAAAATTTGCTAAATTTTTTTTGTTTTTTTTATAAAATGCAAAAGTTCGCGTTTAAGAGTACTTTTCGGAATAGTTAGTGCTTGCGGAACCAACGCAAGTATTTATCAAATATTTCAAATTAAAAATTTCACTAGTAGTAAACGGAGCATGATCAAAGGCAACATATTCAACTAATGTTTGTTTATAAAGTATATCGGTGTAACGGAATAAAGGATGAGTATTAAGATTGGCGTGCCCGAAAATTTGTTGTTGCCTAGTGTCGATCCCCACTTGCGTTTGATGTTTTTTCGTCGGATGCCGACGTAATGTTCCGTAGTGTCTCCTTTGGTAAATTTGTATGTTTACGAACAATATTTACAATTTATATTATACTTACATTCGCTTTCATCATATACCTTGTCGAAGTGCGCCACAAGTCGGATGTACTCTCTCGGCCCTTCCGTTCCAGCTCATTTGCCGTCGACGTTTTTTGACATCGAGTAGGAGGATAAAGACTTTCTTGTGTTGGGACGTGCTCGGCGTTTGGAATGGGAACAATGTTGATATTATCGTTGTCGTCTTCCCAATATGTATACTCACGAGGATCATATTTAGGAATAGGATGTTCGTAATCTCCCATTGTCATCTTGCCGATATTTCTGCTTCAACTTGCCATTTTTGAGAGAATTGAGGCGAGATTGAGAGAATTTGAGAGAATTATTGAGAGGATTTGTGAGAAAAATGAAAGAGAGATGATAGGTATTTATAGAGAAGGAGAGAGTTATTTAACTTTAAAAAAATCATTTTTTTAGGCCAAAGAGCACTGGTGCCCTTTTTTTTTTAATTGATCGGAACCATGGGCCCGGTCAACGGCCGGGTTCGGGCCCATTAATGGGCCGGTTCCGGGCTGTCAATGGGCCGGTTCCGGGCCATTTCCGAGCCCTCGATTCCATTTGGCCATGTCTAGTGAGTGAGATATTGATGTTGAGAAATTTCTATTTTTGAAAGAGAATGAACTCTTTTTCACTTCGGAATTGGCTCAAAAATAATTTCAAAAGTATAAATTTGCTCTATAGGTAGAAATGTAATGTTGCTAACCAAATGAATTTATCCTTTAGAAATTGAATTACCAAATAAATTTTTGCTCTAAATGCATTTTTGGAGCAAAAATTTATTTTTAAAGTATCATCACCCGCGCCGGTAGCTTCCCTTTAGTTATGATTATAAAAGGTTTATTCATGTATATTTTTGTATCCTTGATTTCTAGAATTCCTTTAGTTATGATTTTAAAGGTCTCTCATTATATATTTTCTGCATCCTTCAATAATTTCATTACCACTTTGCTGATCATATCTCATGAAAATGAAGGCAAGTATGCAACATTTGAAGATGTGTACAGGCCCCTTTGTTTTGCCGAAAATTTATTCACGAAAAATATTTTTTTTTTTTCATTTGCTCAACAATCAAATCGCTTAGAAAAATAACGCGATGAAAAGTCTTTTCATAATCAACAGAAAATCTATACTTAAATTCTAGAAAATGACTTCCTTTTTTGAAAAAAATGAGATTTCTTTTTTGTAAAATACGACTAGACCTTGATGCTCGGACCTAGGATAGGACATTTGGACTTGGGTCCCAAGGGCGGGTTGGTCGCGCTCGGATCCCCAAATGCCGAACAGATCGGTTCATGCTTAAGAAAATGGCAAATGGAATGATAGCCTATGTAGTATCGACACAACACGAGACACACAACATGATACGTCGACAAATGATTTTTCAAAAAACAAATTGGCACTATAGGGACACGTTATATATTAAATATATATTTTTTATATATACATGATGAATTATCATTTTTATGATTATTTTAATTAAACTAATATGATTCAAATTCATAAATAAATAAATAACAAAAAAATTTAAAGTGTATTTACAATAAAATTGGAATATAGTGTAGCCTAAAGCCCAACAAGAATTTTGAAAAAGTTCAAAAAAAAAAAACCAACAAAAACTCTATTAACCCTCACAGTCACGTCCCTCTCCACTCCCCATACGCCGTCCCCATTCTTCTTCGCTTCATCCACAGCCCCACGATCTCTCTCCCTCTTCCTCTCCGGCCACAAGCACCAACCACCTCTCCCTCAAATCCCGCCTCCGCACCGGCATCTTCCTCCTCTCCATCTCCCACACTGTGGCCGAGATCACCGGCTTCCCGGGCTACAACTTTGCCGCCATGGACATGAAGCGCCGCCCCGGCAACGCCCTCCACTGCCTCCACGCCAGAACCAGATCCCGAATAACGATGGAACCCATCCTCAATCTCCATCGATCTTTCAGCCCTTTTCGCGTGTCCGGGTCGATCAAGTCCCACACATCCCTTTTGTCGATTTTCTACTTTGAATTTCCCAATCGCTCTGGACACGCAAGTCCTGTCGTGTCCATTCTGTTGATTGCGTGTTGAAGCGTGTCGGACATCCGATGTGTGCCTGACACGCGCAAAATGGCTTTGAAAGCGTGTCATTGCAACATTCGACAGTTGTCATGGTTTGTTGAAGTCCCAAAGACATATCCAACTGGTGACCTTAACCCCAAATTCAAGGATGCTATCAGGTTAATAACCAATCAGTTAAATAATACTTAAGCTGTGCATGGTAATCATTCTATTCCGAAAAATTGATTCCGATTAAAATGATTTTTTTATTTTGTTCCTAGATGAGTTTTAGAAAATTAGAACGCATTTAATAATCGCCCAAAATTTCCGTTCCTGAATAAAACTCATTTGATAACCGCATAAAATTTTTGTTTCGAAAAACTATTTATCTTTCTAATTTTTTTCATTTAAGTCAAATAACTATATAGTTACTTTGTAAAATTTCATCCTAAATTGAAGACTAATTTTCAATACACATTAAAATAATTTAAAATACACTTTTTAGCATGTTATAAATGAAACACAAATTTTAATACATGACGTTTGAAGTTCGATTGAAGCATGAGACGTTCCCATATTAAGAACTTATTTTTTTTTTTAAATATTGTGTTGTCTAAAATACATACAAATATAGCAATTGAATAACTAACTTATCCACTTGACACAAAAAATAAAAATAAATTATCCTCCTTGATACGAAGTACAAGTCCCTCACTATCATTTTATAACTTCTGTCCTAAATCCAAGTAGGTGTTTGGCTTGACTCTACGTGCAAATAGTTATATTTTGTGACGCACACGATTCAGAGTATATATGTTATCATCCGCATGTTGAATACCCTCATCTTACGGGACATTTTTTGCGGAAGAGTGAAATCTATGAAATCTAGGACAGCTAAGCCCAAATTTATGAAAATGAGGTCAAGTTAGCCTAATTTAAGCTTCTTCTATTTTTAGGGATTTTCTAAATTTTTTGTAATTTTTTTTAAAATTATTTTATTTTATTTTATTTTTATTAGGTTGAGGAAAAGTGGCGAGAGAACTGAAAGGAAAAAGTGAGAGATGTGAGACTTTATTTTGTTTTGTGATTCTCAAAAGTGATTCTTTTTTTCATAATCAACTTTTTTTTTTGTTTTGGATTTTGCTTTAAAATTGATTACGGCAATAGAATTAGAATTAGAATCATTTACGTTACCAAACATGATTCTCATCTTTTTTTATTCCGGGAATAGAATCGGAGAATCGAGAATGGTTCTCATGCGGGCCTTTAATCTTGCCTCCATTTAGTCTGCCTGCACATTGTTCACTTACCACTTTGCGAATGTATGCCGAATGGTACAAGTCGAAATTTGAATGACTAACAGTCGAAACTTTCCAATATTTTGACAACATCACTCCTCTCTCCTGTAAGATCTCCATCAGAGCAGCATGGAATTTTCTGGATAACAAGCTAATTTCCTAGAGAAATATAAGTAATTCTAGATGAGATCACATGGTAGGGTTCCCTAGGATTTAGGCTTTTCAAGCCCATCAAGAAGTCTCAACTCTCAAGAGAGATATCTAACGTTGAAGAGAACTTAATGCCGGAGGACCAGACTGGATGAGATTTAGACAAATTTTCTGGCTGATATGCAACATGGCCGGCGCATATGGCAGCCAAAAACTTCGGAAAACAACTTTTTACAGTTTATTTTGGGACGAAAAGGCATATATCATAGGGCCGTCCCGCTACAGAAATGGCGGCTTTCTCTTTAGTTAGCAATCCAAGACATACGAATTGAAACAATTCAGCATCTGAAATCAATCTACCTTTTACAGATTCCCATGATATTCCAAAATGACAAGGGTATCTCGGGAAATACTGAGATCAAGTAAAAGCATCGTATATAAAGTCATCATGTCTTATGACAAAACTCGAAGCTACGACAGCAGCAACGAATGACGAACAACACAGCATCGAGGAGGTCTGACTTACTGGTCAGTGATTACCTTGCGCATACCACTTTGCTATACAAGTTCCACCGGAAGAAGAGACCGGCAAGACGGGAAATACCAGCACTGTTGGTAAAACTTATTCCCGTTCTAATTCAATTTAATTTGCGAAAAATATGTCCTATTGAATCACTTGAAAAACCGATCGTGCAAAGTACATCACGAGAATGTACCTTATTTGTCACCGGTTAAAAGTCCCTTTATGCGATGTCGGAGTTTCGTCGTCGAGCGTCGATCGACGGATGATTTGGAAGGGGAGTTTTCTTTCTTTGATGAATACTACACTTAACGCTCGGGAGGAAGAAGGCTTTTTAGTATCGTTTGAAACAACGTGACTTTTCACGTTGATTTCAAACGATAACTAAAAGGGGGATGTTGTTGCCCGCGTGGATGCACACCGTAACCCCGTGGACCTTATTCACTATTATCCAATATCTCCCACTCGCCCATGCAGGGCAAATAACTCCCATCCGCCCACCGAGGGCCAAATATAAAACTCCTTTTATTTTCGCAAAGTTCATATTGACAAATAACCCGTGCGACCAAAGATATCTTGTAAGAGCTCGTTGTCACATATCTCATTAGAAGTATATAATAGTTCAAAAAATGGGCATGACAATTGATGGATTTCGGTATGTTTGTACCTTAGATCGATCAATCACATACATATTTTTCTCTAGATCTCATTCTAAAGTATGACACGTTATATTCACAATTATGATCATACTAAATAATCATAACTGACCGGTCTGTAAATATAATCCATGACGTGACACAAATCTCTAAATCGATCTTCCTCATCCATTAGACCTCTTAATCTCATTTCAGCTAGCTTTTCTAGAAATGTCTCTTTAGATCAAATTAATTTCTTGACCATAGGTAACACTCTAAGATAGCGAACAC
The DNA here is from genome assembly GCA_021437795.1 of Rhodamnia rubescens. Classification (NCBI taxonomy): domain Eukaryota; kingdom Viridiplantae; phylum Streptophyta; class Magnoliopsida; order Myrtales; family Myrtaceae; genus Rhodamnia; species Rhodamnia rubescens. Next base: position 2,247,762 of record JAILYA010000031.1, on the reverse strand, counting down.
TAAATAAAGATCTTGAGAATAACGAAGAGTCATGAGGGTACAAAAAATGAGGAATTTTATCCTCGAGAGTCTCACACGGCATAAACATAAAAATAAAAATAAAAAAAAGTTGAGATCTAAACTTTTGCCAACTCTCATTGGTCGACTATGCAATACGTATTACGGTATTTTTCTCCTTCCCCGTGGAGCGTATGTCTTTTCATTTTAATATCGTACGGGATGATTACTTTTGACACACTCGGTGCCTTACTTGAGTTCACGTAACAACTTCAGCCAAAAAGTTTCTATCATAACTCACATCCGGCATTGAAGACAAATAAAGTGAAATATGTGGGTTATTTCACTTTCGGACATTATAATATGATAAGTCATCATCTTAACATTCCGTTAAGGCGGCATTTATATATTTTTAAGCTTGAGCTCTCAATTATCACTTAGATAATAAGCTTAAAATTGCTTCATCTCTATTCAACACACGAGAAATAGAGGGGATTACCCGTGTGAGTGGGCTAATCTCATATCTCGTATGACATACCTTTTAAATACAACGCACCAAGCATTAACATGCATAAATATCAAATAGACTTTCATATTGACAAACAATATCATTAATCACTAATATTCATGAAAAAATACAAATATTTAATACATCAATCTCTACGCAGTCCTAGAGTTTTTATATGACTTAGGAAAACATCTCTAGGAATTGGCTTAGTCATAGGATCTGCTAACATACTATGCGTAGATACATATTGTAGGTTCACTTCCTTTTATGCTACCATGTCCTTGACATAGTTATATTTAATGTCTATGTGTTTGGTTTTGCCATGAAACTTAGGATCCTTAGTGTAGGCCATTCTTTGCCCGACTATCACAATAAACCTTCACGGATTTTGCATCATCTTTAGTAACACCCAAATGGTCCAAAAATATTTTAAGCTAAACACCCTCCTTGTCTTGCCGGATAATGCCACGAACTCCGCTTCCATGGTGGATAAGGCTATACACCGTGTGTTTCTTCTTTGCTCTACGATATGGCGCCATTATTCGGTAAGAACACATTTCCAGTAAGAACTTCCTCTCATCCAAATCTCCTCTCCGGGTCGATATCGATATAGCCTTCAAGGTGCATATCACTTCCATGATATGTCGAGAGAGTAATTAGCGGTTGCTTTCGGATACCTTAGAATTCTCTTAACGGCAATCCAATATGCTTGACCTGGATTGGATTGGTATCTACGGACGGTCCAATTGCATAGCAAATATCGGTCCGGTACACATCATAGCGTACATGAGGCTTCCAACAAGACTAGCATATGGAACGTTTTCATACGTTCTTGCTCTTGTGGAGTCTTAGGACACATCCTTAGGCTCAATCCTTCACCTTTTGCAATAGGAGTATCAATGGGATTGCAATCTTGCATACGAAATCGTTCAATAACTTTATTGATATATGTCTCTTGCGAAAGAGACAAGTAACTTTTGGAATGATCTTTCGAAATCTTGACTCCGAGAATATACATAGCTTTACCCATATCTTTCATTTCAAAATTGGAAGATAGCCATCTTTTGATTTGTCTTGACAAACTCCATATTACTTCCGCCAATCAAGTATATCATCAACATATAATGATAAAATTACAAAATGACTTTTGGACCTTTTGATATATACGCAATTATCTTCATTAATCATATCAAAATCATATGCCACAATGGCATTATGAAAGCGTATATACCATTGTCTTGAAGACGCTTAAGGCCATATATCTATCTCGAAGTCGACATACCTTTTGTTCTTGACATTCTTTGACAAACCCAATGGGTTGTTCCATGTAGATCTTTTCTTCTAATTCTCCATTGAGAAAAGCAGTCTTTACATCCATATGATATAACTCAAGATCCAAACTAGCCACTATTGTCAAAATAAGGCGAATTGAGGTAAATCTAACCACAGGAGAAAATGTATCTTCATAATCAATTCATTCCCGTTGGTTATATCCCTTCGCCACAAGGCGAGCCTTATATCTTTCAATCGAGCCATCAGCCTTATGCTTTATTTTGAGAACCCATTTGTTCCCAATGGCATTGCGTCCTTTAAGAAGATCAACCAATTCCCAAACATGGTTTGATTTCATTGACTCTATTTCTTCCTCTATTGCTTTAATCCATTTTTCCTTATCGGGGTAAGATAGAGTTTCATTCACATTTCTTGGCTTATCTTCTTCTAGTGGAGCTATCATGAAAGCTTCTCCTTCGACGAGGAACACTTTTGCGACTAGTTCGTCGTGGAGAAGATTGTACCTTAGGTACTTCACTTTCCGTTATGCTCCCACTCGGATCGATAATGCAATCGATTCATCAAGTGGTTGTAATTGAGACTAATTGGTACTCAACCCCCCACTTCTCACATTATTCTCACTTGGATCATTATATCCAGCGGTTCCATTAGCCTTGAGCTAAGGTCTTAAATAGGGAACGGTCTTCACTTATTTCTCCCTTTCTTGGAAAATCATTCTCTAAGAATGTGACATCTCTAGATTCAAATTCAGTTATACTTCCGCTTTCTTGTTAACTTTGTGAACACATATCGTTTAGAGTGTTCCGAGTATCTTATGAAGATACTCTTTTTGCCTCTTGGTCCTAATTTTTCATATTTATGTGAGGACTTATGAGTATAGGCAGCACAACCCCAAGGTTTGAGAAAACTCAAATCGGGTTTTCGACCCGTCCACAATTCATATGGGGTAGAAGTGAGGCGATTTGGAAGGCACTCGGTTAAGTACATAGGTAGCGATTAATAAAGTATCGCCCCAAAAGGCAATCGATAAATTAGCTTGTGCCATCATGGATCTAACCATTTCAAATAGGGTTCTGTTTCATCTTTCGACAACACCATTTTGTTGTAGAGTGTATGGAATAGATAATTGTCTATCTATTCCCTTTTCATCACATAGATTTCGAACTCATCGGATAAATATTCTCGACCTCGATCGGATCTCAAAGCTTTTATTTTCTTATCTAACTGATTTTTCACTAAAGTCATAAATTTCTTGAAGCAACTTAATACTTCGATTTATGAGAAATCAAATAGACATATCCATATCGAGTATAATCATCAATAAATGTGATGAAGTAAACGGTCCCATGCCTTGCCCTTATATTCATTGGGTCACGGATGTCGGTATGGACTAGTTGCAAAGGAAATTCAGCTCTCGTACCCTTTCCAAATGGCTTTCGTGTTGTGTTTTCAGCTAGGCAATATTTACGGACTAGCAATTCGACTTTTTCAATATTGCCTAATAAGTCGTGCTTCACTAATCTATTCATTCTTTGTTGGCCAATATGACCAAGTCTAGCATGTCAAATATTCACATCATTTTCACTAGAATTAGAAGATGCAAATAGGGAATAACACACATTCACACTAATATTTTCAATATCTAATACAATAAAGCCATTCATAAAGTAGCTCGAACCATAAAATGTTGTACCTAACAACAAATCCATACCACTTCTATGGAAATTCATATTGAAATCAAGTTTGATTAATACCAATACAGAGACTAGATTTTGATAAATCTCCGAAGCATATAAGACATCGTGTAGGAATAAAGTGCGTCCACCACGCATGTTAAGTTGGCGGTGTCAATCCCTTGCACTTCCACTTTGGAATTATTTCCTACATAGATCCATCTCACTCCACTTGGAATTCGTCGAAATTCCACAAATGTACTTCTATCTCTAGCTACATGGTGCATGGCGCCCGAGTCTATAGTTCACAAAGAAAGTGATTCAGATCAAATATACGAGAACTAGATACAAAACGACACTTTTAAGTGTGTCCGGGATTTCTACCTTCTTTGGCTCACCACGAGCGAGCGAAGTGACCCTTCTTGCCACGCTTATAACATTTCATCCTTGAAATGTTTTTTTTTCACGGGATGCTTCCCTTTGTCATTCTTCACAAACCTTGGCTTCTTACCATATGGTTCCACTCCTTTACCTCGCCTCTTTTGTGAACTTGCAAGGATGCTTGCGTTTGAAGCCCGAAGCTCCATGTGAGCTAGATCCACCACATAAACATCGAATGTACTTTGTCCGCCAAAAGGCGATCCTCTTCCAGCTCTAAGTGACGCATAGTATCTTCAAAGGTTTTCACATTCTCATTGTGGGTCGGATTGACTTTCATATGCTCTCAATTATTGGGCAAAAAGCGGATAATCGCCTACACCTACTGTTCATCGGATAATATATGACCAGATCTTTTAGTTCACTAATCATGTTTGATATCTTCCTCGAGATATAGTTTTATATTATGCCCATTTGACATCTTATATGTGTCAAACCCGATTGTGAGTCTGTCTCAACTTAGTGACAGAGGTCCTGTCCAAATCTTGCCTTCAATGCATCCCACATATCCTTAGCATTCTCATGCTATCTCGAACTCTCTCATAATGTCATTATCCATACCTGCTCAAAGAACGTAATGCGAGCAATCGAGTTCTTTTTCTTCTAGACAAAGAAAGGCTTCCTTGTCCCTTCTATGTTGTGCAGTGTTACCATCTTTTGGTTCATCATGATGAGGTTTAGGACTTCTAGTGCCTCAAGCTCTTCCAAAGACATACCTGGATTTTCATACTCCAGTTTCATAATTCTCTCCATTTAATTTCTCGCCTTTGTTGAGCTCAAAGAACAATATTCTTTGATGCCGTTGCCATAATATCCGAATATTAGACATTTAGCACGATTTTTGGTCTATTTATGCAACAAATGCAATGGAATTTATGAATCTTGATTATATTGATATATGGTTTCGAAAAAAAAAAATTCAAAATTAACGGTTCACTAAGTTCTCCATCATCATCTAGATATTCTAATCTAAAAACCCTATATCAATATAATCATCCATATATGCTTATCATATAGTTAAAAAAATAGGAGTACTCCCACTCGGATATATACAATACCATTGTATTAAACATAGGACATGTTCTTATTTGAATATATAAAAAAAAAATATCCACAATGAACATTGAATCAACAACAACAAGTTCCCAAAAATAAATCCTAACTGAAAATAGAAATTAAAATTATAAAAAAAAATCCAAAGGTAATCGCGCGTCGTGACCCTTTAAATAGGTTTGACGATTGACCCAGGTAACTTCCCTTATCCAAGAAAAGGAATCTACAAGTTCTCTTGGAGGATTTTCAACTATATTAGGAGCTCATATCGGCACTTTAGGAAAACCTCTCTAAGAACCTATGGTCTTACGCCAAGGCGCATTGTGCTCGCACCAAGAACCATTCATCCCAAGTGATGACGTCTTCGTTGCTCCGACCTTTATGAACTTTCGTAAGAAATATAGCACGAACAACTTATAAGAAGTAATGGAATCCATCCAATACACTTGAGTCATCACCCATGCCATTCCTCGGTATGGAATCCCTTAGAGCATAAAAGGCATCTATATAGGTTATAACACGTCCATTGCCAAATAATCTCTTGGATCTTGTTGTTGACCGTTATCACATGGGTTATAATGTCACATACATTATCCCATCTATAATGAGTCAATTGTTGAATATGCTCATTAAGGGCTTGTATTTGCTCAGGTTCCCTTGGTATTCTTGACATTTTTGAACTTCGCCTTACCCAAATTTCCTTAGGTCTAGGTCTTGATGGCATTGTTCTTACAACAAATGCGGAACAAATTGGATTACAAAAATCCATCAATCAAACAATAATTACGAACATATCGTAACTAATAATACCAAAATTATACATCATACAAGACCTAATAGATTGACCGAGTTTTTTTTTAAATGGTCAATAACAAAGTCAACGGTCAACAATCAAAGTCAGCGATCAACGGGTCAATCGGGTCAAGGTCGACCGGGTCGGGTCCGTAATGAGGGCTCGGGTGGCGGGCCGGATCCGGTGAAATCGAAATGGGATGGCCCAATTTTTTTTTAAAGGGTTGGATTTCGTATTGGGCCGGCTGCGGCCCAATAAGCCATGGGCCACAGCCACGTGTGCGACACACGGGCCAGGCCCCAACTCGCGCGCCGCACGTGTGACGCGGGCTCGGCCGCTCACGTGGTCCGCATGTGGCGCGTAGCCCGCCGCACACAGCCGGCCGCCGGCGCGTGTCGTCGCGTGGCTGTCGTCCGGTGTCCTTCGGCGACCAAACTTCGATCAAAATTTTTGTCTCTTCGAGATGAACACAATGGTATATTTAAAACTCAAATTTGACGAACAAAAATATATATAAAAAGGACGAAACGCCACGGCCTCGAGGGACTCTGCCCGTCGCTAGCGTGGCGAGCGTGCGAGGGCTTCCGACGGACCTTCGGGGCCGCGACCACTCAAAATGATCATCTCGACGAGCCCATTCTAATGGTATGTTCAATTTACTATTTTGATGAACGATTCATAACCAAAACGCTATGAACAATAATTACGCGATTAGGGTTAAAGAAAATCTTAAAACACACCAAATCAACACAAAACGATCGGGAATCAAGTAACACATGCTCGATACCAATGTTGGGAAAACGTATTCCCGTTCTAATTCAATCTAATTTGCGGAAAACATGCCCTATTGAATCACTTGAATCATCGATCGTGCAAAGTACATCACGAGAATGTACCTTATTTGTCACCGGTTAAAAGCCCCTTTATGCGATGTCGGAGTTTCGTCGTCAAGCGTCAATCGACGGATGATTTGGGAGGAGATTTTTCTTTCTTTGATGAATACTACACTTAACGCTAGGGAGGAAGAAGACTTTTTAGTATCGTTTGAAACAACGTGACTTTTCACATTGGTTTCAAACGATAACTCGTAAAGGGGGTGTTGTTGCCCGCATGGGAGCACATCGTAACCCCAGTGGACCCTATTCACTATTATCCAATAAGCACCATCCACCTCCGCGAATGCGATGGCGTATGGTCTTTGAGGAGATAAATTACCAGCAGTCGCAATTGCTAGCAAGTAGCCCTCAAAGTTGCAAGGCACAATAAAATTGCCAGATTTAATCCCGTTTAATGTCTTCTCTCCAACTTGATCCACTTTTATCGCACCAGAAGAAGCAGCTATGACGCCTGATAGCGGAGGTCTTCTCTTATTTTCTCCAGTCAGGAAGTGCTGTATACGTTAAAAAGAAAAAAAGGATGGACTAATTCAAAGAGCGTAGGCAACAAAAAGAAAATTTTTGCAAGCAACTGTCCTCAACATTTGACTCTTGAAAGCACTCGGAGCATGGAAGCATATATGGACATAAGGCGGCCAGTCACACAAACAGAGATACATCCTAGGGCACTAATATATGGGCTGGAGCTGTTGTCATTGAAGCTGCGGGATACATACAAACTTTGATAGGGAGAGATGATGTCTACGTAAAGATGCTCGATAAAACAATAGATGATAATGCATTCTTGCAAATAATTCAGAAAGCATCCATAAAGAGTAGGAAAGAGATCATAAGCTAGGAACAAAGTAGATGTGGCATAACCGAAATTAGCAGGTGTGAGATTTGATAGGACCACGCCAACTGCTTCTAAAAGCTTAAACTGTTAGAAAAAACGTGGTTTAATATTTCCAACATTTTCTCTCACGCTTAGTCTGATTTTTTTGCCTAGTATTAAGCATGGACATATTCATTGGGGGAGGCAAATAGAGGTCCTGGAAATGTTTGAACTCGGGACCTCCTACTCCGATACCATATGAGAATTTGATGGAGAGAAATTCTTATTCTCATTCATCTTTTTTCTGCTTTTAAAATATTACATTTATAGGCTAATATCAAAGTCTAAATAAGAGAGTAATTACAATCCCACGATTTATGGGATTTGACTAGAATCTACTTCTAACAATCAACTAATTTTCCAACACATTTACAGCTAAAAAATCTAGATATTTACAGCTCAACACTCCCCCTCAAACTGGTGAATAGATATCTTCCATTCCTAGCTTGGTAATTAGCTCGTGAAAACTTCCACCATTGAGCCCTTTGGTCAAGATATTTGCCACTTGCTATCCTGAAGGGACATAAGACAAGCAAATCAGTCCTTCTTCAAGTTTCTCCTTGATGAAGTGTCTATCAATCTCGATATGTTTCGTTCGTCATGCTGCACATGATTATGAGCAATATTAATTGCAGATTTATTGTCGCAATACAGACTTCATAGGACTTTGCCACTCACCTTCAAGTCATCAAGAATGATCTTGAGTCACAATAGCTCACATATTCCTTGAGCTGCTGCCCGAAACTTAGATTTTGCACTAGATCTTGCCACCACTTTTTGTTTTTTACTTCTCCAAGTTACCAATTTACCTCCAATGAAGGTATAATAGCCAGTTGTAGACCTTCCGTCAACCACTGATCCAACATAATCCACATCTATATAAGCTTCAACCTTGAGATTTGGACTCTTCTTGAATAATACTCCCTTTCCTGGGTTCCCTTTCAAGTAGAATAGGACTCAAAAAGCAGCTTGTAGATGTGACTCCTTTGGATTATGCATGAATTGACTAATCAAGCTTACTTGCATAAGAGATATCTAGTCGGGTATGAGCAAGGTAAATCAGCTTTCCTACTAATTGTTGATACATTTCTCGATCCACTTTGCCTCCTCTTTTGCTTTTGCTAGTCTTTGGTTCGGCTCAATCGGAGTAGCTCTTGGTTTGCAACCAAGCTTCTCGGTTTCTTCCAAAAGATTCGTCACATATTTTCGTTGTGAAATAAAGATCCATTACTTTGAGTATGAAACCTCAATTCCCAAAAAATACCGTAGTTTTCCTAACTTCTTTATTTCAAACTCTTTAATCAAGTATTGTTTTAGCCGTTGTTTCTCTCTTTCATCATTACTCGTGACTATTATGTCATCAATATAAACCAACAAGTGTTGTAACTCTCCCCGCATCCGAGTGTTTTATTAACAAGTGTATGATCTCCCTAGCTTTATTTATACCTATATGCCTTCATGACTCTAGCAAATCGTCCAAACCAAGCTCTAGTGACTACTTGAGTCCGTATAATGCTTTTTTTTAGTCTACAAACCTTTTCGCTTGTTTCCTTTCCTTCAAAATCAGGTGGCACGTTCATGTAGATTTCCTCTTCCAAATCTCCAATGTAAAAATGCATTCTTCACGTCATACTGTTGAAGTTCCCAATCAAAATGAGCAGCTAATGACAGTAAAATTCTTACAATGTTTATTTTAGCCACCGGTGTAAATGTCTCTTGATAATCCACTCCTTATGTTTGAGTGTAACCCTTCGCAACCAATCTTGCTTTGTCACTCTCGAAAGAACTATATGCCTTGTTCTTCAAACCGAATACCCACTAGCCTACTAGATTTTTCCCTTTTGGCCTATTAACAATTTCCCACGTTTTATTTTTTTCTAGTGTCTTCATCTCTTCTTTCATGGCACTCCTCCATTCCTTTTTTGACATTGCTTCGGACAAGGTGTTAGGGACAACGAGTAGTGTTTAAACTCACAATAAAATTTCGAAATTGTGATGATAATCTATCAAGAGACATATAATTTGAAAGTGGATAAACTGGTTTCTTGGTAAACTCTCTTGTCCCTTTTCTAACAAAGCAATAGGCAAATCAAGATCGGTCTTAGGTGTATCACTAAGCTCTTCATTCATAGGAGGTTCAAGATTTACCTTGCTCTCATTGACGATACTGAGTGGCATTTTAGACCCTCTCTTTTGTTGGAACGGCTATCCACCTTGAGTACACCCGAGAAAATCTCATAGAACCATGAAAATGAGTTGGGCTAGTGGGAGTAGGAAGAGTTGGACTAGTGAAAATAGGAACGAGAAAGAGGTTGTTGTGTGTGAGAATGTGATGGATTCAAGGTAGGTTCATGAGCTATGGTGAACGGGTTTGGATTCACAAGGACATTGGACGGTAAATCCAGGTTATCGATAGTCCCAAGACCCTTATCTTCCATGAGTGAAATCTCCCCATGAAGATAAGGTTTTGAAAAGTAGGGTTTATTTCAACAAAAGTGATGTCTGCAGAGAGAGAGAATTTTCTAGAAGGTGGGTGGTAACATTTATAGCCCTTTTGTGTTTGTGAGTAACCAAGAAACATGCATTTGATTACACGAACATCTAGCTTTCCTCGTTGATGATGATGAATGTGGACAAAGGAAATACAACCAAAGACTCGAGGCGTAAGGCCATTAGATGTACGGAAGTGAGGATAGAACTGAGAAAGAATTTCCATAGGGGTCTTGTGATCTAATGAAAGTGATGGCAGTCTATTGATCATATATATAGCCATAAGAACAGCTTCCCCCAATATGTTTTAGGAGCATGTCCGTGAAACAACAAGGCACGAGTTGTGTTAAGGAGATGACCATTTTTTCTTTCAAAGCAATCCCATTTTGTTGGGGTGTATTCACACAAGATAACTCATGGACAATGTCTTCCTTTTGAAAATAAGAGGACAATACTTGATTGAAGTAATCTTCTAGCATTATTTGATCGAAAGACCTTGATTTTAACCCCAAATTGTGTTTGAATCATGGAATGAAAGGAAGGAATAATGCTACTCACATCGATTTATGTTTGAGCAAGAAAATCTAAGTGGCCCTAGAGCAATCATCAATTAGAGTGATAAACCAACGAGCTCCGGAGATGTTTGGAACCTGTGGAAGGCCCCAAAATGTCACTATGTACCAAGTCAAAAGGAATTAGAGCTACGATGATTGCTAATAGGAAATGGTACACGGTTATGCTTGGCTAACTCGTAAACATCACAATGGTAATCTTTAATATTCAAACCATTAAACAAGGCTGGAAACATCACACTTTAGACTTGAAAGGACGGATGACCAAAACAAAAATGATGAAGCCAAATAGCTTCTTTATTTGAAATACTAAGAAACGATGAAGACAAATTATTCATGATTTTTCTCGCGGTGAGAGATGTCTCAAGGTAGTAGAGTCCACTTTGTTCCTTAGCAAGTTCAATCCTCCTCTCCAAGCTCCGATCCCGAAAAACACAATAAGATGGGTAAAAAACAGCTTGACAATCAAGATCTTTTGTGAGTTTTTGTATAGAGATAAGATTGGAAGACAGTTTAGGGACATGTAGGACATCTTTAAGGGCAAGATTAGGTGTGACAAGGACATCTCCAACCCCCGCAACATGTAGCAAGAGCCCCATTTGCCACAATAATCTTACTATTGCTAGGATAATGTGTATAGATCCCGAAATGTGATGAGGTGTGAGTCATATGATTAGTAGCCCTTGAATCAATAACCTAAGAATTACCTAAGAGTGCCGGTGAGCATGCACCGAGGGTTTATTAAGAGACCCTAACAAACCTCTTAGTTTCTCCATTTCTTCACTATTGAAGGTTGCTTTCCCTCTTACTTCTTCATAACCAACTTGCTCAATTAGGTGGACTCGGGGCTTTAGTTGTGTTGCCCGACTCACCCACTCTCGGCTTGAAGTAGTTGGTTTCCCATTCAATTTCCAGCATTGCTCCTTTGTATGTCTCGACTTCTTACGGTAGGCACACCACAAGTTGTCCCGGTTGTCTTTTCTTGGCGCAATCACCCTTTTCATTAACCTTTCGATTGTCAAGGCTGACCCTTGTATTGCTTGTGGCTTCGTCCGGATCAAGGAAATTATTTTCTCCATTGATGGCACTTCCTCCTTGCCAAGTATTTGAATTCTAACTTAGTCAAATTCATAATTAAACTTAGCTAAGAAATCGTAGACTCGATCCTTTTCAATAAAATTCTTCAAAATGATTGCCTCTTCTAGGATATCGCATATGGAATACCCGATAATGATCGAGTTCTTGCCATAAGTTCCGCAAAGAGTTAGCATACTCAGTAACAATCTTACCTCCTTGTTTTGTCCCACTTGGTTTTCACCTTAATTTCATACACTTGGGCTGCATAGCGAGGCCTTTGAGTACGTCCGTCGGATGGAATCCCGGGATGCCCTTTGATGTTGGTAGAAACATATAAGTATCACTTATGGCTGGTTCCATAGAATTCCATAGTCATGACATGATCATGGAATCAATCTCATCCCACGCATCGAAATCATGATCTCTTTGCTTGGGTCCTATCCCCATAGATGGCTGAGTTTTCCTTTGCCCTTTAGGTACATCTTGGCGAATTGTGACCACTTGAGATAGTTTTTCTCATTCGGTCTATAGGTTGGCCTATTATTCGAAGGTCGCCGGTCATGTGTGCGGCGGCGACCTCCTCCGATTGGTTTGTGGTAGGAGAGGAAGAATCTATGGCTTTTGGTGTGATTTCGGATGTGGTCATTTTTGGAGAGAGAAGGTTAGCAAGAATACAAGAGCAGTAATGCAGCTATGAAGGCTGCGTAGGAAAAATCTTCTGGAGAAATAATAGATAGCAATGAAGGATATAAAAAAACGCAACAATGGAGGCTGCAATCTAAAATCCAGAAATCTAGCCTAAGGCTTTGATACCATGTGAAATTTGGTAGGATCACTGCCAACCGCTCTAAAAAACTTAAATTGTTAAAAAAAGACGTGGTTTAATATTTTCAATAACATAAATCATGCATGCTAACTCAATTATTCTACTCTTTTGTGCCATAAAAAAACAACAGAGTGCTTCTTATTCAATCATGATTGATTGAACTACCATCAGAAATCCATGGGATTGCCCAGGAGCAATTAATGTGAACTAATAAAAGAACTCTTTGGTTTGCAAAAAAAGTTATCTGCTTCTCCCTCGATAAGATATGGAAGTTCCTAGAGAATGAACTGTCATTTACATTTCCATAATCAACCAAAGTTCAGATTATCTTGTTCCATTACAGACGGCTAACTAAACAGAGTTTGCGAGCAATATATGGCAAAGCATTGAATCCTCGCAACTGCAGAGCAGTAAAACTAGGAACAATACGCAGGGGTAATCTGCAAGAGGCAAATTCACGACAATATACCTTGCACTAATCCAGGAGTGTCGGTATCCGGTGGGAAAACAAGCGAAACATGAATGTCATCAGCAATAATCTCTTGTTGCAGTGCTTCTGCTAATCTTTGCAGCCCGAATTTGATTGCGCAGTAAGCAGTGTAACCGTAGATCCCCACCTACAGCAATCACCAATCACCAATTCCATTCAAGGCATAAAGACAATGCAAAACCAAAATGATCTCACGTTGACCTAAAGCGGGAATTACCTGACCGGCCTAAGAGGACATGAGGGAAGTTGAAGCCGGCCAACAATCAGTCCGAGCTTTCATCGCTGGCAAAAATGCCTCGATCATGTTGAAGCTGCCCATCAGATTGACGTCTATCATGAACCTGACCTCGTCCAACTCCTGCTTGGCCAGTTCCTCCGGGACGAACACCCCATGGTTCACCATCAGCACGTCGACCGGCCCGGCCTCCTCTGTTGCGCGCCTCACGGCTTCGAAGTCGCGGACGTCGGTGGAGAAGGTGGCGACGTCGATCCCGGTGGCGAGCTGGATCGGCCGCTTCGCCTCCTCTAGTTTGGCCTGGGACCGCGTGAGGATCGAGACGCGGGCGCCCTTCGCGGCAGCACAATGGGCGATGGCTAGGCCGATGCCCCTGGAGCCGCTGCTGATGAAGACGTGGCGCTTCTTGAGGGGGATCTTGACGAGACGGGGGATGACGATGAGGGAGAGGAGAAGGAGGAGGGACGGAGGGACGGAGGGAGGAGGAGGATGAGGAGGAGAGAGAGTACCGCCATTGTTGGAGAGCTTCGGAGCTGGAGCTGGAGCTGGAGCTCGACGTTGGTGGGGATGGAGGCAAAGCGGAGGGGATGGACGGTGGTGATGTGGTCGGAGTGGTGGGACCGATTGGGCTTTTCACCGTTCGATGAGATCGAGAGCGTTGACTGATTAGTCAACCAATTATGAATATCTGCGCAACAAAGTTCGTGTTTTTTTTTTCTTTTTCAGCAACAAAGTTTGTATAAGAGGATGAATTTGGGCGGGAAAATTGAGGAGGGGGACCCACCATTTTGGTTTATGTCCAACTAGAAATGCCAAAAGAGAGGTTAGATGAAAGATTAAGTTAAAAAAAAAATTGTTTAAGGGGGCCTATGCTTTTAACTTCCAAATTCTATAATTTTTTTTTTTCTCTTTTAGTGTTTTAGATTTGACTTCTATTTAGTAGTAAGCACCTTTGAAGGGAACATATCACAAAATATATATGTACATATACATAGCAAATCACACTAAGTTGCATGTCTAGATCAACTTGAATAATTGATCGGAAGAGTATATCACGTAAAACGAACATACCTTGATAGCCACGGATTAAGAGCCCCAATCGCATGTGAGAAAACGATCTACATCCGCCAATCGATCGTACGTCGATAGAGTTTTCATTGAGAGAGTTTTTGAGAGAATTTTTTATGTCAAAATAGGCTAAACGAAATATGTTCTATGAAAGAGGATATATTATCTCCTCTTTCTTTGTTTTGAATAGGAAATAAATTTCTCTTAATTGCAATCAATTATCGCAATAAAGGCAGATATTGATTTTCTCCTTAATGGGCACAATCTTTCCCAATATCTCACATTCGTCCATAAAGGGCCAAACATCTCCATTGCTCTTCTCACTGTAAAATTCGAGCAAATAATCCTTGCGACTACCACACTCCGAGAGCTTCTTGTCATACATTTGTTAGGAATATATAGCAACTCACATTGGGCGTTATAATTTAGAGTAGATTCGAGTATGTATCCTAAATCAATTAGTTACATTTGTATCTCTCATGATTTTTTCATAGGTTCATTATGTGTGGCACTCATAATTACGATTACACTCATATAATCATAATTGGTCGACCTATGAATATAAAGTCATAATGTGACATCAACAACGAATTGATCTTTCTCCTTCCTTAAAATCTCTTCATTTCAACTCAATTTGCTTTTCCAAAAATTTCTCGCTAGATCGAATCATCCATGATCATTGGCAACACTCTAGATAGCAATCACCGAATCAAAATTTCAAGAATAGGTCAAAGTAGTGAGGGCACTATGCTAAAGAACTCATAACCTCAAGAGTTTCACACGGCTATAGAGTTGAGATCAATACTCTTGCCAACTCTTATTGGTTATCTCATGTATATGTAATATGAAATACATATTATGGTATTCTATCCTTTTCCATGAGCGTATGTCTCTACATTTAATACTATACATATGATAGTTCGGACATTCCAAATGTCTAACTTGAGTTTACAAATCTACTCTCTTCAAAGAATCCATCGAACTTATATCTAGCATCAAAGACGGATAAAGTGAAATACGTAGTTATTTCACTTTCGATGATAATTTATTATGACCTCATCTTAATACTCATGTTAAGGCGACATCAAAATTTTAAACTTATGCTCTTAATTATCACCTAGATAAAAGTTTGAAATTGTGTCATCTCTATTTATCACATAGTAAATAGATGCGGTTACTCGTGTGAGTAGGCTAATCTTTTATCTATCCGACATACTTTCTCAATATAAGGGAACGGATATCAAAAATATATATATGTACATATACGCAATGAATTATACTAAATTGCAAGCCATAGATCAATTTAAATCATTGATCGGAAAAGTATATCACTTAAAACGAACATATCTCGATAGCCACAGATTAAGAGCCCTAATCGCATGTGAGAAAACGATCCGGATCCGCCGATCGATCGTACGTCGAGAGAGTTTTCATCGATAGAGTTTTTTAGAGAATTTTTTGTGTCAAAATAGCCTGGACGACTATGTTCTATGAAAGAGGATATACTATCTCCTCTCTCTTTGTTTTGAATAGGAAATAAATCTCCCTTATTTGCCATCAATTATCGCAATAAAGATAGATATTGATTTTTCCCTTAATGGGCGCAATCTTTCCCAACAACCTTCATATAAAAAAGTATGTGAATATTATCATTAAATGTCTGGTGAAACTTATTTATAATTGTCTAAAACCCAAAATCTTTTTATCTTTTCTTTTCATTTTGGTAGGAAGTGATAACAACTTTTTTTTTTTTTGGCTTTGTGGAAGTGATAACAAGTTAAGTAAAGTACAAAACATGAAAGAGTAGGGAATTCACTCACCGGAAGACCGAAAATCACAACCATCTTGCCCTGAAATTCCATGCCCAAATGAAAGCCCAAAACAAAGAAAAGAGAAAGCAAAGACAATTAGCTTTCAACGTGAATCAAACTATAAAATTTTACCAGAAGAATTCAATTTCGGATACTAAACTTCCTCCGAGAATGAAACAATTCGTGTGAGAAATCGAAGGCTACCTTGAAGAGCTCGAGCACATTGATTGGACGCCATCGCACAGGTTCGCAATGGACTGGCCCTCCGTCGATGGGGGTGCGCTGTGTAATGTGGATTGGTGTGGTTTCTTGTCGACGAGTTTTGTTCCCCAATTAAAATGGAAAATATATTTTAACCAAAATATATAAAAAAAAAGGAAATTGCATTACCATGTAAAAGGAAAATCGTAAGATCCTCGACAATCTCAATCGTAGATCCTCATAACACCGCGTATTTTGCATAAAACACTAATTGATAGTGAGATCCTATGATCGAAATAACTGACAATACCGTAATCTGTCAGGCTAACCACTTCCTATGTTAAATATAACTAGAAATAAGAGAAATTCGCAAGTAAACTAATTGTCGATATTCGCTTTCTTACAACACTCGACTTTGAGCGGAGATAGGCATGAATAACTCAAACTCAACTCAACGGTTATTGAAGATCCGACTCGTCTAATTTTGAATCAAGTTCAAGCACGAATGACTTAATTATTTATTGAGTCGAGCTCATACTTGTCAATATTCAGCTTGCCAAACTCAAGAGGTTAATCAAATTTCTATTATTCTTTGTTAGACGTATAAATTACTTACAAAAATAGACAAATAAAGTCTTCACAACTACATTATCACATCCAAATTTTCGGGCTATTTTTAGGATCGAGCTCAAGCTCGAGTTCCTTCACAAACCAATTGCAACGGAGTCAAAGTCAAATCAAACATTTAGATTTTTCTATACTAATGGTGCTCAAGCTCACTTTTTCATTGGTTTTCATTAAGTGTCTCTTTACTATTTAAGCTACTTTGCGTCCCTTCAGTTATGATTAGATAAGGTGTATTTTTTTGTATGTTTCTGTTGGTTTTTTTAAAAAGTGCCTCTTCACTGCTCATTAAGCTAGTTAGCATTCCTTTAGTTACGGCTTTAAAGGTTTCTCAATTCTCATTATATAGTTTTCCGTATCATTCAGTAATTTCATTCTCAGTTCCGCATCATTGGAAGATGAAATTTATGTTCGGAGAATATTTGTTCTTGTTTTGTGACCCATCGAATCGCTTAGGAAAATAAGCCGATAGAAAGTCCTTTCATAATCACGAAAAACCTGTACTTAAATTCACGAAAATGACTTTCTCTGCGGAGAATCAAAAATCATTTTCTCAAATACGACTAGGCCCCGAGGACGGGACATTTGAACGTGGGTCCCAAGGGCGGTCCGGCCATGCCTAGATCCCCCGACGTCAAACAAACCGACTCATGCTTGAGAAAATGGCAAATGAGGTGATAGTATATTCGACAGTATTCATCGTTTGCCGAAGTTGCAAATATTAGAGTGTTGTTCATACTCTCATTCGATAGAGAATTGTAACACATAGTTGTAACATAGAGTTGTAATAGAGAGTTGGGAAGTGCTAATTATAGTAGAATCCCAATATATTTCTAATTTAAGAGTGAACCAAGATAAATCTTTTGTGTTTTGATTTCTCTTTCTCGTCTTTACTCTTCTATTTTGTTGTGATTGTGCGCCTAATCCTAACACTAAAAACATATCCAACCGGTAAACTTAACCCCCAAATTCAAGGATGCCCTAAGATAAATAACAAGTCAGTCAAAAGATACTTAGTCTTGCCTCCATTTTGGCGGGGTAAGAACATGCCTGCGCATTGTCGACTTCCGACTTTGGATATGCTGAAAGGTGCGAGTCGAAAAAGGAATGACTAACGGTTGAACATGATATTTTTCAAACATTTTGATCGAGACAGATCGATAAAAACATTACTCCTTTCTCCTGTAAGATCTACATCAAAGCAGCATGGAATATCGACAAGCTCATTTCCAAGAGAAATATATGTAATTCCAGATGAGATCACATGATAGGGTTCCTAGGATTTAGGCTTTCCAAGCACATCAAGAAGTCTCAACTCTAAAGAGAGATATCTAAAGTTCAAAAGAACTTAATGCTAGAGGACCAGACAGGATGAGATTGAGACAAATTTTCTGGCTGGTTTGATTCATGACTGAAGCAAATGGCAGCCAAAAACTTTCAGAAAACAACTTTCACGATTTATTTTGGGATGCAAAAGCATATCATATGGTCATCCTGCTACAGAGATGGCATATTTCTCTTTATCTAGCAATCCAAGAGATACGAAATGAAACAATCGAGCATCTGAATTCATCTACTTTCTACAAATTCTCATCATATTCCAAAATGACAAGGGTATCTCAGGCAATACAGAGATCAACTAAAAGCACCACATATATGGTCATCGTGACAACAAAACTCAAAGCAATGACAGCAGCAAACGGATGGCAAAACGATCCAGCATTGAGGAGGTCCGCTGCAGAAAACTCACAGGTCACTGCTTATTTTGCGCATGCCACTTTTCTATACTGCTATACCAGTTCCACTGGAAGAACAGACCAGCAAGACGGAGAATACCAGCACCAACCACTTCCACGAATGCCATGATGTATGATCTTTGAGGAGACAAACCAGCAGTTGCAATTGCTAGCAAGTGGCCCTCAAAGTTGCAAGGCACAATAAAACTGCCACATTTAATTCCACTTAACGCCTTCTCCGCAACTTCATCCGCTTTCATTGCACCAGAAGAAGCAGCTATTATGTTTGTTAGCGGAGGTCTCCTCTTATTTTCTGTAGTCAGAATGTGATGTATAAGTAATTGCCCGTAGAAAAGGAAAAAGGATGGACTAATCCAAAGACCATAGGGAAGAAAAAAAAGACAATTTGTAGGCATGTCCTCGGCGTTTGATTCTTGAAAGCACTTATGGACATAAGGCCAGTCATACAAACAGAGATACATTGTGGGGTACTAATATATGTGCCGGAGCAGTTGTCATTGAAGCTGCAGGATACATATTTACAAACTTTGATAGAGAGAGATGATGTCTATTCAAAGATGCCCAATAAAACAATAGATGACAATGCATTCCCGCAGTTAAGTTAGAAAGCATCTATGAAGAGCAAGTAAGAAAGAGATCATGAGCTAGGAACAAAGTAGATGCAGCTTAATCGAAGTTAGCCGGAGTCATGCATTCCTAACTTGATTATTCTACACTCCTGTGCGGTAGAAACCACTATATGCTTCTTATCATCCTATCAAGATTGATGAAACCAGCGGAAAGCTCGCCCGGGGAGTGCAGCGGAGCAATTAATGTGAAGAAATAAAAGACCTTTGAAGATTTGGAAAGCAAGTGATTTGCTTCTCCTTCGATCATTTCTGGAAGTTCCTAGTGAATCGAGTATCATTTACACTTCTAAATTTTACCCAATTCAGATTATCTTGTTCCATCACGGTCAGATAACTACACAGATTCCACAAGCAATACATGGTAAAGCATTCGGTCCTCACAATTGCAAAGCAGTACAACTAAAAAGCGCTACAACGGGCCAATCTGCAAGAGGCGAATTCACAAAGATATACCTTCCAACAGTCCAGGAGTATCGGTATCCGGTGGGAAAACAAGCGAAACATGAATGTCATCGGCAATAATCTCTTGTTGTAGTGCTTCTGCTAATCCTCGGAGCCCGAATTTGCTTGCGGAGTAAGCAGTGTAACCGTAGATCCCCACCTTCAGCAATCAGCAATCACCAATTCCATATCAGAAGCATAGAGACGATGCAAAACTGGAATGGTCTCACGTTGAGCTATGACAATAATTACCTGACTGGCCTGAGAGGACATGAGGGCAATTGAAGCCGGCCTACGGTCGGTCCTAGCTTTCATCGCTGGCAAAAATGCCTTGATCATGTTGAAGCTGCCCATCAGATTGACGTCTATCATGAACTTGACCTCGTCCAACTCCTGCTTGACCAGTTCCTCGGCGACGACCACCCCCTGGTTCACCACCAGCACGTCGACCGGCCCGGCCTTCTCCGCGGCCCGACTCACGGCGTCGAAGTCGCGGACGTCAGCGGAAAAGGTGGCGACGTCGATCCCGGTGGCGAGCCGGATCGCCTGCTTCGCCTCCTCCAGCTTGGCCTGGGACCGGGCAAGGATCGAGACGCGGGCGCCCTCCGCGGCGGCGCGGTGGGCGAGGGCGAGGCCGATGCCGCTGGAGCCGCCAGTGATGAAGACGTGGCGGTTCTTGAGGGGGATCTTGACGGGACGGGGACGGACGATGAAGGAGAGGAGGAGGAGGAGGGAGAGAGGGAGGAGGAGGATGAGGAGGAGGGAGAGGAGAGAGAGTGCCGCCATTGTTGGAGGACTTCGGAGCTGGAGAGCTGGAGCTCGCGACGGTGGGGGCAGAGTCGATGCGTAGGCGACGGACGGTGGTGATTTTTTCGGAGTGGTGGGCTCGATTGGGCTGTTACCGTTCGATGAGATCGAGGGCGTAGCCTGAGGATCAATCCGGCGGGCGGAATCTCGAGGGATGGGGACCCACCATTTTGGTTTCTGTCCTACTAATCTCGTTCTCGATGCGAAATTACCTAATTGTTTTTTTCTCCGTGAAAATGACGATTTCTTGAATTAAATATAGTTAATCATTATGTCAAGACACTTGTTAAAGAAACCTGTTGTATAATTTTCTATGATCTAATCGATTTCATCCGGATATATTTTCTAGAAGCATGCCGGTCTTTTGTAGCCATATCGAATTGATTGAGAGGTCCCGCACATTTTTGGGTATTTATAACTCTCTACTGATGGTTACATATGATGATTATTAAATTAAAAAAATTTAACTTTCTAATCTTATTGGTGGTCATAAAAAAAATTGCACGATCTCTTATTATCTGACAATGCTTTACCCGTAAAAAAGTTATAAAGTTTTTAAATTAGCAAATGTAGATGTAACTATTTAGGCCCCGATTGGTTCAAAGATCGAAAATGATTATTGGGACTCTAAAGTCCCTTAGCCAAACGCAAATAGTATTTGGCTACTTTTTAAATTCATTTTGGGAAGATGCGAATGTATTTCAAATCTTTCTTGAGGTCTTTTAATTTAAAGACTTTGCGAAATGCAACTAATTTTTTTTTATTTTAATTTTGTTACCTTCGCTTGCGTAGCCGCCCACCGCCACTACCATCGTCCGTCGCCGCGGGTCCGTCGCCGCCACCCCGCCACCGCCTCCGCCGATCGCCGCAACCTTTTTTTCAAAATGAAAAAATACTTTACAAAGTTCATTTTTCATCAAACAATATTTACATCAAAATTGCTTTACGAATGTGTTTTTAAAATACATTTTATCAAACATTACTTTGCATTTTGAAAAAACCATTTAACCCAAAAGTATTTGTATTTTCTCAAAGTCCCTTGGCCAAATCTTTGAACCAACGGGACCTTAGTATTGTGTCAATTCATCATCACTGCTTTCAAGTTCCCATACTTGGTAAACATTCGCAATAGGCTAGCTGTTAACGACTTAGCCGATCGCTTTAACTTATAGTCTTTTTGCATGTAGCGCAATGCCCTCTATTCATCAATAACTTCTATTGTTCACCAAACTCTAACTAATTCTGTCACTTATCAATTGTAACCAAAAAAATTATTTGATTTGAAGCATTTCGCACTTTCAAAGCCTATGAATTTTGACACATAATTATACCCACTTAAAATTATTTTACAATATCTCTTAAATTTTGACAAAAAAAAAAAGAAAAAGAAAACACTTGCGTCTTATGTTATGTTTTATAATTCAAAACATAATAATCTCCAATTTATTATTTTTGGTCTAAACCTCCAATTTAAGAAGTGAAAAACAAAAGTCAAACCCACGAGGTTTTATATCATTCAAGTCTTAAACCCTCCCCTCCCTTCTTCTTCTCTCTCTCTGCGTCAGGGCACGGCGACTCTGGGGGCGGACGCCGGCGGAGCAAAGCGGTGGCCGCGGCTGCAAGACAACATCCACGATCTCCATCCTCTGAGAGTAATCCACACATTTAGCCGGTGGGTTTTTTCTCTTTTTTCCCTGTTTTGGTCCAATTTCTGCTGCAGATTTACTTGGGGTTACAGGTGTTTGGCGAAAGTTTTATCGGAGCTTCTAACGATCGTCAGATCTCAGCTTTAAGTCATTACCAATCGCCATCTTGTCATGCACTCGGTTGGACGGTTTCTTTTCCCTTTGTAATTTCTTCTTTCATCCTAAAAATTTCCTCAAAGACTAGTGATTTGGTTATACTGGTTTAAGTTGACATGAATTAGTAGAGTCATCGGTTTCTTCGGGTTCCAAAAGACTCTTGTACTTAATTGTTGCGTGAAACGCGAATCAAACACTAGAACTTGGTGTAGGTCTGTTGATTCTTCTCTTGTGCCAACGTTAATAGATTCATAGTCTGTAGCTGATGATTGAGGACCCTTTTAGTGGGAGATAAGCGAACAGAAGCTATAATTTGGTTGCTTGTCTTCTTTCATTTCAGAGAATTGTTTGAAAGATGCCTCCACAAAAGATTGAAAGTGGTCACAAAGACACCGTCCACGATGTGGCGATGGACTACTATGGTAAGAGACTGGGCACGGCGTCGTCGGACCACACCATTAACATTGTTGGAGTCAGCAACTCGGGATCTCAGCATCTTGCCACCCTAACCGGTCATCAAGGACCCGTCTGGCAGATATCTTGGGCTCATCCGAAATTCGGGTCTTTGCTTGCTTCGTGCTCCTACGACGGACGGGTCATCATATGGAGAGAAGGTAATCCGAATGAGTGGACCCAGGCACACGTATTCGAAGAGCACAAATCATCGGTCAATTCCATCGCTTGGGCTCCTCATGAGCTCGGCCTTTGTCTGGCTTGTGGTTCGTCTGACGGGAATATTTCTGTGTTCACTGCTAGACCAGACGGCAGTTGGGATACTTCAAGGATTGACCAGGCTCATCCGGTCGGGGTCACCTCCGTGTCGTGGGCCTCGTCGACTGCCCCTAGCGCACTTGTTGGTTCTGGTATGATGGAGCCCATTCAGAAGCTGTGCTCGGGTGGTTGTGATAACACCGTGAAGGTGTGGAAGCTCTACAACGGGGTCTGGAAGTTGGATTGTTTTCCGGCGCTTCTGATGCACACTGATTGGGTGAGGGACGTTGCCTGGGCGCCCAACCTGGGCCTTCCGAAATCGACAATCGCGAGCGCATCGCAGGACGGGAGGGTCATCATATGGAGTGTGGCCAAGGAAGGGGGTCAATGGGAGGGCAAGGTTTTGTGCGATTTTAGGACTCCCGTTTGGAGGGTGTCCTGGTCCCTGACCGGTAACATTTTGGCAGTGGCAGATGGAAATAACAATGTCACTCTGTGGAACGAAGCTGTTGATGGCGAGTGGATCCAGGTTTCAACAGTCGAGCCCTAGAATTCAGCTTGCTGGTATCCTCTCAAACCACTTAAGCTGCACATGTGCGTAAAGAATGATTTGCCAACATTGTATTTCCGGTCTAAATGCTTAGGTTCACTTCACAGATGAATTTATGCTCTTTTGGGCTGGTCTGAGAGATGCTTCAAGTTGTTTTCGCTATGCGGCTAAATCTCATAATGAATGAAGTTGGATACAAAATGGCACCAGAATTTTTAGTCACTGTTTTTTGTCAGTCATGTTTTGAGAATGCTTTGAGGAACTTTGCCAAAACAAGTGGTCTCTATGGCCTGTGGATTTGCATTGGCTGTTTACCGGTAAACTTGTATTACATACGGCAGATGAACTTCTTAATCTGCCTAGAAAGGGTTCTTTTCGATTCTGAATGGAGGTGGTAAATGGGTGAATCGACTCGGATTTGGATTGGGTCATATTTGGTTCGAACCAAATCGACCCGACCCAAATATGACCTGGTTAAGTAGGGATGGACATGGGGCCGGGTAGAGCAGGAGATGGCACGGGGCATCTTGCATGGCCCTACAGTACCCCACAAGGCCCCGTGGGGCCTCGCCCTGGTTTGCCTTGGATGAGAAGTTTCAGCAATATTTTCTTATAAGGAATTGGTGAATACATTCTTATTTTGACGTACATTTAAGCAAGCAATCATAAAGGAGACTTGCAAATGTCTAAGTTCGATAGCAACTCCTCACAATCTAACAATAACAAAAGTTTGTTCTATTCTTTAGATCCACATCTACAAATAGCTTGACTTTAGTTAAAACACTTCTTGGTGCAGATCATGCTTGGTGAGATGAATAAGTGCTTTGCTTATGAAGGAGTGTTCAAATTGGATTATCAAGTTATCCGATCTACAGTTGGCCCATTGTTGTAGAGACCAAAATAAAGTGGCGGATTGGGTCGTAATAGCCTGACTCCGTAGAACTCATCTGGTTTATCTCTCTGAAATGAAGTGAGTTCTTACCAATTCAATAGATTTATGACTTTTTTTTTGTTGGTATTTTTCCGTGAATGGCCCCTTCTCACACATTGTCCTAACAACTGAATCAATGTCGCGAGTTGAAATCTGAATTGAGGGTTGCCCCCAACTTGGGGAAATTCAGCGAGGGTGAGATTCTGTGAAAGCACGACCGAAAACTGAAGGCCGGCCTCATGGAATGTGTGTCTTTGACGGGACAAGAAAAGCTGGAGATGACTGAAACCTGAGGCAACCCATGAGATTCGCATATGTGAAGTTAGCTACGGCTTTCCTCCAAAGAGAGGCGCCTTCCAATATATATATACACACCATAAAATATTCGAGGATCATAAGTTTTCTGATTCGCAGGATTCATATCATGACAAGTGAAGAGCATGCTCACAATCATGTCATCGTAGCAAGTTGACAATATAATTCTAATTTGATAATGTCATCAACTTAGGGAGAAGAAGAAAGAGTTTTAGAAAGCCATATGATACGCACAACACTCAAAACTTTTATTGCAGAGGACTGGTGTGTCCCTAAAGAAGCACACTGGATGCCTTACACACACATACATATATACATATATACACACGTACGTACATACGTACGTATCTCCTTTTAATGGTTTTAACTCTCTCCCTCTCTTTCTCTCTTGATTTGCCTTTGATGATAATCTTGCTTAGATCCTTGTATTACTTATGAAGACTCTCTAGCTTCTAGGACTTAACTTCAACATCGTGGACTGGACATTCGACTGTGATCTAAATGACAAACTTTGTTGATAAGATTGCCAAAATCTCATGTACTAGGACACCTTCACTAGTGACCTAAATAAAATTGCTTACCCTTTAAATTAATATTCCGTAAAATGAATAAATTAAAAAATATTTTCCTTAAAAAATTGCTTACAAAAATAAATTAACGAAAAATATCTTCATGTTCCACGAAAATATTTAGGCATAAATTTTTACCGGCAACGAAATTATTTTTCATTGATTAATTATTTTAAGTGATATAAATGATTATTTTTACGAATATATTTTCTTAAATTATTCATTTTGACAAACTAAATTGAGTAAAAAAACTTTTTTGGTTATTATTCATCGGCGGCCAAGCCAGATATAACGGCGGAGAACAATCTTTCACATCATCAAAGAGTCTTTTTTCATTTTAGGCTAGCTTTGCAAGTTGGGGGATCTTTCGTCTCCCTATTACATCAAAATCATTCAAAATCTTTTTCATTTTAGGCTGGCTTTGCAATCTCATGCATTTTGAAAAACTGCAAAAAAAGCTTCCTAACTTTGCCTTGGGAATCTTTTGTGTCTCCTATTTTTTTTTTTTTAAAAAAATTTTTTTTTAATTTTTCTTCTTAAAAACAACCCCCGAAACCGATCACCCCTACTCCCTATGCGACCCCATCCAAAACACTGTAGAATTTATTTAACTCTTGGTAGGTACAATGCCAAAAATAAATTTGCAAAAATTTCGGCGGACTGACACGACGGATTTCACCGCCAAGTTAATTTAGTGACATGTTCATCAATTATCACCAACAAGGTGGAAAGATGTCCTGAGCTATAATTATTGCATTGGCTACTACTTTCCTGGGTGCAAAAAGGTTAATCTGTCGGCCAAAGATATAGATAAAGATAAGCATGACAGTAAGGTGATTGCAATTTGTACTGAAATAAATACAAATAAAGTTAATGTTGAAATCTTTTACACTCCACTTCCATCTCTTATATCGATCGATGACAATACTTATGAAATAGAATTTCCGCTCCAAAAATGTTTTTGAAGCATAAATCCTTTTGGTAACACAATTTCTAGAAGCATAAATTCATTTGATTACGTAACTTCATTTTTTTTTATATTCTAGAGTTCTTTTTGTTTCAGAAATAGTTTTAGAGCCACTTGAAAAAGTGAAAAAAAAAATTACCTCTCCTTGGAAGTAGAAAAATCATCTTTTGCTCGAAGTAGAGGTAGAAAAATCAACTTTTAACCAACCTTACATTTCTAGAGCAAAAGGGTTACTATGTGCGCCCTTACTTTATCCTTATACTGAAATTACATTGCTTTTCTCCAAACAAACGCTGATAAATGCAAATAAAGATTCGAACGCAAGGCCACGGAGAGAAATTAATAGGTTTGTGGAAATAAATTAATAAATAGATTTGTAAGTAAATGCAATATGGTTACCAACAATGAATAAAACTAGCTATAGAAGGCAAGTGCATTGTCTTAACAGGGGACCCACAAGACCATTTGATTGATGGGCCTCACCACACCTGAAAATTGAGAACACATCATGTACACGACACCATTCATATCCGAATTATGACATCAGCATCTTCTTCCTTAATGACTAGACCCACTTGCCAAGCACCAACCATTTGATTTCATCGTGTGTTCTTACCATAATCTCCTATGATTCCATTGCCCCAGATTTTAGTCCTGGGGTTATAAGAATTGGTCTGTGGAGCTTCAGAGATCCTTCTTGTGCTGTCAATTTTACTGTAGGATCTTGTGCTACTGCTGAAGCTTGAGCTGTGTCTTCCATGCCTGCTTCTTCTTCTTGGTTGAGAACACATGGGAATGAAGACGCCGGTCCCTTTGCTTTCCCTCGTGCAGACCTGCCCGTACAAAGACGGCGATGGCGGGGATGATGAGTTGTTTTCTAATCTCGCGAAACCCTGAGATAAATGGAAAAAGAATGTAAATGACACAGCTCTAAACCGCGCTGAGGAAGTATCTAATAAAATCATGTATTTCACGTAGTATTATCAATCAGAATTGAGATTTTTCGACATTTTCAGATACCATTTTTTTCTTGTTGTGCTACAAGTACTTCACTGAAAAGTGACAGATTACTTGCTTCATCAGCAATACAACTACTGCACAAGGTTCCCCAAAATTTTAAGCTTTCGCAACTGAAGGAGGATTTGCAAATTAAGTGGAGCAATGTTCAACGAAAACTCACAGATGGGTATTTCAAAATGATTGCATAAGAGTTGGTCTAAACATTCTATCAAAATATAAAAGGAACTATGCAACATAAAACAGTCCGGGCGAATCATATGAATCCTCCTTCCATAATGAACTTAGCAGATGTTTGCAGCAAAACCCTTCTAGGAAGATATAGCGACTACCGTGAAATCTAAATATGAGAAAGGTTCCGAGGTGATATCATGAGCAACGACCCATTTGAATTAATTCAGTGTGATTCGGCATAGCTCTTTGAGCTAGGAAGAGGCAGATAACATCAATATAGGAGTGAGGGGAACTTGAAAAAAGTACCTGGAGAGGAGCAGAATGCCATTGAGTAACAGGCAAGTGCTCATCTTCATCCATGATCAGAAGAGAAATCTGCTTGCTCAAGTCTGCAAAATACACATCATCTTCCACATCCAGAGTTGCTACTTCCATTTTTATCTCTCTTCCAAAAACTCTTGAGCTTGATGTTCAAGACACACTCTCTCTACTCTCTAGGCTCTCTAGCTATCTTCTCTATCATTTGTTGTCCAAGAGGATAAAAGAAGCTTGCTATTTTCAGTCACTTGGCCTATTTTCTTTCCCTCTCCAGCTGAGGGGGACTTGAAGGGTGTTTCTAAATACTGGAAAGGGAAAGGAATGGGGTGAGGACGTTGAGTTCATGGGCATGTGGGATGGAGGGTCATGAGTGACAGTTGGGCCAATCTGTCCCTAGATTCCCAGCCCCACAAGAATCATAAGTGAAGTTATGATATTATCCAGTTGGACAGGAAAGGAAGGAAATATGAGAGATTGAGGTGGGAAAACAACCTACTCCCAGATATCTCATCCAAGATAGACTCAAATCTCTTATTCTCATGCTGCCTGGGCCGTCCATGAATGGATGAGAGATCTAGGATCTCTCTCTCTCCCCCTTGGATCCCCACACACAAGCATAGCTCGCGCGCACTCAGGGAGTGAGCTTGAGGAAAGCATTCAATAATAATCAAGAGTGCATCCCAACTTATGGGTAACAATAAAAAGTTAATTAGTTGTTCCATTGGCGCATTTTGGATGGACGACAAACATCATTATGCGACGGTTTTTTGAAGAGGATATCGATTAGTCCCATAGCGGTTCAATGATATTAGGACATTCCCAAGGCCAAGGTCTCATGATTCAACCCGATTGATAGACTGCGGTGTCTTAACTCTTAGGTCGAATCCGACAGGAAGGAGTATTAATATGGTTTCAAGGCATATATTGACTCTCTTTGAAGTCACTATAGCTTTAAATACAGGCATAAGGTCTCATTGGATAGGATTGCCATGACATATCAAAGAAGGTAGTCATATATAACATTATCCCTTCTGCATAATGCATTCACTCTTATGTTCATTCAATTTCATTTGTTTTTCTTCTTCTTTTTTTGGTTTAAGATTTTCAATTTAAGTACCAGAAGGAAGTACTTGCTCATGATTCATAGTCCACAGACGCATGATTGGCTGAAAAGAGCTTGTGTCCCAGGGCTCCTTATCTGATTCCCCCCTGCAGGCTGGCTATTCAAGTGGTTGTCATACAATATCAATGTGCAGGGTCTAGAAGCATTTGAAAAGTCGGTCAAAACTCATCTGCTGGACAGTGGAATCCTTTGTTAGCCTCACTTTGATGTGGGACCATTTATTCATTCATTCATTCATGCATTCATTGCCATTGGTAACAATTATCAAAATCCTGATCGAGAACACAGACAGCCCTCCAAGAGTTTGAAGGGCCAGAAAAACATTGGAGTTAAAGAAATTCTATTAGAATTTCGACGCACTTCCCGCCCCGCACTAATTTTGGTATCGGAGCCTTCATCATATGGTATCGGATTTAAATCTATTTCGCATCAATTAGTGTCAAAGCTAAATCTATGCTCCATCGCATGGATTTCGCAATCAATTGTACTTATGGAAAGCTTTTTGGCCACTACGCTATACCTGATAGTATAAATTCCATGGAATTAGAACCCACTGGAGCTAGTGGACTTGTGGCCTCTAGAAGAGGTTTACAGCAAGCTTACAGCAGCATGTATTTATGCTTTAGATGTTAAATCACCAACTTGTAGTTCAAGCTTTGTTGGGCCCCAGTTGAGCCACAATTTGTTGCAGGAATGTGCCCTCCCAATTGCTAAAGGAAAAATTAAATGGAGAAAGGCATATTGATCTCGACCCTTGAAGAGATATACATATACATACAATATATAATATATATAATATATATATATATATATAATTCAATAAATTGAGGATATAGTCGAAGCCACTCACATTCCTTTGTTGTTGAGGATCCGGATCCCCTACCATAAAGGTAGGAGTGACATTGAGAGATCCTACTGTTCATTTCAAAATGGACGGCTATTTATCCATAACACTTTTTAAAAAGGGAAATTTTTGGCGGAAAATTTCAAATTTTTTTTAAAAGTGATGTGGATCAATCCGGCCGTCCATTTTTTATTTGGACGGCCGATCTATCATGTCACCCCTAACATCGCTTAGGATCCGGTTCCGTTGTTGGAGCCCTAATCTTTAGAATCACATAATTTTTACTTTTGGCCAATTTAGATTCACAGAAATCTTTCAAAATAAATTTCAAGTTGTATCTTCCACCATATCCCATGTTCACTTATTTACCATATTGCCATTTTCCCCCACAAGTTCATCAGAAGGACGAGTCCTCAGCCTCCACCAAGAGTGAACAAGGCACTAGGAGCAAATGGCGCCTAAAGGCTGGATGGACCTAAGTAGAAGGTAATTAAGTCATGGAGCAGGAATTTTGTGGACTTGGATGGACCAAGGAAAGTCGAACAACTGAGTAAAGCTCAGAGTTGCCAATATGCTTAGAAGGACCATGTGATAGCTGGTGAATGGTCGAATTTCAACGACAAGAGGGAGGACAGATTAGAATGACCGCTAGTGGAAAGCAGCTCCTTTCTTTGATGAAGTGGAGGATGGGTGACAGTGTTTCTGCTACATGAATAATAAGACTTGGACCTCTTTTGATTTGACGTGGAATTCAAATCAGAGGTTGATAACCAGCTTCAAGGTTCGGAGTCCACCACAAGGTAGCCCGGAGAAAAATCAAGGCAGTATTTACCCTTTGACGCAAGCATTCAGAGAGTTAAAACTTAAAAGGGATTCTCTAGCGGCTAATTCAAGGTTTGAAAGTCTGTAAAAGGGGTTCAAAGATTGCTTAGGAAAGTGGCCGGATTGAGAAAGCTTCTGCTCCATATTCGTTGTGCCAATCTCTTATGCGCATTAGAGTGTTGGCTTCTTGTATTCTGATTTATTCTCTCTAAAAGGGTTCTTGAGTATTTTAATACGCAATCAGAGAGCATTAATAGTGATAGAGGTGCTTGCTTTTTAGCAGAGTTATCCACTAGCTTTGAGTATAAGCGGCACCCATTGCTATCTATAACTTCTTGAAGATTATTAGTGGACTTCGGCCGATACAATATTCCAAAGTACCTCTGGACCTGCCTTGGGCCAAAGGCTTCCATTGAAGTGTTCCTGCAAGCATTCCACCAAAAGTTTTATAGCTATCTAGTACAACTTGTTCACCCTCCTCTGGATTATCTGTTAGCCTCGATACAACCTTAATTACAATCCAACTCGAGGTAGGCTGAACCTCCATCCAGATGTGGAGCTCCATTATGGTTGAGCATTAATGATCTGCTCGAGCTAGCCATAGCCTCTGAGTTTTGTTTAGAGCAGGCCATGGCTACAACCTCCCGTGGCCAAGCTCTGACAGCGCTCGCATTTGAGCTTAGGTGAGCGAGGGACAGTAGCTCACGCTCGAGGTCGCACTAGAGAGAGGGGGCTAGTGTCTCACGAGACGACAGTAGGTAGCACGTTGGTGGCGGGCGGCGGCGGAGACGGTGGCGGCAACTGTTGTTTAGCGTTTGGCTGCTGGGGTTGGTGAGTAGTTGAAAGAGTGTAAACTGGTGTGGATTTCAAAAACTTGGGGGGCAAGTTCATAGGGGTGCAAAAAGTTGGGGACCATTTTCCCTTCAAAATTTCTCTTTCATTGAAGAGCATTTACAAAACATATAATACAAATTGCTAGGACCTTTGTAATTTATTAGCTTGGTCGGTAAAGTTTGTTTTAAATAGTAAAAGCGAGTTGGCTAATTTACTTTAAAGGGGTATGAAATCTATGTAGTCATGTCGCGAATCAATAAAGAGGAGAGAAGCATGAAATACGATGCTTCGATAAACCCAAAGTATGGGAGACTACCACCAATAATGGTCGAGGTACCTAGGTATACTTGAGCGAGATGAGCACATTCGATTTCCTTTGTGCAATCACTTGTGTAAATTTGGCTTTGTTGGTTTAATTTGAACACTATTTTCCTGCACATAGTAGGATGCAAGCAAAGAGGAACTCTCTTCATTGCTCAAACTTTGGCATGCCGCATCTGTTAGCGGTAGACCATTGTTAAAAATCATGTGACAGGAAGGTAATGCAAACTTGTACAATTGGTCGAGGCGTCGGGAGAATTCAGCTTAAGAACTGTCATTTGTTCGAATCCCGCCAACTGCATGCGACTGTTCTGGGTGAAGGCCACCTGACCGACCGAAGGCTTGAATTTAGCCGGTTTATGAGAATGTCATGGTATTTCGTAAGTTTCTGAGTAGTCGAGTTCTATGCTCGTGCCCCTGCATTATGAAAAAACGGTACGCCATCGACGTAAACTATGTCTCGCTATGTCTGTATCTTGTGGAGTGAACTGGTGTTTATGGTTTGAATGGATTAATGGTAAAGTCGTGTGGTAAAGTTGTGGCCTTCCACTTACATGACGATGTTCAGCTAAAACTAGGAGTGACAGGCCAAAAGAGCACGACTTGCTTGAGGATTGCTTGAAGTGCACTTCGTGCAAACTTTAGTCTTTCAGTCTTCTTGGAATGAGAGGTCCAGATGCATTCTGAAAGAAAAGTGGAGAATTCCGAGTCGGAAATCGACTTCATCGGAGTATTTGAGCTCGCGAGATATGTGTGGGACATGAGAAATCTTGTACCAATCCTCGCCTGCATCTTGTTCGCACCTCTCCTCCGATGCTGGGCAAGCAGCGATTCTTAGGTGAGTAAAGGATGCAAGCCTTCGCATTCCTTCAGGTAATGATGCCGACGAAAGGGCACTAGCTGATGTCGAGCTGTTAAAGTGATTGAAGCGCCTCCATCAGCTCCGGTAAAGCCTTCAAGTCTAAGCACCTTTTGATAGAAAGGCACTCGAGATTGCTGACCTGTAGAAGCCAATTTGGGAGCTTCATGGATGTCTACGGATCGGAGACTCTCGAGTCCTTGCAAATCCGAGATGTCGGCATTTCCGTCTTCCGATTAATCGAGCTCCTCACAACACCGAAAAGAGAGATTCACAAGTTCGATGGATGTCGCATACTGAGTGAGACTGAGGTTAGCCGAGGACAATGGTAGAGGCTAAGGATTTCAAGTGAAGTAAGACTTTGCAAACTCTCCTCGTGCAGACATTCTAGAGACTCCATCGGTTGTCAAGTTCGGCAGATTTGAGTGCGGCCTCGGTCCATCTAGTACAGCTTCACGTTTATCCCCAAATTGTTGCATAGTTAAAATGGAGATAGCCCCATCAAAGCTCACTAGATTCCACGAAAAATGCTTCCCCTATCAAATTTGCAGCCATTGATTCCCGCTATTGCATTCATTACGTGTCCGATATTTTCAATGCTAAGAGTTCCCCGAATATTATTAAGCCCATTTAGCTCCCCAAGTCCGCAATAATTCTTAGCAAGAGCTTTAACATTAGGCAAAATGAAGCGCGTTAGCTTATGCAAAGATCTTAATTACCCTAGTCCACGTGGCACATAACTATGTTTCCGACAATAAACTTTGTCTAGATTTCTAAAGTTGACTAACATTCTTATACCCTTTGGCGATTCTTCAAGGGCATAATTGCTAGACAGATCGAGATACGTGAGATGCTTCAACTTACCAATAGACCTTGGGACCTTCTTGACATTTGTTGCATGTAGATCCGAGATGCAAAAGCTCTTGGAACTTCTAATGAGTCGGCGTAAATCTGCTTCACTTGGTGGTTCTCTTTGGTTCATTTCCCAATATGCAGGTTCCAGCGTAGCAGAAAGAATTGTTCTCAGTCCTAGGAAGCTGTCTTTGCTCTCTTGTTACACTTCACCAACATGTTGACAGCGACTGACTAGCATGTACAATATACGCATTGAATTCAAGAAAGACGGGTAAAATGCTCGTCCCTGGCATGTGTATTCGCTCTTCACCAGCAACAATGGAAGTAATAAGGTTCAGTTTCAGGAAAGCCGAAAGCCGAAACTGGAATAAACCAAAACCGCTTTGCTGATTACAAATTCTGCACGAGAAAGATCGATTCCGCCTAATCCAATCGCGGATCTGGCCAATCACTACGGTGCTATCTACAAATAGTCACTTGGTTATTCCTCTAACGTCCCAAAATGTCTTCACGAAGCAGCTGGCCCTCATTCAGTATGTGCATTATGTACAGAGAACATCCGGCTTGCTCGATATGCAACTTCTGCATGTCAATTCCATATATCGATGGTCGATCTCCTTCACTAGATAGTGCGACTTCATCTGTTATATTGCAGTGATCCTGTGGTTGACTGGAGTCCAGTTCTGTCCATAAATTGCTGCTTCACTTTATCGATTATTGATCCTTATTAGACTCGTGTTTGAGAAACAGTGAGTAAAGTAGCACGTTCCACGAATCTGGGATTCCAGGCAGACACCAATGGCTACAGTCCTGTCTATGAACAGGAGCCGGACCAGCACCAGAGCCCAGATAATAAAGAGACGCATGGCCATCTTTCCTCTGAGAAGTCATGTGAGTTATGTTCAGCACGTTGAATTTGATTGCGTTTGGCGCACTTGAATGAGCCGATAATACGTCAGAGACAACCTTGAATTGAGACCATATTTCTGGTGCGGCTGACGAGGAGCCCAACTCTGGCAGGGTCTCCAAGTGACAGCTTCCTCCATTCCTCCAGTCCCCCCCTCTGTAAAATTCGTCACCAATTGGTCATTTGTTGCAGAAAGAATCTGTATTTCAACCGTCAAATGTCGAGGCACTTGTATTGCCTTAGCCAAATCTAATATGGCAGAGCCATGTACCATTGAGTGCCCACGTGTATAAGAACTTAGAGAGAGTGATTCAATGCAAACTGGAAACAGTCCCCTGACTATGGCTTCACAAGTCAAACTCAGGCTTGGAAAAGATTGCTAAACATTGAACAGGTGCACAAGAAAGTACCGTAGGATTATCATTTGCTCTTACACATTAAACAGAGGTTGATTTAATAAACAAACATGACATCATCCCAAGAGGATTACAGGACCGCTACCGTGAAGGACCAAAGGTACAATGATATATCAGAACTCATGAACTACACCAAGTAGAGAGTCAACTAAATGCATTTAATTAAATGCAAATAACAATGGAGTCAATTTATTCATATTCCTCATTATGATGCTTTAAGGGTGTTTGGATCACATAGTTTGAGCAACTGAATAAGCTAGGCGTAGTATCTTATCGAGGAAGCACATATACCTGAAATGCACTGGTGCGAATGTGCGAAAAACGACCTGTGTCTTGTTTGTATCGACCTCATTGCGCATCCACTGCAAGACAGTCTCGATGGCTCGCTTATGCGCATCTTCTATTGCCATTTCCAGTTTCACCTCTGACCCTTCTTGGAAATAACAACCACTGACAGATGGTAGTGCAATTTGATATGAGACAGTTGCTAGGGCATGAAAGATCAAACCATGACCTACTGCCTGCTTTATCTAACAGCTAGCTCTTTCATGACTCAAAGAACATGCTTGTCCAGACTGGAAAAACAACAGACATACAAACCCGATTCTTTACGTTCGGGTCAATCACACTATGAAAAGATGCTACATGGCCAGACTGATTCAGAGTTTACAACAGCAAGTTGGAGAGTGCATCAACAAACTAATCAAAGAACGTCACGACACTGTCTAGAACATTGAGGGCTACCTGATCAAGAAAGAGAACATAAAGGCCAGCTATATTACCCAATCCAGCTAAATAGATGTCTAGAAACCAACCTACAACGACCCTTTTCTCCATCATAATCAGGTGGTCCTAAGTCCGTAGCAAACCATACACCTCATCAACTGTTCTAAATTTAGAAAAAGTCCGACTTGCACATTAAACTTGTCGCTAGTAATTTCCCTTATGAGCACATTTGTGTACATCTAGGAAAGAACCTCTGCCATCCTAATTCCGACCGGCTTATATCTGTAAATGAACGCTACCGAGTGGGTATTACATAAGGTCTCCTTGTTCCCAATAAAAAATTAGCAGCAGTAGTTTTATGGATATGCCGGCATGAATGATGCATGTATGTGTACATATCCTCTTCTTATTGAAATTTGAGATAGATAATTAATAACGAAGAACTTGCATGAGAAGATCAATTTACCCTCTTATGGTTTTCTCGAAGTTCCACCAATGCCCAGTGTTAAAGATCAGCATGTCCGCATCTCTCCACTTGGAACAGGTCCAGTCCATCTGATCTAATTTCAGGGTTGTTTTGATCTTATCAGGCGATCCCGGAGGAGGCCGGCTTTGCAGCACCAGAAACGGAGCTCTATAGTACTCCAGAGTGCAGTTGAACTCCTTAAATTTGAACACCAAGTAGCCTTTGTGCTTTGTAATCGGACTGCCATTCACTTCATAGATCGAGTCCTGATCAGAAACTGCAGAGGAGAGCATGCACATGAGAGACTCCCATTGGTTTCTCCCGATAGAATCCCCCACAAAAACAAGCCGCTTGTTCCGCAGTTTCTCCAGCATCAATTTCGCATCGAATCTGGTGTTGCAAGACATTATCAATGTTCGTAGGCCAAAGTTTTACAACATCAATATCAAACCAAGAGCGTGTCATGCAAATGATTCATGAACTGCATGCGCCAACTAACATTACATCGAACATCTCATGCTTCTACATCTCATTCACATCATGATCCAGTATGTTAAATTTGAAGTGCTGAGAAACTCAACTTCTGTAATTTTCATCACATCCACATTTCATTAGCATAAAGCGAGAACAAAAAAAGAAAGGAAATGAATCTAAACATATTAATTGCTCGGGAAATCTACCATTCAGCCAGATGGTTTCAAGATAAATTCCAAGCTGGACCAATTAATGGTTGGGAGAAATTTTCTTCAAGAGAGCAGGAGAGAGTTTGTCTTCATCACTTGAAAGCTTCAGGTCAGCTTGAAAAAAGTCACGGGAGGGGCTTAGTAATGTGGAACTCCCCTCCAAACAAGATCGGCGTGAAGGAAACAAACAAAATGCAAGGTGCAAACTACTGTGACAACGCTTAAAAAGTACACTTGTCATACCCACAAAAAATTCAGCAACTTTTCCGGCCAATGCTAGAACAAAAATTCTAACAAAAAGAATTAAATTCCATTGAATATTTCGATTAACATAGTTACACAAATCTAACAAAATTAGTCACTTTCGTGCAAGAGGACTCAATTCAATTCAATTCATTTCAACCACATCTTATCAAGACCCATTGAAAAATGCCCCACGGATAAGCTAGTCCACAAAACAAAAATTACACCCAGACAAGTAGTCCCAGGTAATCATAACCTGATACAATCCAAAAGACAACACCGTTTGATTCCCCAGAAAACCGTTCCCACAGATAAGACCAAAACCAAAATTTCTCTAGCAAGAACTGCAAACAGAAAAGTGAAATGAATCAAATTTTCAAGAACCTGGGCAAATTGCAATTTCTGGGTTGCCATCTCCACTTGGTGTAGAACGAATCAGGCCGTCCATTCTCAGAGCACCTGAAGCCGTCGTCCAAGAATCTGCAGTCTCTGGACTCGTACAAGGGGTAACTATCATCCCAAACCCAATCCCCATCAAACAAATCGCACCCATCACCGCCATTTCTCTCCAAAAAGTCGAACTTTTTAACTTCGCGATTGTCGGCATTGTCGTGCACCTGCAACCACACGAACCGCTCTGATCTCCCAGAGAACTTACTGTACCCTCTCCTGTAGTCCAAGTAAAAGAAGCCGCAGACCACGCAGAAGGTGACGAGGACGAAGCCCAGCACCCCCACCGACGGCTCGAAGAGCCTCAGGCGCTTGAACTTGTGGCAGAGCTCGGAGCTTGGCGTGTTCATGGCATGCGGCCGTGCTGCGCCGGGTTCTTGTTTCTCCTCCGGGTGGGGGGTTCAGTTACTCTGGTCTCGCTCTTTTGCTTGGTGGGGGTCAGGTACGTATTCGGGCCCCCGAGTCTTGATGGGGGTGTGAAAGAAAAGGCAAGAAAGCAGAAAGAGAAGGCAGGGGCCTCAGTGAAGCAAAGAAGCTTCCATGGCTGAACTGGACCACACTTTCCTTCTCTGTCACAGAGAGAGAGAGAGAGAGAGAGAGAGAGAGAGGATTTGAAGAGGGGTGGAGAGAGGGCGATTGATAATGAAAATGGAGTGGCAAAGAAATGGTGGTTCGTGGGGGAAGTGGGGGCGAGAGCGCTTCTTGCTGTAAAGTGGAATTTCTCTCTCTCCTCTTTTATTTTTTCTTTAAAAATAATTTCTAGAATTCTAATAGGTTAACGGCTATAGAAAACCTCAACGGCAACTCTCCACGACAGGAGTTGCCACGTATCACTGAGAGCCCTGCTGGCTGATTGGGTCGGGCGAAGCACGCGCCGAAATAGCGCGTGGAGACCTTGTCCATGGTCCAGAAAGCAAGTAAGGATCCCTAGCCGGTGCTTAATTTCAATTTCCCTCTACACGAGCTAGTGAAACAAGAAAAAGAGCAACTTCATGGTTGGCCTAAAGATTCATGCCTGGAACCGGTGGCCTTCTTTAATTTCGGGGGCAGCTCATGTGATTGTATTCCATGCTACTATTGTAATAACGGGCTCACCCGCCTCGATCGTAAAATCTAAACCTGTCAAAATAGATCATAAATACATTTTTGTTAACTCACGATTGATGGGCTGAGTTGTTGCAAATGGATTTGCAATGGTAAATCCTAAGGTAATATAGCTGCTAAATGGATTTAGAATGGTAAAATCCAAAATAATGTGGATGATAAATGGGTTCACAATTTATTTAGACTTAACATACCTCTACGACTCCATTTTCGCCTCTCACCTTCATCGGTAATTTTAGGTCGGATCGGATATGTGTCGGGTATGAATTGGGTCTACGAGGCGTTATTAGATTTGTACTGCATAAAATTTGATCAAATTGAGCATGACCATTTTAGACTCGACCCACTCATCGGATCTAGTAAAAACCTTAGCCCATCTTGAATTGTTTTTGTGAACGATTATTATTATGATTTGAATCCAATGGCTCGTGACAAAACCAAACTCTCATGGCGATTACCTAGAGGGTTGCCATCTCTAGACATCCGTTCCCACTCTTTTTAACGGTAAAGGAAGTGCGCATAAGACGGAGGGAAGGGAAAGTGAATATATGATCTTGCTTAGTATAGACGTAGTTTGATCATCAATTCGTGTTGGACAGAAAAAGTATAATCGGGCCAATGGAAAAATCAATCCGGCTTATCTTTTTGGTCGAAAAAAGATATTTTATTAACTTAAAGTAGAACTCGGTTTCTTAACATCTAAATAAAAGATATCTAAAAGAACTTGTCGGGGCTTAGACAGCCAATTAAGGGAGAGAGATTTTTTTCGTTGGGCTTTTGCAATCCGGTCTACCGGATAATTGGCTTCACACCGACATTAGGCTAAGTGTAGACAAAAAAAAAAATTGGCCTAGTACAAGAAATCAATCGGTCGTTCGAAGATGTCCTTTTCTATTGATCCAAATACAAAAAAAAAAAAAAAATTCTTAATGCTTTTTGTTCATCAAAGTGGATTCCACAAAGCGACCATCGGTAAAATCTAACGACTCACTCAATGTAGAGACAGCATTGCGCATTTGGCTTAGTGAGGATAGTAAATGGAAACTAAGCATAAGATACGCGATTGTTAAAAGGAAATTTGTTCATGAAATTGTGGTAATTACCGTTAAGCCCTAAGCATAATCCAAAATACGTGACCATTGCAATACGTGATATGAGTCGTGATTAGTCAAAAAACTAATGAACGTAAACTTTCAATGCGGGTCATCACTTCTTGCGTGTAATTATGCTGAACCAATAATCAAAATGTAACTCAAGGATGCCCTTGAAGTTAAGCGCCAAAATTCAACTAAAGAAACAGCGTTAGCTAATGACAATATGACTGTAAAATGGGAAACATAAAAACGAGAGAAAAAACAGAGGGTGCTTTAGCTTTGATATGAAGAAGATATAGAAGATTTTTTCCGCTTCCTAGTGTGCCACACAGAGTCTTGCTAATAGTGACGACTTATTAATTTTTTTTTTTTGTCTAACAATAGTGAAGACTTAAAAATCATGAAAATTACCAAATCAATCGTAAACTTATAGTACAAATGTCAATTCAGTCCTAAATTTTTAAAATTTGTCAATCTAGTTTTAAAACACGAAATTCCAACATAGTTCTTTCGATCAATTTTGGCCGGAAATCGCTAACTACTGGTCCATTCATTGCCGTATGTCCAAAGTGGATGGTTTAGCGATTTTCGGCATTAGTTGACCGGAAGGTTTGTGTTGCCTATAATGCAAATACGAGCCATGATAATGATTTTTTTCATTCATGGGACAAGGTCGACCCCTATTTTTTTTTTATGTGACAAAAGTCTAACTATGATAGCCAAAATTTATATGCCAACATGCAAGAATAACCAAGTATTAAACGGGAATTGCGGAACGCAAAACCAAAGATGAAACTTAGAAACTGATTTCATGTTGCTATGAAATTATATAGCAAAAGAATAGTTATTTCATATTCTTGATGTGTATATTGATATATGTAATTTAATTATTTATATACTTTTTCACAACATATAGGGTGTGTTTGGTTCAACTTTACCAAAGTCCTTTGGGGCCTTAAAGGCCCCTGGCTAAATGCAATTGGCCTTTGATAAAAAATTTGGAGAGTTTGGGGTAATTGCTTCTTCAAAGCTTTCCAAAGGATTTAACCTAATCCAGGACTCTAGGTGCTTTAGAATGTTACATTTTTAGAATGCATGTCTTGGATTTACTATAAAAAAAAATAATTATTCCCACTCTTGCACTGTATATCTTCCTCACGATTTGCACAGAGGAGCTGGACGAAGGCCGATGACCATTGCTTGGAGGTCTCGCGACCTTATGCCGCCTTGCCTGGGGTTGCAAGACCTTAGGCGAGGCTGCTGCAGCCAGATGTGGCCCGCCAGCGATTGCCCTAAACCGGATCTGGCTTGCCGATAGCCCATCGGCGGCTTAAGCCTTGTTGGAAATGTTTGAGATTTTTTTTTCTTAAAAAAATAGCAAAAGCCCTTTACAAAGTATAATATTTTTCCAAACGGCATTTACAGTCAAAGTTGTTTTTCAACGTGCTTTTAAATTACACTTTATCGAGCACTATTTGTAATTATCGAAAAGTCTCTTTAGTCTAAAGTCTTTTGCATTTTATAGAGACTTTTTCTAAAGCCGAACCAAACGCACGACAGTATAGAATTTAGTCGGCGTCCTTAATTAATGGCCTCGTTAACACGTGAGATTGGTTTTCGATGAGCGGAATATCAAAGGACGAGTCTGAGAATCACATGCCATTTGTCTGGGGTGGTTTAGGGCAAGCCAAAGACAAGACACTGAATAGCGTACCCGCCATTCCAAGATTTAAATGCGTGTTCCGATCTTTTGTAATAAGACTTATAATGCAATGCACCTTGATTACGACGAGGTATAAATGATATAGTATTGATCATCAAGAGACCATAAAAAAAAATCTCAAATGAGGAAATAATGTTTGAAAATACTAGAACTAGTGCAACGTAATGCATGTGCTCAAAAGATATAATTACTACGATCAGCCTACTTGAATTGACT
Organism: Rhodamnia rubescens; assembly: GCA_021437795.1. Lineage (NCBI taxonomy): Eukaryota > Viridiplantae > Streptophyta > Magnoliopsida > Myrtales > Myrtaceae > Rhodamnia > Rhodamnia rubescens. Next base: position 2,206,169 of record JAILYA010000031.1, on the reverse strand, counting down.
TTTTCTTTTTTTTTTTAACTTTTTGCTCAATTTAGATCTTTCAAACTCACATACTTTAACGGTTTAAATCTCGGACGTCTGAACTTTAATAATATACAAAAAGTTGGTACATGAATTTACATACGATCTTTTCATAATTTGTTGCGGTTCAAATTGCATGTCAAAGCTTGGTAAGACCTTTTTAGTTTCAATGAAGTGCGAACAAGCATGCCCTATTATCTAAGTAGCACCGATATCGACACGTAATACACACGACACAAAAAAAACACGATATAAGTATCTTTGAGACGTCATTTCTAAAAAAAAACAGAGAATTCGACATATTTGCATATTAAATGTATATTTTTGCATATACATTACTAATTATCATGTATATATAAAGATATTAGCGGTGAGTTTCTTTTCTTCTTTTTATGTTAGGGATTTACGATTAGGTTTTTTTGGAGGCTAGCTTAGGTATATTAATTTTGGGATGGCTGGTATATGATTTAAGTATATATATATTTTTGATAAATTTATATTTTAAACCTAAATTTATTGAAAATGTTTAAAATTGATCGCGTGCGTATCGAAATAACGTGTCGGGATATCGGAATGGCACGTCGGGATACTTGGACTCGCGTATTGCCGATATGTTCGGAGTGCGGATCACATGTTCAATGTCTAACACCTGTTGACCATGGGTCGATTGCGTGTTGAAGAGTGTCGGACGTGTTCGACATGACAGGTAGACTGGAGAGCGTCCGTGCCTCCTAACCTGTTATAAGGGATACATACTGAAACTATTGTGAAAAGGTTGGGAGGCCAAAAAAGTAGTGTCGCTTCCTTGTGTGGTTGAGAGAGAGGCGTTGGGGCTACAGGGATAACGGGGTAGTGCCGAAGTCTCGTAGTGTGATAATGACCTTCACGTTACGTAGATAAATCAATATATACACATATTTGTATAAGAACATATTTTCAAGGGGAGTTTCATTTTCCTTATGTTTGCTTGTATTTTGTAAATAATATGAAAGTCATTTTTTTAATGTTGTCACGAGAAAATTATAAAACACATATTCGAGATAAAGTCTCGTGTACCACCCGAATCCCGGACTTGGGCACCAAGGACTTGAGCCGAGTGCAGATAGCCCAATCTTGGGGGACTCGAGTTCGTTCTTGTGGCACGGGGGCATGTCCGCCGAGGTCCCGAGGAGACCTAAGCATAGGCAACATTTTGAAGAAAAAAAGACCTTTTTCCACATATTAGTGGATGAAGATGGCAATATTTTACCGTCCCCGGTTCACTTTGCCCCGCCCTGCCTCGATGGCCCTTGCCCGGCTCGTCGTGAGGAAGAGCATGGCGCGAGAATGCCGAATTGGCGGGGCCCACCCCGTGTAAGTTATTTCGATTCTGTTTTTTGCTTATTACTTGCTATTTTATCGTCTCCTAATTGTGCTGTGGTTTTTAATTGCTATGTAACATTAATTAGTACCAATGTTTTTTGGGGGCTTTTTTTCACTATTTAAAGCATAAAAAAAAATTTGTGTAACCTCGTTACTAGGTGATTATTTTTTAAAGCGCATGATGATTTGACAAGAAATCATATGAGTAGTTGATTAGTCCAATATCGATGAACAGAAATTTTCAATGTGGGTCATCATTCCTTGCCTAAGTTGAACCAAAAATCAACATGTAACTGGAGAATACCCTCGAAATTAACATGGAATGTCAAACTACCATGAAATTATAGATTTAATTTACTTCTCTAAATTTACATTTTCGAGTAATATTTGCATAAAAATGTAGTCGTGCGAGTTGTTTATGATAAAAAGGAAAATCGTTCCAATTAAAAAAAGTAAAGATAAAAAGGGAATATCAAGGAAGTGTCCGAGAATCACATGCCTCTTGTCTGGGGAGATTTTGTCGGGGAAGCAAAGACAAGAGACAGGAGCTGAATAGCATATCCGCCATGCCAGGATTAACAACATAAAAAAGAGAAAACAAACGAAAGAAAAATTCTCCCGATGTCTTAAGGTCTCGAGGGACCGATCCCCATCTTGCCTCATTACGATAGAAGTTCATTTTGCCACAACTCTTGTATAATATTTTTGCCTAATTTAGATTTTTTGTCTTCTGATTACGTAATTTGACATTTTAAAAGCGGAGCGTTACAAATTTTCATAATACACAAATATCGACACGTGAATTTATGTATGATATTTTCATAATGAGTTGAGATCCGAATTACATTTCACATTTTGGCAAGAATTGTTTGTTTTGTTTTTGTTTTTGTTGAAGCATGAACAGACAGGCCCTATTATAAAGAATAGATGCTTCAAGTCAACTGACTTTCATATTATTTTGGCTGAGGTGCTTAAAAATATAAGAGGTCGAAGCAAAAAATCAAACCTTTCCACACGAATATGGTGTTGGCTACTGTATGGAGATTTCCTACCTCCGTCTTTTCGGATTATTAGCTCTCTTTGTAATGTTGGGGGATGCCCCTAAACTGATGTACTTCATCTGTTTTATATTACTTACATTTTTCACAAAAAAAAAAATAAAAATAGAGAATAGATACTAAAAATATTATAAAGTGTATGGTGGAAAAAAATCTAGATATATATGTGTGTGTGTGTGTGTGTGGTGCGCGCGCGCGGGGGATAGAGAAAGAGGTAGAGGGGAAGTGGAATAAAGGGGTAGTGAGAAAATCTCATGTTGCCATAACGACTTAAAAAAAATATAATAAAATTATCTTCTATTTATTTTAAGGAAAAAAATAATATCACTAGAAAATATTTTTAAGAGAATATATTACTAAAGAAAATGCTTTGAGCTAAAAAATTAAGAATCAACTTAATGCCAAATAGGACGAATGAATATCGTTCGCTAATGTACAATAGAGAATTTTTCAGAAAATTGAAGCTCATTTTTTTTAAAATAATAGAGATATGTGATGCGAGAAAAATTTTATTTTTACTCATTTAGAATGTTTCACAAAATAAAAAGCAAAGGATGAATCATATTTCTAATATATGTGTGACTAACTTAATAGTCTTTTAAGCAGAGGAATAACCCTTGGCTTTTTTCCTTGAGTCACTAGTTCTTGACATTTTAGGATTATTAACACATTAGATTTCCTTTCTAGAGAACCTCTCATAAAATGTCATTAGGGTGTAAGCTTTCAATAGACTGCCAAAGCATGATAAAGGAGCTCGCAAGTTCATTTCTCTGTTAAAAATTCCAAACACCACTTGCTGAATGAATATAGAACCATTTTTTTTGTGTGGAAGATTTGGGTCCTATGCATATTTTTAAAAAGTTGAGGGGGCTTCGAGAAAATATTGATTACAACAGTTGCACCACGTCATATTTAAGATAGTCCATCCAGAGCGCGACAAATGTCACGTCAGACCCATCTTGCGAAAATTTTGAGATTTCCTCTCTCCTCTTGTGTGTGTTTAGCACTCACTTTTTCCTCAATCTTCTTTATTACTTTTTCCCATCGAGCATCCACAGCCACATGGCTGAAGCTCTAGTGATCACAGCTCCTGCGAGCTTGAGCTCAAGTGACACCACGGCAGCAAGACGTCAATGCTCAGGTGACCACGGCTATAAACTCGAGATTTGGCAACCTTGGTCGCGAGTTGTGCGCAAACGGCCATGGCTGCTGCTGGCTCGAGTTCGAGCAAGCAACTTTGACTTGAACTCTGTGGCCATGGCAGCTGCGAGACTCCATATTGAGTGTTCATGTTCAGGAGTATCTCAATCTAGTGGCCATAGACAGGAGTTTAAAGCTCGAGCCACTATGGCCACAAGCTCGAAGCTCAGGTAGCCATTACCACAAGCTTGTCAAGCTCAAGGCCGAGCACGAAACTCGAGCAGCCAAGGCTACCCAAGCTCCAGTTTTGAGGTCGAGCTCCATAGCCAAAGTGGCCATGAGCCTTGGGCTCGAGCTCGAGCCATGGCAAACACAAGAGGAAAGAAGAAAAGCAAGTGCTAGAAGGGAGGAGAGAGAGAGGAGTCTCAAAATGTCTACAAGGTGGATACTTGTCGCGTTTTGATTGAATTGTCTCAAATATGATGTGACACAACTATTGCACTCAATATTTCTCACATCGAGACCTCCTCAAAATCTGTAAATGGCGTCGAAACTTTTTTAAGAGTACTATTTAAGTGACTATGGTGAGCTAAAGATATTTTTATTATTGGAATCACTTACTACTTGATTTTTAAAATTGTGACTTTCAAATAATGGGTGTGGAAGTTTGTGAAAATAGAGTGGGCGCCCTAAGCTAATCGGGCCATTTGATGTCCTTATTTCGCTGTAACCGCATTCATTTCCGCTGACTTGAAGAGATTCAAACTGGAGATGATATCAAGATGCTTTGTCCCCCGACATGAAAAAGAGCTTTTCAAAACATCGGAGCACCGTTAACGAAGAAATGTAAAAATTTAGGCTTCTTTATCTTTCTTGTGATACACTAAAACCCTCGTTTTAAGTGATTCGACAAAAAATTTTAATATCAAAATAAACTCCATACAAAAGTTGTGACATTACTAGTGTTCTTTTGTCAATTGCTTGACCATAAGTAAATGTGTCAAATAGATGAATCGGATTGAGTTTGGGTCGGATCGAATATGGTCCGACCCATATTGATCTATTTAACTCGTTTTGACTTATTTTCAATGCAAGACAAATTTAACGACCCATACCCGACCCGTATTTCTAATACATTTCTATATTTAACCAAATCATACAATACTTATTTCTTATAATTTGATTAAAAAAATGAGTTTGCTAAAGCACTTTATGCAATACAATTTTGTTTTTTAATTTTTTTTATTTTTAAAAGTATTTTTTCTTTTCTCTTTTATTTTTTTTTATTTTTTCCTCCTTCCTCCTCCCTCCTCCTTCCGCCAATCGCAGGGCTTCGGCGACGGCCGGCAGCCCCGACAACTAGTGCAGTCCCCTACTACCTCAAGCTCGTTCGAGGCCGCCGAGCTCGGGGCTTGCTAGATTAGCCGGTGGCCGCGCGACGGAGGTAGGAGGGAAAGGAGGAAAAAAAAAAAAAAGAAGAAAAGAAAACAACAAATATAAAAGAAGAAATTTTAAAAATAAAATATTAAAATATTAAAAAATATGATTTTTTTAAAAATATTCAAAAAAACTTATTTATGTCTCACTTAAAATAGTTACCATAGCTAACCCATTTATGACTTACTTAAAAATCCATTTTGAACCCATTGAATTTCTAAGTAACATATTTATGACCCACTTTTAAAACTTAAGCAATCCATTTATAGCCCAACATTATTAAATATGGGTTAAATATGAGTTGTAGACTCATTTTGCCACCTTTACCTACAGGTCACCAAAAATATTTCACAATTGATAGAAACATAATTCAAAATATTTCAAATTTACATACAAAGATTGTCCTAAGAATTTTTTTTTTTGTTAGAAGAAAATTTTCATTTCATTTAAAAGAAAGATAAATGGTTTCAAGACAAAATCAATCGCAAAATGTTACAATCAAGTGCAAATGTAAAAAAATAGATCAACTTGATACTAGTTATAGCTACTCCCTCCTTCCACAAAAACGGGTTAGTCATGACATCACATCATAGCACACTTGGCGGCCGATCACGAAAGTCGCATCATCACCAAGTGATGAGCATATGCTGAAATCTTTATCTATAGTAATGGTTTTGCAAAAAGGAGGTGCGCGCCTAGGTTCGACTTTCCCAACACCATCACCTTGTAGAGATAACAACAACACTAATATGTTGAAAAAGCTCAAATAATATCTTGTAAACCATATATCTATATCTAGATTGGAATAGAAGAACTCCCAAATTTAGATTTAAATCTAAATCGGGAGAGGAGATACAAAATAGTTACGATTGATCGAAACACTTTTAGATAAATTCACTGTTGAATGCAGTGAGAGAGGAGCTTCAGAGACTTGCGAAGCACTCGAACGATGTTCACGAAATCAGTGAAGAAGTCTTGAAAATTCTCAAGATGATGAGATAGGGAGATAGACAAGGATATATAGAGGAAAAGGGAGAAGGGGAGAGGGAAGACGGAGGTCCCTCTCCCTCAAGAACTTTCTGCAGTGAAGGGAGGGGTTCGGCGGCTGTTTGGTGAAAAAACCATTGGGGTGGGGGTTGTTCCAATTTCTCGATGTTGGTTCGTTGCCTTGAGATTTGAATGGTCACATTATGCACTGTATACACTTAAATTTAATTTTTTGCAACTAACCCATGGGTTGATTGGTTATTCAAAGCCAGACTTGTGTGTGTCGAATAGGTGCACAATACAGAAATGGACTGATGATCATGTATTTTCTACTAGTTTGGTGTTTGCAAGAAAAATTCATCTTGAAATGCAATCCAAAAACACAACAAAAAGATCCCCCGAAAACATTCCTTTTGCGATGGAATATTCTCTTTCGAAGTTTTGCCATCTCAAACCTCTTGCAACATGACAAGTCTCAACAGACCCGTTCTCATAACTTGATTGCTCGTATTAGGGTTTTGAGTCCGGTAGCTATTTCACCATAATTTCTCTAGCGACGAAATATTTTTCAGCAAAAGTCGTTCTTTGGCCTTAATTGAAAGAAGGTCCATGTGCCAACTCCGGACAGGAAATATCCAAGCAAACATGAGAATCAACAACTTCAATTTCGATAGTATTTTACAAACATAAACCTTGTCGGAATTTGATCAACGACAAGGATTGGAAAGTACAATTGTTACAAACGAATCAAACATAGATAGACTTTGCAAGAATTTAATGGACGACAAAACTTGATTACATAAAGATATTATGCATAATTTGATCGACCACACAACACCCATGATAGAGATAACCACCGGAATTTAATCGATGATGAGAGAATCTAAAAGTTACAACTAAAAAAAATAAAATGCGATATTTTGAAAGTAAAGATAAATATAATAAAATTGATTGATTTGTGCAGGAGGCCCTTCGAAGAGTATGATGTGGCTATATCGACGGTTGTTGATGGAGGTTACAAACAGGATATCAAAAGTGGAGGTTATAAACACGATGTCGCATGTGACGGAGGTTACAAATGAGGTTACAAAGGAAAGTTAAAAGGCAAGTTTACAATAGAGGTTGCAAACAATAATCGACAATTTCTTTCACTCCACTAGTTTGATGATTTTCTCCACTCTACTATCTTAACGGTTGCTTTATTCCATAGCGTTAGCGGTAACTTTTGCATCCGAGATTACTAACTCCACTTTTTGTTGATTCCTTCAAGTTGTCCATTCACCATGTTGTCGATAATTTTATTCATAAATGACCAAATCCTACTTTCACCGGTTAAGTCTATCACTTGTTAATAGTAACAAAAAGTCGATCATTAGTCAAAATTGAGAATATGCACTCGCCGATCATCGTGTACGATGAGAAATGAGACTATCTTCTATATGAGAATCACCCGATGCACATGTAGCAATAACGGGATAAGACGGAGCTTAGACATTTAAGATCGCGGAATCGGGCGTGCTGGGCTCTCTAAATTCTCCGACGACTCTCTTCTCTCGCCAATAAGATTCTGCTTCTAGTCATCAATAACCACTTACATAACAAAGCAAGAAGCATAAAAACTCATTCGTTGTATGCCCATTCTCACTGGACTTTCAGAGATCATTTCCGTTGTTTGTTGTCTCTTCAATTCAATGCTGGCCCTCTCAGTGAGGCCCAAACCAGCAGCCATTTGAAATTTTTGCTCTTCTTGGCCCAGCAGCATTGTCCGAGACGGGGTCTGCTAGCGGTGGGTCTCCTTTTCCTCCATCTGGTTTCTCTTCCCCGATGATCGACGTTGTTGACCGGAGCATCGTCTGAAGGCAAGCTCAGTTCTTTCTTCATCCTTTTGTTTTTTTGTTTTGAAAACCTTATGGTGATGGGTTCGGGTCGTTTCGACCTTCTTGATAGTTGCTCTGTTCCGTTCTCTGTTTGTTCGTCTTCTTCTTCTTCTTCTTCTTTCTTCTTATTTCTGCTTTTCTGGAGATGCTGTGTCCCTCAAAAGCAAACGACACGATGGAGTCCATTTGAAGCAGCCCATTTTCGTCGTGGTCGTGCTTGAGTCAAGGGTGAAGTGGTAGCTGCTAATGTTGATTATCTGTGATTGTGCCAAAAGGTTGTATGTTGGCTTCTTCCTCGTCCGTTCTGCGACGACAGCATTTCTTGGTGAGGTCTCTGTGTCTGGGAAGTTACGGCAATCGCAAGAGATTGCACGACATAAGGTCGATGGCTTTTGATGCTGAGGCTGAGAACATTCTGAGGGCAATTACTCCACCGCTTGACCCAAGTAAATACAAAGGCCAGGCAGGTTCGTCTGTGGCTTTGGTATTGTGTAATTTGTTCTCTACAACGATTCTTGATGTTTATATATCTGTCTGTTACAATGGGTCCTTTATGGCCTTGCTTAATTATGAATTGGGCTTTGTTCTTGGTGGGCAGATTAATAATAGGATAACAGATTCGTTCACTTGTTACACTTTTGCATCTGATATCCTCAATTGGCTGCTTTAACTATGAGCTTTTAGAGGTGGCCATTTCCTGAAGTGAGGAATTTGAGTAAACTACTAGTCCTATTATTCTCTTATGACGTGTTTACCAGGCAAGGTAGCAATTGTGGGTGGATGTCGTGAGTACACTGGCGCTCCATATTTTGCGGCTATTTCTGCCCTGAAAACTGTTAGTTCTCTCGAACGATTTGGTTTAACTTTATAAGTTATTTAGTTCTGTTTTCATCAGCTATGATGTCCCAACGAGTAATGTGCTAGGAGAATACCAAATTTTTCTTCGTTCTTGGCTCGTGTTTGCTAGGTGTGGTGTAACTTTCTTGATTTTGCAGGGTGCAGATTTATCACATGTTTTCTGCACAAAAGATGCTGCTCCGGTTATAAAAAGCTACAGCCCTGAATTGATTGTGCACCCTATTCTAGAAGAATCGTACAACATAAGGTGAAAAAATTGCTGACTTCTGTTTTTACGATCTAAATTCCATGTTTGAGCAGATTTTTACCTCTTAAGGAATTCTTTTAGGGAAGAGGAGAAAGAACAAATCTCAGGCAAGGTTCTTGCAGAGATTGATAAATGGCTGGAAAGGTTTGATTGTCTTGTCGTTGGTCCAGGCCTTGGGAGAGACCCATTCCTGCTGGTATGCTTCTTTGGCCCCATCGATCTCAGTTCATTATTTATCTAATCTGTGTTAAGTTAGCCTGTCTACGTTTCTTTTTATTTGCAATAACTTTTTATTGTAACTCAGCAGCACATCTGGTTGGTCATTTGTTTCTCAAGAGTCTTTTCATTCATAAGAGCCTGACCTTTTCTACTCCGTTTACTCAGATGCTTAATTTGTCTCTCATTGTTTTATATCCTGTCACTCTTTGGTTACCCAAACTTTCATTGATAATTCAGAGAAGCTATACACTGTGCAGTTTTTAACTGTCCTATGAGATATTTTTCATAGGAATAGGCATTACCAAGGGTAGCACTAAGACAATTGACATGCATTTCTCTGTATATGGAGTGAAGGCTACAGACAACTGCAGTACAGCCAGAGATCTTATCTAAGATCTTTTAGAACTGTTGGGCATCAACACAGTACAAATTAAGTGTACATAGATGATTAGTCTTCAGTGAATTATGCATTTAAAAGCGATATGCTGGATTAAAATAAACACTTAAAGAAAAATGTTTTTTTCACTGCTCTGAGGTAGTTCAGCCATATGGAGAAGTGATCTGTGCATTCTCCATAACTATGTCTTTTAGGGAATGAAAAGACACACGCAGCTGATGCCACACTTGTTGAAAACATAGATGTCAATGCTGTTTCTGTTTTATTATGGCTGGAGGTGGAAACACTGGAAGCAGACCTTCCTTTTTTCCGTCAGTGCTGTCCTTATTTTCTTGCTTAGACTGGACGTCCAGTTAAAGCTCTGCCTAAAGCATTCCATGTTTTTATACATGTCCAGGGATGTGTGGGTCAGATCATGAGTCATGCAAGACAGCGCAATGTTCCGATTGTCGTAGATGGGGTAATGAGCTATTGCTATGTATCACCAACTTTTGGAATCTCACTTCATGGATCTATTTCTGCTATCTAATTTCTTAAGATGGCCTTTAACTTTCTGAGCTGATCCTATGCTGTTATGGCAGGACGGGCTCTTTCTTATTACAGACAATCCTGATCTTGTTATTGGTTACCACTTAGCTGTCTTAACTCCAAATATCAATGAATATAAGCGCCTGATCAAAAAAAGTACTGAATTGTGAAGTAAAGGATCAAGATGCTCATCAGGAATTGCAATTGCTTGCCAAACAGTAAGCTTATTTTCAGAGTTTGTCTGCTTTTATTGGAGGTTTCTGGGAGCTTAGCTAATGTCATAGTATGTAATGTTTAGTATATTCCAATTTTGTGGTGTTTTATGCTTAGGCACATTCACATTGATTGCTTGTTGGCAATGCATTCACCTAAATATCAGAGTGGCCAAAAAATTGATGTAGATATATATCTGTTGGTCTCATCCAAAATGCTTAAATTTCCCCTTACACAACGACCTTTGTTCATTCGACCCATTTCGATCTTTTCAAGGAAATTTTTTTGAAATGTTGAAATCACACTTTTATGTGGGCACGTGTTAGTTGTGAGAGAATTAACTAATATAGCTAGTATTCTCTTCATATGTGCTATAGTGATACTGCCATGTTGTGGTCGCTTTGCTGGGTTTGTGCTAATAACTGTAGATCGTGGAAATTTCAAATATTCTAATGTGTATTTCAAAATTTTATTATATTTTGAAAAATGAACTAATATTAGTGCCTTTTCTTTCAGGATAGGCGGTGTTACTATCATGCGAAAGGGGAAATCTGATCTGATAAGTGATGGTGACATAGGTATAGGATGGACCATATGCCATAATTCTTCTTGGTGTGATATTTTGCAGTCTGTTGGGTGCGTTTATAGATCCTCCATTAATAGTGCTTTGGGTGCAGTGGGAAATGCTAGATTGTTTATTCATTGGGTATTCTCTCTGGACCCTCCAAGTGGGTGCGCAACATATCAAAACCTTGATCCCAAATCTCCGATTTTTATTTTTTATTTTCATTTGTTTTTTCTGATATGATCTAGCCCTTTTCTGGAACTCAACAAATAGAGGGTGCTACAATAAGCTATTTCATAGCCTGGTATCTAGAACTTGTTTATACATTCCTGGATTAACAAGGAATTCTGTTTTCTCACTTGAAGTTGAGCAACTGTATCCATCCCTTTCCTGCTAGGATTGGATATCCTGTACTTTACATGTCCATAAGTTCATGAGGACTGGTGTATCAACTAAATAGTATATGATTGTTTTAGAGGATTTAATGTGTGAAAATACCTTGCCTAGTTTGACGTGCCATTACACCTGGAACCTTTAACTTAAAGACTTAAAAACACATCATTATTATTGTGAAAGCTTTGAAATTGAGTGTGATCTAATCATCTAGAGCTTCTTATGACAATGACAGAATGAAGTGTACATCTCAAATTCTGGAAATTTTAAATTCTAAGCAGTGAGCTGTAACTTTTGTTTCTCCTCTAGCATGGATTTTAATTTTATTGGGGCAAGGTTTACGAGATCCCTTGTTGGTCTTTGCAGTTAAATCAGTGAGCCAGTATGGTTCACCTCGACGCTGTGGTGGCCAGGGTGATATACTCTCTGGAAGGTGCTTAACTTCTTTCACTTCAGTAACTTCTTATTTGAAGAATACGCTGTGGTTCCAAGTTATTTCTGTTACCTCGTTGACATCATGTTCCCTTATCCACAGATACAATATCAATTATTTATTGGGACTGGACTTTTCCCCCCAAAGAGAGGAGTAAATTTTTATTGTGGATTGACAATTTCCAAATGCTTGTAATGTTGTCAGTGTTGCAGTATTTGTATCTTGGGCTCGTCAACATAGTTCAGCCACGGGAGTGGATTCGACCAGGTATTTAGCAATCTTACTCACAGATTTCAGTTCCAATAATCGCAATCTCATTCTAAATATTCTCTTTGAATACCCTTCAGTTGTAGCCAAATGAATCCAACTGTGATGGGGTGCATGGCGGGATCTGTTTTGTTGAGGAAGGCCGCATCACTTGCTTTCGCAAGCAAGAGAAGGTCCACTCTTACCAGCGATATCATTGAACTACTGGGAAGAAGGTAGTGACTGACTCCTTGATTTGAGCTTTTTAACTGTAGCAAAATAAACAGTTTTACACAGAAACTTCCATTCTCGCAGTTTGGAGGAAATTTCACCCGCATGTTGATCATGACAATGGACAAAGTTGCAGTGGTGATGGCCTTCTCAAATATTTCTAGCTGCGCCTCTTGGTGCCTCTGCTCTTACAAGTACAGTTTTTTGTATGCGTCTGTTCTTTTCCAAATTTTGGAATTCAGGTTGAGGGGAGCTGGTTATATTTTGAATACTTTTTCGAACCCTAGTTGTTAACACTTGAGTATTGCCTTTTGAAGTCTAGTTCACATGGCTGTCATGTTTGATAATGTGAATACTTTTTTGACTCCTAGTTGTCTAGTTCACATGGCTTTCATGTTGAATGCTGAGTCCTCACGAATCGCCCTTGGTCATCGGTTGTCAAGGTTGTGATATAGGGAAAAAAACCCCTAACAAGGTATTCAATACCAAGAAGAGTAAAAAATGCAAATACGAACAGTTTAAAGGGAAACTCACAATCTAAGAGATTGTCTTCTGGTTTTCAAAGCCAGGACGAAAGATCAACTTTCTTGAACGAAACTTTATTCAATAAACAAATCAACTTTTACTGGCTACAACTAGGGATGTGCAAGATTCCAGAGCATCTTAAAATTGCTGCTGTACACACAGTTTTAGCATAGCCTGAGGTCAAAGCAGAGACCTAACTGAGAATGCAACTTGTACTGGCTACAACTAGGGATTTCAAAGGGTCTGGTTTTCATGATACCCGACTCGAAACACAATGCATGTATGATTGACCCGATCCGGACCAAGATCGAACGGAACATGTCTTGAACAATCGGGTTGGGTCTGTTCGGGTTGGGTTTCATTTTCCAGATTTTTTTTTGGTTTAAATCTGAGGCCTCCAAAAGCAATATGATGTGCTTCTCAATTCCTTAAGTTGCAAATGAAAATCAAAATATCACAACGGAAACTGTGCAACATCCCATTGATGGAATTTTGAGCTCGTCAAAATATTAACTTAAGTATCAATTTGCGGCACAAATTTTGGCAAAAATTACAACCTCAAAATGTTCCATATCAGCAATTGTGACTTGCTCGATTGCGAAAACGTTAAAAACAAACTTTCTTACGTTAAAAACAAACTTTCTTACAAAGACCATAAAGGAAGAGGAAGAAATAAAGCAAACAATCAAGAAACTTCGCTATTTCCATTAGGGACAGATGACATCGAGAAACTTCATTTGAAAAGAATACAGTTCTTTTCAAGCAACTCACTTTAAGATGCTCTGGAATCTTGTATAGATCATCTTCTGTGCTTTTTATATCATTCTCAGCTTGATTACTTTTATCAATGTTCCTGTCCCTTTTCTTTGCCGATTCTTGCTCAACATACTTCACCTTGTTGCAGCAGATGTAACAATAGCAATTATAACAAGTGAAAAAAATCGAAGCTAACAGGTGGAATATATTAACAAGAGCAAATAGCTAAACAAATCGAGACATGTGGACATGGTATAAGTATTTTACATTTGGACCCTCGAGGAGTAAAATTACTTAGGCAGAGAAAAAGTTCCATTTATTTTATCCAGATAAACCAGCCAAAATGTCAGAACAAAATGAAGACACCTCTAGTGTGGAACCTTTAAAGCGTAACAACACATAAGGGCTTTGGTAAGAATTCAAAGCTGAAGAAGAGTAAGGTTATTCTAACTGCAATTTGTCAAATCAATAATGGCGATGAATATAACCATTGAAAATTCTTCTTTTCCTAGAAAATCTTTTGAGAGGTTTCTACATCTTGTTGATGGCAGAAGCATCTTTTGCTGCAAATGAGATATTATATTTCTTTCTAAATATCACTTAAAATGTGCATTGACAAACTAAATTTGGAGCATGTTCAAGAAAAGTGATTCTATAATGTTCAGTGGAATTATGTTACCACCAGCTAGTGCTAGAAATCTATAACAATTAAACTCTATAGTAGATGAGAAGCACAAAATAATTTCATACTAGAAATTTTAGCTCCAGAAAATACCGTGATAGAAATGCCCAATCAAATCAAGCTATCGGCATTTCTTCGTAGAATATAAGGAGAATTATCTTCATTGAGAAGGAAATGCTAATGTTACTCCGAGTAACAATTCTAAGTTTCCAACCTAACATATGAAGAACAAGTTAGGAAACTCTATCAGCACATTTGTTTGTTATTTATACAACAAGGAAGGGCCATGTGATATGGTTCATTGTTATCTTCCTAACTTAGGGATGAATGATAAGCAAGAGCTAAATGAGTCAGTTAGAATAAATATTTAGAAGAAAATCGCAATAAATAAAAATTATGGAGACAAAGAAGGCAATATTCCACTACCATGTGATATCCACAGTTGCTACCCATGTTAATACCACTGATTACCTGCCAGAGATAAGAGAAATGCATGAGACAAAAAAAAAATCAAGCATAGAAAGAACAACAATAGGGCTTAATCAAACAAAGAGCAATTGCAACTTCTTCATGATGAGAAAATAATACAACACAAACAATATAATTTGGTTTAGTAAGTACCAATTTTCAACTTTACCAATCATGAAGAGAAACCGCTATCGAGTTCAACTCCATGCTTGTAGTTGACAACTCGCATTAAATTTACAATGAGAATGAGAACTTAAGTATCCATTCTTATAAAGAAGAGAATAAATATGTGACAATTATGTTTTCTCACTTGACTCAAAATTTTCAAGTTTTTCTAAGTTTTTATAACGTTCACATCCTTCCTCTAAATACTTATCTAATTTAGATTGTTCTTCCAAAATCTGTTGTCCCATTGTCTAAGATATTTTGCAATCATAAAGTCCGAACCAACCATAGGAGATTTTGACACGATTACTACCCTAGTACTCTTTAATTTCAAGTTGCTTTGGGGGCATCTACCAATGCGGTATTGGTCGTACAATGATGTCGAGATGATGGTACTATATACTTACTTTTATAAACTTAACTAATCAATTGCCATTGATATCGAGGGTCATGTATGCAAGCAATGAAAAAGTAAGATTGATATTGTTCACATTGCCAAAATACTTACTGAATTTGGTCTTCATTTTTTTGTCCATTTCCTATGTACTTTTGTCGTCATTCTTTCGAAATTCATCAGTCATCCCAAAAAGCCTCGTAGAAATCATTCGTCAAATCATTACTACTAACATAAGAAGAGCCTGAAACTTTTAAATGATACTCCCAATCTTCACTAGTAAGCAACCCTTTCCCCTTGGGTAGTTCTTTAGAAAATTTGCTATCTCGACTTTCTAATAAGAAAAAGGCTTTTTGAAACTTCAAAGTCGCTTCTAACATCATATATGGTGGATCCAACGAGTCTCCACATCCATACATACAAGATTCTTGGACTCAATATTCTCTCATTTAATACAAGTCTTAAATCGACTCAACCTCGCAAGAAGACCTCACATAACGTACAACCGACATATTCTAACAGCAGAATCATCTATGTCTTTTAACCCTTCTATCACAATCAAACTCAATATATGACCACAACACCTCATGTGGAGTAACTCACCTCTCAATACTAGATAGTTATGAGAGTTAAGCCTCCTTTTCAAGTATTAAATTCCTAAACCATGAGCTCGGATTATCCATGGTGATAAAAAAAAAAAATGTTGTGAATCCTCAAATCAATCAAGCATTCTTCAACGGCCTTTCCTAGTATCTCGACAGAATGCCTCGGGATCTAACAAAATCATAGATTTTATTCCGCAACTTTCAATCAAGCATCAATAAAATGAGTAGTGAGACACATGGAATTCATATTTTGACAAGAGGTCCATGTATCGATCGTTAGACAACCTCTAGTACGTGTCGGAAAAATATATTCATTAATGTACTTCTTTCCTCCACGTATAAATCAAATCAATCACTTCGCAATGAGTGATGTGAGGGGATTAAGAACTTTAGCAGGATTCTATTCACAAATCACCGAAAATCCTCATGTTCTATGAACTTAAAAGGCAATTCAAGAAGGATAGACATGGCCGCTAGTTCTTTTCAACTAGTATCTTGGTTAAACTTCCATGGACCAAAATGAACTACCTACCCCAACAAGTTGACCCGAAGCATTTTTTTGCCTTTTCTCGAAGTTCACATAGGGGAATTTCTTACGTCTATCCAAATGATGATGCATCGAGCTAGTCCTTTGAGCACTAGGACAACCAATATGAGTCCCGCAATATAAACATTCAACCTTTTCTTGGCTCTTGTCTGCACATTTAATCCTTTTAAAGTGATCCCACATAGTGGATCTCCTCTCGTATACTTGTGAGTCTAGAATCCGTTGATGAAGACATCTAGCAATCTACACTTGAAACCTGCAAATTACATTTAGCATTACATGCAAAGAGAATGAAAGACTTCGCCGCAGGATATGAAATCATAGATCTATCAAAACAAACAAGAAAAGAACACACATTGTGTTGATAAAAAAACCCGGATGAGCATCCGAGCTCCCGAAATCGTGGCTGTTCTTGATCTAAATCTCAACCCCATTGCTTGGTTAGATCTCTCTCTAAAACATACTCACAATCACTATCTCTACTCACAAGTGCTCGTTGCATACATGAATAACCACAAGCTGCATGGCTGAATCTGGTTGCTTCTTAGGATCTTTCTTGAGTTGTTTTAGTGCTCAAGGAACTAGTTCAATGCATCATCATTTGGATAGATGTAAAGAATTCTCATATTCGAACTTTGAGAAAAAGTTAAAAAAAAATCAAATGCCTTGAGTCAACCTTGTTGGGGTAGGTAGTTTAGTTTGGTCCATGGAAGTTTGACCAAGATGCTAGTAGAAAAGAACTCCAACCATGTTTAGTCTTGCTGAATTGCCTTTTAAGTTAGTAGAACATGACAGTCTTCGATGATTTGTGAATAGAATCCAGCCAAATTTCTTAATCCCCTCACGTAACTCATTGAGGCGTAATTGTTATGATTTATACGTGGAGGAAAGAAGTAAAGTAACAAAATATTTTGCCGACACATGTCCTAGAGATTGTTTGACAAATGACACATGGACCTCTTGTCAAAATATGAGTTACGTGTGTCTCACTCGCTCATTTTGTTGATATTGTTTGGAAGTTGCGAAGAAAATCTTAACTTTTGTCAAATCCTAGGTCATTCTATCGAGATAATAGGAAAAGCGGTTGAAGAATGCTTGATTGGTTTGGGGATTCAAAGCATTTTTTCTATCACCATGGATAATGCGAGCTCAAAGAATACTTTTGGCTACACGTTATGTGAGGTCTTCTCCTGCGAGGTTGAGTCGGTTTAAAACTTGTATTGAACGAGAGAATATTAATTCTAAGAGTCTTGTATATTTGGCTGTAGAGACTCGTTGGAACTCGACATATATAATATAAATTTCAAAATTCGAGGAAGCATATTTGTTGAAGAACTGTCCATGGGGAAAGGGTTGCTTACTAATGATGATTGAGAGTATGCTCGTCACATTCTTCCTTTCCTAAAATTGTTCTTTGATACTATTTTAAAAGTTTCAGGCTCTTCTTATGTCACTAGTAATATGATTTGGCGAAGATGTCTATGGGCTTTCCGGGATGATTGATGAATATTGTAAGAATGATGACGGAAGTTTGTAGGAAATGGCCAAAAATTAAAGATCAAATTCATTAAGTGTTTTGGCAATGTGAACAACATCAATCTTACTTTATTCATTGCTTACATAATTGACCCTCGACATAGGTAGGAATATGTGATATGGTTGATTAGTGATGTTTATGAAAGCAAGCAGGCGTAAAGTTTTACATGATAAAGTAACATCATCTCCGACATCATTGTGCGAACAATACTGCATTGGTAGATGCCCCCAAATAACTGAAATTAAAGGGTGCAAGGACAGTAAACATGTCAAAGTCTCCTATGGTTGGTGCGGACTTTATGACTGCAAAGTATCTTAGCCAAACGGGACAACAAATTTTGGAAGAACAATCGAATCGGATAAGCTTTTGGACAAATGATGTGAATATTATAACTTTGAATTTGAAATCTTAACTTGGTGGAAAGTAAATTCTTCAAGATATCCTATCATCTTTTCCATTGCTCTAGATATTTTAGTTGTGCTCATCTTGACTATAGCATCGAATGACACATTTAGCACATGAGGTCATGTACTTGATGTGTTCGTAGCTCCTTGACCCCAACCATGATGGAGGCTCTTGTATGTGCTTAAGATTAGCTATGATCCACGTCATTTCCATTTTTTATTGAGGAGAACTTAGAAGAACTTGAAAATTTTGAGTCGGTGAGAAAACATAATTTTGACATATTTATACTCTTCTATATAAGAATAGATACTTAAGTTCTCATTATCATTGTGAATTTAATGTAGAATTGTCAACTACAAGCATGGAGCTGAACTCAGTATCCATTTCTCTACATGATTGATGAAGTTGGAAATTGGTACTTGTTAAACCAAATTATATTGTTTGTGTTGTAATGTTTTTGCATCATGGGGAAGTTGCAGTTGCTCTTTGTTTGATTGAGCTTATCATTGTTATTTTTGTGCTTGATTTTTTTATGTCTCATGCATTCGTCTTATCTCTAGCAGGTAATCAGTGATATTAAGATGGGTAGCAACTGTGGATATTATATGGTAGTGAAATTTTGCCTTCTTTGTCTTCCTAGTTTTTATTTGTTGTAATTTTATTCTAGATATTCCTTCTAACTGACTCATCTAGCTCCTACTTATCATTCATCCCAAGTTAGGAAGATAACAATGAACCAGAGTCACATGGACCTTCCTTTTCGTATAAATAACAAAAATATGTGCTGATAAGTTTCCTGACTTGTTCTATTTATGTTAGGCTGGAAACTCAGTGTTGTTATATGGAGTAGCATTAACACTTCCTTTTCAATTAAGATAGTACTTTCTTACATTCTGCTAAGAAATGCTGATAGTTTGACTTGATTTGTAATTTGAAGTTATGTTGTGCTCCTCATCTACTATAGGGTTAATTGCTATAGATCTCTAGCACTAGCTGGTGGTAACATGATTCCACTGAACATTATGAAATCACTTTTCCTGAACAAGCTCCAAACTTAGTTTGTTAATGCATATTTTCAGCGAGACATAGAAAGAACTATAATATCTCATTTGCAGCAAAATGTGCTTCTACCATCAATAAGATGTAGAAATCTCTCGAAAGGTTTTCGTAGAGAAAGAAGAAATTTCAATGGCTATATTCATCACCATTACTGATATGACAAACTGCAGTTAGAATAACCTTATATTTTTTCAGCTTTTGAATCCTTGCCAAAGCATTTATGTGTTGTTAGGCTTTAAAGGTTCCAAACTGGAAGTACCTTCATTTTGTTCTGACATTTTGGCTGGGTTTATCTGGATAAAATAAATGGAACTTTTTCTCTGCCAAAGTAATTTTACTCCTTGTGGGTCCAAAAGTAAAATACTTACCATGTCCACATACCTTGTTTTGTGTAGCTATTTGCTCTTGTTAATATATTCCACATATTAGCTGCAGTTGTTTCGCTTGTTATAATTGCTATTCTTATATCTGGTAAAGTATATTGAGTAAGAATTGGCGAAGAAAAAGGGGCAGGAGCATTGACAAAAGTGATCAAGCCGAGAATGATATAAAAAGAGGGGAAGATGAACTGTACAAGATTTCAGAGCATCTTAAAGTGAGTTAATATAAATTTCTCGATGTCATCCCTCCTCCAATGCAGAAACAGCAAAGTTTCTTGATTGTTTGCTTTATTTCTTCCCCTTCCTTTTGTGGTCTTTGTAGGAGAGTTCGTTTTCTTTGTTTTCTCAATCAAGTAAGTCGCAATTGTTGACATAGAACATTTTGAGATTTGCCCAAATTTGGGCTGCAAATTGATACTTAAGATAGTATTTTGACGAGTTCGAAATTTTGTCAATGGATTATTGTACAGTTTCGTTGAGATATTTTGATTTTCATTTGCAGCTTGATGAATTGAGAAGCAAACATCATATTACTTTTGGGGCTTCAGATTTACAAAATCTAAATCTAAATCTAAAACACGAAACTCGACTTGGACTCGTGTCGGGTTCCGTTTGATCTTGGTCTGGTGTCGGGTTCCGTTTGATCTTGGTCTGGGTCGGGTCAAGCATACATGCGTTGTGTTTCGAATCGGATCGATCATCATGAAAACCGACCCGACAACACCCCTTATATGGTACGTTGGTAACGCTGTCTTTGTAGGGGTGACTGAACAAGAGAAAGGAAACGTAGGAATTGAGTTAATCACACCTTTTCTTTTAATGTCCTTTCTCTTCTCTGTCGATCCACCGAATATAAGAGAATTAATCTATAAGCGATAAATCTATTGAATAAATATTAATTCAGTTGTTAAAATTTTCAGTTTCCTAATTAAGTCCTAAACTTCTATAAGAAATATCAATATGGTCCTTCCGACCAATATCGCAGATCGCCCGACATGTCAGCAGTGTGCCAATATCGCAGACGCCCGACCGGACTACCATGTCAACGATATCCGGCTAAAATTTAATCGGAACAACTGTATTGTAATTTTTTGCAAAGGTTTAGGACGGAAATGACAAAATTGAAAAGTTTAGGACTGAATAAGCTTCTGTACAATAAATCAAAGGACCGAGTGGGGAATTTTCAATTTTTCCCTAAGCGTAGTGTTAAGTGCGACACGAACTTGTGAAGGAGACATTTTGTGCATTAGACGCACCATGTGACGGCGCCCAAGAAGCAAGCTAAGCGTACGTGCAAGTTTTCCAATGCAGAATCGGATTTGATGCATACGACGCCCGGAAAGTGACTGGGATGTTGCATTACGTCAGCCGTATAATCGATTTAGGAGTGGTTGAAACTTTAAGTGGGCAATATATCTTACCTCGAGGAAGTAAGCAAGTGATTTTCCACGAGCCCCTCTTGAGCAATCCAGCATCATTGGCAAAAGCCACATACCCATCGGCAATTATTCCCCAGTAGAGAGGGACCTTCCCAAATTGATCCTCTCCAAAGCACAAAAACTGAAGCAAAATGGTATTTTCTCTACTGAATCTCATCAATTCACTCGAACCTGATCTTTTTTTTTTTTTCCTTCCTTTTATTTTGATAATCTGCTATGTATGTTTTGAGGTCACGTACAAAGGCAACAAACACGGTGGAGGTGGATTTGTTGAACACGATGAAGGCGAAACCGCCGGTCAGGTGCCCAACCACATGGTTGGGTGGGTACGGTGGCCGGTCGTACAGAGTCCTTGTAAGCCTTGATCACGAGCGTCGCTTCGTTTGCCGTCTTCGCGAGCCCGTGCTTTTGCCTTAAGCTCCCTAGGTTGTGGAGCGCTCCCTTGAAGAAGCACAATATTTCATATTTAACATCGAATGATCCGTGGCATCTTTTCTTTTTCTCACATAAACCTCGAAATTTTGAGATAGGCCAAATGCTTAGGATTTTCAGTCTTGGTTGTGGGAGCCAAAAGTTCATTAGATTGAAGCGATTATCCAAATCCGATGCCAAGTGGATGTTACTTATGTGAAGATTCAAGACTAAGATATCGTTGATGCACAACTTAGTATCTAGAGATCCATTCAGACTTTCACCTCTGAATGGATCCTGCGACCACGTTTAAAAGTTAGGGCGACAGGGTTTATCACTCGGTTCGGAGGAAAATTACCAAAAATAGTTCTAAACTTATTGTAGTTGTGTCACTTCACCATAAATCTTTTTATTATTATTGATTCAATCCTAAATCTTTTGTAATTGTACCAATTCAGTCCATCCGATCAAATTTGACCGGCCGGCGATGACGTGAACGCTGGCTAGCGCCGGTCATTCGGCGACATTATATTTTAATATATTTTTAAAATATTTTTAATTTTTAATTTTATTTTTCAATTTTTTTTTTTTTTTTTCATCTTCTTCCTCTACAGCAAGCTGCTTTGGCACTCTACAACTTAATCTTGTCCTACGATGTCCATCATGAGTGGCTTGGAAAAATACCAATGTCCCCACAGTGAACGTGAAATTCACCTAGCCAGGGGCCGGGCCGAGACTCGACCACCGCTGCGCCAGCCTAGATCCGGTGAGATCTCGGCTTGTCTCGCCCAACCATCACCGGACAAGGCAGGTCCATGCCTCATCCGGCGACGGCGAGGTCGAGCCTCGCCATGGCCGGGTGAGGCTCGATCTCGGTAGATCCGAGCTGACGAGTCCCGGCCTCCCGCGACCCCGGCAAGGTGAGCCTCGCTAGTGGCCGGCAGGGTGAGTTTCATCTGAGGTGGGTCGCTAGCCAAAGGAAGAAGATGAAAAGGCAAAAAAAAAAAAGAAATAAAATAAAATAATAAAAGTTCAAAAATATTAAAAATAATGTTTCATTGGACGGTTGCCGCCGGTGGGCGTCCACGTGGTGATCGAACTATGACAAGTGTCAATTGGTAATGACAAATGGCAATACATCACGACAAGTGTGCTATGACGGTCAACGACAGGGTCAATGGATACTTGGTCTTTTTAGCTAATGGTTTCACGAAAAACAAAAAGTTGAAAATGGAGGTCTTGTCATTGAACTTTCCGCCGGATTGACTAGTCCTCACTGGTAACCTAGTTGCTTTCGACCCGAAAAAACAAAAAGTGGTGTTCCTTTCTTGGTCATTCCCATTCAGCCTTTTGAAGAATTTAGACCCGTGGAGTCGGCCACGTGTCGACCCGTGAGTGATTTGGTGCAAATCCAACGTGGCATATCTCACGTATGCGATATTTTCTCATTCCCATCGAGTAGGAGTACCTTTTGGAAAGGTATGAACTAAGGGTGATCGATTCCCGATTCGATCCTGGTTCTCCTCAAGAATCGAGAACCGAATAGGTGATCTCGATTTTCAATTTTTCGGGACCTCGAATAGGACCATCGGTCCAATCCGATTCCTAAGCGGTTCCATTGGATCGGACACATGCAAAAAAAAAAAATGCATCATTCCTAGCATGGAGTACATGAGCTTAGTTACTTTCAAAAAATAAAATGAGTATAACTAAAAAGACTTATACATAGGAGAATAAAAAATAGAGAGTGCTAATAACTTCTCAATTTGGTAAATTTTTTTTGACATCATTAACAAGTAAAGAGAGGCTAACTTATTTATTTATTTATTTTTTAAATTTCAATCGGTCCTAGGACTCAAGATTCGGGAACCGGACCGCTCCCTCTAGAGCCGAGAATCGGACCCCGGTCCGATCCCGGCGGTCTCGGGTCCGGGTGGTTCGATTTGCTCACCCCTAATATGAACACATGTCTAGCGCCTAGTGGCAAACAAAACCCGACACGGCAAAGATTGGGAAAACGGTCTACAAGTAAAGTGGTACATGCAATAGCTATGAACATGAATTCGAATCTACTAGAGTTAGACTTTAGACTGATTTATATCCCAAATCATGGAAGACACAAACTTTACCTCTAATATGAGAAAAGTACCAAAAAAATCATAAACATTTGCATTGGCACCAGTTCAATTATAAATCTTTGTAGATCTATTCGGCTAATTTTAGCCGAAAATTCCCGACGTGGACGTCGATTATTTCACGTGGCACGGTCGAGGCCGATGTGAACATTCTTTTAATAATTTTATTAAAAATTAAATTTCATTTGTTTTTTTTTTGCTATTTTTTTTTATTTTTTGTTCCTTTCATTTTGGCCAGTGAAGGTCGCGGCCCTCGCTAAATTTGTGCAAGGGCCGCCTCGCCCACGATTAACGGGACCACGAGAACAAATGCGACGTCCACGTTAGTCATTTTTTGGCCAAAATTGGTCGATAAGCCTGAATTGACACAAATTCAAAAATTTTAGGACTTAATTGGCCAAAACAAATTTGAGATTAAATTGACATAATTACAATAAATTTATGAATTTTTTTATTTATAATTTTTCATATCAAAGGTAGAATCAAATATGCCATAAATTTATTCTTTTCTATCAAAGATATGTGGTTCCCATTTGACATGGGAGACCACAAATTGTCTGTGAAATAATGCATCTTTGCCATTTTATTTTTAATGCAAATGCAAGCTTGCCATTTGTCGATCTTCTTTTTTGCAATGAAATAATCCAAGGCTTGTAGGGTAACGAAGAATAGAGAAAAATTCTGACGAGTGAGCCCCTTACACGTGTCGCATCATCAATGAGCTATCGTAAAAATGAGGTGGCATCTTTTGGGTACCTAATATTATCTCGTCCTCCCGAGGAGAGAGAAGAGAGAGGGCAACGAAGAAGAGAAAGATTTTGACAAGTGGGCCCCTTATGGACACGTGTTGCACAAGTAATGGGCTATCATAAAAATGAGGTGGCACTTCTTTGGTACATTATTTTTTTTAGTTAATATCACAAAAAATCTCAAATTAATACACTTATGACAAATCGACCTCAAACTATTTTTTTGACCACGTAAAACCTCAAATTGATATATCCGTGATAAATTTATCCGAAACTATTTTTTTGACTATTAAAAATCATAAACTAGTACATATGTGATAAATTTATCCATAGTTGATACAATTATGATAAATTTACCCCCCATTAATTGTCGTTAAATTTTATGACAAATTTCTATATTGGATAACAAGTGACAGCTTAACGGGTGTACCCATTCGGGGTTTTTATGCTTTGTAAAACATATATCAATATGGGATTTTTTTTATGCATTAAATTAATTTATCAAAAATCAATGGGAGGTAAATTTGTTACAAGGGTATCGATTTAAGATAAATTTATCACGTATGTATCATTTTAGAATTTTCGGTAGTAAAAAAAAATAATTTAAGATAAATTTATTACATATATATCAATTTGAGGTTTTACGTGGACAAAAAAATAATTTGGAGTAAATTTGTCATAAGTGTATAAGTTTAGAATTTTTTGTGATAAAAAAAATAATCCGATATATATTTGTCATAAATATATTAATTTGGATTTTTTCGAGATATTAAATTTACTTTTTGAAAAGAGTGAGGGCAAAGAAGGAGAGAAAAATTCAGACAAGTGAGTTTATGGGACACATGTCACATAATAAATGGGCTATTGTAAAAATGAGATGACACTTTTGGTTACCTAATATTTTCTCCAATTTGAACCTCGAAAAGATCAGACGAGCAAAGCTGCTTGTGGGGACCTAAAGGTCATTTCCTTAAGTGCTTTTCAAACATCCGTTCAAGGCTTTCGGGACCGTTGGATCGATCCCTCACTACATCATCCAAGGGTGGGATGTTCATATCTATTACGTGTCCACGCGAAGGCATAATCTTTTCCATCAAATCAATAATCATTAATTACCCATGAACGATTTTCCAATTTTTTTTAAATAATGTGTTGACGCCTAAATTTTGACTAATATATATTTTGCATAAAAATTAGAACTAATTTTAGTTCTAAACAAAAATCATCTCACATATTCATTTAGCATTGGCATACAATTTTAGCTTAATTTAACAAGTGGTCCTGACTAGGCATGCGGTGGAAATATGCACCAAGAAGATTTGAGCTTGAAAGAAATATTTTCTCGGGGATCAGTATTGCAAATACTCGAACTTCGGGACGTATTGCAAATACTCGGAACTTCAAGGATCAGATTGCAAATACTTGAAACTTCGGGGACTCGCATTGCAAATACCAAAAGAAGATGGGGAAAGGAAGATGGTGAAAGGAAGATGAAGAAGAGAAGATGAAAATGGAAGATGGTGAAGAGAAGATAATGAAAGGAAGATGAAGAAGAGAAGATGAAGATGGAAGATGAAGAAAGGAAGATGAAGATGAAGAAGAGAAGATGAAAATGGAAGATGGAGAAATGAAGGTGAAGAAGAGAAGATGAAGATGAAGAAGAGAAGATGAAAATGGAAGGTGGGGAAATGAAGATGAAGAAAAGAAGATGAAGATGAAGAAAAGAAGATGAAAATGGAAGGTGAGGAAATGAAGATGAAGAATGAAGGATGAAGAATTTTGCCTATAAAAGAAGAAGAGTTCTTGAAGAGATGGGAAGAGAGTTTTTTTGGGAAGAATGGAAGAGAATTGAGAGAGTTTTTTGGAGTGGAAGAGAGTTGAGAGGAATTCTTTAGAGAGGAAAAAGAGAATTCTTGAGAAAAATTTTTGAGAGAGTTTTGAGAGGGCTTGAGTGTTTTGAAGCTCGGTCTACCATTGCCAATTTTGCACCCATCAACACAAGCCACAAGTTCATCACCATTGTTCAAGCTCGCCGCAAAAAAGAAAGCTAAGTGATTTCCTAACTTCCTCTAAGTTCGGATACAAATTAGCCCGATTTTCTACACCGATTTTCTTTCTACGTTTTTATGTTAAATAACAATTGCATATCAACGTTGAGACATCAATGGTACAAGAATAGAAGGAGAGCAAAAAGGGAAAAATATCAACGCCCGGATTGCGATCTCATGAAATCCCAGCGAGATGAGAAAGAAGCGTGAATGAGAGATAGGACCAAGAGATTTCTCGGCTAACGAGTCACCAAGTCGGTCCAATGGTCAAGACAAGCCCGGAAAGCACAAGTTTGGTGCACGAGTTCGAATTGGGGAGTAATCTTGAACCTATTTCATCCTAATTTCATGTAACTTCTTTATTTTAGAAATACTCAAAAATTCAAAAAATGTAATGGGAAGAAAAACCCAAAAAAAATTGATTATTTGATCTTCAAGTAGAATTCATCAAATTTGCCAAATCCATTATTTTTTCATGAATTTTAAGGTACCGAAAGGGCATTAGTTGTAATTAATGTAACCAAGTCCCCGGACTCTTAATCTACGGTTCGCGAAATAAGATAGTTTTCTCCCGCTATTTTATTTAGGTTTCTAATCGACCTACCGAAAATGATTAGTGGCGACTCCAAATTCAAATCACATTGCATGTTAATCATTCGAACCTTAAGTTGCGATTTGGTATGGACTTGGGAGAGTCCGAGTTAGGTTAATTAATTAATTAACCCGATAATCCATTAGCCCGAAAATGATGACTTGTTTATTTTTTTTTTTTTAGGTCGCGACGAGCTTAGCGACTCACTTGGGGACCCAAAGAGGACTTAAGCCGAGATAAGTTCATGAAAAGGAAAATTACTTGATTTGGCAATCTTGGTTGAATTTTAATCCCTAGGTGTTAAATGGTTTTGCGGGAAAGGGAGTTATAAGGGGAGGAGTCCGTGGCTAACCTCTGTTTTTGCGAGGCTTGGTGATGAGAATTTTATTTTTTGAACTATCGGAGTCTTGATTGCCTTTAAAATGTCGTGCATGCCGCTAATATAATTGCACTACACCACCTTGACTTGTGACCGAACCCGGGTCACCCGATAGTTTCAGGATGGTATTTATGTGGTTCTTTAACCTTGGCGGTAAGGCCGCTAAAGGTTATCCCACTTGGATCCCGAGTTCTTCAAAAAATGGCTCAAGGGTTGTTCTCATGCGCGTGAGGCTATGATGCATGAGAGTTGCCCTTGTCGACCGAACCAAGCCGAGATGATTGGACCCGACTAGTCATGACTATGTATGCGAGGCGGCAACTAGTCATGATGAACGTGCGCGAGGCTGCGACATGTCGTTACGTCCTTCATTTCATTTTGCTAAAAGAACTAAAATTTGAATCCACGATTCATGCGCATGTCTTTGTGATTGACATTTTCTTCCTATGAGCGGTAATTCCCTGTCTCTCACGCCATGTTATCTCATTTTTATTTTGGGCTGGTCCATGGTTTAGGTTGATTGTTTATGAATCTCGTTGTCTTGTTTCCAATTTCACACTTTGCTTCCGTAGTTTTTACAATTTCATCGGTTGTCCTCAATTCGATTTGGCTCGTTCCTGTTGTACGATTTTTACTAAATTCTACGATCGAGCTTTGAGTAAGTGTCAAACATGAAAGTTGTAGACCTATGTTTCAACTAATATCCTACAAAATTTCAGAATTAAATTCATAATTTAAGATGGCCTTTCGTTTTTTCAACTACCTGCAGTTATAACAGTTTTCTGAATGCGAATTTTCGGAAAGACACATTAAACTGATTTGATCCGCTCATTTCTAGTCCGATTGGTCAACATAAAAGTTGTTCATCATCTTCTCAACTATAAGCTCGTAAAATTTGGACGTATTTTGACTAACGTGCGAATTAATACGGATTTTTTCGTAAAAGCGGACAAACTGAAAATTACATGTTTCAATTCTTTGGTCATAATCACTTTGTTCGTTTGAGTCTAGAGGGATGCCATGGGCCGGCTCGCTATTCTCGCTCCCCGTACTCATTTTTGGTTTGTTCTACTGCGTACGGGTAATTGTTCACGGATCCTCCACATATTACTCGATCGATCGCGAAGAGGATGGCCGACATTAACGCCACCGTCGGTCTTTGCCCTAGACGAGAAACTTGGCTCTTTGACCGAGCGCTTTGAAGAGATGATGTCTCGAAAGATGGAGGAAATGATGGCCGCCTTCTCCGCCAAACTTCAATCATCCACCTCCAGCCCGCCACTAACCATTCTGCTCTAATTCCTCCTACGGACAACTCATGGGGGATATATGAGGAGGGAAACCTAGTGGATTCGAAGTATACGACCTAGATGAGTTCGGTCCAGATTATGAGGAAATTCGTCGGGGTTTCGAACAACATGAGGAGATCAAGCCCTCGACCGGTGAACAAACTATCTCGATCAACCTAGGCGATGCGGAAAACCCTAAAGAAGTTAAGATCGGGGCAAGCCTTCCCCTCGAGAAATGTCTAAGCGCCCGATCGACTCTTGAAGGGTTACCGGGGCGTTTTCGCCTGGTCCTATGCGGATATGCTTGGTCTTGACCGCTCCATTGTCGAGCATTGTTTGCCGATCGATCCTTCGGCTAAGCCGGTGGTGCAAAAGTCAAGAAGGGCCGGACCGGAATTAGTGCGGGAGATCAAAGAGGAGGTCATGAAGCTTCTCGATGTAGGATTCATTGAGACTACGAGAATATTCCGATTGGATCGCTAACATAGTCCCTTGTCATGAAGAAAGACGGCCGCATTCGATGCTCGCAGGGTTTGAATTGTTTTCATTCATGGATGATTTCTCCGGGTACAATCGAGATCCCGGTGAATGTCAATGACAAGTTGAAAACCTCTTTCACCACACCATGGGGAATGTTCCATTACCGGGTAATGCCGTTCGGTCTCAAAAACGCCTGGAGCCACTTACCAACGAGCCATGGTTGCCATTTTCCACGACATGATGCATAATGAGATTGAGGTTTACGTCGATGACATGATAGCAAAAACAAGGCATGGAGAAGATCACGTCGAAACGCTGAAAAAATTGTTCGACAGGACTCCGAAAGTACAAGGTACGCCTCAACCCCGCCAAGTGTGTCTTTGAGACCGGCTTGGGCAAGCTACTCGGATTCGTGGTAGCGGTAAGGGCATTGAAGTCGACCCTTCGAAAGTCAAGGCTATTCGTGAGCTTAAGCCGCCAACGACGGTTAAAGAAGTTCGAAGTTTGATGGGTAGGCTAAACTATATTGCTCGATTCATCTCTCGGTTATCGAAACCGCTAAGCCATTCCTCAAGCTATTAAAAAAGAATGCGCTAGTCCAATGGGATAGCGAATGCGAAGAGGCTTTTGGGAAAGCTGACGGCATCTCATGAATCCACCGGTGCTTGTTCCTCCAACGCCGGGGCAACCTTTAATCCTCTACCTCACAATCCTTAGTGAATCCTTGGGTGCTATGTTAGCCCAAGAGAAGCGGGGAGGATGGAAAAGAACAAGCCATTTATTATATGAGCAAGAAATTCACAACTTCGAAAATGAAATACTCCGAAGTAGAGAAAACATGTGCGGCGTTAGTGCAGTGCTTGCACGGGCTTGGCAATATACCTTGCATCACCAAGTGCTTACGGTGACAGAATGCAATCCCATCAAATACTTGCTTAATCAACCCGCCTTGATTGGTAGACTTGCCAAATGGCAAATCCTCATCTCCGAGTTTGACGTTCAATATTTGTCCCAAAAGTCAATCAAGGGACGAGTCATAGCGAGATGTCCTAGCTGAAAATCCGGGGCAAGATGATGATGCCTATCGTTACGAGGATCGAATCATGTCGGTAGAGGATTACATCCGGACTATGTATTTTGACGGAGCTGTCAATTTATCGGGATCGAGCACGGGCGCGGTTCTTATATCTTCGGGTGGTCGACATTATCCCGTGCGGCGAAATTGGTATTCCCTTGCACAAATAACATAGCGAGAATATGAGGCATGCATCCTCGGTGCACGAGGCTGCAATTGAAATGGGGATAGCCCGACTCAAGGTGTTCGGAGATTCCGCTTTGATTATCCTTGAGAATGTTGGAAAGTGGAAGACGAGAGATGCCAAATTGCTACCCTACCATGAGTATCTGGATGAATTGGTAGAAGAATTTGAGGATATCTCATTTGAGTATCTGCCCAGGACTCATAATCGATTCGATGATGCATTGGCTACCTTGTCTTCAATGTTACAAGTCGCCAATGGACTTGAGGTTGACCCACGAAGATCGAGGTATTAAAAAAACCAGCATATTGTATGGCCGTGATCAATGAACCCGATGGTAAACCATGGTACCATGACATCAGATATTCGAAGCGGGAGTTCCCTGAAAAAAGTACCGTATCGACCAAAAGTACATAAGGAAAATGGCCTCGAAGTTCTTCTTGAATGGAGAGAATTTGTACAAGCGGTCATTCGATTCTGTCCTACTAAGATGTGTTGACTCGGCCAAAGCGCGGTTCGTCTCAATAATGGAAGTACATGAAGGGATCGTGGTCCACACATGAACGGCCACTTGTTAGCTAAGAAGATTATGAGGTTGGGTTATTATTGGCTCACGCTCGAAAGAGATTGTATTCGGCATGTCCGGAGTCATGTCACAAATGTCAAATTCATGGTGACAAGATCAATGTTCCTCCAAATGAATTGCATCATTTGTCGGAACCATGGCCATTTTCTATGTGGGGCATTGATGTTATCGGTCCTATCAACCCTAAAGCATCCAATGGGCATCGATTCATCTTGGTGGCGATTGACTATTTCTCCAAATGGATCGAAGCCGCATCCTATTTAGCGGTCACGGCACGAAATATCGCGAAATTTATCCGCCGGGATATCATTGCTCGATACGGTTCACCTGAAGCCATAATCACCGATAATGGCTCGAACTTAAACAACAAACTAATGGACCAATTGTTTAAGGAATTCAAGATCAAGCATCCGAACTCTTCCCCATATCGTCCTCGAGATGAATGGAGCGATAGAAGCCGCCAATAAGAACATTAAGAAAATTTTAGCGAAGACGGCTAAAAATTATCGCGATTGGCATGAGAGATTGCCATTTGCACTTATGGCGTATCGAACCTCGATCCGAACATCTACCGGGGCAACCCCGTATTCTCTCGTATATGGAATGGAGGCTGTTTCTACCGAGTTGAAGTGGAAATTCCTTCCTTACGTATCTTGTCTCAAGCTAAGGCGACGGAAGGCTGAATGGATCCAGCGAGAGCAAGCCAAGCCATGAATCGATCGACGAAAAAGACTTAAGGGCGTATGTCGTGGCCGGTGTTATCGTGAGAGTTACTAAATCATTCAACAAAAAAGTTCGGCCTCGATATTTTCGGATCAATGACCTGGTCTTGAGAAAATTATTGCCAATAGTCCCACTCCCGGAAGGAAATTCGCTCCAAACTATGGTGGTCCATATATAGTAAAGAAGGTGCTCCCTGGTGGTGCTTTGATTCCGCGAGAGATGGATGGTCGTGTCTTTACCAATCCGATCAATTACGTATTTGTAAAGAAATATTATGCTCGATTCACTCGTGATGTTTTCATAATCGAGTTATAATATTAATCTGATTCACAAGTTGTTCACATTTGAGCATCCGTTTGTTTCCTCACTACTAATCTTTGTTGAGAGATTATTTCGAATGGGGGCCCTCTCGGCCCAATTGGATTGACCATCGGGAGCGTGAGATTTACATATTCACGAGTAAAAGGGTTATCTTGCGAAAAAATATGACGACCAAGATGAAATGAGTAAAAACTTGCATTCATTTCATTCATCGGAAAGCTTTACAAATAGATCAACGGGGTGGGAACGTAAAGCCAAAATGAGCCCTAATGAGCATCACAAAGGAGTTTAACGACTCTCCATATAGTTGATGCTCCGCCTCTGTGATCGCTCCGAGAATCGAGATCCGCCAACTTAAAAAGGAGGAGCTCACATTTCTCTTTGAGGTTGGCTACCTTCTCCTCGTGATGCTTTCGGACAAGATTCCGGGTCATGGATCGGCATTCTCCCGCGGGCTATATCCAGGGGTCGAGATCGTCCGGTCTTTCTTCCAGCCATGTGCATTGAAATTTTAAAACAATATTGAGCGGATCGCGCTCAAAGATGATCCGGGACATGGCGAAACATCCCACCAAGTTTCCCCTCTCACGAATCGGTAGGGAGACTTGTTCATTACCGTAGTCGAGGGCCTTCTTATAATTGTCGGCTCAGGGACGGCGAACACCAAGCTGTCCGGCCGATCCTGGTAGCGTGCCTTCACAAGGTGGGCCAAAGTAACATCTCGATGAGCAACATGGTAAGCCTCCCGGGAAGTTTGTGAAGAGGGTAGGGAAGATCTCGTATTCCTCTTCTAACTTGGTACCTTGAATAGAAACGGTGTCCATACTCACAAATATGAGACGGATTTCGGTTTCGGCCTCCGGATGGTTGGCTATATAAGAATAGCCCTGGCCCGGGAGATTATAAAGTTTCTCCCATTTGGCCAAAACTTCGGGCGAGAAGGCATGTGCGGGAAGGGAAGCCATTGTTGTTGAAGGGGCTAAAAAAGAGTGGATGCAAAAGAGTGCTTAGAAGGTTGGAGATGAAGATATGAAAGTGATAATTGTCTCGGCATTAAATCCCAATTTAAAGGGCGAGAAAAAATAGCAATTCTTGCGAGCCGAATTAATTATACGGGCAAAACTACGGAGCGTTTCGTCCGTGAATCACGGATCTACCATCTCGAGCCTCACAAATCCGAAAAAGTTACGAAAGGATTTGAGGACCCCACCATGTTGCGAGTGGGAGGCAAGCATATTTTACGAGAGAAGAAACGCAATTCTTGCGGCCGTTAGTTACTCGGGTGAAACTACGGGTGTTTCATTCATTGGATCCTGGATCTATTCAATCCGTGATCTCGAGCCCCACAAATCCGAAAAGCTACGAAAGGAGTTGGGTCCCATTGATTGAAAAGCGAGTGGGAGACAAGCATGGTTATCAAGAAAAGAAAATCGGTGCGAGTGGATTCGGGGTCCCATCACGTTGAAAAAAATCTTGCGAGCCACGTTAGTTACTCGGGTGAAACTACGGGTGTTTCATTCATTGGATCCTGGATCTATCGTCAATCCGTGATCTCGAGCCCCACAAATCCGAAAAGCTACGAAAGGAGTTGGAGTCCCATTGATTGAAAACGAGTGGAAGACAAGCATGGTTATCAAGAAAAGAAAATCGGTGCGAGTGGATTTGGGGTCCCATCACGTTGAAAAAATAAGACAAAGCGGGAAACACGAAATCTTGAAAAAAACGTCGGCTTAGTGATTTTCATCCGCGTTAAAAGGGAGGCTTTGGAACATACCCGATTACTCGAAAGAATTTGGAGAGAGTAAGCATACATCGGAGAATAGAGTGAGCAAAAGGCGGTAAGGGGTATTTCAATCCAACATGTTTAGAGGCCATCGGCACTTCTTGGAGGCAACCAACCTAGACATCCCCGAAAGCGAACTGCTGGATTTCGAGACCAGATCCAACGCCGAAGCCGTAAAACCCAACTCTCTTGGCGGTGAAATTCAAGATTTCGACAACAACAACAATGGCGGCGGCGACGCATGATCACCCCGAGAAAAGAAAATATCAAATCAAAGTGCTCGAAGCTGCCTTCAAGGAGTGCTCTTACGTGAATAGGAGACGCAAAAATGAATTAAGCCGGATGATAGGAATGGAGCCCTTGAAGGTCAAGTTTTGGTTTCAAAACAAGCGGACCCGATTGAAGGTTAAAAATGAAAGTCATGAACTTACGTTTCGAGGGAAGAAAGTGAAAAGCTTCGAGCGAGAGAACAAGAGGTATAGGGATGCTATCAACACCGCTTTTGCCATGTACGTAGCGGCCCCATCTCCTTTGGTGACATGTCCCTCGATGAGCCGCATCCGAGCATTGATAATGCTCATTCACCAGTTCATCCCCCGGAGCAAGTTCTCGTACAATCCGATTTCGTTGGAGATACATCCCAAGAAAGTCGGTCTTGCGAGAAAGCGAAACCGATGCCCTTCGAGGGAAGAGACATGCATCACTACAATTGGAGTTTCCTTGATGTCACGACCAGCCAATTCAACGCCGATGGAACTCCGAATGTGTGGCCTACATGAAGCTTTAGTTTTTTATTATGGGCTCTCAAAACATCGCTTCTTTGAACATTACTAGCCAGCCCTTACGAATCCTCAAGAGAAGTAGTGACATGTATGAATGAATGTACTATTTGTTACAAAATCCCCATGTGAGACATTCTTATTTTAATCCAGGGGCAAAGAACGATACTTATCCACGAACATCATCATGTTTAAAGGCGTGAATTCCTCGCCGTTTGACTAAGCATTGAAAACCTTCACGTAAGTAAATGCGAAAAGATTTGAGGAGGGAAATAAGCTGCCTCGTTAGTGGAGAAAGCGAAAAGATTTGAGGAGGGCAAATAAGCTGCCTCGTTCGTAGGAGAAAGCAAAAAGATTTGAGGAGGGCAAATAAGCTGCCTCGTTCGTAGGAGGAAGCGAAAAGATTTGAGGAAGGAAATAAGCGCCTCGTTCGTAGAAAAAGTGAAAAGATTTGAGGGCTCCTCCATATCGAAAAAGGAAAAAAAGAACGACGGATTGAGCGAGAGGTAAGAGTTATTACGAAACGGATCCAAGGCACTAGGAGCGAAAAGGAGAGAAAAGGCATGTCTGCGAGACTAACGAGATCGAAAAAAGTTTATAAAGAACTTGAAGTCTCCATGCACCTCCGAACTCGTCACAAAAGGCCATCGTCGCTTTTGTCTTTGCAAGTCCAAAGAACATCTAAAGCCCGTCTCTAGTCGAAACACCCATTTTTCGGTCTACATATGGAAGGTTTTGAAAGGAAAATAAGTATGCGTACATTCCGGGCGGAAGTATGGGAAGCCTCCTATCACGAGGATCTGCGAGTCATGGCCATTGATGGCAATCCCGTTTCCCTCTCGATCCTCGTTGCCATGCTTGAGAAAGTGCATGTATAGGATTTCAGCTTATATGAAAGCAACGGAAGCCTTAGAGGAGGCGAGACAGTACAAATATGATTTTGACATCGTCGTCGCAGCCATGGTAGGGATCGATATGGGCGGTCTTAGTCTCTTAAAGATCATTGATTCGAGTTGAATATACCGGTCATCGTCACATCGGCAAGTGATGATCGGCGATTCATAACGAGGGCCACATTGCATGGTGCTCGGGGCATCCTAAAGAAGCCGGTTTGCGTTCGAGTGCTCCAAAACATTTGGCAGCATCTTTGTAAGGAAGCAATTACTCGAACAAAAGAACTATGGCCAACCCGCCTACGACGATTTTGTCGGAAAGAAAAGGCCCCTTTGGTCCGCCGAGCTTCATTCTATATTCATCGAGGCGGTTCGACAGCTAGGAATCAATTCAGCGACGACCAATGGGCTGTACTCAAAATGATGAATATTGACGGACTCACCCTACGAAGTGTCACAAATCACCTTCACGAGATTTAGAGATAAGGCGAAGAAGCACGATGTAGCTTGGAACCAAGGCGACCGGAGCAAAGTTGATTGGAAGATCAATCCCAGGGAAAACCTACGGAGCAAAAAGTACCCGACCACTTCCCAATCAAGAATACTGGCCATACCGAGCCTTCCGCTGGTGGTTCTAGCGGCGGACCGGTCGATCATCCCTACGAGTTCCCGAGTGACGGCGGAGGCTCAAGCTCAAGGAGTCAAACCGTTCACGGCAAAAACAAAGTGGAAAATCTGTCGCCGGTGTTAGCAAGTAGCAATGCCCAATTCGAGTATCAAATGCCCGAAAAATCAAAAGGTTACTTTGATGATGAGCTCACCGCCTTGGTCGGCCCGGTTCGGAGCCGAAAGACCTCCCGAGTTGTGATCCGAAGCAAGTGATCATGGATCCTCAAACAACGATCGTTGGTGTATGATCCAAGACAAAATCAGCCAATCATTGGAATAGCCGGAAAAGAGGTGGAACCAATCTCGCATGAATACTCCTTTAATTCCATGTATAGTTCCCCTGCGTGGGATACTTTTACTTTCTAGTTGTCTAGAATTTGTCTAGAGTTAAAGGGCGAATTTTCTCCTCTCTTATCAAATGCGTAAGTTCCTTATTAAGCTAGGCACGTAGCAAATCAATTTGTGGACGACACTCTCGAACGCCCGTAAAGAGAGATTCCGAATAGCCTTACTTGGGAGAATGCAAGTAAAAGACCAAACGGCTCAAAGATGGGTAACTCCGTATCGTCCCAATTGGCTCTCGGTCATTTCAAACTCTAAGTTAAGCTTATTTTATTCTCGACGAGGGATTGCCAACTGCTTTGAGAACAATATAACAAAAGCGAACCACCCGTGGGCGCCAACAACACCGCAAACATAGTGGTTGGGGGAATGACGGTGGTCCGAGGCATCCCGGGGTCGATCCGGGATTTGGCATCAATGTACAAAGATTAATAAAAACTTTTTGCTTCGCGGATCGAAGCTCAGCCCGGACGGTTATAGAACCTGGAGAGATGACATTCGGACATACAATCCGATCCGGATGAATCGATCTTTTCAATTCAAAGTTCGCGAGGAATACGTACATGGGTAAAGTGGTATCGTTTCAATTCTTTTAGAACATGAGGACATACATTGATGCTTTCCCTTTTGATTTTTACGGGGTTCACTACCTTTCCAAACAGAGAAGTATCCCTTCTCCATGAAAAATTAATGAAATGAGAAATTCTTGGAACCTTTGACAATCTCATGTCTCGAAGCGAGACAATGAAGTTTTGCAACGCATTTGCATGAACAGGGGCAACTCACGATCCATGCCCCTAAGAAATTTTTATGTACTTGCGAACTTTGTCCGCCAAGATAAAAAGTTGCTGCATTTTATATGCTCGAAAACACTCATCTGTTGCATAGTTTGCGCATGATTGTTCCTCATGTTTAATTTACCAACTCGAATAAGGAACATGAACTACATAAGATACATCGAATGTACGAAGGGGGCATGACAGGATGATGAAAGGCAATCCTTTCCCAAACACGTCCAATTTTTTCAGGCGAGATGAACGATGGCAAAATTCCGCATTCCCGAGGTAAAGAGTTTTCTCGCGAAAGGTACGATAACCGAAGTGATGGAGGCATTCATTTCTCTACCCTAAACACTGCAAGTTATCCGTTGATCAACCCATTTGAGCGGAGATTTCACTTCCACAACCCTGTCAAGAACCACCCCACATTGGGGCAAAAAAGAGATAATTCCATCGGCATCACGAGACAAATGGTTAGAAATCTTCTTGCTTGGACTAACATCAATCTTCGGGTGGTTCTTTGCATTGTACTTGCGCTTTAATTCAAGTGCCTTAGGGTGACGAAGAGCATTTCTTTTTCTATCCCACACATCTATATCCATTTGCACAATCCATTTGAGCCTGCAAATTCATTTCTAAAAGCCCTCATTGGTGATCATTGTTGTCCCAAAAGCAAATATGGCCTATCTTTGAGTAGAAGGACTCGAAAAGCTTGGATCGATAGGAAATCTCCCAATGAACTCATCAAGATGCAATAGTAAAAGAGAGTTGGGAGTAAAAAAAAAAAAGGGGAAAGAAAAGAGGAAAAGCTGATCCCACAAAAATTCCTCGGCATTTAAAAAGCAAAGTGCCTACCAAAAGCAAGGCCAATGCCCTTTCAATTCATTGTTCATTTGTAGAATATTTCGAACTTGAATGCACAATTTTCCCGTATATCCTAAAAGGGTTGAGAGAAAAATCTCCATGAAGTGTCAAATTGCAAATGCAATCTTCAGTTCATACCATCCTCGAGCAATGATGGTATCCTTAGAAGGCCACGATCGGTGACAAGATTGTAATGATCACCAACATCAAGCCCCTTCTCAAAAATCTTCGAGCCAAAACGAACCCTTTCGTTTCTCGGTCCCCAAATCATTACCTCCATTACAACCCTTTAAAAGCCTTTTCGACTAGGGCACTTGAATTAATGTGGAGTTCAATGATTTTAAGCATCACTCGAAGAAGTTCGAGCAAGATTACTTCTCTCTCATTTTTGCGGGGTTCTTGACTTGTAAACCCGGAGAGATGACGAAGAAATTCATTTCGGCGATCCTTGACTCAACTAGAGTCCCCTTTGTAAACCTTTGACCTAGCCCTCATTACGGTCCTAATCAAGACCTCCAGGATCGGCTCGGTCGTATCAATTGCGAGATTACTCGGATCCTTATCGAATGCGATGATGGAAAAGATTGAGTGATTTCTTTTGAATCCTGCGAGACGGGATAAATAACTTTTCTTGAGAGTGAGAGAAAACCCTTTCTGGATCGAAGTCCCCCCATTCAACTTCACATTCGAGGTATTCATAATGTGAGAACATCCCCGGACGGGATTGGTAATGCAAATTTGATAGAATGGTTATGCATAAACCATGGTATGAGTGATTGCATTATATACATCATTGCAAGCTCGGTAGGATAGTTTTGCATGAACTCATTGTTGAATATGTTTGCGCATGTTACCTCGACATTCTATGATGGGTAATACATTCCCGATGTTCGATGTCCCTCCCAAGGTCTCGAAATTCATCCAAGGATTATTGAATGAGCAAGTTCTCCCGGGCAAATGCCTACCATGTAAGATATGAGCGATCTGTTTCGTTCTTTGATTAATCGTTCGGAGAACCCGGGTAAGTTTTCCGAACCCATTTTCAAATCAACAACTCCTCGATGATAGTTGTTACGATTCAATTCAGGCAATATGCCTCTCCCTGTCAGTCGTGTAGAGCATATGCACCGGCGATCTTGACATCTTATCATGACGACGTAGCTCTTATGATTTCGGTCTCGAGATCACGAAGACATATGCACCTGGTGATCTTGACCTTTAGTCGGCTCATAATGACATAGCTCTTATGATTCTCGGCTCCTTTATCAAATCACGAAGACATAAGCGCCCGTGATTTTGATCCAAACCAAATCATAACGACGTAGCTCTTAAGATTTTGGTTCCCCTTTCTCGCGAAGACATATCCGTGATCTTGACCTTTAGTCGGCTCATAACGACATAGCTCTTATGATTCTCGCTCCTTTATCAAATCACGAAGACATAAGCGCCCGTGATTTTGATCCAAACCAAATCATAACGACGTAGCTCTTAAGATTTTGGTTCCCCTTTCTCGCATCACGAAGACATATGCACCGGTGATCTTGACCTTTAATGGCTCATAATGACATAGCTCTTATGATTCTCGGCCCTTTATCAAATCACGAAGACATAAGCGCCCGTGATTTTGATCCAAACCAAATCATAACGACGTAGCTCTTAAGATTTTGGTTCCCCTTCTCGATCACGAAGACATACGCACGGTGATCTTGACCTTTACTCGCTCATAATGACATAACTCTTATGATTCTCGGCTCCTTTATCAAATCACGAAGACATAAGCACCCGTGATTTTGATCCAAACCAAATCATAACGACGTAGCTCTTAAGATTTTGGTTCCGCTTTGTCGAATCGTGAAGACATATGCATTGGCGATTTCGACATTTAATCAACTCACAACGACGTAGCTCTTGTGAACTTGATTCTACTTCTTTCGACTCACAACGACGTAGCTCTTGTGATCCGGAAGGATACACACATCTTGCTGCCTGTCTCGCATTAGGGAAAAGTCTCGATAACAGATAGGCCAAATACCTTAAGGTCCTCGTGTTTGCAAGAAACTTGGAAATTAAGGGAATCACCAGCTTATGAGGTATTTGGTAAAACAGGTATTCTCGTATGCGATCCATGTGCGAGTTTCTCTAACATGGAAAAGAGAAATTATGACACATGTTATTTACAGATCTTGCATACCATGCGTCACTTCATTACATAAAAAATGGGACTAAAACTCCCGCAAAAAAAAGTTCATCCATCATTTGCACTATCAAAATTTAGGGTTCAATTTTGTCTTTGAGCGGAACCTCTACGAGCCTCCACTCAAAGAGGGGCATGTTGACGCCTAAATTTTGACTAATATATATTTTGCATAAAAATTAGAACTAATTTTAGTTCTAAACAAAAATCATCTCACATATTCATTTAGCATTGGCATACAATTTTAGCTTAATTTAACAGGGGCCTGGACTAGGCATGCGGTGGAAAAATGCACCAAGAAGATTTGAGCTTGAAAGAAATATTTTCTCGGGGATCAGATTGCAAATACTCGCAAATACTGCAAATACTGCAACTTCAAGGATCGTATTGCAAATACTTGAAACTTCGGGACTGCATTGCAAATACCAAAAGAAGATGGGGAAAGGAAGATGGTGAAAGGAAGATGAAGAAGAGAAGATGAAAATGGAAGATGGGAAGAAAGATAATGAAAGGAAGATGAAGAAGAAGAAGAAGATGGAAGATGAAGAAAGGAAGATGAAGATGAAGAAATGAAGATGAAAATGGAAGATGGAGAAATGAAGGTGAAGAAGAGAAGATGAAGATGAAGAAAAGAAGATGAAAATGGAAGGTGGGAAATGAAGATGAAGAAAAGAAGATGAAGATGAAGAAAAGAAGATGAAAATGGAAGGTGAGGAAATGAAGATGAAGAATGAAGGATGAAGAATTTTGCCTATAAAAAGAAGAAGAGTTCTTGAAGAGATGGGAAGAGATTTTTTTGGGAAGAATGGAAGAGAATTGAGAGAGTTTTTGGAGTGGAAGAGAGTTGAGAGGAATTCTTTAGAGAGGAAAAAGAGAATTCTTGAGAAAAATTTTTTGAGAGAGTTTTGAGAGGGCTTGAGTGTTTTGAAGCTCGGTGCTACCATTGCCAATTTCTGCACCCATCAACACAAGCCACAAGTTCATCACCATTGTTCAAGCTCGCCGCAAAAAAGAAAGCTAAGTGATTTCCTAACTTCCTCTAAGTTCGGATACAAATTAGCCCGAGATTTTCTACACTGATTTTCTTTCTACGTTTTTATGTTAAATAACAATTGCATATCAACGTTGAGACATCAATGGTACAAGAATAGAAGGAGAGCAAAAGGGGAAAAATATCAACGTCCGATTGCGAGTCTCATGAAATCCCA
This sequence comes from Rhodamnia rubescens, assembly GCA_021437795.1. NCBI lineage: Eukaryota > Viridiplantae > Streptophyta > Magnoliopsida > Myrtales > Myrtaceae > Rhodamnia > Rhodamnia rubescens. The sequence continues at coordinate 2,164,512 of JAILYA010000031.1, read as the reverse complement.
GCGAGATGAGAAAGAAGCGTGAATGAGAGATAGGACCAAGAGATTTCTCGGTCTAACGAGTCACCAAGTCGGTCCAATGGTCAAGACAAGCCCGGAAAGCACAAGTTTGGTGCACGAGTTCGAGATTGGGGAGTAATCTTGAACCTATTTCATCCTAATTTCATGTAACTTCTTTATTTTAGAAATACTCAAAAATTCAAAAAATGTAATGGGAAGAAAAACCCAAAAAAAAATTGATTATTTGATCTTCAAGTAGAATTCATCAAATTTGCCAAATCCATTATTTTTTCATGAATTTTAAGGTACCGAAAGGGCATTAGTTGTAATTAATGTAACCAAGTCCCGGACTCTTAATCTACGGTTCGCAAAATAAGATAGTTTTCTCCCGCTATTTTATTTAGGTTTCTAATCGACCTACCGAAAATGATTAGTGGCGACTCCAAATTCAAATCACATTGCATGTTAATCATTCGAACCTTAAGTTGCGATTTGGTATGGACTTGGGAGAGTCAGGAGTTAGGTTAATTAATTAATTAACCCGATAATCCATTAACCGAAAATGATGACTTGTTTATTTTTTTTTAGGTCGCGACATAATGGTACAAAGTTTTGATTCAGTATGAAATATAACCCCAAAATATATAATTTATTCAACGTGATTTTCAAACTTTGACCCTATATACAATGTTGATAAATTTTTTTAATTTGTGTAACATGACACCTGAAAATCACAACATTCCAGCTATATTTCAGCCTTCTTTCGTAAACCTTTCTCCCTGAGCCTACTATAATGCCGAAGGAGTAAGGGCTCGTATACCAAATTGTCATGGACAAGAAAGTGAACCTGCGAAATCTAGAAGAAAGAATAGAGGAACAAGCAAGCAATTCTGAAGACTAAAAAAAGAGTAGAATCTCACTTCAACGCACTGCAGGCAAGAGAGGACCCGGGGGTATCGACTGCAGTCGAGCAAATTGTGCATCGAGCAAAAGAGAGAAAGGGACCGAGCTCAGCCTTGCTGGATTGAAGCAATCAAAGCATGAGCGAGAGCACGAGAGAGAACGAAGGCATGAATGAACTGAATGGAGCGAACAAACTTGAATCGATTGAAAGGGACCCCAGGTCCGAAGTCTCGATTCAATCAAAGAGAGCATGCGCGTGATAGTGAGTGACGGATCTGGTGCCCATTCACACTGTTTGTTGTATTGTACAATGCTAATGCCACATTGACTTCAGTTGATCGAGGAAATAAGGATAAACAGGCAGTACGGACCAAACGGAAGGTATTTTTCCCCATACCAAATCTCATCAAATTTGTCTACCCAAGTGAAACATTGTCATAAAAATTCTTTGCTGCATTGATTGACCACGCAGCTTCAAAAATTGTATGACTCAATTCTTTGATCTCTCAATTGAATTGTCATGCAGGAAAAACAAATCTGTCCACGGAAATCCAATCAATTGCAAGTCTCGACTCCTCACCAAGAACCAAAAACCAAGACATCCTCTTTTTGTATACCTCTGAGTAGAAAAGGCTATGGCAACGCTAAAACACACAATTAGAGGCTTAGAGACGTTATCTGTAATCCTCGGGCAGGCGATATCCTGTCATGACTATAGTGTCAGCAAACATCTTGCCGGTCTTGGGCATGACGTGCCAATGCAATGTCAAGTTGAATTCTTTGCCCCGTAAATTGCTTCCCTGAAAATGGAGGAAAGGAAACAATTACGCGTGATGATGAAAAGCAGAAGCCCTAGTTCAAAATTAGCCATGGCCATTAACAGGGAAGACAAGGCAAAACAGAGAAGAGTAATGAGTTCACCTGATCTGAAAGTCGGTACTTGTTGGTTGTGTGGATAGAGAACTTCGCATGTTCTTTAGATGGTATGATTGCATCCCAAAGTGAGATCTGCTAAGCAGTAAAAGCAGCAACATTTACTTTGATTCCTCAGAAAAACGCAAGCTCAGTGAAGCCAAAACGTCGATAAATCGTCTAGATTAGATGGTATTTCCAACCTAATAAGCATCATATTTGCTAAAGATAACCTTTCTAAAGTTAGAAAGTCTTGCATTGCAGGTTAAGATCAGTAATGGAGAGCGAGCCTCAAGAAAATTGGATTTCTCGACAGAAAGAGGCATCATCACCTCCCAACATGTTTCAGTACCAGATTGCAGAACCATTGACACTAGGACACCCAAACAGCCTGTACACTTAGTTTATTTAATAGCTGTCCCAAGCACAAAGCCACGAAAACACTATCCATCTGATGCACTGACAATAATTTCCCGAGATTTAACCTATCGAGTCCCGCAATCCAGATCGCTATCATGTTTGACTGTTGGAATAACTTCCTCTTGATCTCCTTTTCTTTGAAATGATGGGCAGCATAAGGAGGTTGAGAAGGAGACTGACGTAAGCATGACCAGTAATTTTAAGTATCAAGACTAGTCTAATCAAGCCGAACCTCGACTTTTAATAAATTATTTCATCCTACATCTGCAGAGTACTACCAAATTGCCCACAAAACAAAAAACTCGAATTACAATACCCATTATGAAGGGGAAATGTACTCTATCCCCTATTGGCCACTATGATATCCAGATGATGCAACAGTCTATGACTACCGGTTGTCTTTAAGAGGGTGAAAATGAACTGAAAAATCACCACCACACACTGATGCCATAGCAGGAAAATTATGTCTAGTAGGAGCATTTTAAAGCCCCTATCTTGCGCATTCATCCCATGAAAGAGGCATGAGAGCCAAGATCCGTATTTTTCCACCATAAAGAATACAATGTGCAGTGCAAGTGCCAACATCAAGAATACGACATGTGAACATTGAGAAAATTACTCAATGTATAATATCAAACCTACCTGATTTAGAGCATTTTGAGTTGTTTCATACTCAGCTGCTAGGAAGACAAATACCTGCAAGTTTTTCCACAAACAATTTAAAACAATAGTAAATGATGACTTGATGACCTAGACTAAGGGAGCCTCAGTTTTCTATTTCTTGGCCCAACTAGATGGAACAAGCAATCATCAACAAGTATCTAACTGAAAAATAATTTGAGAATCATCAACAGAGCAAGGTCGTCAGGATTGGGATCCTAGGGAGGATCGTTGGGAGGCTGTTAAGGATTGGATCGTATAAAAAATAATCCTTAAATTTTGAAATTTCAACATTGTTTTGCTCAAATAATGCATATTCACGATTTAGGAAGAGGTCAGAGGCTATATACATGCATTTCCAGTAAAATGAAAGTTTCCTTGATGTACCAAGGCAAGTCAACCCATTTACAAACCGGAGTTTATAACACAAAAAAGGAGCCAATTTCCAAAGAGGGGCCAACCCAACTCAGTAAGAGAGGATGACGGAAAAAAACAAAATACAAGATACTGAATTAGTCATAATTCCCAGCACGCTCCATATAATGCTCCTCATATAAAGCAAAATCTAAAAAGCAAGTACACGAGAAGCATAATGTTGTACTGATGCCTATTCCACAGCAAAGACATAACAACCAGAAGCTAACTCACACACTAACATTGTTACACCACAAAAAGACAACAATGACCACTCAACTGCCTTGCAGTTTCAAAATGCAAAAGGTAAAATCCTGAAAGTTGACAAAAGATCCTGCAGTTGTCTACTCTAAAAGGAGGTCAAAATATTTCCTCTTCTCCACGAAAACACAATGTCATCTGCACAAACACAAAGCAAGTCAAGGCTTCAGTTGCTTTAACCTGTTTTGTGTTCCACGTAAATGCCGACTGCAAGTCAGCCGAGATGTTCAACGTCAAGCTAACCTGCAGGATCCAAAAGAAAGGTACTGACTCAAAAGAGAGATTGAAGAAAACTACAGACATAACAATTGAAAGCAAAACACGTTTTCTCATTGTGCATTATGTAAACTGCATTGCATTATACTGGACGAAGTCAGCACCAACTATAGCTTTAAGCAGCAGAACATACACTCCACACTGAAATTTCAATAAGCAACATAAACAGGCACTGAAAATCGTCTTTTCATTTCATTATACGTGATTAGAGAGGAACTAACAATTACCAAGTCCCTGACAAAATTCACACTCTTAGGGTTTGGTAAATCGGCCAGAACCATCCTTAACAACCCCGAAAGCTGGTACCCCGCATTCCAACAAGACAAATCCAAGAACAAAGATCAACCAAGGGGTCGAAAAAAGGGTGAAAGTTAGAAATTTTACCTCATCGTTCCCATTACGTTGCTTCTGAAACCAATTCACATTGAGCACCTAAACAGAGAAAATCCCGCCATACTGAACTGCCCAATTTCAAAAATCAAGCAAAGGAAAATGAAAATCAGGGCAAGTGTGTGGTACCCATGGTACCTGAACTTGGGCCGAGGGAGAGGGAAGGTTGAAATTGTCAGAGAAAGAAGCCATGGCACACATCATTGCCAAGATTGTGACTCCCAGAGTCAACAGAGCGTTCGCTCTGTACCCAAATGTGTGCATCCTCTCTCTCTCTCTCTCTCTCTCTCTCTCTTCTCTCGCGAGTCGGAGTCCTGATCGAAAGATTTTTAAGCGAGCTCAGGTTCACTCCGAGGAGGAAAGCACGAGGCAATGAAGAAACGTTACATAGTGCGAATCGTGGATCAGAATGTAAAATACTACAAGTGATGTCAAAATGGCAAGTTGACTAAAGAGACCTCCTTTTTCTCTCTCGTGGGCTGCTCCATCTAGGGTGAGCGGTTCTCTAGGCAGGCCAAATCCATCCTAAAACCCAAAGCTCCATAGAAAGAGTCGAGAACTGGACCTAATCAAATCGAATTGAACCAGTCTCATGTGGAGTTTTGGCAATATTCTTCTTTTTACTCTTTAAAAGGAAAAATGTTAAAAATACATATATCAATTCGATCTGATCTATCTAGCGGGTTCGATTCCACACTTGATATTAGAAACCGATTATTCTCGATTCTCATGAGAATCTCTCATAACCGGCCGATTCAATCCTATCCAATTTTTGGGTCGGTTTGGTTCTTATTCACACTCCTAGATCCATCTATTTTGCCCGTTTGTTTGCACTTTGCTTTTGGATTGCAAAATCATCACTAATTTTTTTTAAAATAGGTATTTGACAATGTTTTCAATAATTGACATGTAGACAAGAAAGTTATTCATGAAATACTATCATAATGTGTCCAATCACAACTCATAGTGATAGTTTTGCAATGCCATTTCAAAATCTACGATTAACCGTCACTTCTCAAGATCTATAACTTGTGACATCCAATCATCACAACAACGATAAACTCGATAGCCAACACGGATCGCCTATCGACGAGATGTGGTAGAAATGATTATGCACCTATTGCGGTCGTCGGCGGTGACTAGTCATCGATTTGATTAGAGAGTGTAGGCAATTGGTAATTAAGGGGGCAATATAGACAATTGTTTTAAGGAAAAATTTCAAATAAGCATTCGAAATGTCATCATTTTCTTAAATAAGGGTTTGAAGTGCCCTCTTTATTTTAAAGAAGGGTTTGATTAAGGACATTTTTGTCATTTGCTTTTTGATTTTTTTTCTTTTCCCTTTTCTTCTTTTCATCTTTTCTTTTTCCTTTGAAATTTTCCCTTGTTATAATTGTTGAGAAAAACCCCAACCGATTTTGAAGTTGGCAAAACAATCTATGATCTCTTAAGTATGAGTTAATGCAATGTAATGCTTGTTTTGCGATTATCCATAGGTGTAGAATATACAAGATTGAATCGACGAAAAAACTCGACGAGCTCGGACTTGGAATGATGCTTAAATTCTAAGAGAAGTATTTCACGAGCAATGACCATATTATAAAGAGATATATTCAAAATGATTTAATTGATACATTACATCATCACAACGACTAGCAGATCAAGTTGGATTCTTTCTTGAAGATTCTCAATCACGAAAATCAATCAAGAACGCGAATTAACGGAGACAAGAATGATTCACCTAATAAATTATCTATCTATGAAAACTCGGGATCGCGATTATATGGGCAATTTGATCCGAAGAGGTTTTCTTTCCTTTATCATCCTCAATGGCTACGAAATCCTTTACATACGGTCTTGTCAAAATGAGGAAGTTTTAGTGAGTGATCCTTAGGAACTCTTGCGAGTGGTTTGTTAGGAGATGAAGGAGTATAAAAGGACGTTTCAAGGTTGAAGAAGAAGAGCGAGGGAAAAGAATTCAAAATTTCAAGATTAAGAGAGTTTTACATCCTTCATGTACCTTTGATTCTACACTGTAATACTTAGAGGAGAGCATATGAGTGAAAAGAGTGATAGACGAGAAGTCTACTCATCATATTGTAAACCTCTCGAGTTATTCACTAGTGAAATCCAACCGATCGGCCGCTAGTGTGAAGAAGTCGACATAGGCTTGAACAAAATTGAATAACTATAAATTCTCTCGTGCACATTCTCTTACTCTTACTTTATTTGATTGGTTACTATATTTGTCGAATTGTTCAAAGCATTACATCTTAGAATATCGTTGCACAAAGTAGCCATCATCATCCGAACAAAGTTACCGAGATCTCTTGTTTAAATTTCACATTAATTTTCTTAAAATCTATAAAAATGACCTATTCACCCCCTTCCAGGTGATATCGCTAGCCTCAACAATTGATATCGAGACACTTTTTGAAGTGTTATTACTTCGAGCTAACGATTTTCATGGCTAGCAATTTTTCTCTTACATGGACGGAAGGTGGAAGCAACAATGCACCACCTTCCTTCGAAGGAAATGACTGCAGTGATTAGTACAATAAATTCAAGGCATATATCGATGCCGAGACCCGAGATGTGGGACGTTGTCTAAAGAGACGTTTATCCGATTGCAAGTACTTCAGGAGAAACAAATGTAGGGGACAACACCAATATTACTCCCACATGCTCGTTATTGCCACCGAATTAGCCAAGAGAGATGCTCTAGATGCTAAAGCTATTTATTCATTTTACGTGCATTATTTCCCACCGAATACAAACATATTACAGATTGTTCCTCATCAAAAGCTATTTGGGACAAACTCTACGTCACCTATGAAGGAACAGATAGAGTCAAGGAGACTAAAGTCAACGTTCTCCTTGGCATAGCAGTAACCTTCAAGATGAAGCCTAATGAAACGGTGAAGGAATTGTTTGATAGATTCACTAAAATAATGAATGGCCTTACCTATCAAAAAAGATTTAGAAGAATGGCTAAGAAGGATAGAAATTGCAAAAACAAGAGATATTTCAAACAATATAATAAAAAAAGATCATCCGACGACAAAGATGACAACAAAGATATCATTTGCTATGAATGCAAGAAGGAAGGACACAACAAACCTAATTGTCCTCTTCTAAAGAAGAAAGGAAAAGATGAAAAATCCAAGAAGGTTCTAAAGACAAAAACTTGGAGCGATACGGAATGTGAAAGTGATGAGTAATATGCCAACATCTATCTTATGGCCAACTTAGAATTTGAGGATGAATATTAGATAACTCATTTGAAAATCCTTCTTGAGGTATTTGAATATATAAATGAATTGTGTTCGGGCTACAAAGATACTCTTACAAGGTTTTTTGAATTAAAAAGGGAAGTAGCCAATTTGAAGCAAAAAAATATTTCTCAAAAGGATAAAATAAGTTTTATTGAAAGCGAACTTTCTCAAATAAAAAAAAATCTGGTTTGATCTCTAAAGAAAATGCGGATATGAAAATTAGGAAAGAATCTTTTAAAAGGGGAATGATTCTTTGAAAAATGAAGACAATTCTTTGGAAAAGGAAAATGTTTCTTTGAAAAAGGAAATTTCGGATATCAACAAAAAATTTTCCTCCGATTAAAAAACACTACAACACATTCTTTCTACACAAGTTCATTACTATAATAAATCCCAACTTGGCTTTAAAAAAGAAAGTAATTTGAAAAATAATTTTCCTAAAATTAAAGAAAGGCATAGAAAAAGACCTTCCAAAAATACTTTTAAGAACCATTTTCATAAACAATTCATAAGATCTGAGGAACAAAGCCTTTTTAGATGCTCAAAGTATGGTGATACGAAGCACTCTAGAAGCTACCGTCCTAAAATCTGTAGACCCATTCAAGATATTTTAAGATTTACAAACTCCTCGACCCAAAAGGACCCAAATAGATTTGGGTACCAACGAAAGCTGAATTTCTTTGATGCTTGCAGGTACTAATGAATAGAACAAATAAATGGTACCTTGATGGTGGATGTTCTAGGCACATGACAAGAGACTCCAAGACATTCTTCAATCTCACTAAGTTTGATGGAGGAAGTGTTTTCTTTGGCAGCAACAACAAAGGAACAATTATTGGCAAAGCAAACGTAAAGATTGTTAATCTATTCATTAATGATGTCTCATTGGTTAAAGGTGTAAGCGGAGACAACAAGTGCTCATTCATGGGACATAGACATGGTAGCACGTATCTTCCGGACACATCTTCCGAGGATGTGAAATGTCCAGCATTAGTCAAAGACAACTCGAACTTTGGTACAAGAAGATGGGACATATAAGTTTCAAACAAATCTCAAAGTTTTCCTAAAAAAGACTTGGAGAGAACTTCAGATGTTAGATTTGAGCAAGCAAAGTTTTGTGAAGCATGCACTCTTGGGAAACAAATAAGAAATTCTTACAAATCATTAAATCAACTTTCCACTAACGTGCTTTGCAATTCTTACACATGAATGCATTCGGACCTACACGAACTCAAAGCATAGGAGGTAAAAAGTACTGCTGGATAATAGTTGACGATAACACTAGATTTTCTAGGGTTTTCTTTTTGCACATAAGAATGATGTATTTTCACACTTTGAAAGGTTTTCAAAGAAAGTTCAAAACGAAAAAGGTTATCCAATTTCTAGCATAAAAATCAATCATGGGGGAGAATTTGAAAATCAAATCTTTGTGGATTTCGTGATCAAAATGGTCTTTAACATAACTTTTCTTCTCCTTATGCTCCAAAACAAAACAGAGTTGTTGAAAGGAAAAATCATTCCTTGCAAGACATGGCATGAACACTTTTAATAGAGAGCAAAGCTTCTTCTCCTTTTTAGGTAGAAACTATTTATACGGCATGTTACATCATAAATCGTGTTTTTCTAAGACCATTGCTTGAGAAAACCCGATGAACTTTACAAAGGCAAGAAACCAAACATATCACCCTTTCATGTGTTTGGGTGTAAATGATTTATCCTTAAGAACTCAAGTGATCGTCCGGGTAACTTTGATGAAAGATCATAAGAACGCGTATTTCTTGGTTATTCCACCTCAAGTAAGGCATACGAGTCTTCAACAAGAGTTCACGAATAGTTGAAGAATCAATGAACGTGAGGTTTGAAGATGGAAATAACACTCGGAAGATAAACATTGAAATCACAACGTCATATAAGAAGAATCCATCGTTTGAGCGAGACTCCAACATCGAATACAAAAGATCACATGAAGCTACTTAGAACATGGAAGATATTTAGACATTTATATCTTTTGAAGTTGAAAATCAAGATAAATCTCCGAGATGATGAAATGACAAAACAAATAAGAAATGTAAAATACAAATCCGGTCACCCTACGGATCTTGTTTTTAGAGAGATAGAAGAAGGGATCGAACAAGATCTAAATTGAAGAATTCCATAAACACATTCACACTTGTTTTAGAAGTTGAGTCCAAAGGAAGTGAGGAGGCTCTTGCAGACGAAAATTGGATAGAAGCAATGCAACAGGGAGCTATATCAATGCAAACTCAATGAAGTTTGGGAACTTGTGCCTAGACCAAAGGATCATCCAATTATTGGAACCAAATGGGTATTCGAAACAAAATGGATGACAAGGGTAAAGTTACAAGAAACAAGGCAAGACTCGTAGTAAAGGAATACTCTCAAGAAGAAGGAATTGATTTCGATGAAACTTATGCTCTAGTAGCAAGGTTGGAATCTATCGATTATTACTCACCTATGCATGCTATAACGACTTCAAGCTATATCGGATGTATGTCAAGAACGCATTCTTGAATGGTTACATTAAAGAAAAGGTATACGTAGAACAACCTCCAGGCTTTGAAGATCCAAAGAACTTAGATTATGTGTACAAACTCAAGAAAGCTCTTTACGAGGCTCAAGTAAGCGTTGCAAGCCTGGTATGAAAGGTTAAGTCATTTCCTTATTGAAAAAGGTTTCCAAAAAGATAAGGTAGATACAACTTTATTCATCAAAAGGGAATGTTAAGATATCTTGCTTATTCAAATATATGTTGATGACATTATATTTGGTTCATTTAATGAAAAAATTTGCAAGAATTTCTCTATGATCATGCAGAGCGAATTTCAAATGAGCATGATAGGAGAATTCATATTCTTTCTTGGACAACAAGTGAATCAAACTGAACAAGGAACATTCATACATCAAGAGAAATATGAGAAGAAAATTGTGAAGAAATTTGGTCGGGATAACCGTAAGAAAATTGAATCATCAATGCCTTTTTCATCCAAGCTAGACAAGGATGAACATGGCAAATAGGTTGATCAAAAGCTATATAGAAGCATGATTGGTTCTTTATTATATCTTACCGCTTCTAGACCCGACATAATTTTTAGTGTGTGCATGTGCACAAGATTTCAATCGATCCTAACGAATCTCACTTCTTTATAGTTAAGAGGATTATAAAATACATTGGAACAAATCCCAATTTGGGATTGTGTATTCTAAGACCTCGGACTTTCATTACATTACTATTCGAGATGCTGACCTTGTAGGTTGCAAATTAGATAGGAAAAGCACCTTAAGAACTTGTCAACTTATGGGATCGATACTAGTATCCGAGTTCGCAAAGAAACAAAATACTATGGCACTATCGATTGCGGGAGGCGAGTATGTAGCATTAGGAAGTTGCTTGTGCTCAAATCTTATGGATGAAGCAACAATTGAGGAACTTTGGTGTTAAAGCGCCAAATGTGGAAATCAAGTGTGACAATACCAAGTGCAATCAACCTCGGGAAGAATCCAATTCTACACTCTCGAGCTAAGTACATTGAAATTAAGCATCATTTCATTTGTGATCATGTGCATAATCATGATGTCAACATTCAATTTATTGATTCGAAACATCGGTTGACCGATATATTCATAAAGCCACTTGAAAAGAATTCATTTGAATATATTAGACAAGAATTGGGTATCACTACTATACCTATTTGAGCTATCCTTTAGACAGGTCAATAATGCTTATGAACAAAAACCAACATCCGAGAAAAGCACTATCCGAGAAGATATAGAGAAAACACTTGGATTAAGCCATCATCTAGGTTGGTCATGCTCGAACAATTACAATAGGTTTGATCATTCAATTTCTTGATGTGTACGTAGTTGTTTTTGGCAAAAATAAGGTACACATGATCTCAATCTTTTAAATATTTTGAGAATTATTGTGATTGATGTGATTATCATGATTGATATGGGTGAATATTTCCTTTCGAAAATTATTTTACTTCATATCTTTTTAAATCTTTAGTTTTGGAAAATTGGTCCAGAATCTTTTAACCGCTCAAACACAGTTTCCTTTTCTAGCTAAAACAAAAAACTTGCATTGAACCGTCATCTCTTTAAACCCCACTCTTAGAATCTCAACCTTCACTCTTTTCACTCGAAATTTCTTCTCGAAAACTTTCTCCTCTCAAATTCTCTCGGAAAATCTCACTCTTGGTTACTCGACCTCTTAAAATCTAGCCGGAACACATGGACAGGAAGATCCAGAACCCAAAAAGCGACCTTGATAACAAGATTGACCAACTGTCCAAGTTTGTTCTTGTCCAACTTCCATCCGACCCAATGCCTCTAACCACACCTCAAGCTCCATCCACATCTACTCCAGCTCCAAATCCTCCTAATTAAAACTCACTTAATTTGTTTAAATTTGTTGGTTTTTGGATCTATGTTAAATGGTGGATGTTTTTGAATTTATTCTGCACAAGTTTATCAGCACTTTGATATCTCCGAATTGGATGTTTAAATGCCATATTACTATGATTGAACCTACTTGATTTTTTATTGATTACATATTGGTGGTTCACTTTATCCTTTTGTGTTGATGACAAAAAGGGGGAGAAGTTTATACCCCTTAATTTTCTTTCTATGAGAAAAAGATGTGAGATTATGAATTGCATGTGTAATTTGCTTGAATAGGTTCTTACATCTTTGAAAAAGATGGAATGATGATTTAGCGAAACCAATATCATAATTGAAGCAATATTGTGAGTATCAAGCATGTTTTGAACAAAGTTGAACGGATCTCAAGTCTCAAGTTCCGAGAATAGGTCGAAACGGTTTTAAGCTCGAGAACAAGTTCGCACAGGAACAAGTTCGAGAAAGATACGAGAACAAGAAGCTCTGTGTATTATAGGGCAAAAACGTTTAAACTTAAAGTGCTAGGCTTTGAACCCTTACATTGTTATAAACTTTTGAGATTATTGTTATGATACGAGTTCACATGAATGAATCATATGCTCGATTATAGAAAATTTGTTCTTACCTCAAATACCCTAATATTCGCTCGATCATGAACTTTATTCTTCTAGATTTAATGCTACGAACCTATGCATATTCCATTTTACAAGACCTTGATACAGGTTCTACAAGTTCGGGAAGCTAAAAGAAATTAACTTTTGAGAACGATTTCAAAAATTCTTAAAATCATCTTTTATTTCGAACTTATCTTTTGCTAAAGTGTTAAAATGATATATGTCTATTTAGCAAAACTTTATTGAGTAGCAAAAAATCATTATGTTACTCAACGCTTTTACATAACACTTGGTATATTTTTTGGATAGTTTTGTCATCATAAAAAAAGGGAGATTGTTAAGAAAAACTCAACCGATTTTGAAGTTGACAAAATGATCCACGATCTCTTAAATCCGAGTTAATGCAAGAAATACTTATTTTGTAGATTATTCATAGGTGTGGAGTACACAGGGATTGAATTTGACGAAAATGCTCGGACGATGCTCCGAGAGAATCGACGCCGTATCGTGTTCGGGACGTTAAGCGGGGAACTCGGACGTTAGAATGATGCTCAAGTACTGAGAGAATTATTTCACGAGCAACGACCGAGATTATAAAGAGATATATTCAAGATGATTTAATTGACATATTACATAATCACAATGGCTAGTAGATCATGTTAGATTCTTTCTTGAAGATTCTCAATCACGAAAATCAATCAAGGACGTGGATTAACGGAAACAAGGATGATTCACCTAATGAAGAAATCTATCTATGGAAACTCGGGATCACGATTGCATGGGCATTTTGATTTGAAGAGGTTTTCTTTTCTTTGTCATCCTCAACGACTACAAAATCATTTTTATGCAGTTTTGTCCAAACAATGAAGTTTTGGTGAGCGATACTCTAGAAATCTTGCAATGGCCATTGGAGATGGACGAATATAAAAGGATGCTTCAAGGTCGAAGAAGAAGAGTGAGGGAAAAGAATTCAAAATTCCAAGATTAAGAGAACTTCACATCCTTCATGTACTTTTGATCCCACACTTGTAATACTTAGAGGAGAGCATACAAGTGAAAAGAGTGTTAGACGAGAAGTCTACTCATCATATTGTAAGCCTATAAGTTATTCACTAGTGAAATCCAATCGATCGGTGCCGGTTTGAAGAATTGGACGTAGGTTTGAACAAAGCCTAACCACTATAAATCCTCCGTGCACATTCTCTTACTCTTACTTTCTTTGGTTGGTTACTATGTCCATCGAATTGTGTAAAACATTACATGTCATAATATCTCTGTACAAACTAGCTATCATCATCTAAACTAAGTTATGAGATCTCTCGTTTACATTTCGCATAATTTTCTTAAAATCAGTAAAATCACCTATTCCATAGAGTGGAAATGATCGGTGGATTGGGGCTATTAGCAAGGCTATTCAAACTGCTAGTAGCAAGGGGTAACGACTATAAAATGAATGATAGGCTAACATCGGTCAATAACGGTTGTCCTGTTGATGACAAATGTGGAGGTGGATGATTAAGTGTGTTTCAAAAAATAATGAACCCTACATTTTCACTTGGCGCATGCATATAAATTTTATGAACGATGTCAATTGCCTTATTAAATTTTGTAGGCCTAATTCCCTAAAAAATTATCAACTTTAGGTCCAATCCTAAATTTGCCCTGAACATTTTTTTTGTCTTAGGAAAAATCCTCGACTTTATGTTCAGTCCCAAATCCATCCTAATTTTTTGTCATGGAAAAAACCCCCAACTTTTGGTCCAGTCCCAAATCTGCCCAGAATTTTTTTGGCTAAAAAAAAATCCCAAACTTTATGTTCGATCCCAAATCTACCATGAACATATTTTTCCAAAGAGAAAAATCACCAATTTTCACTCTAATCTCAAATATAACCCCATTAGCCCTCTATTAAAAAAATCATCGTTAGTCACTCTTAATTTTCATATCCGAGAACGATTTCATTTTAGAGAATCTCAACGATTTTTATTGGGGTGAATTTGTTATTCAAATGAAAATGCCATGTTGGTTCCTATCCGTCACTTCATTACTTTGCCGCTGTGGATTTTTGTCAAAATGGAAATGCCTCGTCAATTTGAGACTGGACCATGGGGTAAATTTGAGAATAAATTGAAAGTTTATGAATTTTTTTAGAAAAACTGGGGGGAAGATTTGGGACTAGACCTATAGTTTGGGGGGTTTTTTTAGAGATGAAAAAAAAGTTAGGGACAGATTTGGGACCCGGATCGAAAGTTGGGGTTTTTTCTAAGAAAAAAAAAAGTTCGGGATAGATTTGAGAATGGACATAAAGTTGAGAATTTTTTAGGGAATTAGACCTATTTTGTATTGATTGAGTGGGCTTACACCTATAAGCCCAATTATATTTCTATACTTTCTTTGTCATCACTTTAATTATCAAATATACCATTTAATACCTATTGCTACTAGTGAATGTTTTGGAGAAATGTAAAAAGGTACATTGAGATAGGTGTGAAAGGCGTCCCTCATTGAGCATAAATGAAAGTTTTTGGGTCAAAAAATGAAAGAGTTGAGTTAAGAGTATAGTTTTATCTTAGTTGATATATGCTACCTAGTGGAGGAGACAAGTGGCACCCATGTCCGAAATAGAAATCTCCGAAAACACTCCTATTGTTACGAGATGTACTAGTTACTTTAACTCTATCTACTTCCTTTTGTAAATCCGATGCCTCTAATATCAATTAGCTTTATGAGAGTATCCTACCTTAATGAAGCTTAAAAGATCTCCCCTACTCCCCTTTCTATTGTAAATCCTTATGATGCTTTTGCTAAGCACACATCTTCCTTCTCTCCCATCCGCTCTATCAAACAATTGATCCGTTACACTCCAAAAGAGGTGAAGAAATATGTACAATCCACTTGGTTTAACCAACATCCTATCTCTACTACTCAGCAAGAACAGTTTGCAACTCAAATTCCTTCCGAATTTCTTCGACAATGGATTCAAGCAAGGATGCACTCATCCGCACTATGGTGCAATCCAACTTGCTTAATCCTTCCATGATTGAAAAGGTATTCCTGTTATTGCTCATATAACTCTTTTAGACACAAGATTTCTTGACTACCAACATGCATGTATTGGGATAGTTGAGACTACCTTGTGTTGGTGTTGAAGTTGTTGTTATTGTTCCACATCGCTTTGCAACGAGTCTTATATGCTCTTTATATTTATATGGTCTTCCTCCACCTATAAGCTTAAATTTTTCGGTTGAAATTTCTAACATGGTATCGTAGTCGGGCGTTGTTCGCGTATGTGGGCCCACCCCCATTAGTTAGCTTCGTGTGTTGCTTGTAATCAAGTTTACACATGAGAGAGTGTTGGTGTTGAAGTTGTTGTTGTTATCTCACATTGTCTTACAATGAGTCTTATATACTTTTTATATTCATGTGGTCTTCCTCCACTTATAAGTTTAAGTTTTTGAGTTGACCTTTCTTACACCTTGAATGTTGGAATATTGTTTGTCACTTTGTTTCCAAACTTCAATATGGCACTTTTCAACCCTTAACTTCTTACCACTTTAAAGTTTCAACTCCAAATTACGGAAGCACCTCAAGTAGCGAATTCTATTGTTGCTACCTTACACTATCAAATGGCGTATAGAGTTCAAAACCTTAGATTATTCTCTTCTATCAACAAAAGAAGCCTTAATGATCTTAGTAGATAATAACCATATAACATCCTAAGTTCATGTCCCTAGACAAATTTCTAGAGATGAGTTGGTTAAACTTCTTCCCCGAGATCCGGGTAACCAACTATAAAAAGCTTCATGAGGATGTTCGCCCGATCTAGTCCACAAAGCCAAAATTTACCAAGAAGAAAGATGGGAGTGTGGTTATTAAATTTGATCGTATGGAGCAAAAAGCGAAGTGTTTAGTTCTATCTTCTAACAGATCCAACTTGTACAGTATCACCAAGAAGATGAGAAAGGTAGACTTGGCCATAAGCCTCGAGACATGACCTCTTGTTCATTTGTTTGATGCAAGTGGTAATCCTATTTATCACTTCAAAGACTCGATTACAAGACATTGTTATTGGGATTTGGATTGTTAGTGTAAGCTTTGCACAGCCTCTCTAGATGAAGAAGATGATCGCCCTTCGGTAAAAAAAGAAAAAGAAAAGGGCTCGAGATTCATTTTACTAGAGGTACCTAGACGAAGACCCTTCCTTAGGTCTTCTTGGTGAGGATGGTAGAAGATACCAATTTATGGTATCCTATACAAAGGCCTAATCCTAACCCGATATTATCTCTAGTCTCTTACCATTGTTTCCTTATGAAAATCGAAGCCTCTAAGGTCAAGGCCAAAATAGGAATCCATTTCTCCATTCTAGAAACCTAATTTACAAGGGGATCAAGAAAAAGTCCTCTTGTAGCTAAGAACCCTCAAGCCGGGAGAGGTCTATCCTCCCATTGATCTAGTGCCAAATGACCAAAAAATTCAAAAGATCGAACAAAATACAGCCACACAAACTCGGCTATATGCATGTTCTCTTCTATTGAGTTCCTTCCTTCTAACACCTATACATGAACTAGAACAAGCGTTTTATACAACTAGTTACGGCCGGAGGTATGAACATGTTACTAAAATCCTAAATCCTCTAGGGATTGATGCTGGTGGAAATTTCAAGAAGATTTATGCGGGAGAGATTGTCCTTACTTGGCAAATTGAGGCTATTCTCCTTCATAATATGATGCTTGCTTCTCATCTTTGCTCTTCTTAGATTGGTACAACTGTTGGAAATATGCATGAAGGCTTTGGTGCCATGCGAGAATGACTCGATCGTGTGCACCAAAGAACTAACCAGGGTGTAGAAACTTCTATTAAAATGGATACGATTAGAAATCTTGAAAAAAGGCTTTCTAATCTTGAAGCTAGAAAATCCAGCATCATTATCTGGAAATCCCCATGGAAGAAATAACAAAGGTGAAACAACCGATTGCTTGAACTAAAGGAACATGGTCTTTCTTAGTATCCGAGGCAACCAGTTGATCCTTTTGGCCTAACTCCTACTATCCAGCTTAGTAGTTCTCCTTTGAGTTCTACTAAGCATATATTCGCTAATATTTTCGCTAGGTAAGACTTGGCACCCTAACGGCCTGATATTAGAATACGATGAGATCGTGTTCGAGACTCAAAAAGAAGAGGAAAAACTCAAGAATTCAAGGATAGAGATCCTCCTTCATCATTTATGATCTCTAATCCTATTGAGTCCTTCTCAAGTCCGCAATACCAAAGAAGCTCTTTCAACTATCACAACAATTGCATGCTAAACCATAACAAATTGAAGAAAGTTCCAGGGATGATTCACATATTTTATCCGAGATACTCGTAGGCATTGGAAATGGAGATACTCCAACCCAAGATGGAGTAATGAGGATGATGACATGAAATCAACTGCAAAAATGTTCCAACCAAGCTCATCTAATGTGTTTCGAGGAGAAGGAAGAAACATATATGGTCCAAAGATTGGGTTTACTTTGGATGATCTTCCATACTCAAAGTGAATAGATAGGCTCCAAGAATTTCATGCATGGATGATTGCTCGATCTTTAGACCCTAAACTATCAAAGTGGGATACTCTATCCGAATTTGTTAGTGGGTGTTAGCGATAAAAGAGTGATTCACTTTATTTCGAGAAAGAAGAAGTATTTATAGGCTAAACCTTAAGCCTAGTACAATTACACATATACCCAACTTGCTAATACTCTAAAGTAATAAACTCAACACTCCCCCACAAGTTGGAGCATACTTATCAAAAAGTCCTAACTTATGATAAATCTATGAAACCCATCCACGTCGAAGAGGCTTTGTGAAAATGTATGCTAGTTGCTCTTCGAACGTGTGTGTGTACCAACCGTATGTCTCCACAGTTCACCTTTTCCCAAACAAAATGACAATCCACCTCTATATGCTTCGTTCGCTCATGAAACACCTGGGTTGCTAGCAATATGAATAGCAGATTGATTATCACCGCAGAGAGTAGATGATCCGGTCATAGGTAGTCCAATCTCAACTAACAACATACGAACCCATTGAAGTTCACTTGTAACATTAGCCATAGCACGATACTCGGCCTCTGCATTAGATCGGAAAATAAGAGACTGTTTCTTACTTTTCCAAGACACAAGATTACCACCAAGAAAGACACAGATATCCCGAAGTAGACCGGCGATCCATAGGGTAACCAGCCCAATCTGCATTAAAGTATCCTGTCACCTCTAAAGATTCGGGGTTGTAATAACCAGCTATACGAAGATGACCACGATTATGGAATACAAGTCCTTGACCTAGAGTTCCCTTCAAATATCGAACAATTTGTAGGGTTGCTTGCCGGTGAGTAGTACGAGGAGAGCTCATAAATTGACCCACCACACTAATAGCAAATGAAATATCTAGACGGGTAATGGTAAGATAATTTAACTTGCCTACTAACCGGCGATACTTTTTTGGATCATGAAGAAATTCTCCCTGTTCATTATCAAGCCTCACTCTAGGATCCATAAGTGTGTCACAAGGCTTAGAATCATGTAGCCAACCTCCTTAAGAATGTCAAGAGTATACTTTCGTTGGGAGAGAGCAATGCTGCCATTAACATAGGCAACTTCGATGCCAAGAAAATATCGAAGACGACCTCAGGTCTTTAGTTTTAAACTCCTTTTGAAGAAACTGCTTGAGTCGTTGTATGCCTTCAATATCGCTTCCTGTGATAATGATATCATCAATATAAACAACAAGAATAACACATCCTTTTGAAGATGACATACTAAATACTCGAGTGATCCATACTTGCACCGATGCATGCCAAAAGTGACAACCGCATCACTAACAAATGACGGTTCTTACGTTTAGCAACTCCATTTTCTTGCGGAGTGTGAGCACAAGAAGTCGATGTAAAATACCATGAGATTCAAGAAATGGAATGAAGGTAAAAGAAGAGAAGTATTTACGAGCATTGTCTGTATGCGAGACACTTAACGGAATAATTATACCGGGTATGAACTTCATTATAAAACGGCAAAAAGAATGAAAAACTTCAATACGATCTTTTATTAAATATAACCAGGTTGTACGAGTACAATCATCAATAAAGGTGACAAAATAACGAAGATCAAATGAAGACTCTCGACTAGGACCCCACATATCGGAGTAAACTAACTCGAATGGTTGGGAGCCATGACTTGAAACACAAGGGGAAAAAGACACTCGATGGTGTTTACCCAACTAACAAGTTTCACAATCAAATTGAAGACCCGAACTAAACACAAAAGGAAAACGTCGGAGTATATTTGCTGATGGGTGACTAAGGCGACAATGTAATCGATATGGATCATCCACACTTTATTCCGAACCGTTATAGTAGCAAAGAATAATATCGGGGTCCAGGATGTATAATCCTCCCGCACTCACGCCCACCACCTATTCGGCGTCCGGTCTTCCGATCCTGAAGAACACACGAAGATGAAGAAAAGATAATATCACAAGAAGATCACGAGTAATAGAACTAATAGATAATAAATTGTAGGGAAAGTGTGGAATATGGTAAATGGAAGGTAAGGAGACAAATGAACTCAATGATACATAACTTGTACCGATGACTTTGGACCGAGAACCATATGCTAAAGTGACCGACATAGAAGGAACATATAAGGCGGATATGAGAAGATGAGAACCACCATTCATATGATGAGTGACACCTGAATCAATAACCCAAGAAGGAGGAGTAACTCGCATCGGATAGTAGAAAAGTAGGATCATTGTGCTATGCCAAAGTAGCAATAGGATCAAATACAACACCACTCGTGCTTTGTCGTGCTTTAACCAACTCATCATATTCAAGACGAGTCAAGTTCATTATACCCTATCCGGAAGAGGGTCCAGGAGAAGGAGTCTAAGGTTCGAGTATCAATAGAGGCATGTAGACCCCGCCGCTCGGGGTGGAGGTCATAACAATAATCGATAGTATGCCCGAGAAAGATGATAATGAGTACAAAAACGGTTTCCTCGACCTCCTTTGGAAGTATTACTACCGCTACCACGAGTGACACCTCGACCCTTAAAACCACAACCATGGTAGGAACTATCGGAATTCCAATGTCCACGACCACTACTACGCCACGCGTCCCTTGACCTCCACGAGCCACCATAGCACTACTATCTGAAATTGTCAAGTCTTGGGACCGGATGTGTAACGAGCAGCCCGAGAATAAACTTCTTCTATGGAAGGAAGAGTGCTGGAGAAGTAATCTGTTGTTGAAGGGCACCGTGATCCGGACCAAGACTGCGGAGAAAGAGCACGGTCATCATATTCGCTTGTCGTTGCTACATTTGAGCAAATGTGGTAGCAGGTGGGAAATAAGACTTGAGGCGCTGATACAAAGATGCAAAACGAGCATAATGTTTTGCTAACCCGGCTCGCCAATTTTGGCTTCAAATAAAGCCTTCTACATATCACAAACTCGACTCATATTATTCTGTCCATAATACAATAAAGTACATTTTGTCCATATCTCACGAGCTGTCGCACAATCCATAAAAAGATGGCGAACAGATTCATCCATACTCCCCCATAAAAGTGTACGCAAAGTAGCGTCAACGAACTTCCATTCTTCTAGAATAGCTGGATCTTCAAATGGTTCTTCTTCGAACCATTTAGACTCGCGATTGGAGTAACTAAAGGTTGAAAGAGCCATTGACCAAGAGGGACAATTGGTACCGTCCAACTTGACCAATGTATTATGTAAACTTGCCATGCTATAATATGGACCAAGGGATCTTGAACTCGAAGAAGCACTAGAGGAGACCGACCTCGAAACAATAGATGGAGAACTTGATGAACTAGTAGACATCTCCACAAACCTCTAATCACTAATCACTAGGAACTTGACCCGTATGCAATCAAGTAAAACATACCATTATCACTTCTTCAAGTATCCACAAATATCACTTCAAATTTAGACAGAACATTTACACTTCTAACATCACAGAACTCCAAATTCAGTCAAATCCAGTACCATATTCGATCGATCCTAGTAGCCATACCAAATTCACTTCACTAATTCACTCCAACCGATCACAAATTCAGCCAAAAAACATCATCGACTTTCATTCACTCTCGCTTCGACACTAAGATTTACTTCCACATATCACTAAGTTTAGCCAAAAAAAAAAAGCAAACACAACATTCACTCAATCTACATAACAAGAAGCCTTAGAAACTTCCCCAAGTACAACAATTCATGAGGAATCAACATATGGAGAGGTTTGAGGCTAGAAAATCACGTTCAACAACACCGATTTCTAGGTTTTCTCGACTTAGACGACTTCCAAAGCAATACTAACCGGTAGTGCGCGACCCCGGATTAAGATCGCTTGGTTTGGGCGACACCGGATAGGTCGACGAGACTTGTGCGACGTTGGGCAAGGCCCCGTGGGTCATGGGAGCCGGGGACTCGGGTGAGGTCGTAGGGAGGTCACCAAGACCTGGATGATTCTCGGCGAGGTCGCCGGGTGGTCGTCGGGACTTGGGCGACTACGGATGCGAGGACTTGGGCGATGACGGGTGAGGTCGATCTAGTCACCCGTGAGATCTACGAAGGTTGGTTAGAGATCCTTGATCGACGCAGTGTGTAGATTCTAGGGTTTACGTTTTAATTTTGTGGCTTAGATACCATGTTAGCGATAAAAGGGCGATTTACTTTATTTATGAGAAAGAAGAAGTACTTATAGGCTTAACCTTAAGCCTAGTACAATCACATATACCCCAACTGCTAATACTCTAAAATAAGAAACCCAACAGGGTTTACAAGCTCAAAGCATGGTGGAACGCTCCTCCAGAGACTAGAATCATTTTTGGCTTTGAGAATTTTTACCATGCCCTTAGTTTGATCCATCAATTTTTTATTAGTGATATCACCGATCAAAAGGAATTAAAGGCAGAATTCTTTGATAGGAAATCTATTCCTATAAAAACGACGGCCGACATTTCAAAGAAATGATAAGGACTAATCCCGCTCTTAAAATGGTTTTCTTGATGTCTATTCAAAGAACTTGCCATAACTGTTGAATTTTTTTAGATTAAAATAAGAAAAGCTGACGCTACCCTTAGAGAGATCTAGTAAGAGTCCATCTGCTATGATTATCTATGCCAAAAAGATTAAACATCTCCTATCTCCAAGCTAATGCCGGTTGAGGCTTACAACCACGCAAATCAAATGTCTTAAAGGACATCTAATTATGAATGCCTACAAAAAGGCATTTCAGAAGGTTAAGTCAAATCCTCCAAAAGAAAAGGCACAATTTTTCCACAGATCGAAGTTTCCAAAAAGAAAGAAGAAAGAAAACAGATGCTTTATATCAAAAAGGGACATTTTTCTAAAGGTGTCCTAAAGTAGCCAATAAGGAAAGCATATCAAGATGATCCAAAAGCTTGAAAAAATACAGCCACAATGATACCTTGAATCGCTTCTCTGAAGAAGAACCATCGAGAATACTATTTGTGCTATGAAACCTTTGACGGTGAGGATGAAACATCCATGGCAGATAGCTTATACTTTCTCGCCGAACACCTCAAGCCCACACACCTACCAATGAAACCACATCCAATAATCCAAATCTAGCGCTAAAACCTAGAAAGATTCAAAATTTCTCATCCCATGATTTATACCTACCCGTACTTATCATACCCACTAAGTACGATACACCTATCCAGGTTATCACACTTATTGATACCGGAGCTAGTGCGTCTATCCTTGATCCTAAAATTCTTCCCGATGAATTTTGGGAACAAGATTCTCTACAAAAGTAAGAAGCAAGCCCACAAAAATGTAATTCTTCTCTAAATGCTCCATTACTACAAAAATCCTTGGCTCCTTAGACCCAAACAGAGACCTCATAGTTGGATGGGACAATCTCAATGAACTCTTTGCTCTCTGGATACTTCCAAATGGATTAAGTTTCAAAGACCAGTTCAAGGAGTTCGTCAACATCAAAAGGTTCTATTCTTAACGAACAACCCAAATAGAACAAATTCTGCAATAGTTAATAAGTTCATGTGCGGAATCTCACTCGAGTTTATGGAGAAATGTCCCAACCCTTATGGAAAAATTTTGAGTTCTTTGTCCAATTGCCTTAAAAAAATGAGGACATCAACCCAACAAGGCAAATAATTCCTGGATGAAACCGGAATATGCAACACTAGCTCTTCGGGAATGTCGGCGGTTGATCTAGCAAGGACTAATTGAGCCATCACACTCTCGGTGGGCATGTATAGCCTTTTATGTCAACAAAAGAGTTGAGTAAATTACTTGCCTCTAAATCATTTTCAGCAAGATGATAAATTTCCTCTACCCAATAGAAAATCGTTGTTTTCATGCTTAACCCATGCAAGGATCTACTCCAACTTCGATCTTAAGGCGGGATTCTGCTAGTTTGGTATTGAACCAAAAGATCTCATAAGTCGGGGTTTTGCATTCCTAATCAGCATTACCAAAGGGAAGAAAATCCCTTTTTGGTTTAAAAACAGCACCCTCTCTCTTTTAGAAAGCTATGTGCAAGATTTTTCAGCCAATCGGTGCTAGTTCTCAAATTTACATTGATTATAGCTTCTTATTCAACCTTGATGAGGAATCTCACCGTAAATTACTAACCCTATTTGCCGATCTTGTTAATTAGTATGGCATAATGCTTTCACAAAGGAAGATGATAATATCCCATAAAGAAGTAGAATTCTTAGGGATGCATCTAAAGATGGAGCATTCCAACAAAGCAACCTTATTGCTAAGGAACTCCTCAAATTCCCAGGATGAAAATCTTTCTTGCAAGTAGGTTTAGCAATTCTTAGAATAGTGAATCATCTTAGGGATTTTGTTCCTAAGATTACTAAGCTTTTGTACCTATTGCAAAAGAAGTTGAAAAAAGGAACCCGCCCTTTGAGGAAAAGGTCGGATCGAAGCCATCAAGTCTTTGAAAGACAAGTTATAAGATTTGCCTCCTTTGTAGATTCCTTTTGATGGAAAGAGAATGCTTCAAACCGATGCTAGTGATAAATATTGGGCAGCAATTCTCTTTGAAGAAGAAGATGAGAAAAGAAGAATCTATTGACATAAAAGTGGAAGATTCTCGCAAGCTGAGTTGCATTACCACTCTACGTTCAAAGAAATCATCATGGCTGTTAAGTATGGGATAAAAAGTTTGAATTCCATCTTATTGGTCATCTTTTTCTCATAGATATGGATATGGAATCCTTTCCTCAAATGATGAAGTTTAAGCGAGAAAATGGTTCCACATATGCAATTGTTACGATGGGTAGAATGGTTTTCAAAATATTCTTTTGGAACCAAGTACGTTAAAATGTTCTTATTGAACTTCTCTCTAGGCCAAATGGGTAGAAAAAAATGTTTTTTGCTGAGCTTCTTTTGGCCATGACATCCATCTTTATTTTCCATGGTTCCACCTCCAGTTCAAATCCCTCAAGATGGGAGATGAACATGCCTCTAGAAATCTCATATCTTCACCAATAAAAAAGATTCTAAGGATGTAGAGAAATGATGTGGGAATATCAACTCAAAATCTTCAAGCATTATAGTGGGCTTAATCTCGGACCATTTGGTATGATACATGATTATCCATTTATTCATGTATTCACCATTAGCCCATCATATTTCCCGAATAACTCAAATGATTTTTCTGGTATATATTCCACAACTTCACTGTTGGAATTGAGTTCCTTACTACAATAATCTTACGGTATGTCAAAAGAGATGAAGAAGGTTGTGAACACTCCTATTTCAAGCATCCGACAAAAATGCTCCAATGGTTTAGGCCCATGTGCTATTGGTGAGTCCAGTTTGAAATACAAATTAATCCCTTGCAAATAAAATATGCTTATCGGGAGAATGTAATTCAAACCATTGTGATTTTTCTTAGATGATGGAGATATATTTGCCATACTCATAGGTTCCATCCTCTTTGAACTTGTGAACGGGAATAACTTGGTCCTTCCATTTCCTTCGCTACAATCTACAAGTCTTATAGTTGTAGTATTCCGGATCTTGGTGGAGAATATAGAGTGATACGGAAAATACTTTGTGAAAAGAATCGGGTAATTCCAAATGAAATCCGGCCGAGTGCTTATGATGAAGAAGTACCATGGGATTACTCCCGGGCCCATCAACCTACCGGAGATGGTATCCATCATGCTTTTGCAGAGTTCAATACAAATCATCCAGAATAATCGGAGCAACTAGACCCTTGGGCTGGCCCTCTTTCTCAAGATTCGTGGAATTTGGGTTTTCCTCCGATAGACATGATAATTGATGTACCTCTAGATGATGAACCTCAAAACCCGTATTTCTCCAAATAGCCTCAACCACATATATATCAAGAAAAGAATCCAATGTTCTACAGATGCCAAGAAGAGAATCCAATACTCCTGGTCCAAGCAAACCAAGAAAAAGGGTTAAAGTAACTAAAGACAACTATGATAAGGTCAAGACTACTATAGAAGTCAAAAGAACACTAAGAGAGCAATTTTCTCAAGAGCGCAACATTGAAGATGACACCTTAGGAAATGAACTCTCAAAAAGCGATCTTGTAGATCTGTAGGTGGGATAAGCTTGCGGATGCATAGTATTTTCATTGTAGCAAATAGTATTTCTACTGCGAAAAAGGTAATTGATAATGATGATATTGCGGTAAATAATGGAGAACATGATATTGTTTACTATCACTGTTCACTTGCTCACTTTAACCTGTTCATTGTCACTATTCACTATTAGTTTTACTATTCATTGTTGAGTCTATTGTCTTATTGTAAATCACGAGTTTAGAGAGAACTCATTTATGTTTTGCCTATAAAAAGCAAAGTGTGTTGTAAAATGGTTTGGATAGACTAGCCCTCCTCTAATAAAAGCGTGTTTCTATACTCTCATGGCTTGTTAAATCTTTCTCCTCTTCTCCCTAGAATGGTGTTGTCATTTGGTTAGAATGGCATTGTTAGCTTGATATGATACTTTGGTTGTAAGTATGCTCTCAACTCGCCACTCTATAGATCCTATGGAACATGAAATTTTTATGTCATAGTTTCATAGTGCTCCAAAGCTAAAAGGCAGTCCTTAGTTATGGTTGAGGTAGATTTGTTGTGTGGGATAGTAGCGGGAATAGGATGCGGATCAAGCCGTGTGGATTGTACATATTCGTTTACCCCTTTTGGAGTGTGATGGATCAATTGTCTAATAGAGCGGATGAGAGAGAAGGAAAATCTGCGCTTAACAAAAGCCGCATAAGGATTTATAAGAGGACGGGTAGTAGGGGAGATATTTTACTTCCTAAAGTTGGCTCTTTTGGAACTACCATGCCAGACTTTATAAGCTTTTGGCCATTGTATGTTGCTTGAGTGGGCTTCTCTCAATAAGTTTGTTTAAATTTCTATTCTCTCTCATCTTCACTTTGACTTAGAAAAAAATGAAAAACATCCGGCTAATGAGCTTGTCAACATGACTTGATTGGAAGAGGTTTCGGAACTAGAAACCTCTTTTCCTAAAGCTCTGTGACTTGCTTGGCCCAACTTTTGTTAAATAATTGGTCACTTTTTTACCGCCATTGATAAGACCTTTCTTTATATACAAGGGATGTAAGAAATTGTATGAGTATAAAAGAATACATTAAAACTTATTAGTTGTCTTTTATATAGGTAATGCGATGATCGAATGAGACAAAAAAACCTAATTTAAAGATTTGGCAATATATACGATTTGGGTTTACAATGATTAATATAACTTACGGGGTGTTTATGATTTGGGTTTAATGTACATGACTTTTTTTACGAACATGAAGCAACTTTTATGCAAAACCCCCGTAAGTTATATTAATCATTGTAAACCCAAATCGTATATATTGCCAAATCTTTAAATTAGGGTTTTTTTGGTCTCATTCGATCATCGCATTACCTATATAAAAGACAACTAATAAGCAAGAGTTTAATGCTGATATGCTCAACAAAAACAAAATCGGACGGTGTTAAAAAGTAATGTATGTTCCCCCCCCTTTTTTTTTTTAAAGAAAATTCTATTTGACAATTGATCCATCAATGTGCTCGACTACATGGAAATACTATGTTTTTTTTTTTTTGAAATTTCTCTCTTCTAAAATTTAATTTGTATAGATGTAAAATCTAAGAATACAAAAAGAAAACATATTGCTTTTATCTACGTGGTACTACCCACTTACATATTAAAAAAAACATTTGATGTTCATAGTTATGGAAACTAGATTCGACATAAACACAGAAAAATTGAAAAAGAAGGAAAGCAAATAAATTTGGGGTCCACAACTTTAAATTTTATTTAGAGAACTAAGGGCAATTTCATCTCTTTAGTAAAATGCGGCGATTTTATTCGTATGGAGGTGAAAATAGCTCCACCCAAGGTATATTATATGTTGTAAAAAGAGCAGCTAGGATTCGGTCCATTGCCTTGTTCGGCTATCAAAGACTTTGTTGGCTCGTCTAAACTAAAAAGGAGTAATTAGTACGCTACGTACTTTTTTGTACAAACGCACATGATCCAATCGCATCAACTAGATGAGATTGAACCTCAAAGGTCCTTGCACAATGCATCGATATACACAACCATTTAGACATTGATAATCTCGTAATTCGTTTCTTCATTCGTTTCCCCTTTTAAAAAAGCATTGTGATTTGTCAAGAGTGAAGTCCTTGATGCACTGAAGAGTCAACAATCAACGTTTTCTTCTCCATATAATCTCCCTCTCAATCTTCAAATATTATATCATCCTTGCCATCCCCAGAGAAAAAGAAAAATGCACAACTCTCTTCTCTTCTCGTTCCTTCTTGTTTTGACATTATCTTTAGAGGTTTTAGCTCCACCTCCTTATCACACTCTTGGTGCACCCCTCCTCAAACACACAAAAACTAACACTTCTCTCTACAAGATCACCCTAAACATTCATGGACATTACACCATCGATGTCGATGCTCCTTTCACCCGGTATCGGTGCTAATTGCATCACCCTCCTAACGGTGGTAACATGCCCATATGCGATGTTGCTCGAAGTTACCTTTCTACCGTGTCTCGTCACCAACAACATGCACGGTATACGGCTAGTCAACTCCAATTCCATTACCCTTCTCATTCTTTAGCTTAAAGCAATCCTTTTTAAGATGCCCTCTATCATGCCCCGACTCTTGAGTGCACGACATCCCTACCAAAACGGCTCAATCATAAAAGATAACGTCCCAGGATATGCTATCGACCACGACACTATAGCGTGCACGTGGAAACACGAACTCTCCCAAATCACGAAAAATAGCGGAGATAGAAATAAGATCAAGCAACATCGATCATATACAAGAACAATCGTCAATACAAGTACCAAAATCATATGATTATTAACCCTACTGAGCTACAATCAAATACAACCTCATTCTTTGGGGCAGCTCTCTAAAACCAACAAAAGGGTATAAGGGACATGTAGGGTTAAGTTCTCATCTACCCCCAAAAATCCACGTCGAGTATCTATCAAAAGACTACGAACCCTCGAAGTCATGGTGAAAGGTCGCAATCGGAAGCCAACGAACACTCGATGATGGCTCAACGATATCTTCCTCAATCGGGTCGGGGGTCAAGGTCGGAGTCATGCTGCGGGTTTATGATCTCACCGTCCGGCGTATCGAGTTCCATCGGAACCCGGGACGGAACAGGTGGGACCGCGTCGGGTGGTCCCTCGAGTCCACGGAGTGGGCCCCAAGTTTCCACCCCATCATCCAAGAACCAGGCTTTGAAGACATGTGCCATTCGTTGCGGCAAGCCTTCTTCCACCCGGACCGTGGTGATGTGAAGTTCCCAAGTCCTATTCGTACCTAGTTCCGGATGATACACGATATCATAGGACTGGTCGATCGGGACCCGAACCCGACGGGTGCATTCTTGTGGACTTGAAATGGTTAACATGGGGTGAGATAAAAATCTCCATGAGTCAACGCCTAAACTCGGCTAGGACTTTGATTCGTCCAGAGGGTCCTATTAATCAATAACATATCAAAACACAAATATCCCAATCACATGCATCTCATCTACTAAAGTCACACGGTATGCAATACTCGACTCAATATGCTAAAAAAAACAATTATTGGTCATCGCATCGATCACATACACATGACACCACATGTGGTCCAATTATTAATGGCCATCTAGCCCAATTGCACACTACTCGGTGTGACTTTACACTACGACCGGCGGTGTCTGCGGCGGGACCAGGCTTTGTCTCTTACTTGACCACGGCATCTAATAGTCCGTGTGATTTCGATCGACACGGCACGGAACTACCAGGAATCCCTATAAGGGCTTTGGTCCATCACAAGCTACGACCGGCATCCTCTCAATCCGACGACACGGAAAGGCGTACATTTGACAAGTCGTGGAATTCGATCGACATGGCACGACATTGTTAGGAATATTCCATCGTGTGACCATTCAAGTACAATTAGCAATCAACTCGTTTTATCTTTGCATTTAACCAATTGTCATATAGACGTGCTCAAGATCGGGTTACGACCTCAGTTATGCAACCTATGCAACTTATGTTCACATGTAGTCACCAAAACGTGCATATTATCTACCATACTCTGCATCTATAACCGGGGTGGTCAACCCTCGACCAACCAATTATTTCAAAAAAAATAATATTTATGAATCATAAAGCGAGCATAGATAGTAACTGGCGACGAATCATCAATTCAATTGCACATAATTAAATTCACATTTTCACTCGATCGTACGCTCGCCCTAACCTATTGTTCGCTCATGATTGGACAAAATCATTTAATCAAATAGTCGATCTAGTCCCAACTAGCTACGGTTGAACTAACCTAGTGAATTAGGGCCATTTAACATAAACCAAGTCTCTAACCTATCTCGACCCTAATTAATCTATCTAAACACCCTAATAATCTAATTAAGCTAACTCCGAACACAATTAGCATCCCAACTAGGGGTTAGAGGTTAACTCACTATCAAATAGGCGAAACGAATGCGGCGGCGGTCCTTGAAATCCTTTGGCGTGAACGTCCGGCTTGAACGGATCGCGAACCAAAACCCTCGAACCACGGGCCCAAACTTCCGGCTTAATGGGTCCATGGTCCCAGTACAAGGCCCAACTTCACAGCCCACAAATGATTGGATTGAGGCCCAATACGCAAGCCCACAAAATAGGCCCAATAGAACCGGCCTAGTCTAGAATAGGGGAAGCAACCATAACAGGGCATGTGGCAAGGCTGGGCTGTTCGTGGGCCGGGGCACCACTTTCGATGGGCAACGAGGCGGCGGCGAGTGGCGGGAGGCTTGAGGGGACCTTGAGGTAGCTGGAGGTGATCGGTGGTGGCTTATGGTGGCCGGAGTTTGCACTTGCAGCAGCTAACAAAAGCTGCAATAGGAGGAATAGAGTAGGGGAAGAAATAGGGCAAGGCGGTTCGGCCCGTTGCAGGGTTTTAATGGCGCCGGGGCTTCATGGGGCTGGTGGCGAAGGTCCGAGGTGGTGTCGAGGAGTATGTGGTAGTCGGAGACGGGCGGAATAAGGTGGTGTGGTGGCCGTCGATTGGCTTAAACTCAAGCAAGCCTAGCTACGATACCAATTGTTGTGCGAAGCAAGCGATTGAATAATAAAATATATAGGACAATAAAATAAATCCAACACTAGATTTACGTGGTTCGATCGTAGAGACCTATGCCCACGAGGAGAGCGATAGGAATTCCACTATAGATCAAGCTATACAAAGGCGATTACAAAACCATGCTCGAATAACTCAAACACTCTTAGTATTTCTCATCCCCAATTACATCAAATAACCCACAAGTGTTTAACCCCGCAATTTCTCACGAAATAATCTCTTAATCTCAAGAAAAAATTCACAAATCTTACTCATAAGATTTAATTGGCTTCAAACACTAGGAATGTAATTCACTAGCGAAGCTCCTATTTGATACTCTTCGTAAAAAAATACCCGCTTCTCATTTATAGGGAAGGGTTGGATCCATAATAAGAAACTTTCTCCAACTAGGAAACATACATTAGGAAACCTATTTAAAAAAGGAGACTTACTTCAATTAGAAAATTTTTCTTTTCGGACTCAAATTTCGAGACATATTTTCAACAAGATGACTAAGAGAAATTTCATCTCTTTAAATAAGGCAATTTTAATCATATGGAGATAAAAATAGCTCCACCCCAAGATATGTTATATATTTGTTTTGCTGGAATTTCTCTCGCGACAAAACATCTTTCACCGAAATTCTTTTTTCATCTTTTAAATGTGATAAGGGGTCCTGTGATAATCTTGGACAAAAGTGATCCTAAGAATCAAAAAAATCAACATGTGAAGTTTGCAAATATTCCAATAGGATTACACAAATATTATCTCATCTAAAGTTTGACTCGATGGAGAGATTTCACAAGTACAACTCGAAGGTAATCGATACGAGATAAAAAACGAAAGAAATTACACGGACGTAGACCAAACCGGAGTTTGACTCGATGGGTTGGCTTAGCAAACACAATTTCTCCCAAGAACAACGAACCAATGCACCCAAAACAGTATCAAAGTTTGACTCGATGTCTAAGCTTTGAACACGCTTCAATAATACTCCGAGTTTAACTCGATGGGGCAATATCCTGGGATAAAGACAAATGCCGAGTTTGACTCGATGACAAAAATCTGAAAGGTATAGCCAAGGAAAATAAAATGCAATGCGATAGGTAAAGATAATGTAAATTTGATGATTTGTTCGGGGGGCTTTCTTTGTGATAGCCTAGTGGTATTTATAATGGTTAGAGTGGTAACTGCTCTTTTGACATAGTCTTCGAGCAGTTATTTAACTCCAAATAACTGATGATGTTGGCGCCTCTATTTAATCTTCATTAGTATCAGCTACGCCCACGTTTTCCACTTCGTCGGATATTGAAGCTGAAAAATCCCAATAACTGTGAATAAGGCATCCACTGACCTTCTTTCGATCGTGCAGGTTATGTCCATGTCCTCCGTATTCCGCGGATTCTTTGACATGTTCTTCGAGACTTATTTTAACTCCACCCGCTTCAAAACTGTCCTCCCACCAAAGATTTCAAGAGGATAACTTTCACATTCCTTGGCGCTTCCTTGAAAAGATTTTTGAACCTTCGGTGGAATTGCTTCTCGTTGACGCCCAAGTTATTAGCTAGTTTGATGACCTCATCAATCGATGCTTATTAGCATCATCACGTACTCTGCATGTGCCTTCTTCATTCTCTATCGAAATGCCTACTGATCACGTGTCTATCACGTATGTTGACTTTTCACATATCCTGCTCAAGTGTCAACTCCTCACGTGCTTTGCACATATGTTGATTTCTCATGTGATCTGCGTGTGTATAGATCTCACACATGTGCAGCACGGGCTAATTATTTTGAGTGCCAACAATATTATAAAAGGGCAACTAGGATTCAGTCCACTTGCCTTGTTTGACTATCAAAAAATTTGTACATTTGCCTAAACTAAAAAAGGGTAATTAGTACTCTACTTACTTTTTGTACAAATGCACATGATCCAATTGCATCAATTGAATGAGATTGAAACTCAAAGGCACTTGCACATTGGAATGATATATACAACCATAGGAGACAAATATAGTCCCGTGATTCGTTTCTTTATTCGTTTCCCCCACTTCAAAAAAGCCATCGTGATTTGTGAAGTGTGAAGTCCTTGATGCAGCTAAAGAGTCAACAGTCAACGCTTTCTTCTCTATATAATCTCCCTCACAACCTTCAAATATTGTATCATCCTAGAAGAGCAAAATGCCCAATCCTCTCCTCCTTCCGTTCCTTCTTGTTTTGACATTATTTTTAGGGGTTTTAGCTCCACCTCCTTATCACACTCTTG
The DNA here is from genome assembly GCA_021437795.1 of Rhodamnia rubescens. Taxonomy (NCBI): domain Eukaryota; kingdom Viridiplantae; phylum Streptophyta; class Magnoliopsida; order Myrtales; family Myrtaceae; genus Rhodamnia; species Rhodamnia rubescens. Next base: position 2,131,008 of record JAILYA010000031.1, on the reverse strand, counting down.
TAGCTCCCATCGTCAGACACACTAACGCAAGCACTTCTCTCTACAGCATCACCTTGAACTATCACGAGCATTACGTCATTGACGTCGATGCTCCTTTCAACTGGTACCGGTGCCAATTGCGTCACCCTCCTGTCGGTTGTAACGCGTCCGAGTGCGCTGTTGCTCAGGAGATACCTCTCTCCCTCGTGTCCCGTCTCCAACAACACGTACAAATATGGCCAGTGTTACTGCAACGACACGCCGGTGAACCCGGTCACTGGGTCTTGCGCCTTGTCTCAGTCAACCTACAACGATCTCATCATATACTGGACGAACGGAAGATTTCGCATAACAGCTATAATCTTCAGTCACTCTTATGTATCTTGTGCTCCAACAACTCTTCTACAATCTCTCCCTAAAGAAGCGATCGGCGTGGGTGCCTTGTCGTGGTCTTCTCTCGCTCTGTTGTCTCTATTCACCTATAATGCTGGCCTTGAGGTCGCAAGGAAATTCGCTCTTTGCCTCCCTAGCTCGAGCCGTGCTCGTGGCGCGATATTCATTGGTGATGGTCCATACTATCTTCTTCCTCTGACGAACTTCGACGCTGCAAGCGTATTGTCCTACACTCCTTTGCATGGAGATTCCACATCGCTGGGATATTTTATCAACCTCACTGGTATAACAGTCAATGGAAATGCCATAAACGTTCCTCGGGATGCCTTTGATTTTAACGTCAATGGAAGCGCGAGGCTTAGTTCCATAGTACCTTACACTACCCTTAGGAGCAATATTTACGATGCATTTCTTAAGGAGTTTACGAAGGCTGCCATAGGCATCGCTCAAGTGACGAATGTCCATCCGTTTAGCTTGTGCTTCAATACGAGCACCATCGTAACGAGCCGGCATGGGCTACGAGTGCCTCAGATCGATTTGATGCTGGGAAATGGAGAGAAATGGACGAACTACGGATCGAATTCAATAAAGCAAGTTGATAACGATGTGGGGTGTTTGGCGTTTGTTGACGGAGGGAAGACGGTGAAGCAAGCAGTCGTGGTCGGGACGTATCAAATGGAGAATAATTTCTTGCTATTTGATTTGGATCAATCAAGATTAGGTTTCAGCTCTTCTTTGTTGCCTTACGGAACTACATGCGGTGGCTTCAATTTCACGGTTGGAGGCATTGTTTGAGATCTTAATCTAATTCGTGATGTATGTTTACCCCTCCGGACAACAAATAGATGTGTCTCTTCTCTCTTCTTCTTCGTCTTCTTCTTCTTTTTTTTTTCTCGACTGGCCCGTAACAACAAGTAAAGTTCGATATGCAGACTTATTTGCATGAAATAAAGCATTTCGAAAACAAACCTCCACGTTTACATCCTGGATTATCGTCTATATGGTAAGATTTCGTTGATGACTGTAATTAGCAGAAAAATAGTAAGTGCATTCATGTCCATTAGGCAAAGATCATCGTTGATATGACATGAACAAGGAAGGAAATCAAACGGTAATGCAATTTAGATTTGATGTATCGGTTCAATTGACATAGGTTGTGAAGGGTCATTTGTCGATCTTGGACAATAAAGTAAGGGCGACACTATTTTCACCCATTTCAAGACACTATTTTCTTCCGGTTAACTTAGCAAAATACCCTCCCCCTCTCCCTCTCTCTCTCTCTCTCTCTCTCTCTCAATTTATTATTTCTATTTTTATTAGGCTAATCCATGAATTTTTTTTATTTTGAGCATCTCTCTTAATTTCATAATATAAATGCTCCATTACACCCATCAAGATATTAATTTACCATATGTCTTTGTCTTTTTACTAGAGAATATGTTCAAATGTTATTTGTGGTCTCATATTTTCATTCACAAGAATTGTTTTATTCATGGTAGCTTATAAACACACAATTGAGTGCATTTTTTCAGACTAGTGTAGGTGAAACTATGTTTCAAAGTTGAAAATTAAACTCAATTTCATTATTTATCCGGTCTTGATAAAAAGATTGAAAAGAAAAATTAATTTGTTAAAAGCGTGATCAAATGTCAAATATACTTATTTTTGGACCATATCTAGATATTAACAAAGGATAAATGCATAAAGGAAATAATATGAAACTCTTATCGTTCAACTCCTAAAAAAAGTAATTAATAATAGCAAGTGGATCAAAATTTTAAAATATACTTAAAATTTTCCCCTAAAAAAATCTTACGCGAGTTTAAAAGTGCAAAATATATAGATAATTTTTCAACCCCAACTTGCAATTTATATTAAAATGTGAAAAGCTCAAAAGAAAGCACAAATCAGCGATGTTTAAATTTAAAAACCTACAAATTTATTTCAAAAATCACCCACAAGATCAAAATCTACTAGATAATTAGATTGAGTTGTAATTTCAATTTTGAAATAAAGTTTTCCCCAAACTATTTCATGAAAAAATAAGCGATTAATCTTGTGTTGATAAGCCGATATAACTAGAAATTTCTAACCAAGTAAGTTGATCGCGACATACCGAAAATGGCAAGAAAGTTAAACTCAATATTCGGGAAGTGGGGGAATAAGACCATTGAATCCTGAAATTTAGCAAGGTTCAGGAACATACTGAAAATCGCAGAAAGCTAGTAATAGAGGGATACATGCATAAAGAGAACCATGAGTCAACCAAGTTAGCCACGTCTACGGGGAAAGTTACGTGCAAGAAACGAAGGTAATGGACAAAAGCAGATCGTGGAAAGTTACTTGGAAGGATTCAAATTCGAAGTCATTGTAGCAGTTGAAGCTCAAATTTTGGCAGATAAAGGTAATGGAAAACATGGGCGAAAGGAAGTTATGAAAGACGTAAAATGCAAGAAGTTACAATTATGCGGGGATGAAAAGAGAAAGACAGATCAACGGAACACCCAAAAACAAAAAAACTTATCCTTCTTTGTAGTTTAACTTTCGTTGCCTTTTACATTTTTTACACTTTTAGATCAAGTTGCCAAGTTTATTTTCCAATCATCTACTGCTTTTTAGGAGTATTTTAACGTAATTTGTAAAGGTTTAACCCTTTGTTGATTTTAAATCCATATCTCGATCCATTTGCTTCAATTCCATTTTCATATACTTCTATTGCTTGGTGTTTTTCACTAGAATCCTCCTCGATAGTTGAGCTATAGAATCCTCTTAATAAAAATCGAAGGACGAATTTAGGTGAAACATTTCCTTGTTGCAAAACGAGCAAACGGAAGGAAAGTAGCGTTTCCTTCCAAGATTGAAGAAGGTCAAACTTTGGGCGGTTTGCCTGGTTTCTTCTACGCTACGGTTTTACAAGATTGAACCTTTTTTTTTCAACCAAAGTGTTGGGGTTCCAAAGTACGAGGGAATGGGCTTTCATTCCAGGGGACCGTTTCGTCTATGTACTTGGCGTCTCCCCGATTGTTTGAAGATGTGGGCGCAATACGATAAATTGCCCCTAGGAGGAACAAACGAAAAGCTAGGGTAGACTCTTGGAGCCAGCCCAAGCAAAGATTGGTACGCCCTTCCTTCTTGCTATGCTATGAAGAATCCCCTGCATGCTTTGCTTTGGCCTATGAATGCTACCTCTTCTACAACCAGTTGCATCTCTTTAAATTCTCATTATAGTCGTAAGCGCATCCATTTTCAGGCTATCCAGTTCTAGTTTTAGGAAATTTCAAAAAGTCTTACACCTATTTTTTTTTTGGCAATTCCGTCTAAAACCTTTTAATTTTATCAATTGAATCATAAACATTTTTACGTTTTGCCAATTAAGTCCATTAGGCCAATTTTGGTTAGAAATCGCTGACTTGAATGTTAGCCATTTTACATGGCATGGTTAGTGGCGATAACAAATTTTCTTAACTTTTTAATTTTTTCTTTTTTTTCCTTTTCTTCTTTTTCCTTCTTTTCTATTTTTTTAAATTGTGGCAAGCGAGGGTTTCTTCTCTTTTCCTTCTTTTCTATTTTTTTTAAACTATGGCAAGCAAGGATCCATTGCTTGGCCGTGATGGTTTGCCCTAGATCTAGGCATGGTCTGGCGAGGACTCGGTGACCATCACCGTCATTAGCGAAAAAGAAAAATTAAAGAAAGAAAAGAGGAGAAAAAAAAAAAGGAAAAAACTAAGAAAACAAATAAAAAATAAAAAAACTCAAAAGAACATATTAAAATATAATTAAAAAATTCTTCACGTCGGGACCAATAATGTTATGTAGGACGATCGATATCCACATCGGTGATTCTCAACTAAAATTAGCCGGATAGATCCAATTGAAAGACCATGAAAATGTTTAGGACCCAATTAACACAATTGAATGATTTATGAGGAAATCGATGTAAATTTAATAAACTTAGGACTTCCTTAGTAATTTTCTCAATTATTTACACTTCCCGTAATAACTATACAAGAGGTCTTATACATCATAGATTTGATAGAGTTGATTGTTTTTAGCCAAAAAAAAAACAAAGATACGTTTGATAATTATAATCGTACAATTGAGGGTACATATGTCGAACTTTGCTCAGCTCTGATATCAGTTATTAAAAATATCGCAAAATGAACTCTCCACATTTCCTCCACAAACCTTTTTATAGTAACTCTTCATCAGATAGAGCACTAGCTCCTATTTATAGGCAGCTAATGTCTGCGGAGTCCCTAGAAGCATTTATTGCTTGCGAACTTCCTCTAGCAGATTTTCCCCCGGACCATAGACTTAATTTAAAATCTTATTGGGATATTATAATTTTAGAATTGCTGGGATTTCGAGGTGAGATCGAGCCGCCAACAAAATTTTTATATTTAAGAAGCGTGGACAGAAATTTCAATATTTAAGGATGCACATGATAACACTTATGGAAGTGAATTTCGATTCACAGATACTTTTGGAGCATAAATCCATTTATAATGTAACTTCTAAAGCAAAAATATGTTTGGTAAAAAAAATTTTTCTTCGAAATGAATTTTCACTTTTGAAGTCAATCTTTTTCCAATATGAGAAATTAAAAAAAAATCCTTTTCAACTCAAGAAATACTTTTTAGACAAAAAAAAAATTCAAGAAATATTTCTTGCCTCACCCTCTTTTTCGACCACGCCCACCTTTGCCGACGCCCACCACCGGCTTACCACCCATCGCAGCCGTGACCACACCCACCCACCGCCTCCCGCCTCCAATTGCCGACCACCGCCAACCATTGCCCACAAGAGATGTTACGCCTTAGGACCTCGAAGTTTGTAAGATAACTAGACTCGGTTTAAGTCCCACTATGAATTTCCGTTTGTTGTATAAAATTAGATTTTGAGGATTTAAGTGACAATGGTTGAATATGTTCTAAGATGTCGATTAGAATAGATTAGGTTTCGTTAGTTCGATCGTCGCGTAGTAGCTTTGCGAACCGTGCGTCCGAGCCTAATCCCGACCGAACTTGAGTTATGAAAAGACCAAAATACCCTCCGTCGGTTGAGCCAAATGTCTAACTAGTCCTAAAATATTAAATGACTATTTAGCCCTCATTCATGCACAAGAGACAAAAGGTTTGAATCTTATGGGCCCCATCTCAAGTCAACTCACCCTTCAACTTGTCACTTCAACTTTTCAACCACTAAAGGTCAAATCCCCAACCCCCAAGTCTTGTCAACTCACTTTTTTCCCTCTCTCCTCTCTTCTCTCTTCCTTCTCCCTCATGTTCGGCAAACCCTTCCCCTTCTCACCCGACCACTCCTCCCCTTCACTACCTCAACGCCATCACTACCTCTCTCCTCCAATTGGCAACGCCATCACCACCTCCCTCCTCCCGGTTGTTCTATCACCCGATGCTACCATACCCTACCGTTGCCTCGATTCCCTGTCGCCGCGCCTCACCGCCTCAAGGCCGTAACCCCAGGTTTAAGCTTCGGCTCCCCCTCCCTTTCTCTTGGCCCCGATACCCCCTGGCATGACCCACCAACAGCTTGTCTCGCCACCGTTACTATCACGAGCTGCCGCCACTCAAGCCGACCGCAGAACCCCTTACCGTCCAAGAGTCTTTGTGAGCCGCCGTTGACCCGCAAAACCGCCGGCCTCCTCTCTTCCTTGCCGCTACGCCAGCCACCGTCGCCATAGCCTCGGCCACCTCACGCCTGTCCCTCCGCCCACCCCCTCGGTGACGTAGCTCCGTCCCGGCCCCATCGTCGCGCCTTGCCACCACCCCAGCCGCTGTTGCTCACCCCCACTCGAACCCTTTAACCGCGTGAGCCACTCGAAGCCGACAACCACTCAAGCTCTAAGCCCCGCAACCAACTATTCCTTTGTCGCCGCTAAGGCTTGCCGCCGCCGCCCGTCGCCGCTCCGCTCAGTAGTCGTCATCGTTAGTCGTTAGTGTGAGTTAGCCTCTAACTCTAGGTTTGGATGCAAATTACGCTTAAGGATAGGTAATTAGCTTATTAGGGTATTTAAGTAGATTAATCGGGGTCGGTTTAGGTTAGAAGCTTGGTTTAGGCTAAATGACCCTAATTAATTAAGTTAGTTTGGTCACTAGGGACCTGTAGCTATTTGGTGATAGAATGATTGATTGTGTGATTGCCGCTTGTTTGATAGCGACGAGCGATAGGCTAGAGTTGAGCAGGCGACTAACAATCGATGAAATTGAAGTTAATATTTACCGTCAAAATAATTATACATGTTTAATTAATCATGGTAATTGATTGTTGGTCTAGATGCTTTGCATTGACTGTTTGATGTTATGCGTGAGATCATGGGTGTTAGTCACCTAGTGTTAGGTGCAAAGTCTTGTGGTTGAAACTGTGCATTCATATGATTACGTGTGAAATCAAACCGCATGTTTTAGCATGAAAATGGCCTTGGGCCGAGTCTTTGGGCACGTCTGCGTGAGCATCCGGTTAAAAGAAAAGATGAAAATTGATTGGTTGTCGGATATGCCTGAGTGGTCATATGATAGGATTGTAATGAGATCCCCGACAAGTTCGTACCGTGTTAGTCGTTCGGAACCACACGACTTGTCGAGATGCACTTCAATCCGTGCCCGTGACGATCGTACGGATCACACGGATTATCGGATGCCGATTGCAGCTTGTGATAGACTAACGCATCTTACAGGAATGCTTGTTTGTCATACCGTGCTAGTCGCACCGAATACATGGCTTTTAGTTGCCGTGGCAAAAAAAAAACAAAGAACTATACCTAATCCCGCCAATAGACATTACCGGTCGTAGTGTTAGGCCACATCGGTTTTATACGCAGACTTCGCTAGTCGCGTGGGTCGTCTGTTAATAAATGGACTTTGTGTGGTGTTCTATGCATGCAAGTTGATGTGAAGTCTTATCGCTTAATTGTCCGATGTGACTATTGGGTCAAGTCGAGCATTGCATTATGTATGGTTAGAGACTAGTAAGCTTGCATGTGATTAACGTATATGCTTTGTGATTCTATGATTGGTTGGTAGGATGCTCTGAGCGAATCAACGCCTTAGCCGGGCTTAGACGCTGACTCACTGAGATTATTTTTATCCCATTATTTAACACTTTTAGGACCCAAATAATGGAGAGACATGTCCGATCTCGGCATCATTACTAATCAGTCTTTTTATGTCATCCACTATTTAATCGTGGGCGCGAAGCATGTTTGGGAGCACTACGTTACGACCGCCGGGTGGATGAAAGGTTGAGTCACCTATGGCCCATCTCTTCAAAGCCTAGTTCTTTCGTGACGGGGACCAACTCTTTGGCCCACTCCATGGATTTGAGGGCCACCCAACTCGACCCATCACTTCTTCGCCTAGGATTCGATGGATTTGGATACACCCGACAAGGAGGTAGTGGACCTCGAGTCTGACATGGAGTCCGTGCCCTCCATGGCCACACTTTCTTTCGACCAAGGCTCTTGGTTCTAGGCTTGTGGCGATCCCCTTTTGAGAGTCTTGTTGATGCCGAGGACGAGAGCGACGTAACCCTCCTTTTAGGAGTAGAAGAGAGATTAACCATTCCCGACCACGGTATCTTTTTGTTGCTCTTAAAGAGCCGCTCGAAGAATGAGGTTGTATAGGCTGGTAGCTTTGTAGGATTAACAATCATCTGTTCGTATTAATGAAATGAAAAATGCCTTTTTGTTGAATTTTTTTGTGCTTTCCTCGCTTTTCTATCCTTGTTTGATATTTTATCCGGGAGTTGTACGTTTTTGCTTGCGTAATAAAAGATAAAATGAATGGGTCGATAACGTACCTAGGACGTTATCCTTCGTGACTTGAGGGTGATTTGGTAGGGTTATCGCGTACCTAGAGATCGGGCGTGATAGGAGACCTCCGTCGGTTGTCTCCTAACGCCACTTGTCGATTGCCGCCTACCGCAACCTGCGGACCGACGCTACTTGTTGACCTCCGCCAACCGTCGACCCCGCCCGCCAATCATCGACCATCGCGCCGCCCGTCGTTGCGATCTACCGCCGACCTTCATTGTTCACCGTTGCTTAAGTCGTCGTCTCTAACCGCCGGAGTAAAATATAAATAATATTTTTAGTAATAAAAATTAATTTTTAAATAAATTTAAAATTTTTAAAAATGAATTACAAATTTTTCGGTTACCGATAATAATTTTTCATAGAAGACTTTGTGTTAAAAATGTTTTAGAAGTATAAATTTTTAACCGGTACCAAACAAATTTCTCTTATCGTAAATCAACTTTTGGAGGAGAGGTAGAACAATCAACTTTAGCTTCGAGTAGAAATAGAAAAATCAACTTCTAGCCGGAAGTTGATTTACAAGTAGAAGCGTAGCCATGCATGCCTTAAATAGCTAGTCGGAACGGTCACTTTCCAATGTTTATAAACACACTTTGCTTGCATACGGGATTAATGATGCCCTTATTAGCTCATATGGTCCCCGTACACTAAACGAATGTTTTTGAACTTTTCCAACACCCATCTTTTCTCAGCAAGAGAGCGTCGTATGGGAGCTTCAATCTTCTCTCGATGGAGGTGTTAGATTCGATAGGATCTTTCAATCACACGAACATAAGATTAAATTGATAGTTATTACATACCCAAATAAAAAAAAAGCCCTTGTTGATCCGATGAATGAGAATATGTCGTCCGTAGGGTGTAGATCTTCACCACTCTCCTCTCTAATAATTTGAGATAGATGTGTATTTTTTCTTTCGGTAATTTTGTGGGGAAATCTCTAAAGGTTTCCTTATATAGAGGGAGTGATGAGACTAACCCTAGAGCTGTCTAATCTCAACCGTCCATCAAGGTTTAAGATATAAGTTCTAGAAGCTTAATTGGATGTAACAAATATATAATAAATATATGCCGTAATATATTTAATTAATAAACTTGATAGGCCACATATTTGGGTGGATCTCGTCAAATCCAACATTCTCCCACTTGGCCAAAAGTTCTATTATCTATCAACTTAACACAACATAATCAAGCATATAAAACATCCCTTAAGTAAGGTCATGTCCAACGTTTATACAGAAAAGAATTAAAGCTTGTATCCATGTTCCAATGCCACAAGATCGTTCTCTAGTTACTATTCCAAAGCACAAACATCAAACATAATATCTAATGGCTTAATAGTCATGAACAATAATGTTTCATCGTATAAAAATGTTCATGTGGTCCATACATAATTGTTTGTTTCAAAAGGCTTCAAATTTGTAAATATAACAAGAAGCAACAAACCATAAATTCAAAATCCATTACATAAAATGATCACAAAATATAACATTATGTGTCCAAAACCATGGTCTAAACTAAAAGCTATCTACCAAACCCATGCTAGCAACATGTTCTCAAAAGAGATTGGGTGGTAAGCCTTTCGTCATGTGATCCGCTAACATGACTTTCATACTAATATGCTGAATGGACACAATTTGATTTTGAACTCTTTCTCTCACAACATGATACTTAATGTAAATGTGCTTGGGTGCACCACTTCACTTGTTGTTTTTTGAGAAGAAAACAAGAGCTTCGATTGTCATAGTGAATCTTTAGTGGTCTCGATAAAGTATCAACTACCTCAAGCCCCATAATGAAATTCCTTAACCATAAACCATGAGAACTTGCCTCATAACATGCTACGAACTCCACCTCCATAGTGGAAGATGCGCTTATAGACGCTTTACACTCTTCCATGTGATGGATCCTCCAAATGAGCATAAAAATATAACCTGATGTGGATTTCTTGGTGTCGATGCACCCAAAGATAATCGAATCGAAAAAACCAATAACCTCAAGGTTATCTAATCTCTTGTAGGTGGAATAAAATCTTTTGTACCACGTAAGTAGCGTCTCACTTTCTTAGCTACTTTCCAATGACCATTCCTCGGGTTTATTTGGTAATGGCCAAGCATTCCAACAATACATGCTATGTTTGGGCGAGTACATACTTGAGCGTATATAAGACTCCCTACTGCAGATACATAGGGAACATGCTCCATTTGTACAAGCTCTAGTTGATTTCTAGGGCATTGTAGTAAGCTAAATTTGTCACCCTTAACAACAAGGGCAACATTGGGAGAGCAATTGTGCATGTTGAATCTTTTGAGAATCTTTTCAATATAGGCTTTTGAGATAATCCTAAGATTCCTCGAGATCTATCTCTGTGAATCTCAATGCCTATTACATAAGAGGCTTCACTAAGGTCTTTCATCTCAAAGTTATGAGAAAGAAAGCTCTTAGTCTCATACAACATGTCCTTATCACTATTAGCAAGTAATATATCATCTACATATAATACCGAAATGATAAATTTACTCCCACTGATCTTAAGATATATACATCGATCCATTGCATTTTCTTTAAAGACGAAATTACTAACCACATCATGAAACTTAAGATACCACTTGTCTAAAGGCTTGTTTCAAATCATAGATGGACTTTTTCAGTTTGCATTTCATATATTCCTTGCCCTCAACCATAAAATCATGTGGTTGTGCCATATAGACATCCTTTTGCAAGTCTCCATTAAGAAATGCTGTTTTCACGTCCATTTGATGTAGCTCTAAATCTTAATGAGCTACTAAAGCCATGACTATTCCGAAAGAGTCCTTCTTTGACACAAGAGAAAATGTGTCGTTATAATCCACTCCTTCTCTTTGAGTGAAACCTTTCATGACTAGTCTAGCTTTATACCTTTCAACATTACCTTTAGGGTCTAGCTTAGTTTTGTAGACCCATTAACAGCCTACTGACCTTGGCCCCTTTAGGCAAGTCTATTAGATCCCAAACATCATTAATTTTCATTAAGTTCAACTCATCTTTCATGGCTTCAAGCCACCGAGTTGAATGATTGCTTGTAATGGCTTCATCATAGGAGATAGGATCGGTTCCTATGCCAACATCATAGTTTGACTCATCTAGATATACGATGTAATAATCGGAGATAGCTGATTTCCTTTCTCGTCCCGATCTCCTAAGAGATTGTTCATGAGGAGGAATAGGCTCTATATTATGAGGTTCTTCATTAGGTACCTCTTCCGATGGACCGGAACCTTATGGTAAAGGTAATGGTACACTAGACCCTTGAATAATAGGAACCAAAACATGATCCCGAGTTTCCTCAAGGTCTATTGTTCTAGGGGTACTATAATCAGCATTTTCTAGAAACACCACATTTCTAGTTTCAACAAGTTTAGTGATATGTGAAGGGCAGTAAAATCTAATACCCTTTGATCTTTCGGGGTAACCAACGAAATAACAACTTATAGTCCTTTGGTCAAGTTTCTTCATTTGTGGGTTAGAGCTAAACAGCCCTATACATGAAGATATCCCAAACTCGATTTTCTTTTCATCCACAGTTCATAAGGTGTTTTAATCGCGGATTTACTAGGAACACGATTAAGGATATGCACGGCCATTTTAAGAGCTTCAACCCAAAGACATTCTGGTAGAGTGCTATGGCATATCATACTTCATACCATATCCATTAAAGTATGATTTCGTCGCTCAACAACACCATTTTGCTGGGGAATACCCGGCAGGTGTTCTCATTAAGGCAATCGGTGTAGACCGTGGCCATCGACGCCCTTAGTTTGAGCACGGTGATCCCCATCAGTGGAAACCTGTGTGACCAGCGATGGTTATTGCCGCGGCGGCTCTATTGTCTCGAGAGACAGATGCATATTACACACGATCCTTCTAGGCATGCCTCTTGAGTATAGTGCTGAGTCTATTTATTGTTATAGATGCCGAGGGATCCATATATGTTACAGCTAGCTTTAAAGAATGTAAAGGATGGGAGCCGCCAAATTCAGGAGTAAAAATTTACGCTTTGGTTTGCAACTGCTAAATATTGGATACATAAGTAGACATGCAACGACTCAAAACTTATAAAACTCCTCAATCACCATGAACACCAAAATAACAAACGCCTAAACCCTAAGTCCGAATATCCTCTCTCTCCCTTCCGCAGTTGAGATGTAGGAACTGTCAGTGCCGCATCACGGGGGCCACCACCTGGACCGCCAACTCCATGACCACAGTATGCGATTGTGACCTCCTGGCTGATATCACTCGATGTCGCCACCTCTGCCATGAAGCTATCTGCCAAAGGTCATGTTGCGACCATGACTTGACTTCTGTTTGTTTTAAGGTTGGAAGTCGTATGGATCAGCCTGCGACCTTTGCAAAGGAGGACGCCAGCCTAATTCACAGGGAGAGGGAGAGAGAGAGAGAGAGATCTGGAGTTGTCATTGAGATGGGTGGATGCAGCAGCGGTAGAGGTCGGCTGAGGCTGTGGCAGAGGTCACTTGCCGGCCAGATTTCACATTTCTACGCAATCGGAATAGGAGAGAAAAGAGGGAAATGAGTTAGGAAAAGTAAGGATTGGTAAGAACGAATTGGTTAGAAGAAGATGCATTTATGGCATTTTAACAAGAGAGGGCGTAACACAAATCTGGTCTGGTCTCATGATGAATCTTTCTCCAGGTGAATTGGTATTAAGTATACTTGACACGTCCATTAATTATGCTTTTAGTTTCTTGTGATAGCTTGAAGGATTCATGAAATGTTTCGAGATACACATTAAGACGATTCGAGCTGAGGAATTTCTGGAGGTACGCGATAGAAGCGAAGGGCTCGACCGGGACAATTGAAAATATGTTTTACCGTTATAGGGCAAATATCTGGTAAATGATATAGTGCATATGAAAAAAGGTAATTAGATGAAAAAAGAAGAAGAACAAACCGAGTTGATAGCAACATTGATGAATAAATGCAGGTTACGATTAATGTTAAGCCTCGTCTGACCGCACCTTGGCTGTATTTTCGAATCTGGACCGGCTCACATGCCGTCGAACTTGTCAAGCTGGTGTTGGATAACCTTGGGAATATGGTATTTATCCTGTTATGCACATCCATGAAAATGCATCTTTTAAATCAGAAAATCATCAAATTTGTGGGCAAAAAAGTCAAAATTGTCAATGTTATCTGACTGCAGAATTGCTTGACTAGCTCTATCTTGACTCCCTGCATTCGGATTTAGACCGAAAATGTTACAATTAATAATAGTTACAACTTGGAATTAGTATTTTCGGACAGTTGGACCTTTAGTTTTTACTTTCTGCTCTTTAGTTTTTTTTTGGTCAGCGCTAGTACTTATGAACCTACTTAAGAACCCCTGACACATGGTCAATGCACTGGACACGAGTGTCTAGCATCTGAAAGAGCTTTCTCACTAAAAAATTAATTTAAACTGCACTTCATCTTAGCCGAATATCCACGTCTCCTTCCTAGCATCTTAAAGAGTCGTCTTACTTATTATCCTCAATAAGTAGCCAATGTGGAGCTCCTCCCTTCAACTTGTAAGCGTTCCAAGTCTCATCCGTGGTATCTTAAAGAAACTTCATGTCTGTCTCTCTCTCTCACCACCGATGTGGGACTCATAAATCTTGAGACTTTATGCTTTAGTTCGTATCTTCTTAAGTCATTTTTCTTTTGTCTCTCTTCCTCACCACCGATATGAGGCCAATTCTAGGTTTTTTGATATTTAATTTATCATGTACATATAAAAATATACATTTAATATACGACGTGTTCTAACATGTCGAAATTCTTTATTTTTTTTTAGAAATGACATGTCGGTATATCGTATCGTGTCGTGCCACGTGTCGATGTCGGTGCTGCTTAGATAAGTACTACGAACTCCATCTTGCACATGAGTGATGAAGAAAAGCCGGAATGAGTCAATTTAATGCATGAGTACAAAGAACTCCATATTGAACATGACCAAGGCAAAAATCCAACGAGCTCCTTCTTGATCTCGGGGAAATCTACTCCAAGGTACAATGTTTCCCGTGCATCGTGTACTAAGGCACATGATCGAATAAATTCAGATTGCACTTGTTATTTGATGCCTGAACTTTACTCAAATATAGTAAATTCATAACTTTATCCTTACTGTACTTTCTAATTAAGCATTATAAAGCCCTTGATGAAGCTGAAAAGAGGATGTTTTTCTTCTATAAAATCTCCCCTTCTCAATCATCAATCTCACCTGTCCTCTAGTTGACATACCCAAGTTGACCAAAATGTGCAATCTTATGCTCGCTTTGTTCATCTTTATGTTCGGTCATTCGTCCCTGGAAGTCTCGGCTCAACCTCCGGCTCCACCTCCAGCTCAACCTCCTCACGCTCTAGTTACATCCCTCCACAAGGACCCCAACACTTCCCTCCACACCATCACCGTCACCCTAAACCCTTCCGACCAATATCTTGTCGACCTCGACGGCCCTTTCATCTGGAACCGATGCGATTCGCAGCAATATACAGCCTCCATTGAAGATCCCATGTGCTCGACCGCTCGCAGTTACATGTCTCCGCTATGCCCCGAGACGAACAACACATATAGCTATGTTTGCTATGACACACCTGTGAACCCCATCACCGGGTTGTGTGCCCTATCTTATTTGACTCGCAATACTTTCACAATACATTGGACCTACGGTAGGTCTCTGTCTGAATACAGCATGGAGTACAACGAACGGGCCGTGTCATGTGCACCGTCGTCTCTATTGCAGTCTCTTCCAGAACAAGCAATTGGTGTCGCTCCGTTGTCATGGTCCCCTCTCTCTTTACGAGATCAATGCTTCCCTCCTTTCAATCTTGCCGCAAGGAAATTCTCCCTTTGCCTCTCGAGCTCAAGTGACCATCAAGGGGTGTTTTTCATCGGCGATGGTCCATACTATCTTGAACCTCCCGCAAACTTTGATGCTTCTAGTGTACTTTCCTTCACTCCATTGATAAAGAATCCAACAAAGCTGGGATATTTTATCAACGTTACAGGGATATCGGTCGATCAACAGGCCATTAAAGTTCCAGCGAACGGGTTTGCGCTCGATGTAAATGGAGGTGTGAAGCTCAGTACTACAGTGCCCTACACTACTCTCAGGAGGGACATTTACAGTGTCTTTGTAAGTGAATTCAAGAAGGCTCTGAAAGGCATCCATCGAGGGAAGAGGGTCCGTCCGCTCGAGTTTTGCTTCATGACGAATGTCACGCAACAGAAGAGACTCGAGCATTCCTCGAATCGATCTAGCGCTAGGAGATGGAGGATACTGGACTATTCACGAATCTAACTTACTGAAACAAATGGACAACGATGTAGCATGCTTGGCATTCGTCGACGGGGGAAACACGGCGGAGCATGCCATAGTGATCGGGACGCACCAAATGGAGAATATAATGCTACAATTTGATTGGGCTGACTCAATATTGGGATTCAGTTCTGCCTTGTCCTCCTACGGGAGCTCATGTGGAAACTTCGATTTCACCGTTCGGCCTTGAGCTTTTCTTTGCTCTTATGGAGTTATTTGCCTTTTCTTTTATGCAAAATAAAGTGTCCGTGTAATAAAAGCATTTGTGTATGACGATTTGTTCTATCTCATAAAGCGAAGAGACATATTTTTACGGATCTCAATTTGAGTCGTTTGGGACAACTTTTACCCCAAAACTTTGATAACGACAAAGCGATCCTTATCATATGAGTTTGATAAATGCATCCAGATATTTATATGGAGGCGATAACTTCAGAAGAAAGGAAAATGTCAATGACGTTTGTGACTTCAAACTTTATGAGTTTGATACACAACTATGGACCACAACAGTATATTCATTAATATTGTCATACATGATGAGGATGGTCCTGTGAGCCTTCCTGGATATGCTCAAAAACTGAGATACGTACGTTCTCAAGACATTTGACTCAGGGAGATACCAAACTCACAGTTAGACTTTATTAACTGGTAAAGACGAGATTATTTTCCAAACGAAAAACTCTACTCTACTTATGGAAACCTAGATTCAAGTTGTATGGGGTCTGTGATCAGTGGGAGATTCTAATCTTAATTTTCAATGGCTGTCTAATCTTCTTTTGGCAATTCTTTCCAACAGAGTGATTGGGGATTGATCATCTTAACACTGTCCAACGGGTAGTTTGGAAGTGGAGGAGAATAAAATAAGGTCAAGGTGCTGAAGAGAATAGAGACTCAAGAGTCTAAAATTCCAAAGTCTGAAGAGAGTTTCGATCCTATACTTGTCTTTGTTGAGCTTTAAATTATAATTTTGAGAGGTTGGTGTTAGAGTGATTGTGTTAGATAGTACGATTTCTCAACAAGAGTATCATCACTCATTGTAACCTTTGAACAATTGAATGGTGAAATCCAGTTAGTAGGCTGTCAATGTAGAGAGTTGACATAAGCTTGATCTAAAGTTGAACCACTGTAAATATCATGTGCAATCTTTTTTTCCTCTAAACTTTTACATTTTGCATTTGATGAACTTTACACTTACATGAATATGAATATATTGTTGTTCATGCATTAATTCAAACTTGGTTCTAAAATTTGTAATTTGAATTCCGCAATAATGTATCAAGTTTTTGAATTCATCTTTTCCCTCTTATAGGTGATTCTACTAATAACATCAATTGGTATCAGAGCAAGGTTCTTTATATTTGAAGTGTTTTACTTATGAGTTAATTATCTGTTATGGCTAATAATCTTGGAGGAAGTATCGTTGAAGAAGGAAGCAATACCAAACCTCCCTACTCTGATGGAAAGGAATACAACAATTGGAAAGAAAAATGAAACCATATATTGTAACGACCTAGAACGTTTTGCACTATGCGTGTCCTTTCGATCTTTATCTTTTATATACTTTATAGCATGCGGAAGTGTAATAAAAATTTTCACATCATCATCCCCAACACATCAACGCACGAGTTTACTAAATACATGTGCATCATTTATTTTGTACCACTAGTTTACCAAATATACATAACATAGTCTTTATATTACAAACGTAGTCGGCAATATCATACCACCTACAAAAGAACACAGTCCCGGGAAGAGGGTTCGGGTCACATATCTCCTCTACTTCACTCCAGCAACACCAAAAACCTACATGTACAAACATCGGCTACAACTAAGGGTCGATAACTTCACTCATTGGTGGATCTTCATCGCTGACACCTAAAGGACCACTAAAATCCCAAAGTGGTCCAACATATCACTATCGAACATTGCTTACCAGGCTACGAACCCATGAAGAGCCCACTCGATGAGTCCTACGTTTACCCATACCATGGTAGTACACTTGGTATAAACAAAAACTAAATTAGGCAACTCTACATCTTCAAATGCGTAACAAACATGCATCAAGTACTCCAAATAGTGCCAACGGTAGTAGGGTCATCCTACATATCTGAAAAATAAATGGGTGAGCCGAGACCCAATAAATGAAATCTCTAAGTCTAAAGTAGGTGATCTTCTTATCGCTCAACCTAGCATTTACAACTACAAGCATTCAAAGTAATACATAAACGCATGAGCATACGCATGATCTCTTTTCACGTTAGTAGCAATATTGCATGATATTGCACATTAAGGCAATCGGTTATCAAATCATTTCATAATGCATCGGTATCACCTAGTATTTTATCAACAAGAATATATGTACACACATGAACTTGCATTATCATCTTTTACTCCTCCTCTTGAATTCTCTCGGGGCATCCCCGATCACATAGCATGGGCATCTCGACTCCCGAAGCATCCTAAAACACTCCCCAAGGCATCCCGGATCACACAATAAGGGCATCGCAACTCCGCCTCATTGGTGCCACCATCATGTAGACGAAAGAACACTTTCATAATCTTTTACATAATTATCATGCAAGATAGTGCTCATGAAAATGTTCAAATTCCACATTGTCACATCATGTTTCTCTATTCATCATGCATAAGCATGTTCATGCATAACTTCAGTAAGCATATGCATTTTCATACATGACTTTGGCAACCCAAGAAATGAGCACATCGTGACATCCCGTATTTCGACCTTTTTTAAGCTTTGAATAAATGAAAGGTCTCATTGATGTATTTCACTAAGTCTCACTGAATTGATCCCTCTTGAGCGACTAACTAAATGGGAATACATTGCTAGAAATTCAAGCGTTACCTAAGAACTTGATCCTTGATTGACTCTTTGACCATGAAAATTGTTGAGGGAATATTTTGGACCAATATAGGCCGATCCTAGAATGATTAAGGAACGATTTGGGTAATACTCTACGTTTGGATCACGGGTGATTCCGTTTGACCTCGTATGGGTTCCAAACGTCCCTAAATTATTTTCTAACGATCGTGTCCATCGGACTAGTGATTGACCTCGCAATTGAATGACAACCAAAGTCGCTAGGGCTCGAGAAATTCTTAAACGTGATATTCATCGGGTCGAGACGCGTAACTCCTAAAAACCGCCCCTTTAGTTTGAGATACGCTAAAATTTCAATTGATCGAGATTGGTCGCGAATCGGACTTGAAATTTGACCGGACCTTCAGGAGTTCCAATAATTAAATTTTGAAAGTTTCCTCATCCGGAGTATAATTTCTTCGCGGTTCGCCCCAAAGGGTTCAGAGAAAATATAAATTTGAGGAAATGGAAAATGACTCATTTACCCTTGGAAAATATCCAATTTTCCACTTTGGCTCAAGGGCATTTCGGTCAATACCCCCTAGGGGCGAATTTGACTAGTCAAGGGTGATGGAAATTATGAAATTGCCCTTCTTGACTTGCAAGACCAAAATATCTATGCCAAAAAATATCCTAACCTTTTATTAATCAATTTTTGGTCTTCTTCCTCATTATTGCAAGAACACACTCTCTCTACCTCACTTTCTCTCACTTGGCCGAACCTCCATTGTTACCCCTTCCTCACCGAAAATTTCTCAAGCTACCACTGGTTTCGGCTTGAGCCGCCGGCTAGGCCGCCACCGTGAGCCGCCCAAAGTCGCCGGAATACCATGGGTTAGGAGCCGGTCGAGAGAGGACCGCCGGAGCCGCCGTTGGATCAAATTTTCTCTCGACTTTTCACCAAAAAAATTTGCTAGATCTTGATGTAAGTTGGTTTCTAATCTTAGATTAGGTAACTAGGATGCTAATGGATTATAGAATTGTGTAGTTTTGATGAAAAATTGTTGGATTTGTGCTTGGAGTTGTTTTGGCGAAAATGGGGAAGGAGGAGAGAGAAAATGTGTTCTTGAAGTGAATAGTAGCCCATGATGAAATTTGGATGGCCAAGATTGAAAGTGACTTTATCGAGATTGATCGTACGGTTGATATTGAATCAAGTTTTAATTGGATGGCCTAAATTGAATCTTGCTTAGGAAGATTAATCGTACCGCTCATGTTGAATCTTATTTATGAAGATTGATTGTGTGGTGGAGATTAAATGCACGTTAGGATATTTAATTGTATGGTCCCGATTATTGCCACGTTAGTAAAGTTTAATTGTACGGTACGTATTAATTGTACATTAGCGAAATTTCGATCGTACGGTGATTATTAATTGCTACGTTAGTATAAATAATATCCTGTGGCGTAGATTAATTTTTGTGGTAGCATAAATTAATCGTGTGGCCCAATTGGTCAACGGCTTAAGTGTGATTTAATCGGGTGGTCTCGATTTATCATTTATTTAACGTGAGTGAATCACGTGGACCCGATCGAATATTTATTTGGAATATTTAAATCGAATGGTCTCGATTGAGCAATTGAGAAAATTAGAAAGATCGTGGTCCCGATCTTTTATTGGAGAAAAATCGCATGAGATCGTGTGGTCTCGATCTGCTAATTAGGAAATTTAGCAAAACCATGTGGCGAAAATTGATGGATCGGAAAGTTTTATGGATCGTGTGGTATTGGGCGAGCGATCGAGGAATTGTTGTTACAATATGGTCGTTATGAGCAATAAATCGAGTAGAAGTGAGGAATTTTACCCCAAGCGTTATGACGTGGGGTTCGTATTTATAAGACCATATTTTTCCTTGAGGCGTTATGACTCGGGCTCGTTATTATTATTCTACCATGAGGCGTTAAACACGGGATAATAACCCGAGGCATTATTACACGGGTTATAGTGACCTAAGGCGTTATTACGCGGTCCGGACTATATAATGGCCTCGAGGCGTTGTTACGCGGTCCCTCCATTTATATGATAGCCCATGTGTTAAATGTGGGCATTAGAGTAACGTGGAATATTTTATTATAGCTTGAGGCGTTGAACGCGAGCATTGGAGTAACGTGGAATATTTATTATACACTGAGGTGTTAAACGGGCATAGGAGTAACGTGGAATTTTTTATGAAGATGTAGCAATTTATTGGAGAAAGAATGACGTGTATTCTGGAATTTATTTGTTGAATTATTGATTGAGGGAGGAATTGTTGTAAATTGCCGATATAAGATGTGCCGGAGGCACTAGCACCCTAACCTAGGATTAGGGACTTTCTTACTGAGATTTATTCTCACCCCGTCGTGGGCTCTCTTTTTCGACCCTCCGCCTCAACAATGAATGACCCACCTCGAAATTTGGCATTCCCGGGATATGGATACGTTAGTGACAGAATATCCGGTGAGGGAAGATAAGGTATACTATAGGCACGCTACCACGATCCGGGTGGACGTGGGAGAACTTTATTGGAAGCCTCACACGTACGTGGCGTGAACGTACCGCCACGGGGATTTGTTAGTGGGTCCTTTGAGAGATTTTGATATCCCCTATGATGGAGTTGGGGAATGGGACCCCACTCAGGCTGCACCTCTTGATGGTGTAATGACGAGCCCGGACACCGACCCTAAGGATTCGAAGTCCAACCTAGAGGACTCGGTGCAGGAAGAGGATACGGAGATTGTAGAGCCATCCGATGCGGAAGCGCCACCTGAGGTTGATGAGAATGAGCAGGCAGCTCGAGATGATATAGTTGATGCTAGCGATGATGGGGCCTAGGGTAATTGGCATCTTGACTTTTGTGGAGTGTTTTCTTTTGGAAGTATAGTAGGCTTCGACCACTAGACCTTTTTTGTTGTAGTGGTCACGGCATTGTACGGTAACCTCCGAAGCCTTAGGTTTTGAAAGTTGTAAAGAATATGTGTATATGTATATAAGTTTTTCTCTTACCGTCCCAAGTCATCGTGTTAATATTTGTTTCTGTACGAGGAATGGTTTTTGCTTCCGCATAAGTTTGTTGGCCTTTGAATCCCGGAGAACCATTGCGATAATATGGCCAGGTGGGATGTCGACCGGCTCGCAGGATTCGGGTCGTGACAACATCATGTAACTAATTGTATGCAATGGGTACTTTATTATTATTATTATTATTAATGTTATCACTATTATTACTATTATATTTTAATAACTAGACCACATGTCGGTAACACATTGTAGAGAAACAGAGGTGCAACGCTTGCTATCTAGTCTCGATCCACAAGTTTGATCGACAACTATTGAAGGTGAAATGCTCACTCGATAACACTCACGCAAAGAAAAATATTCAAGGAAGTGGATGAATGGACTATCCGATTTGCTTAATTCATCTTGCGAAAACGATTACAAGACTCGCCTATATATAAGCATCGTACAAGAATCTTTGAATACGTGACCTATTGATAGACTCATTAATACATCTAAAATTTCAAGAAGATAGACTCCTAGAAACATGAACAGTCAACATTGAAAATTGAATAGACTCTTAAAAATAACGATACGATAATGACACGTACCACGTGCGTCGAATAGACACCAATCGGTAAACATCAATTCTATTGACAATCATCAAAATACGAACAATCAAAACTAATCAACAAGGATCTAGAGATAGATGGTGAATTCTTCAATACTCCCCCTCACCGACTACTCTCTCAAAGGATAGACCTTGCGACCATACCATGTTGAGTTCAAAACTCTTCAAATTTTGCAGTTCCAAGACCTTTAGTGAAGATATCGGCAACTTGATCACATGTCTTGGCATACTCCATCTTGATCTTGCCCCGTAACACCTTCTCTCGTGGAAAATGATAGTGTACTTCCACATGCTTAGTCCTAGCATGGAAAACTGGATTCTCTCGCCAAGCTTATAATGGATAGATTATCACAATATAATATTGTCGAATAATCTACCGATTGATGAAGATCTTCCAATAACGCACTAGCAATGTACTCTCCTGAGCTGCCATTATCGCTTTGCTCTCGTATTAAGCTTTTGTCATAGATAGGGACACAATCGGCTATCTTTTACTGCACCAGGATATTATTGCCGATCCAAGATTAAATGAGTATCCAATAGTCGATCGCCGTGTGTACCGATCTCTAGCAAAGTCGGCATCGTAATGACCAACCAACTCACCCCGATAATTCTTTCTTATATAGAAGCCCAAAATCAAATGTCTTCTTTACATACCTTAGGACACGCTTGGCTGCATCCAAGTGAAGCTTCCATGCTTTCTCCATGAATCGGCTTACTATCTCTAATGATGATGAGGTCATCCACATAGATTAATACAACTGCAATCTTCCCATCTTCTACCTTCATGAACAAGCTTGAGTCTGCTGGAGCTACGGAATAACCACCTTTCAACAAGAATTCTGCAATTTGTCCATACCATGTTCTTGGCGCTTACTTTAAGCCATAGAGTGCTTTCTTTAGCTTGCAAACATATCCTGGATGAGTTTTACTCTTAAAGCCATCCGACTGCTCCATGTATATATCTCGATCAAGTTCTCCATGTAAGAAGGCATTCTTCACGTCCATTTGCCACAGGTTCCACGACTTGCTTGCTGCAAGTGCTAATAGAACTCAAATTGTAGTAACCTTTGCCACCGGGCTAAAGGTTTCTTCATAATCGATGCCATATTTTTATGAAAAACCTTGAGTGACTAGACGTGCTTTATATCTTTCTATTGACCCGTCTAGCTGAGTTTTAAGTTTATATACCCATTTACAAGATATAGGACATACCTCTTTAGGTTTTAGCACCAAGTCCCATGTCTCATTTTTCTTCAGTGCTAGGATTTCTTCTTCCATGGCCTTCCTCCATTCCCGGGCCCCGAGAGGCTTCCTCGTATATCGGCGGTTCGATTACTCCAACATCTTTAGTCAATGCCGCATTGGCATATTTGGGGTTTGGTTTCCTTTGTCTTGTTGATCTTTGAAGTTTAGGTTCCTGCTCTTCGGGTTCTTCGCCTGATTTGGCCGAAGTTCTTCTCGTTATTCTTGGACGCTCACCAGATGAACTCTTTGATTTTTCTAGTGACCGTGCTTCAACTTCCTCTTCAATCGACTTATTCTCATTATATTCTTTCAACCTTTCTTGAATCTTTTCTTCGATATGCTGTGAATTTGGCAATTCAATGGCTCATGGTGACTAGATGATAGTTCATCGAACACCACATTTCGGGAAGTATAACACCTCCCTGTTGTAGGATCGCAAAGCACTTCCACCCTTTCCTTTGATCATCATAGCCCACAAATATTCAGCGAACCGCCTTTCTTGTCGAATTTGCTGCAAAGATGATCTAGCACAAATGCATAGCATACACATTCGAAAACTCTAAAATGACTTACCACGGGCTTGTGATTCCATAGCTTTTCATATGGTGAGATGAAGCCGATCCTTACTTGAGGTAATTTGTTAATCACATGTGCCATTGTCTTCACACACTCATCCCAAAATTTAGGAGGGACGTTCTTTGCATGCAGCATGCTCTTGCAAGTCTCCGCCAGATGCCGGTTCTTTCTTTCGGCAATTCCGTTTTGTTGTGGCATATATGGACAAGTAAACTGTCTACGTATCTTGCACTCTTGCAAATACTTTGTGAATTCATAGAAAGTATATTCTCCCCCATTATTGGTATGAAGGCAAAGAATTTTCTTGCCTACTTCTCCTTCTACTTTTTCTTTAAACTCCTTAAATTTGATAAATGCCTTCAATTTTTCATTCATAATATCAATCTAAACGGACCTAGAGTAGTCGCAATGAATATGATCATGTACTTTGATCCTCACGACGATTGCTTCACTAGACCAAATACATTAGAGTGAATGCGCTTGAGAAGCATATTAGCTTTGAATGTTGATTCCTCATATGGAAGCTGATGTGCCGTTTCCATACGGCATCCGACACAAACCACATCTTCTTGAACTTCCAATTGGGGAGACCCTTCAGCATATTTTTCTATATCATTACTTTTAACTTGTGATAACTTACATGCCCAAGCCACGCATGCCACAAATGAGGTTTATCATTTTTTCAAGTTTTGTTTACATATGCCATTTGTGCGGACATCATGTAAACGGACTCTAGTCGACGCCCCTCTATGATCGGTGTATTAATGGGTTTTACACTATGATACACCTTGACATCTCTTGGACCGAACACTACATAATTACGTGAGTTTGTGAGTTGTGATACGGGACAATAAATTTCTCTTCATTCCCGACATGTGATACACATTTTCAATTCAACATGTTGTGAATTGAATTGGGGAGCTATCACCGTTTTTCCAATATGAGTAATTGGCAACCTTGAGTTGTCTGCAAGAATAACTACACGTCACCGGCATAATCAAGCATGTTTGACGACTTGCCTTGATCTCCGATCATATGATTCGAACACCCTAAATCAACAATCCAGTCAATATCATAATTAATCGACTTATCACTTACAGTGATTAAAGCCATTGCATTGTTTAACTCGGCGGTGGAAGAGGCAACGAGCTCGTCTTGTACCTCCATTACAACAAACGCTTGGAAATCCCATTCCTCATTGCTATCATTCTTCTTTGATGCTCCAACATTTCCTTCAACTCTTTTTGCTCGACAATCTCTCATAAAATGACCTTCCTTGCCATAGATATAACATCATCCACTACGTCTTTTATTGCTTTTATCGTCATTGCCATCTTTGTCGTGATTCCGCCAAGTTCCTCCGAGTCGAAGGCTCATCTCTTCTGGTCGCTTTTTCCGTTCTCCTTGAGCCGGTTGCTTTTGCCATTCTCCATGACTTTTCCTTGACTTGCCATCTCTATTGTCGGCATCGATTCTCCTCTAACCCTTGAACCCTCTTTTGTTCTGGAAGAGGCACTTTCGTCTCCCTTGATCGAGACTTTAGACATTTGATTATCTAAAGTCTCTTGGTTGGCCAAAATATTCTCCAACTCGGTCGAGTCGGCTAAGTTGCCCATCCATGAGTAGCCATAACAATACCATTAAACTTTGGCTTTAACCCATGAATGATAATTCTTCTCATTCTTATTCTTGAGATGGAATTATCGGGATCTAGCTTTGAAATTTTGTCACAAATAGACTTAACTTTGGAGAAATACTGACTCACTATCATATTTTGTTGTGACACCGACAAAAGCTCGTTCTCCAACTTTTGCAACTTGGCATCATTCAACCTCATGAATAACGCTGGTTATCCCATGCTTCCTTGGGAGTCTGCGCGCTTTTTATGTGTTGCAATAAGTCATCTTCAACAGTTATAGCAAGAGCATAGAGAGCCTTACCCGCTTTGATGTTCCATCTCCTTAGCTCAACATTGTTTGTGGGTGCCATGGTGTTGCTACCACCAACAATATCCCACAATTCTTGACCTAGCAAATAAAACTGCATGCGGGTACTCCAATTATTATAATTGAAATTGTTGAGCTTCTCAATGGCATTCATCAAATTTGATATTTCGCCATCCGACCGGAAAATATTGCTTGCCACTAGACCAAGTAAGGTTGGTCCCAAGCCAATAGCTCACAATCCCCGACTATGCAGCGACAAAATTTCGGCGTACTCCGGTCCTCGACCGCTTGGTCACGTACAATGGTCCCGACCACCGTCTTCACGAATCAAGCTCCAGGATGACTGGATTCATAGTCCCCGACAATCGTGCTTTGATGCCAAATGTAGAGAAATAGAGGTGCAACGCTTTGACAACTATTGAAGGTGAAAAACTCACTCGATAACACTCACACAAAGAGAAATACTCAAGGAAGTGGATGAATGGACTATCTGATTTGCTGAATTCACCTTGCAGAAATGATTACAAGACTTGCCTATATATAGGCATCGTACAAGGCTCTTCGACTACGTGACCTGTCGACCGACTCATTAATACATCTAAAATTCCAAGAAGATACACTCCTATAAACATGAACAGTCAACATTGAAAATTGAATAGACTCTTGAAAACAATGATATGATAATGACACGTACCATGTGCGTCGAATAGACGCCAATCGATAAACGTAAAGTCTATCGACAATCATCAAAATACGAGACGTCAAAACTAATCAAGAATGATCTAGAGATAGGTGGTGAATTCTTCAATACACATTTCATGGTTGGCAACACCAAAAAGCAAAAAGGGTAATTTTTTTATCTTTCCTTTTTTTAAATATATAATAATATTTAATTAATATAAAATTATTTTATTATTATATTATATAATATTATACTTGTTTTATAACAATCGATAAGCAGTGTTGACCGACGGTCAACTCCTTGACCGACGGTTTATCACAGAATCGATATGTTCATTTTGTCGGTAAATTTTTTTTTTAAACCACAAATCAGCAAATCATACTACACTGGTTTTAAGTCGGTAACTTCCTGACTTCACCAATTCTCCTTCTGCAACTTCCAATGAATGAAATGGGCAACTTTCATGGAAAACTTCAGCGACTTCAGCACTCAACTAATTTCGGTATGTAGTCTTTACACCAACAATAAAGCTAGTTTTCACTCATCTTTCCCTCTTTCTTCCAACATAACACTTACCGGTGTCAAAAAAGCCCCGAGCTAGGCTGGCCGACCCAGCCCGACCTGGCTCTGCCCAAAAATTCACTCAATTTTAGGGTCTTTTCGAGCTGAGTCAGGCCGCTGCCTAACTTTTTTTTAACACCCATGTTACGAAGAAATTATATATAAATTCTTACAGCAAGAATTTAATTGTCTTCGACACTTGATTGCTTGATGTGATATGACGAACAAAACGAAGACCCAATATCAAGTACTCACTTGAAAACGGCGCTTCAAGGATTCCTCTCTTCGTCACGTCTTCTAGACACAAAAGACGACTCCATCATTATCCTTTTAAGTAGCCACCGCCCAGAGAATTAGGAATAGGATTTGGTCCACAAAGTTCCACGTGGACTTCTCTTTTCTTGACCGTGACTCCGGCTTGCATTAGGAAAGTGAATCCAACACGGATTGTTTTGCTTCTTCTTTCTCTGACATTGTCAATAACAGATTTGATTTCCACAGTAATTCCAAACTAGGAGTTTCGCACCAAAATATCAAAAGACAACGCCAACGAAGAAAAAAAATTTGGACATCCGCAAAATATCCAAATATCTAACTTTTCTTTAATTTTCATAATTTAGATTTTCGCTTAGATTCAAATTCGAAACATATTTTAACAGTATTTATCCTTTTATGCACATCAAATTTGACTTAAAATGCATCTTTTACATCACAAAATCATCAAAGTTGGTTAAAAAAAAACTCAAAATTATCAATGTTATCTGCCGAATGTTTGACTAGCTCTATCGTGACTCCATGCATTTGGATTTAGACTGAAAAAGTTACTATTACTAATAGTTTCGAGTTGGATTTAGTCTTCTTGGCTATTGGTCCTTCAATTTGTACTTTGTACTCTTCAGTGGGTGGTCAACGCAATGCATGAGTATTAAGAACTCCATATTGCCCACGGCTAAGGCAAAAATCCAGCGATCTCCTTCTCGATCTCGAGGAAATCTAGTCCAAGGTACAATGTCTCCCATACATTGTGTACTAAAGCACATGATCCAATCAATGCAAATTGCACTTGTTATTTGATGTCGGAACTTTACTCAAATCTAGAAAATTCATATCTTTATCCTCAATCAACTTTCTAATTAAGCATTATAAAGCCCTTGATGAAGCTGAAAAGACAATGCTTTTCTTCTATAAAACCTCCACTTCTCAATCATCAATCTCATGTGTCCTCTAATTGACATACCAAAGTTCACCAAAATGTGCAATCTTATACTTGCTTTGCTCATCTTCGTTTTGGGTCTTTCGTCTCTGGAAGTCTCGGCTCAACCTTTTCACACTCTAGTTACGTCCCTCCACAAGGACTCTAACACTTCCCTCCACACCGTCACCCTCACACTGAACCCTTCCGAGCAATGTCTCGTTGACCTCGATGCCCCTTTCATTTGGAACCGATGCGATTTGCCACAACCCATGGTCTCGTTTGATGATCCCGAGTGCTCGACCGCTCGCAATTACATCTCTCCTCTATGCCCCGAGGCAAATAACACATATGGCTACTCTTGCTATATTACACCTGTGAACCCAATCACCGGGTCATGTGCCCCATCTTATTTGAGTGGCAATGTTCTCACAGTATATTGGACCGCCGGTAGATCTCTCTCTACATACAGGATACAGTACTTCAATCGGTACATATCGTGTGCTCCATCGTCTCTCTTGCAATCTCTTCCAGCACAAGCAATCGGTGTCGCTTCGTTGTCATGGTCCACTCTCTCTCTACTATATCAATTCACCCCTTTTTTCCTCGATGTCGCAAAGAAATTCTCCATTTGCCTCTCAAGCTCAAGTGATGACCGAGGGGTCATTTTCTTCGGTGATGGTCCATACTATATTGAACCTCCGGCGAACTTTGATGCTTCAAGTGTTCTTTCCTACACTCCACTCATAAAGAATCCCACGACGCTGGGATATTTTATCAACGTGACGGGGATATCGAAAGACAAACAGGCCATTAGTGTTCCAGCGAACGCATTTGCGCTCGACTTTAATGGAGGTGTGAAGCTCAGTACTACAGTGCCCTACACTACCCTAAGGAGGGACATTTACAGTGTCTTTATAGGCGAATTCAAGAAGGCTCGAAAGGCATCCCTCGAGGGAAGAGGGTGAGTCCGCTCGACTTTTGCTTCAAGACGAACATCACGCAAGAGAAGAAGGACGATAGCATTCCTCAAATCGATCTAGTGCTAGGAGACGAAGGGTACTGGACTATTCACCAATCTAATTTGCTGAAGCAAGTGGACAATGATGTAGCGTGCTTGGCATTTGTCGACGGCGGAGACACGGCGGAGCATGCTGTGGTGATCGGGACATACCAAATGGAGAACATAATGTTGCAATTCGATTTGGTCCAGTCGACATTGGGATTCAGTTCTTCCTTGTCCTCCTTCGGAAGCTCATGTGGAAACTTCGATTTCACCGTTCGGCCTTGAGCAATTCTTTGCCTCTCATGGAACGTTTAAACTCAAAGAAAGAGTAAGTGCCTTTTCTTTTGTGCATAATAAAGTGTCCGTGTCCTAGACCAACTCTCTATCCGAGAAAATATCGTGTAATAAAAGCTTGTGTATGGGCATCTGTTCTATCTCATAAAGCGAAGAGACCTATTTTTATGGATCTCAATTTTAGTCGTTTGGAGCAACATTTTCTGTAAACTTTGTACTTATGCAAAGGACATTGATTCAAAGACCTTTAGCATGAAAAGCAAATAGTGTTTTGTAAATAATTAGTAAAACCTGACAAAAATATCTTCGACAGAAACTCGCAAACACGGCCTTAGGGGCATTTTGGTTTTTTTTCCATAAGGGCAAAAGGGAATTTTTATAATTTCTGCACCAAGGGGAAAGAGAGGGGCTCGGCCATGGCCTTAGATGGTTGGACAATGGCCGGAGATCGCCGGCTGAGTGAGATTGGTTGAATCGGTTTAGCCTCTTGTATTTAGCAATAGCACCTAGAGGAGGGTGAATAGGTGTTTCTAAGCCAAAATGAAACTTAATACGAATTAAACAATTTCAAATCCAATCAAAATGAGAACGGTGAAGCAACATGCATATGATCTAAACAAAATAGCAAGAGTTTAGAGAAGAGAAAATTGCACGCTGAGTTTATAGTGGTTCGGCTTGTTAGGCATATATCCACTCTCCCACGATGATAGCCGATTGATCGAATTCCACTAGAATGAAACAATAGAGATTACAAGAGATGATACTCTCAATCGCTCTTACAACTTCTCATAAAGAAAGAACTTAAGAACTCTCTGGAATAAGTATGTGAATCGAACAACTCGGGAACTTTGGAATTATATGTTCTTGACACCCTCTCGCTGGTCACCATGGTTCCTTTTTTATACTACTTTGCTTCCAAACTAATCGTTGGATAGGCCTTCAAAGGATCACTCTTCAATCATTGATCGAACGTTATTAGTCGTGATTGAACGAGACTATATCTCGGAGAAGATATGGTAGCCATTGGAGTAAATTCTGAACTCTTCGATTCAGTCGCCCATACAACTAAATCATCAGTTTTCAAAAGTAGAGTTAATTCAAATAAACCACAAATCTTATTCTTGGAAGGTAATATCCAATCGTAGATATTCTTTTGATTTGATGAAGAAATATCTTGTCAATCAAATATTACAAACTTTCATAAAAGGTACCGCCGTTATTGGAAACATGCCAAAGGTGGGTTTTGAGAATCATCTGAAAGAAGTCATAGAATTTCAACGTTATCCGAAGCAATCTTCGAAGTAGAGACCATCTGAATCTGAATAGACTTTCGAATAGTGACATTGAGCCTTAATAAAATCATTCGACATGTCATGTAAAGCTTTAGACGAAAAAAAGCCTTCGGAGGCAATCACACCCACCATTTGAATGACTTCAAAGTTAATATATGACTACTTCCTTTATTGGCCACTGTTTTTCTTCTATTTACTAATATCTCTTTCGACTTCTCTTCAAACTCTACAAGAACAAGCTCATTGTTCTTGTTTCTCTATCCACTTGCAATAAGCTTAAAACCCATCTTTTGTACCATTGAATTCCCAAGTAACCATGATTTGTCCTTCATTCTAAACAAATTCTATAGGAATCTTGACTTTGTGAAAATTCATAATACAAAAGATCAATCTCATATAGGGCAATTGTCCCTTTGACTTATGAACTGTTCTATACATATGAAGGAGGACCGTGTGTGTAAGAGAAATTTTTCTTCCCGTCGCTAAACCCCACAAAAGCTTAGCCCCATACTTGGAAATGTCTGTCATTGAAGCGACCAAATCTAGAAAGATAGACCTTCTAGCAGTTGCAAAATCTTCAACCTTCATCCGCTTGAGATGTTTCCGAATGGGAATGCTAACACTATTAAAGAAATTTAGATCAAATACTTTATGAGGTATAACCCCTCTTTCCTTCGAGGATTCATATCTCTCGATACTTCGACTTAGAAACAAAGGATCATGATAACACTTATCTTGGACAAAACCCCTAATCCTCTTGAAGTCCGTGAACATCACATCATTATCATCATCGAGTCTACCTCTTACATCGCCCTCACTTTCTTTGGGGATAGCATACCTGTTTTAGATCCTTGTTCTTACTTCCGCTCCTTTTTGGTATCGAGCCATTATCGTTAAAGATAGATTAGTATCTATATTTTGGACCAAGATCTGTGATGAAGAGAAATTTCTTACTATGGAATCTCTATCTAAAAGTTTAGTTGCACCTATACAACACACTTCCCAACTTTCTCTTGCTTGCTCCTCCCGAATTGCGAAAATCTACTGCTTCAAAAATTGACTATCTTTATGAAGTTGCATTCTCAAAAGATAACAAGATCTCCCAAACCCAATTACCACTCATAAATCCATACTCCGCTTTCACCAAACCATCCTCCTTTTCACCCATTAGATCCATAAAACACCTCATTCGACATACTCCTTGAACCTGTTAAGGAATATGTCCGATCTTCAAAGTTTGATCAGCACCATATCCTTGCAACTCAACAAGAACAGGTTTGTAATGCTCCAGATTCCCCGAATTCCCACTTCAATGGACCCAACAAGGATTTACCCATCTTCACTTTAGAGCCATCGACTAACTCTTTCATTCCATGGTCGTAAAGGCTTACCGTAGTTGCTAGGATTGCTCTTTTGGATATCAAATTCTTAGACTATCGGCATGCACAGTATTAGAACTATTCAGACTACGCTGAACGCAAGCACAATCTTTGTTACTCTATTCCCAAACTTCAACATTGCACTTGCTGATCCCGGATTATTGACAGCCTTGAAGGTCCAATTACGGATTCTTGGAGCACCCCGGACTCCAAACTCTTTGGCTACCACTCTCCATTATCGGATGGTCCATAGGGTTCAAAATCATGCCATAGATTTGAATTTACCCATTTCGATGATGCTCTCATCATCTCCATAGATCATGACCAAACTTCCTGTGTTCATGTACCTAGACGGAATCCCTCGAGATCAACTTATCAAGCTTCTTCCCGACAGTTGAGTAACCAACTACAAAAAGCTTCACCACAACACCCGTCCTATCCAGTCTTCTAAACCTCGGTTTACAAAAAGAAAGATGGTTACTGTTACCATCAAGTTTGCCAAAAAAAAAAAAAAAAAAAGAAGACTCTCCGTCTATTTTCCCATCATTCCTCACCATTCTCTCGTTTTACACCTTGTCCCTCTTGATGCGGTAAGTATGGAAGATTCGGATCCTAAACAATTTGTCCGATCTTTTGATTCTAATGGACAACCGATCCATTATTTTAAAGACCCTTCAGGATATTATTTTTGGGATTTTGACCGCAATTGTCCTTCCCCGCTTTGGAAATGAAGAAGATGATGATAGGCCTTCTTCCAAGAAGAAGAAGAAAGATTCTCTATACTAGAGGTACCTCGACGGTGACCCTACCGTTGGACCTCTTGACGAAGATAGTGGACGATGGCAATATACGGTCCAAGTATGGCACTCCTCCAAAGACCTCGATTTCAGTATTATCTCCATGTAAACCAGATGAACCCAAATCACCTCTCCCACTACCTAAAAAACCTGTCACCAATCCTTTCTATAAACTCATCCAAAAATGAGTCAAAAGAAATCCATCTTGCCCCATTAAATTACCCGAACCATACACTTGTACTCCTACTCTAGAATCACTTCCTGTTTTACCAAGCATTTGTATCTTCCAACTAGAAGATTTTGCCCCCTTCAACCTAGAGCTGAATCCCATTCTTCCGGACTACAATTTCCTCCGTTGGAAAAATTCTCATACCCTCACCAAAAATACTACCATGCACCCAAGGTGCCAGCCAGCATGATATTGATGCTCATGGTAGAAGAAATGGTCTAACTCCCGTGAGCTGTTTTAAATTGGTAAACCGAGAATGCTTTGGCCCGGAATGTGGCCCTTGACAAGGTCTCATCTCAAGTTAATAGGGTTGATCAATCCTCTACTCAAATCCGAAAGATGCTTGAAGATTTCCAGAAAAGACTCTACATGTTAGAGAACCAGAGAAGTTTAGCATCATTACCTTGAATATCAAACCCCATAAATTGAGAAACTTAAGAGGCAAATCAAGCTTCTTGAAGATAAAAAAAACCAGTTGGAAAAATAATCATTCTTACGACCATCTCCAACTCCAACCCCTTTGTTCCCTTCATTTATTGCTCTAGCCACTCAAAGCAATCTCAAGCTTCTAGCCACACTCCTTCATTTGTCTTTCGAGAAGCCCTTGAAACACTTCCCCCGAACCAAGGTCAAATGTCCTAGCCCTCGGGCTCGTCTTCAAGAAATCAAAAAGCGGATGCTCGAGCAAAAGAGAAAGCTTCTATTCCAAATTTCTTCAAGCACCACGGAACCACCGGAGCAAACCCCACCAAACTCTCCATCTCGGAGAACTTACACTTATATGATTTCTAATCCCATTGAAAGTTTTCTTATAAGCCAACTTCCAACTATTTCTGCTGTTGATTCGCGAAAAAATCAGCCAGATGTTTGAAACATCATCATCATCGAGTTCTTTCTTTTGAAACTGCTTCCATGTCATCCGAATAAGAAAATAAGTTTCCTACCCACACTCTTGCTATCATGATGGCGAGAACTAGTGGTCAAAGAATAAGAACCAGGAAGAAGATGTTGAATTTGTTAACCTTGCTCCTCCAGCCTCTTCTAACCCATCACCCTCCTCATCCAAAGCCAATTTCACTTTTGATGATATCCTTATCATTGTTGGCTTGAAAGACTCTAAGAATTTCATACTTTGTTGGCTTCTAGAAACTTAAGTGAACATAACACTTATGATGTTCTTCTTGAGTTCACCAGACAAATTCACCGGAACATTGAAAGATTGGTGGATCTGCGTCCCGAAACAGATCAAATCTCTCTGTTACTAATGACTTTCAACCAAGCTATTCAGGTCATTCACCTCTATTTCATTGGCCAACCAACCAGGTGAAAAAGAGCTCAAAAGAAAATAGTTCTTTGAAAGAAAATGTTGCTCCACCTCTAGGAGAGGTCCGGACGGACACTTCAAAGAGCCGATTAGACTCTTTTATCATCTCGGAGCGGACATAAATCTAAAGCCGGTCTTCGTAGCCTCGATTCCCAAAGAAATTGTAGAAGAAGTTGAAAAGAACACTGAAGAAACCGCTTCTATAATCCACACTTGGCAAGATTCAGTAGAACCGTCCATATTGACATAGAAGAAAAATGTCGAAGAAGGAGAAAGTTTGATCGGTTCAAAAAAAAACCAGCGGTATGACAAAAATTGCAACAGGCCGAAATGGAAGATCAAATGCGACAAAGATTGCAATGACCCATCTTGTTCGGCGTCACAAGAAGAAGGTCCATTTCAAGAAATTCTCCTTTGTCAAAAGGCCTAAAGGCAAAACCAAAGGCAAATGGAAATTTCTACGAAAGAAATCCAAGCATCATTCCTCCATGACAAAAAAGAAGCCTAAATACGTAACAAAAAAGGCCACTTCACAAAAAAAATGCCCCTAGGCAAAGAAACAAGGAAGTTATATGATCTAGAAGATCTCGCAAAGCACTGGCATTTCTCTCGGTGACGAAGACATTGAGTCCCATCTTCTCCATGGAAGAAAATCCTTCTTCCAACACACTCTCGTGCCATCGTAGCATATTCTTCATACTCAAATTCAGACACCCCTCTAGGAGATATTTTCTCCTTCTTTCCCATATCGATTCCTTTCGAATTCACTCATTCATCTTCCATCCCCCATATTTTTCAGTTCATATACTCACTCGAAAATGAAATACCCATTCAGGTGATTGCTCTCATTGATATCGGTGCACATGCGTCCCTCATGGACACAAAAGTACTCCCAAGCCAATTTTGGATGCCTTATACAAGGTATTTCCAATCGCTTTAGGAGATATTTTCTCCACAAAAGTACGCACCAAACCAATTACAATTCAAATATTCCCTAGTTGTTCGATCACCACGAAAATTCTTGGGTGCCCATCTCATGACAAAGATCTTATTCTTGGTTGGGATGTTCTATCCCAATTACCACAGCTCGAGAATCAACCCAGGCGGTTTACAATTCAAATAATCCTTCCAAGAATTTGTGGAAATTCAAAGGTTATTTGTCATCCAACCTGAAATTCTTGATCCAATTACTCGGGCCCATCTTTCATGCTGCTTTCAGAATCTCTTGAGCAATTTTCACAATTTTGTTCCAAACCTTTTTGGATAAACCACCGAGTACTTCATCAAGCTCCCCTTCAAGAAAAATGAGAATATCAATCCTACGAAAGCAAGTCATTCGGTATGAATCCGGATCATCTTTCACTAGCCCAAAAAGAATGTCTTGAACTCTTTGCACAAAATCTTATTGAACCATCTCGATTCTCAATGGGCATGTGAAGCCTTCTATGTGAACAAAAGAGTCGACCAAAATCAAGGCAAGTTGATACTAGTTATAAACTAATAGCCTCTCAACTTTGTTTTTACAGGATGATAAATTCCCTCTGCCACACAAAATTCTCCGTTCTCCAGCCTTTGCTCAGGCAAAGATCTACTCCAAGTTTGATCTTAAGGCAGAATTTTGCGCGTAGGATTAAATCTAGGCGATAGGCCAAAAACAGGATTTTGCATTCCGAACCAACACTTTCGGTGGAAGGTTCTTCTTTTTTGGACTTAAAACAGCCCCATCCTTATTCCAGAAAGCAATGTGCAAAATATTCCAGCCTATCCTTCCAAATGCTCGATTTATATTGATGACATTCTTCTCTTTTCTTCGATGAAGAATCTCATGCAAACTTCCTCAACAGTTCATTGAAATTGTCAAATCTCATGGAATCATGCTTTCCCAGAAAAAGATGATTCTTGCTCAAAAGCAAATTGAGTTCCTTGGTATGCATCTTAAAAATGGCACTTATCGCCTAGGACCTCACGTTGCGAGAAGATCTCCAGAAATTCCCGGATAAAATCTCTCTCGTTAACCAAATTCACCCCTTTCTAGGGATTGTGAATTATCTCGGAGATTTTATCCCAAAGATTTCTCAAACTTTGCACCCTTTGCAAAAGATGTTGAAGAAAAATGCACCAACATGGGGACCAAAGCAAACCGCGCCATCAAGACTCGAAACAAACATTACGGAACTTGCCACCGCTTCGCATTCCTTCCAATGGAAAAAGGATCTTGTAGACAAATGCAAGTGATAAGTATTGGGCGGCAATACTTCGGAAGAAAACAAGGGCAAGCGAAGAATTTGTGCTCACAAAAGCGGTAAATTCTCCAATGCATAAATACATTACCATTCTACCTTCAAATATGGGATTAAAAAATTTGAATTCCATCTTATTAGCCACGATTTCCTGGTAGAAATGGATATGTCTTCGTTTCTCCAAATGCTCAAGTTCAAACAGAAGCAAGTTCCTCATCATCGCCTTTTGAGATAGTCAAAATGGTTTTTCAAGTATTCTTTTGAAACCAAACACATCTCTCGGAAAGAAAAATGATTTGGCTGATTTCCTTTCTCGCCCAAAGAACCTATTGAATCCATCAATATGTTCATCGAAAAGAGTTCTCTGTACTTTTAGAACCGTAAATACGAGAGAACATCAATGGCCTTCTCACTAGTACCCCCCCCTAATCTTCCATAATACCTCCATAAGAACCAGCTTATCGAAAATCTCCTAGCCTTGTTTTAGAATTATCACTACCTAGTCTTTCGAGATTATGGTAGATTAATGTTAAAATCGGGCTCAATTGTGATTATCCTTTCATTAATCCATTAAGATGGTCCTCCACTTTACCATTCCCACAGGATCTAAAATGGATGTTCCGCTCATGTTCCATCTCTATCATGTTGCTATAGAATTCCGTTGATGAAATTGTTAAAATTTTATCCGAATCACTTTTCGGGAACTATAGAAATCACGAACGAGATACATGATGGACATTCTCACATGGTTCCAGCCATTCCAAGCATGGAGAGACCCATTTCAAGACAGCGACAAGTTGGAAGACCGGAACCTCTCCGACACACCGTAATTATTTTTCATCATCCATGGTTCTTCATAGGACTAACAGTGACAAGGGACGATGCAACACATGTTGGCACTACCACTTTCAAACCCAACATTCATGATCAAGTCTACAAGGTCCACAAAACTTCCCCGGAACCATTTTCGATATACCACATGAGTATATGGAGCTCCAACGAATACTTTGTCAAGAAAATAAGGTCATTCCTCTTGAAATATGGCCTTATACTTCACAAGCTACTCATGGGATACTCCTAGGACTCATCTTAGTACATTTGAGGCCCTTGAAGAATTTAATGCTAACCACGCAGCAAGTTCTTCAATGGATACTCAAACACAGAGTTCACAAGACCCTTTGGGGAGGACAGTTGTCACAAGACCCATATGATTACCCTCGGTCGGTCAAGCCTACATCGATGTTCCATCCAGCCCATGAGCATATCATCCCGCTCACACAACACTCTAGATGACCTAGGACTGGACAACCTTATCTCTCGACTAATGAGAGAGATCAATTATTGCGAGCCTACGGACAACGAAGGACGGCCACCCAACAGATATGATGGTCATGACAGCTCACTCGGACGACGCCAATTATCACCCCGATCCAAATCGTCGGCACTAAATCGTCCCCGCCAAGATACTTTATCTCCATGAATCACTCCAACCACTCCACTATCCTAGATATATGTGTAATCACATCGAAATGTGTCCCGATGTGCCCCTAGTGTGTTCAATAATAGACCTCCACCTCCAAAGGTCAAAAATTGTACAATAATCGAGTCA
Source organism: Rhodamnia rubescens (assembly GCA_021437795.1). Taxonomy (NCBI): domain Eukaryota; kingdom Viridiplantae; phylum Streptophyta; class Magnoliopsida; order Myrtales; family Myrtaceae; genus Rhodamnia; species Rhodamnia rubescens. The sequence continues at coordinate 2,092,589 of JAILYA010000031.1, read as the reverse complement.
AGTAGTCGGTATGCATGTCGAATCTCATCATAGAGCATCCGAAACTTGTTGTTGTTTCTTCTAAAATCTCGTCTATATAAGGCGGGTTTCTTCATTGTAAAAGGCGGACTAAGCCTCCATTGTGAAATCCAAGTAATGTTTGCTTTCGATATGAGTTTCTAAATCCTTTTATTCTCTTCAGCGATTCTTGACTTTAAAATATTTTTACTTCTCTATTATAACGATTTGGTTAGTATGCTCTCCTCTTGCCACAAGAATTCTAAGAGATCATCCAAAGCAAGCGAAGATTTGAGTATTGTGCAAAAACAAGTGCAGAGTCCGCGGGGCCCCTCTCCACTACTAATTGAATTCGCGGTGATTGTTTTTGTAAAATACAATACTTTAATCAAGGAAACTTAGCTTTGTATGTATCTTAGGAGAGAGTGGATCCCGAGAATCAGAAATTTTGATATTCTAAAGGATTAGTTCCAAGAAAAAGATCTGAAAATAAAAAGGCGATCCCCTGTGAATGGCTAGTGAGGCCTATGTTTTGGGGATAGCATACCGTTTTTAGATCCTTGTTCTTGCTTCCACTCCTTTTTGAAATCACAACACCTTTTGATGGAGATTTCTTAGGCCTCAATACACTTGGTGTCGACAACCTTTTTCTTTCCCTTTCGAGACACTTGTTTCTAGCATCTCTACTGCAATCGGAGTGATAGTACACAAAGGCATATCCCAAATTGCCAAAAAATCTTCTTCATTAGCAAACTTGTGAATATCTAGTAACAACTTAATATTGGCTTCATTATCTCCAAGTTTCTTAAAACTATCGTAGGGAGGTTTAACCGACAAAGCCAGGGCAACACATTCATCAAACTCTCGTTGCAAACAAACCTCTTTTCTTCCAAATAGCTTCTCTTTCTTCTTCACATTCGGACCCCACACTTCAACAGGTGTGGTATCGCGCAATCTAAGTCTCCTAAACACTCGGGTCGACTTCCTTCTCTATCCCTCGGTGTCATCGTAGGTTTTCTTGCGAGGATGATGATTTTGGAGCCATTGGACAAAAAAAGATGGAAACTTTGAGAGAGAGTTGAGAGAGACGAAAGGAGGTTTTTGAGAAACGAAAGAGATTTTGTGATCGTTAAGGATTAGGGCTCGTAAGATTGAAAGAATGAGAGTTTTCGAAAAAATATAAAGTAGTTTTAGAACGAAAGTGACGGTTCGTGTTTTCCTTTTTGAAAATTTGAAAAGAAAAACTGTAAAACGATTATTTTTAGAAATAAAATCAATTTCAAATAAATCAAATAAAAAGAATATATTATACGTATAAATAGAATCAATCAAGAATATATGGAAAAATTTAAGAGTGCTTATCTTAATTTCGAAAAGAAATCATTTACCTTTTCAATCTACGAACTTGCCTTCTAGAGTGTGCTTCGAACACATATTTCTCCAGTTGCATCCGAACTTTTATTTCTAAAACTTTGGCAGAACCTGTTCTTAATAAAATACTCTAGGAAAGGGATTAGTAATAGCTAACTCATTTCTAATGAAATTGAAAGCCTCTTTGTCCAGAGGTTTAGTAAATACATTTGCAAGTTGATTCTTCGTATCAACATACCGAATATGGACATCTCCATTCGAACATGATCGCGAGTGAAGTGATGTTTAATCTCAATATGTTTCTCCTTTGAATGCAAAATGGGATTCTTGGTGAGATTGATGGCGCTTGTATTATCACATCTCGATTTCCACATTGTATCTTCTACTCCATAATCCTTTAATTGTTGCTTCAACCAAAGAATCTAAGCACAACAACTTCCTAAAGATACATATTCAACTTCTACTGTATTGAGAGACAACTGTGCTTTGCTTTTGGAATACCAAGAAATAAGCATATTGCCCATAAATTGACAAGTTCCAAAGTACTTTTCCTATCAATTTTACATCCAAAGAAGATCCGCATCTCGAATATCCTTTCGTAACAAATTATGAATCTTTAGAATACCATAGCCCATATCTAGGATAAGTCCCAATATATTTGATAATCCTCTTAATGGCTATAAGATGAGATTCTCTTGGACTAGATTAAAATCTTGCACATAGACAGGACACTATATAATATATATGGTCTTGAAGTCATGTGAGATAGAGAAGTGATCCAATCGTATCGCGATAGAATTTGGGATCAACTTCTTTTCCTTGCGCGTCTTTGTCAAGTTTGGAGGAATGTGACATTGGAGTTTCGGTCTTCTTGCAATTTTCCAGAATAAACTTCTTGAATATCTCTAGTGCATATTTCTCATGATGAATAAAAGTTCCACTTTTCATCTCATGAATTTGTAGGCCAAGAAAGAATCTTAGTTCTCCTATCATGCTCATCTCAAATTCATCCCGCATCACTCGAGAGAAATTCTTGCAAAGATATTCGTTAGAAGAACCAAAAATTATATCATTTACATAAATCGAACAAGTAAAATATCCTTACCTTGCTTCGAAATGAAGAGAGTAGTGTCAACATTACCTTTGACAAACCGTTGTTCGGATAGAAAGCTACTTAATCTCTCGTACAAGCATGAGGTGCTTGCTTTAATCCATAAAGTGTTTTCTTCAAAGCATAGACAAGATCTTTTCCTCTAGGTTCTTCAAATACAAGAGGTTGTTCAACATAAACTTGTTCTCCGATATACCCATTTAGGAATGCACTTTTTACATCCATCCGAAAAAGTTTAAAGTCATTGTAACAAACATAAGCAAGAAGTAACCTAATGGCTTCTAACCTAGCAACAGGTGCGTAAGTTTCATCATAGCGTATTCCCTTCTTCTTGAGAATAGCCTTTAGCCACCAGCCTTGCTTTGTTTTTGACAACCTTTCCTTTATTATCCAGTTTGTTTCGAACACCCACTTAATATCAATTCTTGGACGATTTTTAGGTCTTGAAACTAGTTCCCATACATTATTAATCTCGAACTAATGTAGTTCTTCTTGCATTGCATTGATTCGATTTTCATCTCGAAGTGCTTCTTCAATCCTATTGGGTTCGACTTGAGAAACTAGAGCTATGTTGCTCAATGCTTGCTTGAATTTGGATATGGTCTTGATGCCTTCATCCAAGCTTCCCATGATAACCTCCTTAGGATGACTAGGATTTGTATTTCCAGTTCTTGTTGAAACGTCCATCTTGTGTAACAATGGAGATCTTCATATTCATGCTGCACTACTTTTGAAGTTTCTTCATTCGCAAGATCTTCCTTCCGAATATCTTCGAGAGACAATAATTTCTTACGCATCTTTCTTCTCTTCAAATTCTTTCGGTGAATCCGAACTTTGTGGAAGAAAAGGAACTTGATCAAGTTCGATTGATCATTCTAAAGGCTCTCATCAAAATTAACATTCATTGATTCTTGGGAAAATGACATAAATAGTCCTTGAATTTGACTCAATGTGTAATGTGGTCCCTGAACTTTTAATTTATTCAAAATAGTCCTTGAACTTTAGCCTTAATGTGTAATTTGGTCCCTAAACTTTTGCCTTGTTCAATGTAGTCCCTGAATTTTTAATAAATGTTCAATTTAATCCCTAAACTATCCGAAAATATTCATTATTGTCCCCGATCTTAAATTAATGGAAGGACTACATTGAATATTTTCATATAGTCAGGGACTATAATGAACATGTAGCAAAAGTCTAAGGACCACATTGAACAAACTAAAAGTTCATGGATCACATTGAATATTAGGCTAAAGTTCAATGACCATATTGATCAAATTTAAAGTTCAGGGACTATAATGCACATTAGGTCAAAGTTCGGGGACTATTTATGTCATTATCCCTTGATTCTTCAACAACACATGAGTTTTTGTTATAGACTCTGTAGGCTTTACTCATTGGTAAGTGTTCCAAGAATATACCTTCATCCGACTTTTCATCAAACTTACTAATACGATCGTTAGCATTTTTCAGAATAAAACACTTACACCCAAACACACGAAAATATGCAATATGAGGTTTTCTTTCCTTAAAAAGCTCATAGGGGGTTTTCTCTATAATTGGTTTAAGAGAAATATGATTCAAAATATAGCAAGCTATGAAAATCGCTTCTCCCGGAAGTAAGAAGCAATTTTGCTCTCAATCGGAGAATTCTTGCCATTTTTTGTAAAGAAAGGTTTTTCCTTTCTGCCTGCCCCATTTTGTTGAGGAGTATAAGGAGTTGAGAAATTATGCTTGAATTCCAAACTCATCACAAAAGTCTAAAAAGCTTTGATTTTCAAACTCACCCCCATGATCTGTTTTTATGCGGAAATAGCATAACCTTTTTCACTCTCGAACCTTCTTTGTAAATTTTGAAAAAGATGAAAAAGTATCATTTTTGTGTGGAAGAAATAATACCCATGTATATATAGAGAAATCGTCAACAATAACAAGATAGTGTTTCTTACCTCCAAGTCTTAAAGTTCCGTCGAGACCAAAAATATCCATATGGAGTAGCTGCAAAGTTCGTTTAGAAGAAACTTGATTTATTGATTTAAAAGAGCTTCTTACCTACTTACCTAGGGTACAAGCTGAACAAAGTTCGATTTCTTAAACTTTGTTTGTGGTAAACCTCGAACAAGCTTCTTAGCGGATAATTTTAAAATATGCTTCATACTTGATATGACCTAACTTTACGTGCCATAATTCATATTCATCTTTGATCGAGATGAGACATTTTAGTTCTTCGAATCAACATCAAGAAGGTAGCTATTTCCATGTCCTCGACCGGTGAAGCTTTACTTCTTGTCTTTACTAACACCTATGCATTTTGAATCTTGAAAACAAATTTGATAACTAGAGTCATAGAGTTGACTTACGAGATATAAGATTATAGTTTAGTCCTTTGACTAAGGAGACATCATTCACTATCAAGTTTTCAATCCTCATAGTCTCTTTTTCAATGACTTTTCCCTTGTTATTTCCACCAAAAGACACACTTCTACCATTGTAGTCTAAGAGTTGAATGAATTTTTCTGGATCGCCTACCATATGACTTGAGCATCTACTATCCAGAAACCATTTGTCCTTTCTCTTCTTTGGTACCTACAAATAAAGAGTAACCGACTATTTCTTTGGTGCCCATTCGTTCTTAGGTCCATCCGAGTTAGTAGTGTCGATAACTTTCTTTTAACAGATCTTCACACTTTCATACAATGATCCTTGACATGACTAGGATCACCATAGTTTACACAAAGTTGTCTCACATAAGATCTTGTAAACTATTTTTGAAAATGCTATCTATATGCGGATGTGGAAGGTTTTCAAAAAATCATGTCATTTGCTTTGGGAAATCTGTTTTTGAGATCACTTTCCCTTTTGAAACCCAAACCAGATTTGTCATTGAAAGGAATTTGTTTGGAAATGATGTTTCCTAAATTTTTCCAACTACTGTGAAAATCTTTTCCAAATATTTTCAATTTTGATTTTCAAAGAATAATTTTCTTTTGAAACCGAATCATGATTTTCCTTCATCTAATGAAATTTACGTTGCATGAAATCGATCTTACCTTTTTGTGAAATATCTTGATGTTTTAAAGAGGAAATTTCCTTTTTCAAAACTAAAACCTTTTTAAGGGTGGTTTCTTTGTAACTTTTGCATAATTCATCAATATATTACGTAACTTCATCAAGTGTTTGAAGGACATACCTCAACTTCTTATTCTGCTTTTGAATCGACTTTGCCATCAAACATATATTTGCGTAATCATCCTCGCTATGATCGAATCACTTAGAGTTCCCGCTTTTAGTGCCTTTTTATACTTCTCATATTTGATCTTATCTTTTTTTAGAATGGGACAATTTGGCTTGATATGTCCCGCCTTCTTGCGGTGAAAACATATCACATCTTTGTTTTCCCGTTTGTCATTGCTTTAGAACTTCGGATCATTTTTCTTGAATGATCCCTTCCCTTTGAAGTTTTTACCTCTTCGAGCCATCTTTCCGAACATTTTCACCATGAGCGCAAGCTCCTAATCATCTTCTTCTTCATTATCTGAGTCAGATAAATCATGATTAATCTCGGATTTTAGTGCGAGACTTCTTACATTTAGAGTCTCTTATCTTGTTTACTCATTCTGTTTCATAAGATTGCGAGTTCCAACAAGCTCATCAACCGACAAAAGGTCCGATTGTTTGACACTCCTATATTGAGGGTTTGATGTAGTTCCAATCATCTCGTGAAACCTCGAAGTATTTTCCGACTTGCAGCGGTTCAAAGAATCTGGAGCACCTTGTCTTGCAAGTTCACTTGCTAAGATTTGGAATCATCAATCATATCTACAATGGATTCATTTGGCTTCATTTTAAAAGCTTCATAGTCACTTAGTAGAATGCTAAGATTTGTTTCCTTCACTCTGTCGGTTCCTTGAAATGTGACATGAAGTCTATCCCATATAACCTTTGTAGATTCTTCTTCCGCAACACGATTATACAAAGGAGTAGACGATGCACAAAATAATGCATGAATAGCTTTAGAATCATGTCCTTGTCTCTTCGCCTTTTCTGCATCGATAATGTTATTGTAGGATTTGCACTAGTCTCATTTCCAATAGATGGTGTTGCGGTGACAGCAAGTACAACACCATTGACAACAACATCCCACATCAGATCATCGAGATGCCTTGAAGAACCACTTCATTTTGTTGCACCACATGTTGTAATCTTTCCCATCGAAGTATGATGGTTAACTGCCATAGTGTGAATCACCAGTTTACGAGAAGTTATTACTAGACATAGTAGATCATTAACTCAAGTAAATAACACTTCATAAATATGAGCAACCCGCTCCGATACCAATTCTTGTATCTAGCAATAGCACCTAGAGGGGGCGAATAGGTGTTTATGAACGAAAATGAAACTTAATGCTTTGAATTAAACGAGTTTCAAGTCCAATCAAAATGAGAACAATGAAACAACGTGCATATGATCTAAATAAAATAGCAAGAGTTTAGAGAAGAGAAAATTGCATGCTAAGTTTATAGTGGTTCGGCTTGTTAGGCCTACATCCACTCTCCCACGATAACGGCCGATTGGTTGGATTCCACTAGAATGAAGCAATGGAGGTTACAAGAGATGATACTCTCGATCGCTCTTACAACACCTCACAAAGAAAGAACTTAAAAACTCTCTGGAACAAATATGTGAATCCGAACAACTTAGACATTTTGGAATTATATGTTCTTGACACCCTCTTCTAGTCACTATGGTTCTTCTTTTATACTCATTTGCTTCCAAACTAGCCATTAGACAGACCTTTAAAGGATCGCTCTTCAATTATTGATTGGACGTCGTCAATCGTGATTGAACGAGGCAGTATCTGGAGAATATATGGTAGCTGTTGGAGTAGAGTCTGAACTCTTTGGATTCGATCGCCCATATAACTAATCATCTGTTTCCAAAAGTAGAGTTAATTCAAATAAATCACAAATCTTATTCTTGTAAGGCAATATCCAATCGTAGATACTCTTCGATTTGACTAAAGAAATATCATATCAATCAAATATTACAAACTTTCATAAAAGATACCGCCATTATCGGAAACCCGGCCAAATATGAGTCTTTAGAATCTGTCTAAAGAAGTCGCAGAATCGAACATTATTCATAAGCAGTCTTTAAAAGTAGAGACCATCTGAATCCGAACAAACTTTCAAACAGTGACACCGACCCTTAATAAAGTCCTTCGACATGTCATGTAAAGTTTCGACGAAAAAGCCTTCACAGGTGATCACACCCACCATCCGAACAACTAGAACCCTTGATTTATGAGGATATCATTTCTCTATGTTTTGTTTTTTTTTTTTGTCGAAAGGAAAGCATGCATTACTGATAATTAGAGTTTCGTATAAAAAGAGGATGTTTATGTATATTGAAATAATTAATCGAAATCCTTGATTTATGATCCGAGGACATCATTTCCACATTTTTTTTGTTAATCACTCGTTTTATACGGTAATTAACCTTTAGATATAGATTAATGAACGACCATTTTTTGTCGTTCGAATTTTTTGTTATTCAGGCCTTTTCCCTTTTTATATAATATGTGTTTGTTCTTTTCTCTACCATCTTTGATTATATTCATTAGATTTTAACAAATTTTATGTATAGTAAGATTGATGTTTATTTTTTCAAGTATTGGTATAAAGTTAATTTATTGTTCTTTAATTTCTAATTTGGTTTTCATTTTTTACTGCGATAAATGTAAAAGACAAATTTCCTTCTTATGATAGTTAAGATTTTAACATAGTCGTGTGCCTTGCACGTGCTAACTAAAAATATAAGTAACAGCTGTAACAAAATTAAAGTTCGAGAGTATTAGCTAATAGTTGAACGTTTGGGGGCTAATGTGTACTACGCCAAGTTCAAAGGGTATTGTGTAGTTTCCCCTCATTACCATCTCATGATTCTCGATTTATATCTTACCATTCGAGGTAGAAACGTTGATGATCTATGCGAATCTACAAAACATAGAACCACAATTGTATCTATCGATTCACCACTAAATCTAGCAACAAGGTACATATCCATCAATTTTATCGATTCATAGTTTGTTATGTATTCTATCAAATGAAGTTAGGTTTTATCATGTTTAACGTTGTATATATTTAGTTTCATAACTAGGAAAATGAAAATATATTAATTTCATAAATGTATGCTTATGTTTAAACGTGACAGTTTTTAAGATGAATATATGCTACGATATCTTACGTTATTTTTAACATGCACTTGAAATTAAAATATCTGACGTAAAACTTGTTTTTTGTTTTTTTTTATTTTTTTTTTTGCATTTTCTAGTTACTTTATAAGTTCTTGGGTTAACAAAAACTAGTTTTCATTATTTTAGCGTATCTTACAATTTGATTCTGTTCTCCATTCAAGATTCATGAATTCGAGATTTGGAATCCCAATTCACATTTCAATTTGACAACTATTTCATCAGTAAAATAAACTAATACCATATGGAACATCATCTAGATCCATCTCAATCGTGTTTCAAATAAAGAGGTGAAATTTCAATGCAACTCCGGTGAATTTTTCTAATTTGTACCATCGTCTTGTTAAGTGCCAGCGGCTACTTGTCGCCTCACCAATAATTAAGCACAATAAATTCTTTATGAAGAAGACCACGAAGCAACTTTAGTTGCTCATTGTCAAACAAAATTCTCCACCACGAATAAGATTATACAATAAGGTCACATGGCCTACTTGTCTCAGCCATTGTCTCTATTAATTGTTCATTTGATGGTGCCAGATTAATTAATTTAGGATATAGATAAGATCACATGGCCTAAAGGCATATATACCTCTGTTCAAACCCCTATAAGAGGCCATGATCTCTTCCTTCTATCTCCACCAATCAAGGGAAACAAAATCCTTATCCACTAATCTTCTCCTTCTAATCACAATGGCCACTTCCTCCAGTTTCATGTTTTGTTCTTTGCTCCTTTGCTTGGTCTCTTCCCAAACCCTAGCCACCACAAGTTCTCAGCCCAAAGCACTGGTTATTCCTGTGTCCAAAGACTCCTCAACCCTCCAATACACAAGCCGAATCAAGCAAAGAACGCCACTCGTGCCATTAAGCTGACCATTGATGTGGGTGGGATTCTCCAATGGGTGAATTGTGAAAGTGGGTGAGTGTCGTCTTCCTATAGGCCGGTCTCTTGCGACTCTCCCATCTGCAAGGCTTCAGGATCAGGTGCTTGTAAATTACTCTCCCCCTGGACCCGGGTGCTACAACAACACCTGCAGCCACATCCCTAACAACCCATTTAGCAACATGGGCATCGGCGGAGGTGAGATGGCCTCCGACGCCGCCGCCGTCCAGTCCATTGATGGGAGGTCGGTCAGGACGGCAGTCAATTTGCCTGGGGTAGTCTTTACGTGCGGTACAACTTCGTTGCTCGAGGGCCTGTCAGCTGGTGCTCTGGTGAGTTTCGTGATTATACAGGATACACGACAGGGGAACACAACATGACACATCGCTTGGTTAATTACACATGAAACACTGGTCGAAAAAACAAAGCACTTTCTTTTGACCAAGTTTCAGACGAGTGGTTTATCTGTGCTTCTAAATACTAACGGGTACATATGATTGTACGTCCAACTACTTTAGGCCAAAACTAAATAATACTTCTCTGCACTCCAGGGAATTGCTGGGCTCGGACGATCTGAAGTGTCACTCCCTGTCCAATTCGCTTCCGCTTTCAATATTCCAAAAAAGTTTGCAATGTGCTTGAGCTCTTCATCAAGCTCCAACGGCGTCATATTCTTTGGCGACGGCCCGTATGGGTTCCTCTCCAGCGTCGAGGTCTCTAAGTCACTCATGTACACCCCACTAATCCTAAACCCCGTAAGCACTGCAGGATCTTACTTTGAGGGTAACCTGTCGACCGACTACTTCATAAACCTCACCTCCATCAAGGTCAATGGACAAGCAGTCCCGCTGAATGCGACATTACTTAACATCACGGACGGCAATGGAGGGACGAAGATCAGCACCGTCAATCCATATACAGTGCTGGAAACGTCGATCTTCAAGGCCTTTGTGAAGGTTTTCAGACAAGAAGCCAAGAACTTGACTAAGGTCTCGTCCATTAAGCCATTCAAGTACTGTTTTAGCACCAACAACACTCTATACACAAGAGTGGGACCGGCGGTGCCCATCATCGATCTGGTGATGCACAGCCGCAGTGTTTATTGGAGGATCTTCGGTGCAAATTCGATGGTGCCAGTGAAGGAAGATGTCATATGGTTGGGTTTCGTTGACGGAGGTTCGGACCCAAGAACGTCCATTGTGATTGGTGGCCATCAATTGGAGGATAATCTTGTTCAGATTGACATGGAGAAAGCAAGGCTTGGATTTAGCTCCTCTCTTCTATTCAAGCGAACTTCGTGTTCCAACTTCAACTTCACTTCAAGCGCGTGATTTGGGATGTGGTTATCTCTCGTGCTTTCCATCTGAATTTCTTGTTGGATTTTGAAGAGATTAATAAAGTAAACGAACGTCGTATTCCTGCTTATTTTGACAAATTTTAGTGGAAATAAGCTGCAATCTGTGGTTTATATCACTTTCTTTCTACAGCACTTGACAATTTCTCGTAGAATTATAATGAACTTGACATAGCCAACCAGCCAGTTCGTATTTAATAGGTTGATGATAAATGGGTCGTTTGAGATTTAAATCATTCGTTGAAATGGGTTTAATAAAGCAAAAACCCTGATGGGTTTGGAAAGATCCCATTTACAATCCTTAGGCAGCCCAAAATGTGAGGATATCCCTGAACGTCCACATTAGCTTCTCCATTAACGATGAAGAAGGATCGATTTGACCCTCCACAAACAAAAGTTCCATGTAAGCTTTGCATGTGTTGGCTTTGTCCTTTTAAAGATGAAATATGATATGATGCTTCTCGTATCTGGTTCTATGGGTGTCGCCGGAAGCATGGCTGTTCGTCAGAAGTGGAGCCTCGGTGATGGCAACAGTGAGGCAGGGCAGCGCAGACGGCGTGGTGAGGTGCTGCGGCGTGGGAGCAGGGGGATGTGATCTGAGCTAGGAAGCACCAATACTCTTCTAAGGCCTCTCGTGTCATGTTATGTCGTGTCCGATACTGTTTGACATGTGACCGACAAGTGGTCAATGCTCCGGATAAACTAACGACATGCGAGTCCAAGTATCTCAACACATTATTTCGACACGAACAAGGTCAACTTTAAGCATTTTTAATAATGTAGGAGCAAAATGTAAATTTATCAAATATATATCTATGCCTAAGTTATATATCCAACCACCCCAAAATTAATACACCCAGCCAGTCAAAAAAGAAAATCTAATGGTGACTGATATTTTTATACATACTTGATAATTTATCATGTGCGTATACATATTTAATATATAGCATGTCCCAGCTTATTGAAATTATCTTTTTTTTTATTTTAAGAAATGACATGTTGGCGTGTCCGTATCGATGCTACTTACGGTCCGAGTTTGAAATTCAATTTCGGGAGAGGAGGGAAAGCTTTTGTCAAGGGGGGTCTCTTCCTAGTGTGTTCCCTTTTTCTTTCGTGAACCTCTTCTTCATATTGTGCAGCCTCTTATTGTGAAGGTGCATCTATCCTTTCTAATGTACTTATTTTTTCCTCAAATTGTGAACCTCCCCGCAAACTTGATGAGAACAGGCCTTTATATAAGCTTAAAATTAGGGCTTTTCTTGAGATAATATCCCCTTTTCCTAATTGAACCAAAGAAATTTTGTGGTTATACGAAAAGATGTCTATTGTATTGCCTTTCCAATAACCAAAATTGTGATCTAAATATGCTTTATTATTCTCCAAATTTAATTAAAGAACGCAATCTTTGTTAGTTTAGCACTCCTCATGTGTTTCCAACGTGAGATTTTCGGCTATCTTAAGAGAAAAGTGAGTTTGTTCTGACTTTGTCTTCTTGTGCGCTTAATGCAATTAATTTAATTAAGCTCAAAGTCTTCCTGCACCAGGCTAATTATAATGCAATTTATATGGGCTTATTACTATTAAAATGCTAATGCTCCTTATATGCAAATTAATAACATTTTCATTCTAGGGTTGGGGTCGATCCTAATTTTTCTATGCAATAAATGACTAAATGGGTCATCAAAATTTGGGTATCAATACCGACCAACGCAGCGCCATGCCAATGTGGCATTAGGTGCTGCCAAACCGAACCTGCAACTATCACATGATAGTTATGGGTTGGTTATATATTAATCCTCTCTTATTGTGACCCTCCTCGAGGTGAAACACAACAGGAATGTTAATGAAATATTAAATGGGTATAAAGGTTCCTCTCACGAGTGTCGCGACCTAAAAATAAACAAGTTATATTCAGGCTAATGGATTATCGGGTTAATTAATTAACTAACCTAACTCGGACTCTCCCAAGTCCATACCAAACCGCAACTTAAGGTTCGAAAAATTAACATATAACGTGATTTGAATTTGGAGTCTCCACTAATCATTTTCGGTAGGTTGACTAGAAACCTAAATAAAATAGCGGGAGAAAACTATCTTATTTCTACGAACCGGAGATTTTGAATTCGGAGACTTGATTACGCTAAATTACTCTAACGCCCTTTCGGTATCATTTTCGTAAAAAAAATGATTTGATTTGGTAATTTACTTGAATTTCAAAGGTGCAGTTTTTTATTCTTTTTTTGTTTTTCTTCTTTTTTCCGAAAATGTAAAACATTGAGCTTTATGCGATATACATCATGGATGATTTAGAAAGAAAGAAAACGCGGCCAATCACGAATATTTACAAAAATAAATTAACATGTAATAATACTAAACTTTGGAACACGTGACATGTCTAAAATAAACAATCAAATATTCAAATCAAATGATTACATCTTTGTAGATCAAGATGGAGACGATTACCTTCTATTACACAAAATCTTACTCACGTACACGTTATAGTTTCTTTCAAGATCTCGGAGCTTGAAGAACGTGGCTGTCGTCGAAAATGGCAAGCGATAACGTTGTTGGGTGGCGAGAGGCGAAGTATGTATCGGGACTCGTCGAAGATGATGCTCGACCAAAGACTCCTCTCTCTTCAAGAACTCTTATTCTTTTATAGGCAAAGTTCTTCATCCTTCATTCTTTATCTTCATTTCCTCACCTTCCATTTTCATCTTCATCTTCATTTCCCCACCTTCCATTTTCATCTTCTTTTCTCCATCTTCATCTTCTCTTCTTCACCTTCATTTCTCCATCTTCCATTTTCATCTTCTCTTCTTCATCTTCATCTTCCATTTTCATCTTCTCTTCTTCATCTTCCTTTCACCATCTTCCTTTCCCCATCTTCTTTTGGTATTTGCAATGCGAGTCCTTGAAGTTTCAAGTATTTTCAATACAGATCCCCGAAGTTCCGAGTATTTGCAATACGGTCCCCGAGAAAATATTTCTTTCAAACCCAAATCTTCTTGGTGCATTTTTCCACCCCATGCCTAGTCCAGACCCTGTTAAATTAAGCTCAAATTATATGCCAATGCTAAATGAATATGTGAGATGATTTTTGTTTAGAACTAAAATTAGTTCTAATTTTTATGCAAAAAATATATATATATATATATATATATGTCAAAATTTAGGCGTCAACAGCTGCCCCTCTTTGAGTGGAGGCTCGTAGAGGCTCCGCTCAAAGAAAAAATTGAATCCCGAATTTTGACGGTGCAAATTATGGATAAACTTTTTTTTTTTTTTTTTTGGGAGTTTTAATCCCATTTTTTGTAATGAAGTGATGCGTGATATGCAAGATCTGTAAATAACATGTGTCATAATTTCTCTTTTCCATGTTAGAGAAACCTACATATGGATCGCATACGAGAATACCATTTTACCAAATACCTCATAAGCGAGGTGATTCCCTTAATTTCCAAGTTTCTTGCAAACACGAGGACCTTAAGGTATTTGGCCTATCTCGTTATCGAGACTTCTCCCTAATGCGAGACAAATAAAGATATATGTATCCTTCCGGATCACAAGAGCTACGTCGTTGTAAGTTGAAAGAAGTAGAATTAAGTTCACAAGAGCTACGTCGTTGTGAGTTGATTAAATGTCGAGATCGCCGGTGCATATGTCTTCACGATTCGACAAAGGGGAACCAAAATCTTAAGAGCTACGTCGTTATGATTTGGTTTGGATCAAAATCACGGGTGCTTATGTCTTCGTGATTTGATAAAGGAGCCGAGAATCATAAGAGCTATGTCATTATGAGCCGACTAAAGGTCAAGACCACCAAGTGCATATGTCTTCGTGATTCGAAACCGAAATCATAAGAGCTACGTCGTCATGATTTGATAAGATGTCAAGATCGCCGGTGCATATGTCTACACGACTGACAGGAGAGGCATATTGCCTGAATTGAATCGTAACAACTATCATCGAGAGGAGTTGTTAATTTGAAAATGGGTTTAGAAAACTTACCCGGGTTCTCCGAACGATTAATCAAAGAACGAAACAGATCGCTCGTATCGTACATGGTAAGCATTTGCCAGGAGAACTTGCTCATTCAATAATCCTTGGATGAATTTCGAGACCTTGGGAGGGACATCGAACATCGGGAATGTATTACCCATCATAGAATGGTAGAGGTAACATGCGCAAACATATTCAACAATGAGTTCATGCAAAACTATCCTACCGAGCTTGCAATGATGTATATAATGCAATCACTCATACCATGGTTTATGCATAACCATTCTATCAAGTTTGCATTACCAACCCCGTCCGGGGATGTTCTCACATTATGAATACCTCGAATGTGAGCTGAGTAGGGGGACTTCAATCCGAGAGAGTTTTCTCTCACTCTCAAGAAAAGTTATTTATCCCGTCTGCAGGGATCCAAAAGAAATCACTCAATCTTTCCATCATCGCATTCGATAAGGATCCGAGTAATCTCGCAATTGATACGACCGAGCCGATCCGGGAGGTCTTGATCGGGACCGTAATGAGAGCTAGGTCAAAGGTTTACAAAGGGGACTCTAGTTGAGTCAAGGCTACTGAAATGAATTCCTTCGTCATCTCTCCGGGTTTACAAGTCAAGAACCCCGCAAAAATGAGAGAGAAGTAATCTTGCTCGAACTTCTTCGAGTGATGCTTAAAATCACCGAACTCCACATTAATTCAAGTGCCCTAGTCGAAAAGGCTTTTAAAGGGTTGTAATGGAGATAATGATTTGGGAACCGAGAAACGAAAGGGTTCGTTTTGGCTCGAAGATGTTTGAGAAGGGGCTTGATGTTGGTGATCATTACAATCTTATCACCGATCGTGGCCTTTTAGGATACCATCATTGCTCGAGGATGGTATGAATCGAAGATTGCATTTGCAATTTGACACTTCATGGAGATTTTTCTCTCAACCCTTTTAGGATATACAGGAAAATTGTGCATTCAAGTTCAGAAATATTCTACAAATGAACAATGAATTGAAAGGGAATTAGCCTTGCTTTTGGTAGGCACTTTGCTTTTTAAATGCCTAGGAATTTTTGTGGAATCAGCCTTTCCTCTTTCTTCTCCCCTTTTTTTTTTTACTCCCAACTCCCTTTTACTATTGCATCTTGATGAGTTCATTGGGAAATTTTCTATTGATCCAGCTTTTCGGGTCCTTCTACTCAAAGATGGGCCATATTCGCTTTGGGACAACAATGATCACCAATAAGGGCTTTTAGAAACGAATTTGCAGGCTCAAATGGGTTGTGCAAATGGATATAGATGTGTGGGATAGAAAAAGAAATGCTCTTCATCACCCTAAGGCACTTGAATTAAAGCGTAAGTACAATGAAAAGAACCACCCGAAGATTGATGTTAGTCCAAGCAAGAAGATTTCTAACCATTTGTCTCGTGATCTGATGGAATTACCTCTATTTTGCCCCAATGTGGGGTGGTTCTTGACGAGGGTTGTGGAAGTGAAATCTCCGCTCAAATGGGTTGATCAACGGATAACTTGCAGTGTTTAGGGTAGAGAAATGAATGCCTCCATCACTTCGGTTATCGTACCTTTCGCGAGAAAACTTTTTACCTCGGGGAATGCGGAATTTTGCAACCGTTCATCTCGCCTAAAAAATTGGACGTGTTTGGGAAAGGATTGCCTTTCATCATCCTCGTCATGCCCCCTTCGTACATTCGATGTATCTTATGTAGTTCATGTTCCTTATTCGAGTTGGTAAATTAAACATAAGGAACAATCATGTGCAAACCATGCGATTGTATGAGTGTTTTCGAGCATATAAAATGCAGCAACTTTTTAGCTTGGCGGACAAAGTTTGCAAGTATATAAAAAATTTCTTAGGGGCGTGGATCGTGAGTTGCTCCTGCTCATGCAAATGCGTTGCAAAACTTCATTATACGCTTCGAGACATGAGATTGTCAAATGCTCCAAGAATTTCTCATTTCATTAATTTTTCGGGAGAAGGGATACTTCTCTGTTTGGACAGGTAGTGACCCCCGTAAAAATTAAAAGGGAAAGCATCGATGTATGTCCTCATGTTCTAAAAAGAGTTGAAACGATACCACTTTACCCATGTACGTATTCTTCGCGAACTTTGAATTGAAAAGATCGATTCTTCCGGATCGGATTGTATGTCCAGGATGTTATCTCTCCAGGTTCCGTAACCGTCCTGGGCTGAGTTTCAATCGCGAAGCAAAAAGTTTTTATTAATATCCGTACATTGATGCCAAATCCGGGATCGACCCCGGAACACCTCGGACCACCTGTCATTCCCCCAACCACTATGCTTTGCGGTGTTTGTTGGCGTCCATGGGTGGTTCGCTTTTGTTATATTGTTCTCAAAGCGGTTGGCAATCTCCCGTGGAGAATAAAATAAGTTTAACTTAGAGTTTGAAACGACCGAGAGTCAATTGGAACGATACGGAGTTACCCATCTTTGAGCCTGCTTGGTTTTTTCCTTGCATTCTCCCAAGTAAGGCTATTCGGAATCTCTCTTTATGGGCGTTCAGGGCGTCGTCCACAAATTGATTTGCTACGAGCCTAGCTTAATAAGGAACTTACGCATTTGATAAGAGAGGAGAAAAATTCGCCTTTTAACTCTAGGCAAATTCTAGACAACTAGAAAGTAAAAGTATCCCACCCAGGGGAACTATACATGGAATTAAAGGAGTATTCATGCGAGATTGGTTCCACCTCTTTTCTTGGCTATTCCAATGATTGGCTGATTTTGTCTTGGATCATACACCAACGATCGTTTTTGAGGATCCATAATCACTTGCTTCGGATCACAACTCCGGAGGTCTTTCACTCCGAATTGGCTGACCAAGGCGGTGAGCTCATCATCAAAGTAACCTTTTGATTTTTCGGGCAATTGATACCCGAATTGGGCATTGTTACTTGCTAACACCGGCGACAGATTTTTCACTTTGTTTTTGCCGTGAGCCGGTCCGACTCCTTGAGCTTGATCAACCGGTCCGCTGCTAGAACCACCAACGGAAGGTCGGTATGGCCAATATTCTTGATTGGGAAGTGGTCGGGTACTTTTTGCTCCGTAGGTGTTGACGCCTAAATTTTGACTAATATATATTTTTCATAAAAATTAGAACTAATTTTAGTTCTAAACAAAAATCATCTCACATATTCATTTAGCATTGGCATACAATTTGAGCTTAATTTAACAGGGGTCTAGACTAGGCATGCGGTGGAAAAATGCACCAAGAAGATTTGGGCTTGAAAGAAATATTTTCTCGGGGACCGTATTGCAAATACTCGAAACTTCGGGATCAGATATTGCAAATACTTGAAACTTCAGGGATCGCATTGCAAATACCAAAAGAAGATGGGGAAAGGAAGATGGTGAAAGGAAGATGAAGAAGAGAAGATGAAAATGGAAGATGGGGAAATGAAGATGAAGAAAAGAAGATGAAGATGAAGAAAGGAAGATGAAGATGAAGAAGAGAAGATGAAAATGGAAGATGAAGAAATGAAGGTGAAGAAGAGAAGATGAAGATGGAGAAAAAAGAAGATGAAGATGAAGAAAGGAAGATGAAAATGGAAGGTGAGGAAATGAAGATGAAGAATGAAGGATGAAGAATTTTGCCTATAAAAGAAGAAGAGTTCTTGAAGAGAAGGAGAGTTTTTTGGTGGGAGAGAATTGAGAGAGGTTTTTGGGGTGAAAGAGAATTGAAAGAGTTTTTTTGGGGGAGTGGAAGAGAATTGAGAGAGTTTTTGAGAGGAATTCTTTAGAGAGGAAAAAGAGAATTCTTGAGAAAAAATTTGGAGAGAGTTTTGAGAGGGTATGAGAGTTTTGAAGCCCGATACTACTATTGCCAATTTTTGCACCGATCAACACAAGCTCTTGGTCCATTCCCATCATTCAAGCTCGCCGCAAAGAAAAGAAAGTTAAGTGATTCCCTAACTTTCTTTAATTTCGAATACAAATTAGCTCGATTTTCTACACTGATTTTCTTTCTACGTTTTTATGTTAAATAACAAATGCATATCAACGTTGAGACATCAATGGTACAAGAATAGAAGGAGAGCAAAAAGGGGAAAATATCAACGTCCGAGTTGCAGCCTCATGAAATCCCAGCGAGATGAGAAAGAAGCGTGAATGAGAGATAGGACCAAGAGATTTCTCGGTCTAACGAGTCACCAAGTCGGTCCAATGGTCAAGACAAGCCCGGAGCACAAGTTTGGTGCACGAGTTCAGATTGGGGAGTAATCTTGAACCTATTTCATCCTAATTTCATGTAACTTCTTTATTTTAGAAATACTCAAAAATTCAAAAAATGTAATGGGAAGAAAAACCCAAAAAAAATTGATTATTTGATCTTCAAGTAGAATTCATCAAATTTGCCAAATCCATTATTTTTTCATGAATTTTAAGGTACCGAAAGGGCATTAGTTGTAATTAATGTAACCAAGTCCCCGGACTCTTAATCTCCGGTTCGCAGAAATAAGATAGTTTTCTCCCGCTATTTTATTTAGGTTTCTAATCGACCTACCGAAAATGATTAGTGGCGACTCCAAATTCAAATCACATTGCATGTTAATCATTCGAACCTTAAGTTGCGATTTGGTATGGACTTGGGAGAGTCCGAGTTAGGTTAATTAATTAATTAACCCGATAATCCATTAGCCCGAAAATGATGATTTGTTTATTTTTTTTTAGGTCGCGACAGCTTAGCGACTCCGCTGGGGACCCAAAGAGGACTTAAGCCGATAAGTTCATGAAAAGGAAAATTACTTGATTTGGCAATCTTGGTTGAATTTTAATCCCTATGTGTTAAATGGTTTTGCAGGAAAGGGAGTTATAAGGGGAGGAGTCCGTGGCTAACCTCTGTTTTGCGAGGCTTGGTGATGAGAATTTTAATTTTTGAACTATCGGAGTGCTGATTGCCTTTAAAATGTCATGCATGCCCCTAATATAATTGCACTACACCACCTTGACTTGTGACCGAACCCGGGTCACCCGATAGTTTCAGGATGGTATTTATGTGGTTCTTTAACCTTGGCGATAAGGCTTCGCTAAAGGTTATCCCACTTGGATCCCGAGTTCTTCAAAAAATGGCTCAAGGGTTGTTCTCATGCGCGTGAGGCTATGACGCATGAGAGTTGCCCTTGTCGACCGAACCAAGCCGAGATGATTGGACCCGACTAGTCATGACTATGTATGCGAGGCGGCAACTAGTCATGATGAACGTGCGCGAGGCTGCGACATGTCGTTCCGTCCTTCATTTCATTTTGCTAAAAGAACTAAAATTTGAATCCACGATTCATGCGCATGTCTTTGTGATTGACATTTTCTTCCTATGAGCGGTAATTTCCTGTCTCTTACACCCTGTCATCTCATTTTTATTTTGGGCTGGTCCATGGTTTAGGTTGATTGTTTATGAATCTCATTGTCGTGTTTCCAATTTCACACTTTGCTTCCGTAGTTTTTACAATTTCATCAATTGTCCTCAATTCTGATTTGGCTCGTTCCTGTTGTACGATTTTTACTAAATTCTACGATCGAGCTTTGAGTAAGTGTCAAACATGAAAGTTGTAGACCTATGTTTCAACTAATATCCTACAAAATTTCAGAATTAAATTCATAATTTAAGATGGCCTTTCGTTTTTTTAACTACCTGTGGTTATAACAGTTTTCGAATGCGATTTTTTGGAAAGACACATTAAACTGATTTGATCCGCTCATTTCTAGTCCGATTGATCAATATAAAAGTTGTTCATCATCTTCTCAACTATAAGCTCGTAAAATTTGGACGTATTTTGACTAACGTGCGAATTAATACGGATTTTTTCGTAAAAAAGCGGACAAACTGAAAATTACATGTTTCAATTCTTTGGTCATAATCACTTTGTTCGTTTGAGTCTAGAGGGATGCCATGGGCCGGCTCGCTATTTTCGCTCCCCGTACTCATTTTTGGTTTGTTACCGTGTACAGGTAATTTTTCACGGATCCTCCACATATTACTCGATCAATCGCGAAGAGGATGGCCGATATTAACGCCATCGTCGGTCTTTGCCCTAGACGAGAAACTTGGCTCCTTGACTAAGCGCTTTGAAGAGATGATGTCCCGAAAGATGGAGGAAATGATGGCCGCCTTCTCCGCCAAACTTCAATCATCCACCTCCAGCTGCCGCTAACCATTCCTCGCTCTAATTCCTCCTACGGACAACTCCGGTAAAGCCCCGGAAAGTGCTCTTTATCGACAATGCCGCTAGAAGATGTGATCTTCACAAGCGTGAGCTCGAGCATACCACCCTCGATTCCAGCTCCCCAATCCAACCCGATGACGATAACCAACGACCAACAAGTTTGTCATCATGGGGGGATACATGAGGAGGGAAATCTAGTGGATTTAGAAGTATACGACCTAGATGAGTTCAATCCAGATTATGAGGAAGTTCGTCAAGATTTCGAACGACATGAAGAGATCAAGCCCTTGACCGGTGAACAAACTATCTCGGTCAACCTAGGCGACGCGGAAAACCCTAAAGAAGTTAAGATCGTGGCAAGCATTTCCTCGAAATGTCCGAGCGCTTGATTAAGCTCCCGAAGGATTACCAGGACATTTTCGCCCGATCCTATGCGAATATGCCCGGTCTTGACCGTTCCATTGTCGAACATTGTTTGCCGATCGATCCTTTGGCTAAGCCGGTGGTGCAAAAGTCAAGGAGAGCCGGACTAGAATTGGTCCGAAGATCAAAGAGGAGGTCATGAAGCTTCTCGATGTAGGATTCATTGAGACTACGTAATATTTCGATTGGATCGCTAACATAGTCCCCGTTATGAAGAAAGACGGCCGCATTCGGGTTTGTGTCGATTATCGAGACTTGAACAAGGCCAGTCCTAAAGATGATTTTCCCCTCCCGCATATCGACGTACTTGTTGACAGATGCGGGGTTTGAATTGTTTTCATTCATGGATGGCTTCTCCGGGTACAATCGGATCCCGATGAATGTCAATGACAAGTTGAAAACCACTTTCACCACACCATGGGGAATGTTCCATTACCGGGTAATGCCGTTCGGTCTCGAAACGCTGGAGCCACGTACCAACGAGCCATGGTTGCCATTTTCCACGACATGATGCATAATGAGATTGAGTTTTACGTCGATGACATGATAGCAAAAACAAGGTATGGAGAAGATCACGTCGAAACGCTAAAAAATTGTTCGACGGACTCCGAAAGTACAAGTTACGCCTCAACCCCGCCAAGTGTGTTTTTGGGACCAGCTCGGGCGAGCTACTCGGATTCGTGGTAGCGGTAAGGGCATTGAAGTCGACCCTTCGAAAGTCAAGGCTATTCGTGAGCTTAAGCCACCGACGACGGTTAAAGAAGTTCGAAGCTTGATGGGTAGGCTAAACTATATTGCTCGATTCATCTCTCGCTTATCGAAACCGCTAAGCCATTCCTCAAGCTATTTGCGCTAGTCTAATGGGATAGCGAATGTAAAGAAGCTTTTGGGAAACTCAAGCGAAGATCTCATGAATCCACCCGTGCTTATTCCTCCGACGCCGGGCAACCGTTAATCCTCTACCTCACAATCCTTAGTGCTATGCTAGCCCAAGAGAAGCAGGAGGATGGAAGAGAACGAGCCATTTATTATCCGAGCAAGAAATTTACAACTTCGGAAATGAAGTACTCCGAAGTAGAGAAAACATGTGCGGCATTAGTCCGGGTACCGCACAGGGCTTCGACAATATACCTTGCATTACCAAGTGCTTCGGTGACAGAATGCGATCCTATCAAATACTTGCTTAATCAACCCGCCTTGATTGGTAGACTTGCTAAATGGCAAATCTTCATCTCCGAGTTTGACGTTCAATATTTGTCCCAAAAGTCAATCAAGGGACGAGCTATAGCAGATGTCCTAGCTGAAAATCCGGGGCAAGATGATGATGCCTATCGTTCGAGGATCGAATCATGTCGGTGGAGGATTACATCTCGGACTATGTATTTTGACGGAGCTGTCAATTTATCGGGATCGTGCACGGGCGCGGTTCTTATATCTCCAGGTGGTCAAGATTATCCCGTAGCAAAAAAATTGGTATTCCCTTGCACAAATAACATAGCAGAATATGAGGCATGCATCCTCGGTCCGCAGTGCTGCAATTGAAATGGGGATAGCCCGACTCAAGGTGTTCGGAGATTCCGCTTTGATTATCCTTCGATCGTTGGAAAGTGGAAGACGAGAGATGCCAAATTGCTACCCTACCATGAGTATCCCGGATGAATTGGTAGAAGAATTTGAGGATATCTCATTTGAGTATCTCGCCCAGGACTCATAATCGATTCGCTGATGCATTGGCTACCTTGTTTTCAATGTTACAAGTCGCCAATGGACTTGAGGTTGACCCACCGAAGATCGAGGTATTAAAAAAACCAGCATATTGTATGGCCGTGATCAATGAACCCGATGGTAAGCCATGGTACCATGACATCAAGACTTATATTCAGAAGCAGGAGTTCCCCGAAAAAAGTACCGTATCCGACCAAAAGTACATAAGGAAGATGGCCTCAAGTTCTTCTTGAATGGAGAGAATTTGTACAAGCGGTCATTCGATTCTATCCTACTAAGATGCGTTGACTCAACCAAAGCAGTTCGTCCGATGATGGAAGTACATGAAGGGATCTCGTGGTCCACACATGAACGGTCACATGTTAGCTAAGAAGATCATGAGGTTAGGTTATTATTGGCTCACGCTCGAAAGAGATTGTATTCAAGATGTCCGGAGTCATCACAAATGTCAAATTCATGGTGACAAGATTAATGTTCCTCCAAATGAGTTGCATCGCCGTATCGGAACCATGGCCGTTTTCTATGTGGGGCATTGATGTTATCGGTCCTATCAACCCTAAAGCATCCAATGGGCATCGATTCATCTTGGTGGCGATTGACTATTTCTCCAAATGGATCGAAGCCGCATCCTATTTAGCGGTCACGGCACGAAATATCGCGAAATTTATCCGCCAGGATATCATTGCTCGATACGGTTCACCCGAAGCCATAATCACCGATAATGGCTCGAACTTAAACAACAAACTAATGGACGAATTGTTTAAGGAATTCAAGATCAAGCATCCGAACTCTTCCCCATATCGTCCCCGAATGAATGGAGCAAGAGAAGCCGCCAATAAGAACATTAAGAAAATTTTTAGCGAAGACGGCTAAAAATTATCGCGATTGGCATGAGAGATTGCCATTTGCACTTATGGCGTATCGAACCCTCGATCCGAACATCTACCGGGGCAACCCCGTATTCTCTCGTATATGGAATGGAGGCTGTTCTACCAGTTGAAGTGGAAATTCCTTCCTTACGTATACCGTCTCAAGCTAAGGCGACGGAAGCCGAATGGATCCAAAGCAGAGAGCAAGCCAATTGAATCCGATCGACGAAAAAAGACTTAAGGCCAGTATGTCATGGCCGGTGTTATCAAGCAGAGAGTTACTAAATCATTCAACAAAAAAGTTCGGCCTCGATATTTTCAGATCAATGACCTGGTCTTGAGAAAATTATTGCCAATAGTCCCACTCCCGTAAGGGAAATTCGCTCCAAACTATGGTGGTCCATATATAGTAAAGAAGGTGCTCCCCGGTGGTGCTTTGATTCCGGCGAGATGGATGGTCGTGTCTTTACCAATCCAAATAATTCTCGACGCAGTAAAGAAATATTATGCTCGATTCACTCGATGTTTTCATAATCGAGTTATAATATTAATACGGATTCACAAGTTGTTCACATTTGAGCATCCGTTTGTTTCCTCACTACTAATCTTTGTTGAGAGATTATTTCGAATGGGGGAGCCTCTCCGGCCCAATTGGATTGACCATCGGGAGCGTGAGATTTACATATTCACAGAGTAAAAGGGGTTATCTTGCGAAAAAATATGACGACCAAGATGAAATGAGTAAAAACTTGCATTCATTTCATTCATCGGAAAGCTTTACAAATAGATCAACGGGGTGGAAACGTAAAGCCAAACCGAGCCCTAATGAGCATCACAAAGGAGTTTAACCGACTCTCCATATAGTTGATGCTCCGCCTACACCGATCGCTCCGAGAATCGAGATCCGCCAACTTAAAAAGGAGGAGCTCACATTTCTCTTTGAGGTTGGCTACCTTCTCCTCGTGATGCTCGGCAAGAAATTCCGGGTCATGGATCAAGCATTCTCCCGCGGGCTATATCCAGGGTCGATCGTCCAACCTTTCTTCCAAGCCATGTGCATTGAAATTTTAAAACAATATTGAGCGGATCGCGCTCAAAGATGGTCCGGGACATGGCCAAACATCCCACCAAGTTTCCCCTCTCACGAATCAAGCAGGGAGACTTGTTCATTACCGTAGTCGAGGGCCTTCTTATAATTGTCGGCTACAAGACCGGCCAACACCAAGCTGTCCGACCGATCCCGATAGCGTGCCTTCACAAGGTGGGCCAAAGTAACATCTCGATAAGCAACATGGTAAGCCTCCGGAAGTTTGTGAAGAGGGTGGGGAAGATCCTGTATTCCTCTTCTAACTTGGTACCTTGAATAGAAACGGTGTCCATACTCCCTAAATATGAGACGGATTTCGGTTTCGGCCTCCGGATGGTTGGCTATATAAGAATAGCCCTGGCCCAGGAGATTATAAAGTTTCTCCCATTTGGCCAAAACTTCAAGCGAGAAGGCATGCGCGGGAAGGGAAGCCATTGTTGTTGAAGGGGCTAAAAAAGAGTGGA
This sequence comes from Rhodamnia rubescens, assembly GCA_021437795.1. Lineage (NCBI taxonomy): Eukaryota > Viridiplantae > Streptophyta > Magnoliopsida > Myrtales > Myrtaceae > Rhodamnia > Rhodamnia rubescens. The sequence continues at coordinate 2,066,861 of JAILYA010000031.1, read as the reverse complement.
TGCAAAAGAGTGCTTAGAAGGTTGGAGATGAAGATATGAAAGTGATAATTGTCTCGGCATTAAATCCCAATTTAAAGGGCAGAAAAAATAGCAATTCTTGCAGAGCCGAATTAATTATCCGGGCAAAACTACAGACGTTTGGTCCCGTGAATCACGGATCTACCATCTCGAGCCTCACAAATCCGAAAAAGTTACGAAAGGATTTGAGGACCCCACTATGTTGAAAACCGAGTGGGAGACAAGCATATTTTCCGAGAGAAGAAACAGCAATTCTTGCGGAGCCACGTTAGTTACTCGGGTGAAACTACAGGTGTTTCATTCATTGGATCCTGGATCTATTCAATCCGTGATCTCGAGCCCCACAAATCCGAAAAGCTACGAAAGGAGTTGGAGTCCCATTGATTGAAAACTGAGTGGGAGACAAGCATGGTTATCAAGAAAAGAAAATCGGTGCGAGTGGATTCGGGGTCCCATCACGTTGAAAAAAATCTTGCAGAGCCACGTTAGTTACTCGGGTGAAACTACAGGTGTTTCATTCATTGGATCCTGGATCTATCGTCAATCCGTGATCTCGAGCCCCACAAATCCGAAAAGCTACGAAAGGAGTTGGAGTCCCATTGATTGAAAACCGAGTGGAAGACAAGCATGGTTATCAAGAAAAGAAAATCGGTGCGAGTGGATTTGGGGTCCCATCACGTTGAAAAAATAAGACAAAGCGGGAAACACGAAATCTTGAAAAAACGTCGGCTTAGTCCGCGTTAAAAGGGAGGCTTTGGAACATACCCGATTACTCGAAAGAATTTGGAGAGAGTAAGCATACATCGGAGAATAGAGTGAACAAAAGGCGGTAAGGGGTATTTCAATCCAACATGTTTAGAGGCCATCAGCACTTACCGGAGGCAACCAACCTAGACATCCCCGAAAGCGAACCGCTGGATTTCGAGACCGGATCCAACGCCGAAGCCGTAAAACCCAACTCTCTTGGCAATGAAATTCAAGATTTCGACAAAGAATAACAATGGCAATGGCAACCGCAAATAACCCTTAAAAGAAAATATCAAATCAAAGTGCTCAAGCTCGCCTTCAAGGAGCGCTCTTACGTGAATAGGAGACGCAAAATGAATTAAGCCGGATGATAGGAATGGAGCCCTTGAAGGTCAAGTTTTGGTTTCAAAACAAGCGGACCCGATTGAAGGTTAAAAATGAAAGTCATGAACTTACGTTTCGAGGGAAGAAAGTGAAAAGCTTCGAGCGGAGAACAAGAGGTATAGGGATGCTATCAACACCGCCGTTTGCCATGTCTCGTAGCGGCCCCATCTCCTTTGGTGACATGTCCCTCGATGAGCCACATCTCGAGCATTGATAATGCTCATTCACCAGCTCATCCCCCGAGCAAGTTCTCGTACAATCCGATTTCGTTGGAGATACATCCCGCAAAGTCGGTCTTGCAGAGAGGCGAACCGATGCCCTTCGAGGGAAGAGACATGCATCACTACAATTGGAGTTTCCTTGATGTCACAAACAGCCAATTCAACGCCGATGGAACTCCGAATGTGTGGCCTACATGAAGCTTTAGTTTTTTATTATGGGCTCAAAACATCGCTTCTTTGAACATTACTAGCCAGCCCTTACGAATCCTCAAGAGAAGTAGTGACATGTATGAATGAATGTACTATTTGTTACAAAATCCCCATGTGAGACATTCTTATTTTAATCCAGGGGCAAAGAACAAGACTATCCACGAACATCATCATGTTTAAAGGCGTGAATTCCTCGCCGATTTGACTAAGCATTGAAAACCTTCACGTAAGTAAATGCGAAAAGATTTGAGGAGGGAAATAACCGCCCGTTAGTGGAGAAAGCGAAAAGATTTGAGGAGGGCAAATAATCGCCTCTCGTCGTAGGAGAAAGCAAAAAGATTTGAGGAGGGCAAATAACCGCCTGCTCGTAGGAGGAAGCGAAAAGATTTGAGGAAGGAAATAACCGCCTGTTCGTAGAAAAAGTGAAAAGATTTGAGGGCTCCTCCATATCGAAAAGTAAAAAAGAAACGACGGATTGAGCGAGAGGTAAGAGTTATTACGAAACGGATCCAAGGCACTAGGATCGAAAAGGAGAGAAAAGCTGTCATGCGAGACTAACGTATCGTAAAAGTTTATAAAGAACTTGAAGTCTCCATGCACCTCCGTAACTCGTCACAAAAGGCCATCGTCGCTTTTGTCTTTGCAAGTCCAAAGAACATCTAAAGCCCGGGCCTCTAGTCCAAACACCCATTTTTCGGTCTACATATGGAAGGTTTTGAAAGGAAAATAAGTCTCGTACATTCCAAGCGGAAGTATGGGAAGCCTCCTATCCCGAGGATCTCGAGTCATGGCCATTGATGGCAATCCCGTTTCCCTCTCGATCCTCGTTGCCATGCCGAGAAAGTGCATGTATAGGATTTCAGCTTATATGAAAGCAACGGAAGCCTTAGAGGAGCCGAGAGACAAGATAAATATGATTTTGACATCGTCGTCACAGCCATGGTAGGGATCGATATGGACGGTCTTAGTCTCTTAAAGATCATTGATTCCCGAGTTGAATATACCGGTCATCGTCACATCGCCAAGTGATGATCGCCAGCTTCATAACGAGGGCCACATTGCATGGTGCTCGGGCATCCTAAAGAAGCCGGTTTGCGTTCGAGTGCTCCAAAACATTTGGCAGCATGATGTAAGGAAGCAATTACTCGAACAAAAGAACTATGGCCAACCCGCCTACGACGATTTTGTCGGAAAGAAAAGGCCCCTTTGGTCCGCCGAGCTTCATTCTATATTCATCGAGGCGCTTCGACAACCTAGGAATCAATTCAAGACGACCAATGGCCGTACTCAAAATGATGAATATTGACGGACTCACCCTACGAAGTGTCACAAATCACCTTCACGGATTTAGAGATAAGTCGAAGAAGCACGATGTAGCTTGGAACCAAGGCGACCGGAGCAAAGTTGACCGGAAGATCAATCCCAGGAAAACCTACGGAGCAAAAAAGTACCCGACCACTTCCCAATCAAGAATACCGGCCATACCGACCTTCCGCTGGTGGTTCTAGCAATGGACCGCCGATCATCCCTACGAGTTCCCGAGTGACGGCGGAGGCTCAAGCTCAAGGAGTCAAACCGTTCACGGCAAAAACAAAGTGGAAAATCTGTCGCCAGTGTTAGCAAGTAGCAATGCCCAACTCGAGTATCAAATGCCCGAAAAATCAAAAGGTTACTTTGATGATGAGCTCACCGCCTTGGTCGCCCGGTTCGGAGCCGAAAGACCTCCGCAGTTGTGATCCGAAGCAAGTGATCATGGATCCTCAAACAACGATCGTTGGTGTATGATCCAAGACAAAATCAGCCAATCATTGGAATAGCCAAGAAAAGAGGTGGAACCAATCTCGCATGAATACTCCTTTAATTCCATGTATAGTTCCCCTGCGTGGGATACTTTTACTTTCTAGTTGTCTAGAATTTGTCTAGAGTTAAAGGGCGAATTTTCTCCTCTCTTATCAAATGCGTAAGTTCCTTATTAAGCTAGGCCTCGTAGCAAATCAATTTGTGGACGACACTCCCGAACGCCCGTAAAGAGAGATTCCAAATAGCCTTACTTGGGAGAATGCAAGTAAAAGACCAAACAGCTCAAAGATGGGTAACTCAGTATCGTCCCAATTGGCTCTCGCCATTTCAAACTCTAAGTTAAGCTTATTTTATTCTCGACAGGGGATTGCCAACTCGCTTTGAGAACAATATAACAAAAGCGAACCACCCGTGGACGCCAACAACACCGCAAAGATAGTGGTTGGGGGAATGACAAGGTCCGAGGCATCCCGGGGTCGATCCCGGGATTTGGCATCAATGTACAAAGATTAATAAAAACTTTTTTGCTTCGCAGATCGAAGCTCAGCCCGCACGGTTATAGAACCCGGAGAGATGACATTCCGGACATACAATCCGATCCAGATGAATCGATCTTTTCAATTCAAAGTTCGCGAGGAATACGTACATGGGTAAAGTGGTATCGTTTCAATTCTTTTAGAACATGAGGACATACATTGATGCTTTCCCTTTTGATTTTTACGGGGGTTCACTACTCGTCCAAACAGAGAAGTATCCCTTCTCCATGAAAAATTAATGAAATGAGAAATTCTTGGAACCTTTGACAATCTCATGTCTCGAGGCAGACAATGAAGTTTTGCAACGCATTTGCATGAACAGGGGCAACTCACGATCATGCCCCTAAGAAATTTTTTATGTACTTGCGAACTTTGTCCGCCAAGATAAAAAGTTGCTGCATTTTATATGCTCGAAAACACTCATACACTTGCATAGTTTGCGCATGATTGTTCCTCATGTTTAATTTACCAACTCGAATAAGGAACATGAACTACATAAGATACATCGAATGTACATAAGGGGGCATGACAGATGATGAAAGGCAATCCTTTCCCAAACACCTCCAATTTTTTCAAAGCGAGATGAACGATGGCTAAATTCCGCACTCCCCAAGGTAAAGAGTTTTCTCGAAAGGTACGATAACCGAAGTGATGGAGGCATTCATTTCTCTACCCTAAACACCGCAAGTTATCCGTTGATCAACCCATTTGAGCGGAGATTTCACTTCCACAACCCTCACAAGAACCACCCCACATTGGGGCAAAATAGAGGTAATTCCATCAAAGATCACGAGACAAATGGTTAGAAATCTTCTTGCTTGGACTAACATCAATCTTCGGGTGGTTCTTTGCATTGTACTTGCGCTTTAATTCAAGTGCCTTAGGGTGACGAAGAGCATTTCTTTTTCTATCCCACACATCTATATCCATTTGCACAATCCATTTGAGCCTGCAAATTCGTTTCTAAAAGCCCTTATTGGTGATCATTGTTGTCCCAAAACAAATATGGCCCATCTTTGAGTAGAAGGACCCGAAAAGCTGGATCCATAGAAAATCTCCCAATGAACTCATCAAGATACAATCGTAAAAGAGAGTTGGGAGTAAAAAAAAAAGGAGAAGAAAGAGGAAAAGCTGATTCCACAAAAAAACTCCCGGCATTTAAAAAAGCAAAGTGCCTACCAAAAGCAAGGCCAATGCCCTTTCAATTCATTGTTCATTTGTAGAATATTTCCGAACTTGAATGCACAATTTTCCCGTATATCCTAAAAGGGTTGAGAGAAAAATCTCCATGAAGTGTCAAATTGCAAATGCAATCTTCAGTTCATACCATCCTCGAGCAATGATGGTATCATAGAAGGCCACGATCGGTGACAAGATTGTAATGATCACCAACATCAAGCCCCTTCTCAAATATCTTCCGAGCCAAAACGAACCCTTTCGTTTCTCACTCCCCAAATCATTACCTCCATTACAACCCTTTAAAAGCCTTTTCCGACTAGGGCACTTGAATTAATGTGGAGTTACATGATTTTAAGCATCACTCGAAGAAGTTCGAGCAAGATTACTTCTCTCTCATTTTTGCGAGTTCTTGACTTGTAAACCCGAAGAGATGACGAAGAAATTCATTTCAAAGAGCCTTGACTCAACTAGAGTCCCTTTTGTAAACCTTTGACCTAGCCCTCATTACGGTCCTAATCAAGACCTCCAGATCGGCTCGGTCGTATCAATTGCGAGATTACTCGGATCCTTATCGAATGCGATGATGGAAAGATTGAGTGATTTCTTTTGAATCCTGCAGACAGGATAAATAACTTTTCTTGAGAGTGAGAGAAAACCCTCTCGGACCGAAGTCCCCCACTCAGCTCACATTCGAGGTATTCATAATGTGAGAACATCCCCGGACAGGGGTTGGTAACGTAAACTTGATAGAATGGTTATGCATAAACCATGGTATGAGTGATTGCATTATACACATGTTATTTCTAATCATTGCAAGCTCGGTAGGATAGTTTTGCATGAACTCATTGTTGAATATGTTTGCGCATGTTACCTCTACCATTCTATGATGGGTAATACATTCCCGATGTTCGATGTCCCTCCCAAGGTCTCGAAATTCATCCAAGGATTATTGAATGAGCAAGTTCTCCCGGCAAATGCCTACCATGTATGATACGAGCGATCCTGTTTCGTTCTTTGATTAATCGTTCGGAGAACCCAAGTAAGTTTTCCGAACCCATTTTCAAATTAACAACTCCTCCGATGATAGTTGTTACGATTCAATTCGAGCAATATGCCTCTCCTTTCAGTCGTGTAGACATATGCACCGGCGATCTTGACATCTTATCAAATCATGACGACGTAGCTCTTATGATTTCGGTCTCGCATCACGAAGACATATGCACCGGTGATCTTGACCTTTAGTCGGCTCATAATGACATAGCTCTTATGATTCTCGGCTCCTTTATCAAATCACGAAGACATAAGCACCCGTGATTTTGATCCAAACCAAATCATAACGACGTAGCTCTTAAGATTTTGGTTCCCCTTTGTCGATCACGAAGACATATGCACCGGTGATCTTGACCTTTAGTCGGCTCATAATGACATAGCTCTTATGATTCTCGGCTCCTTTATCAAATCACGAAGACATAAGCACCCGTGATTTTGATCCAAACCAAATCATAACGACGTAGCTCTTAAGATTTTGGTTCCCTTTTGTCGAATCGTGAAGACATATGCACCGGCGATTTCGACATTTAATCAACTCACAACGACGTAGCTCTTGTGAACTTGATTCTACTTCTTTCGACTCACAACGACGTAGCTCTTGTGATCCGGAAGGATACACATATCTTGCGCCGTCTCGCATTAGGGAAAAGTCTCTAATAACAGATAGGCCAAATACCTTAAGGTCCTCGTGTTTGTAAGAAACTTGGAAATTAAGGGAATCACCAACTTATGAGGTATTTGGTAAAACAGGTATTCTCGTATGCGATCCATGTGCAGTGTTTCTCTAACATGGAAAAGAGAAATTATGACACATGTTATTTACGGTCTTGCATATCATGCATCACTTCATTACATAAAAAATGGGACTAAAACTCCCGCCAAAAAAGTTCATCCATCATTTGCACTATCAAAATTTAGGGTTCAATTTTGTCTTTGAGCGGAACCTCTACGAGCCTCCACTCAAAGAGGGGCAACTGCTGACGCCTAAATTTTGACTAATATATATTTTGCATAAAAATTAGAACTAATTTTAGTTCTAAACAAAAATCATCTCACATATTCATTTAGCATTGGCATACAATTTGAGCTTAATTTAACAGGGTCTGGACTAGGCATGCGGTGGAAAAATGCACCAAGAAGATTTGGGCTTGAAAGAAATATTTTCTCGGGGCAAATACTTTGGGACCAGATTGCAAATACTCGAACTTCAGGGATCGTATTGCAAATACTTGAAACTTCAGGGACTGCATTGCAAATACCAAAAGAAGATGGGGAAAGGAAGATGGTGAAAGGAAGATGAAGAAGAGAAGATGAAAATGGAAGATGGGGAAATGAAGATGAAGAAAAGAAGATGAAGATGAAGAAAGGAAGATGAAGATGAAGAAGAGAAGATGAAAATGGAAGATGGAGAAATGAAGGTGAAGAAGAGAAGATGAAGATGAAGAAGAGAAGATGAAGATGGAAGGTGGGAAATGAAGATGAAGAAATGAAGAAAGGAAGATGAAAATGGAAGGTGAGGAAATGAAGATGAAGAATGAAGGATGAAGAATTTTGCCTATAAAAGAAGAAGAGTTCTTGAAGAGATGGAGAGTTTTTTGGTGGGAGAGAATTGAGAGAGGTTTTTGGGGTGAAAGAGAATTGAAAGAGTTTTTTTGGGGGAGTGGAAGAGAATTGAGAGAGTTTTTGAGAGGAATTCTTTAGAGAGGAAAAAGAGAATTCTTGAGAAAAAAATTTGGAGAGAGTTTTGAGAGGGTATGAGAGTTTTGAAGCCCGATACTACTATTGCCAATTTTTGCACCGATCAACACAAGCTACTGGTCCATTCCCATCATTCAAGCTCGCCATGAGAAAAGAAAGAAAGTTAAGTGATTCCCTAACTTTCTTTAATTTCGAATACAAATTAGCTCGATTTTCTACACCGATTTTCTTTCTACGTTTTTATGTTAAATAACAGCTGCATATCAACGTTGAGACATCAATGGTACAAGAATAGAAGGAGAGCAAAAAGGGAAAAATATCAACGCCCGTATTGCAGCCTCATGAAATCCCAAACGAGATGAGAAAGAAGCGTGAATGAGAGATAGGACCAAGAGATTTCTCGGTCTAACGAGTCACCAAGTCGGTCCAATGGTCAAGACAAGCCCGAGCACAAGTTTGGTGCACGAGTTCAGATTGGGGAGTAATCTTGAACCTATTTCATCCTAATTTCATGTAACTTCTTTATTTTAGAAATACTCAAAAATTCAAAAAATGTAATGGGAAGAAAAACCAAAAAAAAATTGATTATTTGATCTTCAAGTAGAATTCATCAAATTTGCCAAATCCATTATTTTTTCATGAATTTTAAGGTACCGAAAGGGCATTAGTTGTAATTAATGTAACCAAGTCCCCTGACTCTTAATCTCCGTTCGCAAAATAAGATAGTTTTCTCCCGCTATTTTATTTAGGTTTCTAATCGACCTACCGAAAATGATTAGTGGCGACTCCAAATTCAAATCACATTGCATGTTAATCATTCGAACCTTAAGTTGCGATTTGGTATGGACTTGGGAGAGTCCGAGTTAGGTTAATTAATTAATTAACCCGATAATCCATTAGCCCGAAAATGATGATTTGTTTATTTTTTTTTTAAAACCCAAGGTGGAGTCCGTCATATTCATCATTTTGAGTACAGCCATTGGTCGTGCTTGAATTGATTCCTAGTCGTCGAACCGCCTCGATGAATATAGAATGAAGCTCGGCGGACCAAAGGGGCCTTTTCTTTTCCGACAAAATCGTCATAGTAAGTTTGGCCATAGTTCTTTTGTTCGAGTAATTGCTTCCTTACAGCATGCTGCCAAATGTTTTGGAGCACTCGAACGTTGAACGGCTTCTTTAGGATGCTCCGAGCACCATGCAATATGGCCTCGTTATGAACCAACGATCATCACTTGCTGATGTTATGATCACCGGTATATCCAACTCAATCAATGATCTTTAAGAGATCGAGACCGTCCATATCGATCCCTACCATGGCTGTGATGACGATGTCGAAATCATATTTGTACCGCCTCGCCTCCTCTAAGGCTTCCGTTGCTTTCACATAAGCTGAAATCCCGTACATGCACTTTCTCCGGCAACGAGGATCGAGAGGGAAACGGGTTGCCATCAATGACCATGACTCGCAGATCCTCGGGATAGGAGGCTTCCCATACTTCCGCCCGGAATGTACGCATACTTATTTTCCGTTCAAAACCTTCCATATGTAGACCGAAAAATGGGTGTTTCGACTAGAGACCGGGCTTTAGATGTTCTTTGGACTTGCAAAGATAAATTGCCGAAAAATCACAAAAGCGATGATGGCCTTTCGTGACGAGTTATGGAGGTGCATGGAGACTTCAAGTTCTTTATAAACTTTTTCCGATCTGTTAGTCTCGCAAACGGCTTTTCTCTCCTTTTCGCCTTAGTGCCTTAGATCTATTTCGCAATAACTCTTACCTCCCGCTCAATCCGTGCTTCTTTTTTACTTTTCGATATGGAGGAGCCCTCAAATCTTTTCACTTTCTCTACGAACGAGGCGCTTATTTCCCTCCTTGAATCTTTTCGCATTTACTTACGTGAAGGCTTTCAATGCTTAGTCAAAATCGCGAGGAATTCACGTATTTGAGCATGATGATGTTCGTGGATAGTAATCTTTTTTCTTTGCCCCGGATTAACTCTAGGCATTAAAAGAAGAATGTCTCACATGGAGATTTTGTAACAAACAAGACATTCATTCATACATGTCACTACTTCTCTTGAGGATTCGTAAGGGTTGGCTAGTGATGCTCAAAAAAGAGATATTTTGAGAGCCCATAATAAAAAACTAAAACTTCATGTAGGCTACACATTCGGAGTTCCATCAGCGTTGAATTGGCTGGCTGTGATATCAAGGAAACTCCAATTGTAGTGATGCATGTCTCTTCCCTCGAAGGGTATCGGTTACGCCTTTGCAAGACCGACTTTCAGGGATGTATCTCCAACGAGATCGGATTGTACGAGAACTTGCTCTGGGGGATGAATCGATGAATAAGCATTTTCAATGCTCAGAGTGGCTCATCGAGGGACATGTCACCAAAGGAGATGGGGCCGCTACGGACATGGCAAACAAGCGGTGTTAATAGCATCCCTATACCTCTTGTTCTCTCGGTCGAAGCTTTTCACTTTCTTCCCTCGAAACGTAAGTTCATGACTTTCATTTTTAACCTTCAATCGGGTCCGCTTGTTTTGAAACCAAAACTTGACCTTCAAGGGCTCCATTCCTATCATCCGGCTCAATTCATTTTTGCGTCTCTTATTCACGTAAGAGCACTCCTTGAAGGCAGCTTCAAGCACTTTGATTTGATATTTTCTTTTCAATTGATTGCAGTGCCGCTGCCATTGTTGTTGTTGCTTTGCGAGACCTTGAATTTCACCGCCAAGAGAGTTGGGTTTTACGGCTCCAGCGTTGGATTTGGTCTCGAAATCCAGCGGTTCGCTTTCGGGGATGTCAGGTTGGTTGCCTCCGAGTAAGTCTGATGGCGGCTCTAAACATGTTGGATTGAAATACCTCTTACCGCCTTTTGTTCACTCTATTCTCCGCTGTATGCTTACTCTCTCCAAATTTTTTCGAGTAATCGGGTATGTTCCAAAGCCTCCCTTTAAACGCGGATGAAAATCACTAAGCCGACGTTTTTTCCAAGATTTCGTGTTTCCCGCCTTGTCTTATTTTTTCAACGTGATGGGACCCCGAATCCATTCGCACCGATTTTCTTTTCTTGATAACCATGCTTGTCTCCCACTCGGTTTTCAACATGGTGGGACTCCAACTCCTTTCGTAACTTTTCGAATTTGTGAGGCTCGAGATCACGGATTGACGACGCATCCAGGATCCAACGAACGAAACGCCCGTAGTTTCACCCGAGTAACTAACGTGGCTGCGAGAATTGCTGTTTTTTCTCTCGAAAAGTCTGCTTGTCTCCCACTCCGCTTTTCAACATGGTGGGGTCGTCAAATCTTTTCGTAACTTTTTCGGATTTGTGAGGCTTGAGATGGTAGATCCGTGACTCACTGGACGAAACGCCCGTAGTTTCACCCGTGGCTCGCAAGAATTGCTGTTTTTTTTCCCGAAAAGTATGCTTGTCTCCCACTCAATTTTCAACATGGTGGCGTCCTCAAATCTTTTCGTAACTTTTTTTCGGATTTATGAGGCTCGAGATGGTAGATCCGTGATTCACGGATGAAACGTCCGTAGTTTTACCCGTATAATTAACTCGGCATCCACAATAATTATTGCTATAGCTTTTTTTGCCCTTTAAATTAGGATTTAACGCCGAGACAATTATCGCTTTCATATCTTCATCTCCAACCTTCTAAGTACTCTTTTGCATCCACTCTTTTTAGCCGCTTCAACGACAATGGCTTCCCCTCCCCGCACACGCCTTCTCGGCTGAAGTTTTGGCCAAATGGGAGAAACTTTATAATCTCCTAGCCAGGGCTACTCTTATATATAGCCAACCATCCGAGGCTGAAACCGGGATTCGTCTTATGTTTAGGGATATGGACACCGCTTCTATCGAAGGTACCAATTTAGAGGAGGAATATAGGATCTTCCCCACCCTCTTCACTAACTTCCCGGAGGCTTACCATGTTGCTCATCAAAATGTTACTTTGGCCCACCTTGGAAGGCACGCTATCGGGATCGGGCCGGATAGCTTAGTGTTGGCGCCTTGTAGCCGACAATTACAAGAAGGCCCTTGACTACGGTAACGAACAAGTCTCCCCGCCGATTCGTGAGAGGGGAAACTTGGTGGGATGTTTGGCCATGTCCCGGACCATCTTCGAGCGCGATCCGCTCAATATTGTTTTAAAATTTCAATGCACATGGATGGAAGAAAGGCTGGACGATCCGACCCCTGGATATAGCCCGGGAGAATGCCGATCCATGACTGGAATCCCGAAGCATCACGAGGACAAGGTAGCCAACCTCAAAGAGAAATGTGAGCTCCTCCTTTTTAAGTTGGCGGATCTCGATTCTCGGAGCGATCACAGTAGAAAGGAGCATCAACCGTATGGAGAGTCGCTTAAACTCCTTTGTGATGCTCATTAGGCTCGGTTTGGCTTTACGTTCCCACCCCGTTGATCTATTTGTAAGGCTTTTCGATGAATGAAATAAATGCAAGTTTTTACTCATTTCATCTTGGTCGCCATATTTTTTCGCAAGATAACCCCTCTTACTCGCGAATATGTAAATCTCACGTTCCCGATGGTCAATTCAATTGGGCTAGAGAGGCTCCCACATTCAAAACAATCTCTCAAAGAAAGATTAGTAGTAAGGAGACAAACGAATGCTCAAATGTGAACAACTCGTGAGTCCAGATTAATATTATAACTCGATTATGAAAACATCAGAGTGAATCAAGCATAATATTTCTTTATAGCGTCGAAATTGATTGGATTGGTAAAGACACGACCATCCATCTCGGCCAGAATCAAAGCACTACCAGGGAGCACCTTCTTCACTATATATGGACCACCATAGTTTGGAGCGAATTTCCCTTCCGGGAGTGGGACTATTGGCAATAATTTTCTCAAGACCAGGTCATTGATTTGAAAATATCGAGGCCGAACTTTTTGTTGAATGATTTAGCAATCCTCTGCTGATAACACCGGCCATGACATACAACCTTAAGTCTTTTTTCGTCGATCGAATTCAATTGGGCTTGTTCTCTCTGGATCCATTCAGCTTCCGTTAGCTTAGCTTGAGACAAGATACGTAAGGAAGGAATTTCCACTTCAACTGGTAGAACAGCCTCCATTCCATATACAAGAGAATACGGGATTGCCCCAAAGAGATGTCCGGATCGAGGTCCGATACGCCATAAGTGAAAATGGCAATCTCTCATGCCAATCGCGATAATTTTCAGCCGTCTTCGCTAAATTTTTTTAATGTTCTTATTCGCGGCTTCTCTGCTCCATTCATTTGAGGATGATATGGGGAAGAGTTCGGATGTTTGATCTTGAATTCCTTGAACAATTCGTCCATTAGTTTGTTGTTTAAGTTCGAGCCATTGTCGGTGATTATGGCTTCAGGTGAACCGTATCGAGCAATGATATCTCGGCGGATAAATTTTGCGATATTTCGTGCATCAGAACCGATAAATAGGATGCGGCCTCGATCCATTTGGAGAAATAGTCAATCGCCACCAAGATGAATCGATGCCCATTAGATGCTTTAGGGTTGATGGGGCCGATAACATCAATGCCCCACATAGAAAACGGTCATGGTTCGGATAACGATGCAACTCATTTGGAGGGACATTAATCTTGTCACCATGAATTTGACATTTGTGACAGCTCCGGACATGCTGAATACAATCTCTTTCGAGCGTGAGCCAATAATAACCCAACCTCATAATCTTCTTAGCTAACAAGTGGCCGTTCATGTGTGGACCACAGATCCCTTCATGTACTTCCATTATAAGACGAACGCTTTGGTCGAGTCAACGCATCTTAGTAGGACGAGAATCGAATGACCGCTTGTACAAATTCTCTCCATTCAAGAAGAACTTGAGGCCATCTTCCTTATGTACTTTTGGTCGATACGGTACTTTTTTCAGGAACGCTTCGAATATAAGTCTTGATGTCATGGTACCATGGTTTACCATCGGGTTCATTGATCACGGCCATACAATATGCCGGGTTTTTTAATACCTCGATCTTCAGTGGGTCAACCTCAAGTCCATCGGCGACTTGTAACATTGAAGACAAGGTAGCCAATGCATCGACGAATCGATTATGAGTCCCGGGCAGATACTCAAATGAGATATCCTCAAATTCTTCTACCAATTCATCCAGATACTCATGGTAGGGTAGCAATTTGGCATCTCTCGTCTTCCATTTTCCAACAATCGAAGGATAATCAAAGCGGAATCTCCGAACACCTTGAGTCGGGCTATCCCCATTTCAATTGCAGCCTGCGAGACCGAGGATGCATGCCTCATATTCTCGCTATGTTATTTGTGCAAGGGAATACCAATTTTCACGTGCTACGGGATAATGTCGACCACCTGGAGATATAAGAACCGCGCCCGTGCATGATCCCGATAAATTGACAACTCATCAAAATACATAGTCCGGATGTAATCCTCCACCGACATGATTCGATCTTCAGAATGATAGGCATCATCATCTTACCCTGGATTTTCAGCTAGGACATCTGCGCTATAGCTCGTCTCTTGATTGACTTTTGGGACAAATATTGAACGTCAAACTCGGAGATGAGGATTTGCCATTTAGCAAGTCTACCAATCAAGGTGGGTTGATTAAGCAAATATTTGATGGGATTGCATTCTCGTCACCAAAAGCACTTGGTAATGCAAGGTATATTGCCGAGGCTCGTGCGAGACCCACTAACGCCGCACATGTTTTCTCTACTTCGAGTACTTCATTTTCCGAAGTTGTGAATTTCTTTGCTCGAGATAATAAATGGCTCGTTCTCTTCCGTCCCTCCCGCTTCTCTTGGGCTAGCATAGCACCCAAGGATTCACTAAGGATTCACTAATGATTGTGAGGTAGAGGATTAATGGTTGCTCCGGTGTTGGAGGAACAAGCACGGGTGGATTCATGAGATCTTTGCTTGAGTCTTCCAAAAGCTTCTTCACATTCGCTATCCCATTGGACTAGCGCATTCTTCTTTAATAGCTTGAGGAATGGCTTAGCGGTTTCGATAACCGAGAGATGAATCGAGCAATATAGTTTAGCCTACCCATCAAACTTCGAACTTCTTTAATCGTGTCGGTGGCTTAAGCTCACGAATAGCCTTTAACTTTCGAAGGATCGACTTTAATGCCCTTACCGCTACCACGAATCCGAGTAGCTTGCCCGAGCTGGTCCCAAAGACACACTTGGCGGGGTTGAGGCGTAACTTATACTTTCGGAGTCCGTCGAACAATTTTTTCAGCGTTTTGACGTGATCTTCTCCATGCCTTGTTTTTGCTATCATGTCATCGACGTAAACCTCAATCTCATTATGCATCATGTCATGGAAAAGGGCAACCATGGCTCATTGGTAAGTGGCTCCAGCGTTTCTAAGACCGAACGGCATTACCCGGTAATGGAACAATCCCCATGGTGTGGTGAAAGTGGTTTTCAACTTGTCATTCACATTCATCAGGATCCGATTGTACCCGAGAAACCATCCATGAATGAAAACAATTCAAACCTCGTGATCTTGTCAACAAGTACGTCGATATGCGGGAGGGGAAATCATCTTTAGGACTGGCCTTGTTCAAGTCTCGGTAATCGACACAAACCCGAATGCGGCCGTCTTTCTTCATGACAGGGACTATGTTAGCGACCCAATCGGAATATTCCGTAGTCTCAATGAATCCTACATCGAGAAGCTTTATGACCTCCTCTTTGATCTTCCGCACTAATTCCGGTCCGGCCCTCCTTGACTTTTGCACAACCAAGCTTAGCCAAAGAATCGATCGGCAAACAATGCTCAACGATGGAACGGTCAAGACCGGGCATATCTGCGTAAGACCAAGGCGAAAACGTCCCCGGTAATCCTTCAAGAGCCTAATCAGGCGTTCAGACACTTCCGAGGGAAAGGCTTGCCCCGATCTTAACTTCTTTAGGGTTTTCCGCATTGCGTAGGTTGACCGAGATAATTTGTTCACCGGTCGAGGGCTTGATCTCCTCATGTCGTTCGAAATCTTGACGAACTTCCTCATAATCTGGATCGAACTCATCTAGGTCGTATACTTCGAATCCACTAGGTTTCCCTCCTCATATATCCCCGAAACATAAAGTAACAAAATCGAAGAACAAACAAGGCTTAATCGCGGTGTGATTTTGAAGAACTTTATTTATTATTTATTATTTATTTTATTTTTTTATTTTTATTTTTCAAAACCGTGGGACATGAATTCTTGAAGAAGCCCAACCCTCGCTCTTACCATGATGACAAACTTGTTGGTCGTTGGTTATCGTCATCGGGTTGGTTTGGGATACTTCAACAAGATTCAAAAAACAGGACAATTTTATTGATATGAGATTACATCTTTTAGGAAAGAAAATCCAAGAGTGCAAGACATGAATAGAAATTCAAACGTGACCCAAAACCTAAAAGAAACGTAAAATGTCCCACATAGGGGATTGCACAAACATAAAGATGTTACTACGAATCTAAACCCTTCAATGGATCATCACACATGGCATTAATGAATGATTTGGAAGGTTTAAGCGTCAAGTAAGGTTCCTCCTCATGTGCTCCATCTTCAGGATATAGCAAAATGGTTACACCATCAAAACAACCGGCAATATCGAAGACCCTTCATCCTCTTCGCACTCTTACCGGCTCAACCGCAATACCTTGATCCTTCGGTATATCGGGGAACACAATCCCCAAGTCATCTTCAAGTCGGATCAGATTATCGTAGCCTCCGACCACTCCACTGATCGGAAAGTGGTATATAGAGGTGGGGGTAAAGGATCGCATGCCTGCTATCGCGACCCATTACGCCTTTTTTATGCCCACGCCTTGACATCCTAGACCGGTTGTGTGAGATTGGCCTTTAGGTTCAATTGGGGCGCGAATCCCTTGGCCATGTCGACCTAAACCCATACCGGGCTTAAAGCCATTGCCCACCATTATCTTGGCTACCATAAGAGACGTGGTTGAGATTTCGGGAACCGGCAAAGGACTTTCCGGTGATGCATGGATGGTGTGTACTATCTCAAAAGCGTGGTAGGAATCTTCTTCATCATGAGCTGGCTCGATGTAAGGGATGGCCGTTTCATGGAAAATCTGGTGATCTTCCTCTCCATGGACAATCACCAACTTCCGTTCGACCACGAATTTAATTTTCTCGATGAAGGCTCGATGGGACAGCTCCGGCATTATGAATCCAAGGTCGGCCTAGGAGAAGATTAAAGGCCGAAGGAATATCCAAGACACTGGAAGAGAATGTCAAACAAAGAAGGCCCGATCTCGAATCTCCAAGTTGATCTCGCCCAAAGACATCCTTCTTCACGCCATCAAATGAGCGGACGGAAGTTTTAGCCGTCTCGCAACCCGGCCAGGTCAATTCCCAGACGATTTAATGTGGCTAATGGGCAGATATTCAATGCTGACCCGTTGTCAATAAGTACCCGAGCTACGTGAGTTTGCTTGTGTTTGATCGTTATGTGCAAAGCTTTGTTATGACCCCGTCCTTCGAGCGGAATTTCATCATCGCGAATGCGACCTGATCCTTTAGAAGGATCGTCCCTACAAAGTTCTCTAGTTTGTCCCGTTCAATATTCTCGGGTACGTGAATTTCACCGAGTATCTTCATTAAGGACTCTCGATGCTTCTCGGATGATCGCAAAAGTTTAAGTAGGGATACTTGAGCTGGTGACTTCCGCAACCGGGTCGACAACGCTATACTCACTTGCCTTGATTACAGCCAAAAATTCATTAGCATCTTTCTCGGTGACTTGCTTAGTAGGTTGGTCATCGTTATAAGCACATCCCGATCTTGTTACCAGGGCAAGATCGTAGGACCAAGGAACCGCCTTGTCACCGTCATACGGAAAAGGCCAGGCGAGGCAATGACGATTCCAAGTTCATCATCCTCTGCATCTTCCAAGGCGGGCATATCTCGCCAACTCTAGGTCATTCTTGATCAAGTCGGTCACATGAGCATCTTCTCGCCCGAGACTCTCGAAGGGTCCCGGGTTGGGTCAAAGTCGCAAGCTCCCGATCCCGGGCCAATGACAATTTGGGATATAGTGGCTACTGTCCCACTGGACTTGCCCAAACTATGAATCCGTTCTTTACGAGACCGGAAACTTTTTCCTTCAACTGATTGAGTGGTATCAATTCACCAACCTTATAATATTCTGCCCGATCACAGCGTCGAGGACATCGGCTACTTCAACCTTAACAAAGACCAACATGTTTGATTCCTTGCCCGAATACAGCATTAACTTTACCGAATGATCCGCAAAGGATTATTCTCGACATTCGCCGTTTGTTGCCCTGGAACGAGAATGCCTTAGAATCGAGTAGATCTTGGATCCAATGCTTCAATAAGAAACAACCATCAGTGTCATGTCCAAACTCCCCACAATGGTAATCACATTTCTTCGACGGGTCGTATCTCGGCGAGCTCGTATTACTAGGTCGCAGAGGCCCGGAGGTCGATAAGCCTCTCTTACGTAGAACCGAGAGTACTTGTGACGGGGTTCCTGGTAGAGGGGTAAACCGTCGAGGGGACCGTAGATTCCCTCTTTGTCGTTGTGTGCCGAAATTAGCCTCTGTGATTAGAGTCAGTACGACGGCGTACGTGTCATGGGTTTTTGGGTAAGTCATGTTGACTGTGGGGCCGGTTCTTTATCTTTCCTTACTGCAAACCTCTTGGTTGTCGTGGCGGCATCACCGTACCAACCTTTCTTTATGCCGTTCTCGACTTCTTCAGCCATTGCGATGAGATGGCTGAATGACGTGGGCAGCGGATCCCAAAACTCGAGTTCTCACAACTTGCGGCGGGTGGAAACGAACAATTTCATGAGCTCCATTTCTGGTGGAACCGGTTTTAGTTGAGATGCTACGTTCCTCCACTTGGTGGCATACGCTTGATCGTTTCTCCTTTCTTCATCTCAAGCTGCTCAAGATCTTCTCCTGTGGTGAGCACGTCCAAGTTAAAGCTAAAATGTTTGACGAAAGCATTAGTTGCCTTCTCCCAATCATCCATCCGATAGATCTCGTAATCTGTATACCATCTCATGGCGGCTTCCTTTAAACTAGCTTCGGAAAGTCTCGAACCATTAGGGGGCCGTTGGTCGCATGCTTGTTCATTCTTGCACGATACATCCGGACGTCTTTGGACCGGGTTGGAAGTCCCATCATACTTCTCGAAATCGGGCATCTTGAACTTCTCCGGGTACGGTGACCTTTGAAAAGACAGACAGTGTCAATCGGGGTATGCTATGCGTTCCTTCCACCTCACGGATCCGCTGCTCCATTTGGGCCAACAACTTGGCCATTTCATCGGACGGTCCCATAGTCACAAGGCTGGCTTGGGAGATGAGAACGGTGATGGGGCGCTCGAGCTAGCGCCAGAATGACAACATCCTCTAGCGGCATGGTGTAACCAAGTATATGCTCGGTAGCCTTCTCGGGATTGCTTGCGGGAAGGGTCGGAGAGACGATGTTCGAGGTGTTGGACCGGCCGGGTGCTTAGCGAAGCAACGTAGCAGCCATCATCACGTTCCATCATCTCGGCTCATCATACCCTCAAACCTCCGGTTCATAGCCTCGAATTGCTCTCGCAGAACTTCCCGGATGCGTTGTTGATTTCAGCCTTGTCCGCCATTTTCTTAGCCACCGACCGGGTAATGTGCGGAGGATCCGTGATAAATTACCTTCAAAAGTAACTAGCCAAAATAAGTACAATGAACAAGAATAGCGAGCCGGTCCATGACGTCCCTCAAGACCCAACGAATGACGGTATGACAAAAAAAACTGAATCGAGGGCAATTTTCAATTTCGTTGGCATTTACGAAGAAATTCTTATTAATTCGTAACTTGATCAGAATGATGTAAACATTTATGAGATGATAGATGATACAACGATGAACGACTTTCGTGGTTCACGCTAAGACGGGTTTCGCATGGATCAATACAGTTTAATACTTTTTCCGAAAAACTTGACCTAAAAAACTGCTTCGTCGGATCCCCTTAAAAAGAACGAAAGACCTCTTAAAAATGCTATTCAAGATATGAAAGTTTGTAGGCTTCTAGTTAAAATACCATCATACAACTTTCATTTTTTGTGATTTACAAAATAACTCATTTTAATGGCAGTAATCAGCGAAATAAAATTGGTTCCAGAAAACTGTCAAAATTCCAGCTGACACTGTTCTCAAAGGAAAATCACTAATAAATGGAAAGTGCCTTGGATCAATCTCAAAAGTTTACACATGATAGCTCAAGATATGGTGAGAATTTTCCATTCAAACATTAAAATACAAAAATGACTAGAAGAAGCTCTAAAAACTAAGACCATGTAGAGAGGCCACCTAGAAATAGCAAAAACCAGAATACCATCCTAACAACGACCAAAAATTTGTAAATAAAGACTCTAGCTAGCTCGAGCTATAGACTTCGGGGGATAAGGCGAGCTTTGAGCTTCTTGTACTTTTCCTCGCTTTTCTTGGCTTCTTCCCTGGCTTTGACAAGCTTACGCTTGAGACGATTGACCTCGAATCGCTTCGTGTCTTGTATGGCGCTTGAGGAATAACCGGAAGCCACTCCTTCGGGATAACATGCCCTTGAATGTAGTTCACTTGAGGCATGATATGTCTTGACTTCCCCAATAAGAATTCCCTTGGGCAATACTAGCTTGGTTGGCCAAAGCACCTCTCCCACATAGCATGAGCAAGAGCGATATGTTCCTCAAATCTCCGGCTCCTCGGTCGAAGTCAATGCGAATCTCCACGCTTTTCGGACTCGGAGGAATCGACCGTACCACACCATATTGTCGAACTACCCTCATTGGATAATACTCCATAATGCCGAAACTCCCAAAAGAGGGACAGGTGTTCCATCTCGACTCGTAAACCCGGCCTCCTCCACTTTGAACCAAGGAGCATTCCATAGGAAAGTTACAGGACTTGGGTCTTGTAATAAAACAAGCCATTGGGAGTAATGATAATCGGGAACATGGTCTTGTTCATCTTTATATTTCAAAAGGGAGTACTCAAGTTCAGAAATTTTTGGGATTTCAAGAAGGTTTCCAAATTTGGAAAAGTGGGAAAGGAACCAAACTTGAAGAAGTTCGGGTGAAGCGCCAAATGCTTTATCTTGGCCTGTTTTGAATTTTGTAAGGCAAATGAGGGTTTCGCCAAAATGGCATTGACAAAATTTTTTCCATTGTTTACTTGTTGAGCAAAAGATGCAATCATGGGATCGATTGCATTTTGTTTATGCGGAAAAATGACCGAGCCAAGAATAGTAATATGAAAACCTTAGCTTTATTATATTCGAAGGGTGCTCTTGCAAAACAGGAATCCAAAAATGACAAGGAGCAACTTCCCCGGTTTGCTTTCAAAACAATAGCTACCTCATCTCGATTAACATTCAAATATTCAGATAGAACCAAGACCGGATCCTCTCCAATCGGCGGAGTAATCAACCCAGAATCAAGTGACTTTCTAAGTAGAATGCTATACTCTTCTAAAGTTGGAGTTAGCTCGTGCTTACCGAATATGAAAGTAGTGGGCATCGGGCTCCGAAATGCGCCAATGCACGAATGAGGCCAAATCGAAGTCGAATATGAATCAAAGGGAGCATTCGGCCAATGCGAAATCGGACTATCTCTCGACTACCCTCGGGCAATTCACGCCACCACCGCTTCGGTTGATCCTTCGCCGGAGCTATGACTCGAACCTCCCCATAGTATATAGCTCGAGATTATGACTCTCCTAAAGAATCGTCATGGACCGACCCAAAAATATAAATGAATAGGAGAAAAAAAAAGATTCAAGAGAATACCGCCTTTGAAGGCCCAAAGTAAACAGACACATAGACATGCGCATGAAAATGCTCGTGAGGTTCGATTTCTATCTATCATGGCTTGACAAAGGTGGAGCCCTAGGGATATCCAGACTAAACCACATCGGCTTGCGATTGAATCAAGATCTCCCGTAGACATCCGGCTCACCCAAGTAACGACCCACATCACACGGTGAATGATGGAGGTGTTAGCTCTTGGCACCGATTTGAAATAGTTCGGGACTCGAGAAGGGCGACTCGGGCCGGACGACGATGGCCGAAGTATCCCTAATCAAGTACCATCCTAAGCCTAGCCATTCGGGTTCAATGGCGGGTTGTGTGTGCTAAGTGTAAATGTAAAAACAGTAAAAACATGCGCGGCGGTTCATAGCATCCAACACTCCAATATAAACCATACACAATCTCCTTCAACCTACACAAAAATGTTAGAAAACACTCATCCCCTTATCACTCCAAGTCTGCAAAAACATTTAACACATAGGGATTAAAATTCAACCAAGATTGCCAAATTAAGAAAAAAATTTTCATGAAATTTTCTGGCCTAAGTCTTCTTTGACATCCTCGCCGGAGTCGCCAAGTGTCGCGACCTAAAAAATAAACAAGTTAGATTCCGGGCTAATGGATTATCGGGTTAATTAATTAACTAACCTAACTCGGACTCTCCCAAGTCCATACCAAGCCGCAGCTTAAGGTTCGAAAAATTAACATATAACGTGATTTGAATTTGGAGTCGCCATTAATCATTTTCGGTAGGTTGACTAGAAACCCAAATAAAATAGCGGGAGAAAACTATCTTATTTCTACGAACCGAGAGATTTTGAATTCGGAGACTTGATTACGCTAAATTACTCTAACGCCCTTTCGGTACCATTTTCTTAAAAAAAAATGATTTGATTTGGTAATTTACTTGAATTTCAAAGGTGCAGTTTTTTATTCTTTTTTTGTTTTTCTTCTTTTTTCTGAAAATGTAAAACATTGAGCTTTATGCGATATACATCATGGATGATTTAGAAAGAAAGAAAACGCGGCCAATCACGAGTATTTACAAAAATAAATTAACATGTAATAATACTAAACTTTGGAACACGTGGCATGTCTAAAATAAACAATCAAATATTCAATTCAAATGATTACATCTTTGTAGATCAAGATGGAGACGATTACCTTCTATTACACAAAATCTTACTCACGTACACGTTATAGTTTCTTTCAAGATCTCGGAGCTTAAAGAACGTGGATGTCGTCGAAAATGGCAAGCGATAACGTTGTTGGGTGGCGAGAGGCGAAGTATGTATCGGGACTCGTCGAAGATGATGCTCGACCAAAGCTCTTTTCTCTCACTCTCAAATTTTCTTTTCTGGTTTCTTCTCAAGGACTATCTCAATTCTTTTCTCCTCAAAAATTCTCTCAATTCTCTCCTACTCCCCAAAAAAAACTCCTCTCTCTTCAAGAACTCTTATTCTTTTATAGGCAAAGTTCTTCATCCTTCATTCTTCATCTTCATTTCCTCACCTTCCATTTTCATCTTCCTTTCTTCATCTTCATCTTCTTTTCTTCATCTTCATTTCCTCACCTTCCATTTTCATCTTCTTTTCTCCATCTTCATCTTCTCTTCTTCATCTTCATCTTCTCTTCTTCACCTTCATTTCTCCATCTTCCATTTTCATCTTCTCTTCTTCATCTTCATCTTCCTTTCTTCATCTTCTCTTCTTCATCTTCCTTTCACCATCTTCCTTTCCCCATCTTCTTTTGGTATTTGCAATGCAGTCCCCGAAGTTTCAAGTATTTTCAATACGATCCCCCGAAGTTCGAGTATTTGCAATACGATCCCACCGAGAAAATATTTCTTTCAAACCCAAATCTTCTTGGTGCATTTTTCCACCCCATGCCTAGTCCAGGACCCTGTTAAATTAAGCTCAAATTATATGCCAATACTAAATGAATATGTGAGATGATTTTTGTTTAGAACTAAAATTAGTTCTAATTTTTATGCAAAATATATATATATATATTAGTCAAAATTTAGGCGTCAACAACGAGACAATCGTTCTCGTTAAAAACAATATGGGAGAATATTTTACTTTTGCGGCCTTGTCGCGACCTTATTGCTAAGAGTTGCCACTAGTGGACTATTAGTCAATTAGAAACTCAAGTAAAATGTGAGAGAGCATTTTATTTTTGCGAATCAGAGATTCATGGATTCATGGATTTGGTCATGCTAGATAAAATCTAACGCCCTTTTTGTTGTTCTCCCTTTATTTGATTTTTTTTTTTTTTTTGCAAACAGTCTGAATCAATTTCATCCCAAGGCCACTATCTCGCGAGGCGTAATTATGCGAGTGTGCAATCAAGTGAAGTAACGCCCAATAATCAAAGCAGTAAACAGATGGTAGAAATATGGCCAAAACCATCGATGTGTTAAGCAAAACAAAAGCTAGGCTCCATTGTCATCCAATGGGCCAAGTGTTCATCAAAATTATAACTCAAAACCAAACAATGCATACATGGCCTAGGCATGATTTTTAAATGCAATGTCCGTAAATTTTTATGGAATTTTTCTTGTTTAAAATAAGCATGACTTAAAATAAAAGCTATGACTATATAAGTTCTAAATTTAACGCGATTGGTATATTAATAAATACACTAGGTTTCACAAAAAATGCTTTGATGACCTAACATGACATACGAGATGACATGCATACTAAATTATCAATAAATTGAAGTGAAACTTATAAGCAATTCTAATGACATAAAATAGGATCAATTAACCATGTAAGACTTTTTGTTTTTTGTGTTTGTAAAATATAAGATTTTTTGTGTTTAGTATAGAGTGTAAAATATAAGTATTATAGAGTAGATATAAAACAATATCTTAGGAGTATCTCCAATATTACAAATAGAGCTAATAGTTCAAAAAGATGAAGATAAGAAGACTCCACATGATGGCCAATACATTATTTATTTGTAAAGGTCTAAACACATGATGCCAATACATTATTTATCAAAGGTCTAAACGATGTGGCTTTATTTGTTGGGGCTAGCATTATCACCTAGTGGGGGTGAATAGGTGATTTCAATGAACTATAAAAAAAATAATTAAAATAAAACAGAGCTCAAAGCTTAGCTCGGATGATGATTGCTAACAAGATCCGAGGTGTTCTTAAATGCAATTGCGTGCACAATTTAACTATCACAATATAATAACAAAAAGTTTAAAGAGATAGAAAATTTGCACATAGAGTTTATAGTGGTTTGGTTTTGTTCAAGCCAACGTCCATTTCTTCACGCTGATAGTCAATTGGCTGGATTCCACTAGTGAATATCTCAAAGGTTACAATACGGTGACAATTCCCAAGTCAATAGATTTCCCGTCTAATACTCTCTCACTTGGATGTGAACCTCTAAATATTACAATGTTAGGATGAAGAACATATGGATGATGTTAAGCTCTCTTAATCTTAAAATTTAAGATCCTACTCTCTCTTTTTTTTTTTTTTTTGCTCTTCAGCCTTGAGGTCTCCTTTTTATACTCCTCCATCTCCAACTATCCATTGCAAGATCTCTAGAGGATCGCTCTCCAAACTTCCCATTTGGATGAGACTGTATATAAAAGATTTCGTAGCCATTGAGGTTGACAAAGGAAAGAATCTATCATTAGATCAAATCGCCCATACAATTATGATTCTTGGTTTCCATAGATAGAGTTCGTCATTAGATGAGTCATCATCATCTTCCTTAATCCACGTCTTTGATTGATCTTCAAGATTAAAAATCTCTAAGAATGATCCAGCTTGATTTGCTAGCTGTCGTGATGATATATATCTCAATTAAATCATCTCTAATACATATCATGATATTTTGGTCATTGCATACTTCCTTAGAGCTTGAGCTACTTAACAATGTCTAAGCTCCTCGCACAACATCTAATCCCCTCCAATAACAACTGCTCAATGTTTGAGCTCCTTGCACAATGTCTCTCAATCAACGCTCCTCAATCAACGTCTCAGAGCTCTTTCGGCGCGTCTAAGACCTTCAAATGCAATATCCATAACTTCACTTGAACTTCCATCGTCTGGTCCCTCCAAGCATATTGACAATTATGGCTCTACCTCGTTGTTCACATATCAAAGGTCCCTCCAAGCTTTACCAAACTTCACGTTCTAAGCTTGTTCACCTTTTACTCAAGTACTTCCAGCTTGTATACACCTTTATGCCTAATGCCTTATTCACTATTGATGGAGAACTCATAACCTTCGGATGTTACGGTAAGACAATATCTGCATAGTGGCTTGTGCACTTTTGTCATAATCAAAAAGCGCTAATGATGGAAGGAATTTCCCATAGAGAATATAACAATGCATTTCATGTTCTTCTACAAATTATAAGGCATGTAACACAATCTTTAGTTGCTTCGTCAAACATAAAGGATATGCAATGTAGCTCATGTTCCGAATCAATAAAAAAGGTTAGCAAGTGTCATTCAAAACTTGTATCCTTTGTTCTCATTAGTAGGTTCAATTTCGAACCTCAGAACATGTACTTGCAAATATCTATAGTATTCATATTTTGTATTTACAAATATTTTCACCATATTTGGTACTGCAAGAAGCACATAGTTAGCAAGCAAATTATAACAATATGATCTAGTATCTCTCATAACTTTCTATTCTTGCAAGTCATTATCTCCCCCCTTTGTATAAAGCAATATAAGAAGTATATAAATAAGCAGATAACAATCTCTCCTCGTTTTTGTAATCAGCACAAGCATAATGATTAAGCTAATATATTTGTAGAATCAAAATCAAGCCAATATAGATAGAATAGTTCTTGTGCAATATTATGTATGTCATTGAACATATATCAATGAGCACAGATGAATTTCACTTCCTTTTTATCATAACAAAACAATAATATAGATTTGAGATTTCTTAATGACAAAAAGTAAGGAAATTGAAAAATATACTAACCGGATTATGTAGAACTTAACAAGTTCTAACAAACATTTACCTTTTCTTCTATCATAAAAAAAAAATCAAGATCGGGCAGAAATTTACTAAAGTTTAGCAGGATTTTCAGTTACTCCCCCTCAATTTGTTGCTTCTTTGAATAATTCTCCCCTTGAGTTTGATGAGGAAATTTTGTGTTTCTTCCGAGAGTCCCCTTGAGTCCGAACAACTTCTGGAATGATGTTCAGATGCTGATTTATGTTCAGTAGAAAACACTAGGCTTCTAGTCAAACTTAACATTTGTTGCTCATGAAATTTGAGAGAGAAGATCTTCTTCAATCAAGCTCATTTCGAATGCAATCTGCATAAGCTCAACAACTTTTTTGGCTAATTTGCCATTAAAGATATAATATCTCACATATATAACGCCTTTGCTTTCAAATAAATTAAATAGCAGCTATAAGAATATCAAACATTTGAATTCGAAGTTACTTAACCTTTCATCCAATCCATTAAAGATTTGCTCAAAATATTCCGAGATGCCATCAGAAAATTTGTGAGAATTTTGCGCAAAGAGAAGAACTTTCGATCCTTCCTTCAAATTAGTGATCAAACTTAGCATACGTATCAACCAAGTATATAGTTTCAAGTGTACCATTGATTAAGATATGATCCTCCTCAATTTTCGCTTGAGATATTCCGTTGATTGCATCATGATTTGTGTAGATTTATAATCAATGTTTCTTTCTAGAATTTCCTGCAATAAACTTGTATCTCTTTTGGTATCCACGTACATGGATCCTTTCCTATACGTTAGAGCAAAATAGATAGGAAATCTTCAAGGATACGTAAAAATTCTTCCACGATCTTATCATATAAAGAAAGATAATCATGCTAATAACGTGCCTAATCAAATAATGTCTCGTAAAAATATTTTCCTTTGTAGCACATGACAAAATTAAAGACCATAGAATCAATCCAATTGTCTAAATTATTTCTTTACTAAATAGGATATCAATCATTCGTTTTTTTTCATCTCAAGATCCACGAAAATGAATTTAGACTTTTATTGCAAAAAAAGGCACTTTTAGCATAAACAACAACGTAAAAGATAAAAACATGCCATATAACATCTAGATCAAATTAACATGGCTAAAGATTATTTCTCAATTCATCTTGAGAGACCATTTAAGGAAAGAGTATCATATCATTTGAAAAGATTCACACAATGCAATGCATGACAAGATCAGAGAGTTTCAATCAATTCAAATTATCTCTAAGCAGGATATTTTCAATAAATAGATACCATCTCACAAACTACCAAAATGCATCACACAATTTTAAAAGATATTTTCTGCACGACTAATTTGAAATTATAGAACACGCCAAAGAAGATCAAATACATGGAAATTTGTAGATATGTAAAAGTATATACTCAAAGAAATTTGAAATACAACTACATATCTTACAATTTTTCTCTTTATTCCATGCAAGAAAAATAATCTCAACTTTTCTTTGGTACCCAAATGAATTTGGGTCCATTCACATTAAAGCATTTCTCAAAATTCCAAACAATCTCGTTGGATTGTCTCCAGCCTTTTGAACATTCTTGGTTGAGAATATTTGAATCCCCAAAGTTTGAACATTTACAAGAGTTTCGGCCAACAAGTTTTGTAAAATTCTTTCGTAAATGATTTTTGAAAATCTTATTTGAATACTTACGATTTAATCTTTCCTTAAAATTTGGAGAACCATTTTTATCAAACTCTTCTATTCAAAATTAAGTCCAGATTCATATGGATTTTGCATAGAAAGAATATGTTATGAAGATTTGGACCAAAAGAAAACTTTTGAGAAATATTTGAAATCTCTTCTTTGAAAGAATCATTTTTTTTTCAAGCAAATCTCGTTTTTCCTTGATTTTAGAAATTTCTTTGTTCAACACAACAATGTTTTCTCCATTTAAAAGAATATATTGCCTCAACTTCACATTCTCTTTTTTCAACTCCAAAATTTTCTTTAAAGAAGATTTTTACTCTAAGCACAATTCATCAATATATTTCAAAATTTCAAAATGATTTATCTTGATTTCTTCTTCTGAATACAAGTTTACCTTTAAACATTGGTTTTCTTGCTCACTAATTTCATCATCGCTAGATTCGAGCCCCGTGTCGCTCCACATCTCAGCTTTTAGAGCTTTATTTGTCTTTTCAAATTTTCCTTTCCTTTTCTTGAACAAAGGGCGGTCGGGTTTTATGTGACCCCTTTTCCTACACTGAAAACATATTATATTCTTACTTTTATTGTCATCTCTATTCTTGTAAGGTCTCGTTTCTTCAGATTTCTTTGTTGGCATCTTCTCTTTGGAGTTTCTCCTTTTCCTCACAAGATTTTGAAATCTTTTGATCAACAACTCCATCTCCTCATCATTGTCTTCATCTAATGACATTCAATCATCTACATCATCAATGTTAGTTTTCAAAACAATATATTTCTTACCTTCGGGATCTTCTTCATTTATACGTTCCTCTTCATATGATTGAAGAGTTCCGATGAGTTCATCAACGGATATTGGACTGATCCTCTAAGTTTCGGAATGGATGTTTTGACATGATTCCATTCCTTCGAGAGTCCCCTCGGAAGTTTGTTGACCTTTATTGGTTCGGACACCGGTTGTCCTTGATAAGTAAGTCCATTCACTATTATAGTGAATCTATCGAACATGTCCTTGACTGATTCATCTTGCTTCATCTTGAAGGATTCATATTGACCAAGAAGAATGTTAATTTTGGTTTCTTTAACTCTGTCTATTCCTTCGTATGTCACATAAAGCTTATCCCATATTGCTTTTGCGGAAGGACAATTTGCAACACGTTTATATTCAGTCGGAGATAATGCACAATAAAATGAATAAATAACTTTAGCATCTAGAGCATCTCTTTTGGTCAATTCCATCACAAAAGAGGAACAACGAGGAACATTGGTATTGTTGTTGTTGTTTCATGCATTTGTATTTCAACCATCGGACGTATTAGCATTAGGGTCGACTCCTCTTTGTATGACGTCCCATATTTGAGTGTTTTGGCATCTAATGAAGGCCTTGAATTTATATTTCCAATCATTGTATTTCATTCCATCAAAATAAGGAGGCCTGATAGTGCTTCCTCCTTCAACCCAACCTAATGTGATAAAAGTTAGCCATAATAGATCGTTAACTTAGAAGTAAAAACACTTCAAATAATGAGCACATTGCTCTGGTACCAATCATTGAGGCTAGCGTTATTACCTAGAGGGGGCGAATATGTGATTTCAATGAACTATAGAAATCAATGCTGAATTAAAACAGATGAGCTCAAAACTTAGCTCGGATGATGATTGTTAACAAAATCCGAAGTGTTCTTATATGCGATGGTTTGCACAATTCAACTATCACAATATAATATCAAGGAGTTTAAGGGATAGAGAATTTACACACAGAGCTTATAGTAGTTCGGCTTCGTTCAAGCCTACATCCATTTCTTTACGCCGAGAGCTCATCGGCTGGATTTCACTAGTGAATATCTCAAAGGTTACAATACGGTGACTATTCTTGAGTCAATAAACTTTCCGTCTAATACTCTCTCACTTGGATGTGAACCTCTAAGTATTATAATGTTTGAATCAAGAATATATGAAGGATGTGAAGCTCTCTTGATATTGGAATTTAAGATCCTACTCTCTTTTTTTTGCTCTTCAACCTTGAGGTCTCTTTTTATACTTCTCTATCTCCAACTGCCCATTGCAAGATATCTAAAGGATCGCTATCCAAATTTCCCTTTTGGACGAGATTATATACAAAGGATTTCGTAGCCGTTGAGATTGACAAATAAAAGAATTTCCCATTAGATCAAATCACCCATACAATTATGATCTTAGGTTTCCATAGATAGAGTTCTTTATTAGGTGAGTCATCGTTGTCTTCCTTAATCCACGTCTTTGATTGATCTTTAAGATTGAGAATCTTCAATAATGATCCAGCTTGATTTGTCAACCATTGTGATGATATATATCTCAATGAAATCATCTCGAATATATATCATGATATTCGATCGTTGCATACTTCCTCGGAGCTTGAGCTACGTAATAATGTCTCGAGCTCCTTGCATGACGTACAACATATGAGCTCCTCCCACAACATCTCGAGCTCCTTACATAGTATTTGAGCTCCTCAAACAACATCTCGAGCTCTTTTAGCGGCGTCTAAGACCATCGATGCCATATCCAAAACTTCACTTGAACTTCCATCTTCTAGTCCCTCCTAGCATAGTGACAATTACGGCTTTACCTCGCTGTTCACCTATCCAAGGTCCCTCCAAGCTTTACCAAACTTCCAGTTCTAGGCTTGTTCACGTTCTACTCAAGTACTTCTAGCTTGTAGACAACTCTATGCCCAATGCCTTATTCACCATTGATGGAGATCTCATAACCTTTAGACGTTACGGTAAGATAATACTTGCATAGTGGCTTGTGCATTTTTCATTTGGTTCTACTCAACTAGCAAATGCAATAGTAACTTTTGATTATTTTGTCATTTTCAAAACATCATAAGAGATTTTCCTTAACATTATTACTATTAAAATACTTCTAATATGCAAATGTAATTTAATAAAATTCTTTATTAGGATTCGGGTTGATCCTTAATTTTCTTATGCAATAAATAACTAAATGAATCATCAAAATTTATATAATGACATCCATTATTGAACGTAAATTTCTAAATCTATTTTAATTTTGCCAATTCAATTGTAAACATTTTTTTCGATTCAATCCTAAATCTTTTACAATTATGCGAAGTCGATCTATCTGGCGAATTTTGGATGATCAGCGGCGACATGGACGCCGGCCAGCAACCTAATTTATTTTTAAATTTTTTATTTTTTATTTTTATTTTCTGTTTAAATTTTTTCTTTACTTTTTCTTTTAACCTTTTCTTCTTCCCACTCCTTCCTCAGCCAACTAGCGAGGGATACCTCGCCCTGGCCATGGCAAGGCCGAGCCTTGCCGTGGCCGCGCGAGACCAATCCTTGCTAGCCCAGATCTAGCAAGGGTTGAACTTGCCGTCTTCAGGTGAAGTCAGCCAAAACTCACCCAGCCTCGACCTTCACTGGACGAGAAAGGATGTTCAACCATGGGATCTCGGAGCCGGCAAGGAGTGGGGGTGTTTCAGGGTATTCAACCACGGTATCTCGGAGGCGTTGATGGGGGAGATGAAGGCGTTGGCGAGGTCGCTGCGCGATCTTACCACGGAGGTGAAGAAGAAGAGCGAGGACCAGGTGATGGAAGGGAGAGGGTACGTGGAGCCCTCCAAGGCGAATCGTCTGTACGAGGCTCTGGGGTTTTACGACATGGGCTCTGCTGGAGCTCTGGATATGTTTTGTTGCCGGTTGAATGCTTCACCTCATCAGAGGCTCGATCTTTGTCTCTTGCGCTTGTGATTTTTCCAGTTGACTAAGAACTTGAATCTCAAGTCAAATTCCGGCGGCTACTGGCGTGAGGGAGGAGTGGGAAGAAGAAAATGTAGAAAGGAACGAAAAATGAGAAAGAAAATAAAAAATTCAAAAGAGTATTAAAATATTAGGTTGCCGGCTGGCCGACATCCACGTCACGGCTAAAATTTGCCGGATGGCTGAACCGACTATAATTGCAAAAGGTTTAATATTAAATCGACAAAAAAAATATTTAAATCTAAATTGACATAATTACAATAAGTTTAGAACTTTTTAGGTAATTTTTTCATTTAGTAATCATACATCATATTATCCTTGAAGAAATTGATCTTAAACTTAGGTCATCAGTCGACGGGATCGGCTCCATTTTATGGAGTATGTTCTAGGACCGTGAACGTTAAATAACAGAAAGCGAGCTTAAAGTTAATCATCACATAAACAGAAGTTCTTCTTTTCTATCTTTTGTTACTAGTCTCAACAATTACCTCAGTCACATGACTAATCGTGTGAAAACCGACACAAAGCTAGTTGTCAATGTCTCAACTGCATGGACCCCAAAAAAAAAACAAAAACAAAACTTCAATCGCACGGATTCGATAGAGTCAAAGTCAAACAAATTGCACTCCGTCAGTCCTCTCCATGCCTTAAAATCCACTGAAAATGAGGTCTCTAGTCCCGATGCAGCTAGCACATGACCACGCCTCTTTACGCCTCCACAATTTGACCCCATTCATGAGATTCAAAAGCATAGAGAAAAGTGTCTGAAAAACTCTTAAATCTAATTGTAGGTGTACAATTGAATCTTAAAATTTTTAATTATATCAATTTAATCATAATTTTTTTGGAATTTGTGTCAATTGAGTCCAACCGGTTAATTTTAACCGAAAATCGTAGATGTGGATGCCGATCGTCTTACATGCTATGTAAGACTAAGTTGACATAAATGTAAACGGTTTATAATTAAATTGTTATGATTATAATAGGTTTAGGACTTTTTTTTTACACTTTTTCCCAAAAGCACATGCATGGCCCAAAAAATATTCAAACGCCTATAAAAGA
Source organism: Rhodamnia rubescens (assembly GCA_021437795.1). NCBI lineage: Eukaryota > Viridiplantae > Streptophyta > Magnoliopsida > Myrtales > Myrtaceae > Rhodamnia > Rhodamnia rubescens. The sequence continues at coordinate 2,033,663 of JAILYA010000031.1, read as the reverse complement.
GACCCACCATTCCAAAACATCAAAACCATCTTCTTCCACTTTGCATCCATGGCCTCTTCTAGTAATTTGGTTTTCCTTTCCTTCTTCCTGTTCCTCACGATTTCACAAGCGCAAGCCAAAGCTTTTCAACCCAAAGCCCTCCTTCTTCCTGTGACCAAGGACTCCTCGTTGCTCCAGTACACCACCCAAATCAAGCAAAGAACCCCTCTTGTGCCCATTAAGCTGACCATCGACGTTGGAGGCCGATTCATGTGGGTGGATTGTGAGAAGGGTTATGTTTCCTCTTCATATAGGCCCGTCCCTTGCGACTCCAAAATCTGTAAGATCTCGCGATCTGGGGCTTGTCTAGTTGTATGTCCCGCTCCACCTGGACCAGGATGCAACAACAACACTTGCTACCACTTACTTTACAATCCGCTCACCGACACCATCAACAGCGGCGTGATGGCAGCCGATGCCGTGTTGGTTCAGTCCACTGATGGGAGAAGCGCCGGGCCCCTGGTTTCTGTCCCGGGGCTGTTCTTTGCTTGCGGCACTCATTCGCTTCTCAAAGGCCTCTCTAGTGGGGCTAAGGTATGACAGACTACAATTAACAGGCCATACAACAGTTGAAGTACTTTCCTAGATTCAGTCCAACTCGGCCCGTCTCAATAGCATGTTAGGATAGTGATGGCCGGATCTGGACCGCGCATGATGAGCAAGGTGGTAATGGTTTTTTCATAAGTTGTAGTCATACGGGAAAAATGACACCATCACATTTTGTTCGACAATGACATTATCCAGATATGTCATCCAGAGAAATTACTTGTTCCATCAGACAATTGAAGTACGTTGTGCAGTCTATGTCGATTGATATCATGGCTAAGATATATGCTAACTCGGACATAACAATGTTTTGCTCAGGGGATTGCTGGACTCGGAAGATCGCTAGTTTCCCTCCCTTCGCTGTTTGCTTCGGCTTTCAAATTCCCACGTATCTTTGCGATGTGCTTGAGCTCCTCCTCGCAATCAAATGGAGTCATCATCTTTGGCGACGGACCATACGAATTCCAATTTAAGAAAGAGGTCTCTAGTTCCCTCATGTACACTCCCCTAATACTCAACCCAAAAGCCACGGCGGGAAAGTACTCCGAGGACCCTTCGACCGACTACTTCATCCGTCTCACCTCCATCAAGATCAATGGGCAAGCAGTCCAGCTCAATGATTCACTATTGAACATCAACAAGGAAGGCAATGGGGGAACGAAGATCAGCACTGTTAATCCATACACCATGATGGAGAGGTCGATCTTCAAGGCTGTCCTTAAAATGTTCATGGAAGAAACCAAAGGCATGACTAGGGTTGCTAGTGTTAAGCCTTTCGAGTACTGCATAAGCTCCAAGAACCTGGGGAGTACAAGAGTCGGACCGCCTGTGCCTGCCATCGATCTGGTATTGCATGATGAGAGTGTGTCTTGGAGGATCTTCGGAATGAATTCTATGGTGCAAGTGAAGGACGACGTCTTGTGCTTGGGGTTTGTCGATGGCGGCTTCAACCCGAGAACTTCTGTGGTCATCGGAGGGCACCAATTGGAGGACAATCTCCTGCAATTCGATCTCGTGAAACGGAGGTTGGGATTCAGCTCCTCGCTCTTGTTCATGCAAACCACATGTGCCAACTTCAACTTTACTTCTTCTGTTTAAAGAAGTGGAGACTTTACTAGCATTCCGTTATCGAGCTCGATTTTTCACCGTTTACTGGTATCTTTGGTTTCTCATACTGTTATTCCTAAAGTGGATTATCTTTGATTGTCAAAATAAAAAAGGTGGATTATCTCTGGTTCTGCAATGTGATTAAAAATGGTCTTTCCTTTATCTTGAAGAGATGGTTTTTATAACATAACACATGCAGCATCAATATGACATCCAAATTTACATCGGTTTCTCCAAAAATGCAACTTGACTCCAGCCTAGTGGACGAACCTTAACATCTTGAAAAACATTAATGCAAGCTTGCACCACAATTGGCCACGTGTCACTTTGCAGTTGTACTACAAGAAGTTTGACTTTTAATGACAATTATGTCGTGTTTTAGCAGCGATTGCAATCACCACTAAGACTATGCTTGGTCGTTTAGATTTTTAGCTGGGATTTGACTGAATAGCGTAAGATTTTAAAAAAAGATTAAGAGATTTTGTTGTATCCTATCTTGTTTGGTGAATAAAACCGGATATTTTCATGTCGTATCTTGTCTATCGTTTAGTATGAACAATATATTTATATAAATGAATTGATAGAGATGGTAAGAATCTCTCATGATTAAATGCTAAAGAAATCTCAAATGCACAAAAGCTAATAACCTCTATCGTTCAATTCACAAGTATTGTGAAATTTAGATCTTGAAGAGAAAAATAGCTCATTATAACATTCTAGAGCCACAGCTCAACAATGACAAGAAATGTAGATGGGCTATAATGACTACGATGAGGTAAATCATTCAAAGTGCCAAATCTAGTAAAAGAGAGAAACCATTTTTCCCCTTTGCGATTTCCAAAAATATAGTGCTTTGGCTCTCTCCATTTTTCATGAAACTTCAACGTGAACCACAGAGTTATCAAAAGATCCATTTCAAATTTGAATTTGTTCATTAAAGTTGGATTTCTTCTACTTCGTTTTTATAAACTTATTTGTCAATTATTTTCCCTCTCTTTGTTTTCATTTTTGTTTAATTTCCTCCATCATTCCTTATATATATGTAATGAAAATATAAAATACATAATAAATATAGATACAGAACATATATAAATACATATATGTATAGGGTGACAAGAAATTACATAATCTCCTATTATTTAGCAACATTTTACAAGAAGTTACATATTAGAAAATATTGTTACTAGGCGCTTAAATGTCAATGTTGTAGGGGCTAGCATTATCACCTAGAGAGGGGTGAATAGGTGATTTCAATGAACTTTAAAAATCAATGGGGAATTAAAACGGATAAGCTCGGAGCTTAGTTTAGATGATGATCGCTAACAAGATCCGAGGTGTTCTTAGATGCAGCTGCATGCACAATTCAATTATCACAATATAATAACAAAGAGTTTAAGAGATAGAGAATTTGTACATAGAGTTTATAGTGATTCGGCTTTGTTCAAGCATACGTCCACTTCTTCAAGCTAACAGACAATCGGCTAGATTCCACTTGTGAATATCTCGGAGGTTACAACACGATGACAATTCCCGAGTCAATAGGCTTCCCGTCTAATACTCTCTCACTTGGATGTGAAAAATATTACAGTGTTTGGATCAATAATATATGAAGGATGTGAATCTCTCTTGATCTTGAAATTTAATATCCTACTCTATTGTCTTCACTCTTCGGTCTTGAGGTCTCTTTTTATACTCCTCCATCCCCAACTGCCCATTGCAAGATTTCCAGTGGATCACTCTCCAAACTTCCCATTTGGACGAGATTATATACAAAGGATTTCCTAGCCATTGACGTCGACAAAGAAAAGAACCCCCATTAGATCCAATCGCCTATACAATTATGATCTTGGGTTTCCATAGATAGAGTTCTTTAATAGGTGAGTCATCCTCGTCTCTCTTGATCCACGTCCTTGATTGATCTTCAAGATTGAGAATCTTTAAGAACGATCCGGCTTGATTTGCTAGCCGTTGTGATGATATATAATCTCAATTAAATCATCTCGAATATATATCATACTATTATGGTAATTGCGTATGAAATACTTTGTCAAAACTTGAATTACGTAACAACGTCCGAGCTCCTCGCACAACGTCTCGAGCTCCCCGCTCAACATCTCAGAGCTTCTTGCACAATATCCCGAGCTCCTCAAACAACGTTTGAGCTCTTTCAACAGCGTTTGAGACCTTCGGATGCAATATCCAAACCTTCAAGTGCAATATCCATAACTTCACTTGAGCTTCCATCTTTTAATCCCTCCAAGCGTATTGGCCATCACGGCTCTATCCGATTATTCACCTATCAACGTCCCTCCAAGCATTACCAAACTTTTCGTTATAGGCTTGTTCACCTTCTACGCAAGGTGCCTCCAGCTTGTAAACACCTCTACACCCAATGCTTTGTTCACCATTGTTGGAGAACTCATAACCTTTAGACGTTCCAATAAGACAAAATCCGTATAGTGGCTTGTGCATCTTTCACCTAGTTCTATTCAACCAAGAAATGCATTAATAGCCTTTGATTATTTTGTTATCATCAAAACATCGTAAGAGATTTTCCCATACAAATGTCACCGACTCAATCCCAATAAAGTTCTTGTCGATAACCGATGTGTTGAAAAATTATGTTACGATTTTGAAGGAAACGAAACTATTATACTTTGTTGAAAAGACTTTGTAAAATTCTTTGAGGAAATTCTACAAATATATCATTACATCTTATACGTAAGTTGATCTTCAATTAATCGTTATTGTTGTCATAAACTTACTTAGAAATGTTTATCGGGAAAATATCCCTCGTTAACGGTCAATAATCTAGTTTAGTATTTCGTTCCTAAGTTATATTGATTGACCAATAATTTAAAAGATATTCTTGTGACATTCCATGCGAGTAATCTTGATTGATCGAGAATCACCCCGTAGATAATTTTGCTTTATTAGAAGCTTGATATATAGGTTCAAGGATTTATTGTATAGGGGCGAACAAATCCTCTCAAATCTCTAATATCTTCAATCTAAAAGGGTACGTGATTCTTATTCATCAATCTATAAATGGCTAGTTTGAAGATTGATCCTCGGTGTGATTCTATCTAGCGGGAAGCTTGGGTGACGAGGAGTATACGGGGAGGACAAGATTAGAGAGAGAGAGAGAGAGAGAGAGAGAGAAAAGAGAGAGAGAGAGAGAGAGATCATCATCATTATCTCAAGAGAGCTATAGATATTGTCGACTTGAGCTTAAGTGAGATCTAGTGAGAGGCGTAATACGAGTTCAACCGTGTAGAGTGAGATAGCTTTAGCGAAGCCGCACTTGCTTCGTTGGGAGTGTTTGTGATCAAACAATCACATCTATCTCGTAATCTCTCATTTTGATTACTTAGTGGAATCCAACAAGTTTTAGACTAATGGATTATCAGGTTAATTTTAAAGACAAACCTAATACTGACTCTCCCAAGCCCAACCAAATCGCAACTTTGGTTAATTAAAATGATTTTAACTTTGGAGTCGCCACTAACCATTTTAGGCGGAGTTGATTAGAAACCTAAATAAAAATAGCGGGAGGACTATTTTTATTCCTACGAACCAGAAATTGTGGATTCGGGGACTTGATTACATTAACTAATTAAAGCTAATGCCCTTTCGGTACTTTAATTCAATGAGATATCCTACGTCGGCAAACCAAGCTTGATTGAATTCACTTTAAGTTCAAACGAGGTGTTTTTGTATTTTCACTTTTTTAGATGATTGCATGAATGACATGGATACAATGATATGAAAATATCTAAATGACAGGATGTAATGTAAACACGCAATGATATAGCGATATAAGAAAATAAGAATATGCTAAATGACGTGCAAAACAATATCATGACAAAACTAACTTATATGAACAAAATGTGATGGCAAGAATATGCAATACCCAAAGACTATGATGAGCTACAAAACTCACCACATTCGAACATAATATGTAAACATGAGATATGCAAAAATACCATGACATAACAATGACTTAATGACAATCGAATATGGCATGGCGAACAATGATAGGTAACATGGGAGCATGCGTCATGACCGAAAAAATGTAATATGCAAAAACACGACGCAACAAATTATGCATAATGAGAAAGAGATGACATGTAATAATCGAAAACATGGTGGGACCGAAAAATATAGCATTCAAGAGCGTGGAATGCAAAGATAACGCATGCGGATGACATGGTATAATGATAGGCAAATATGACATGATAAAACGCAATGCGACATGAACATGCAAATTATGGGACATGAAAATGTTGTGGTCTTCAAAAAGGAAAAAAAAATGGATGAGGGACTAAATGGTAATCGAAAATATGAATGACGTTAGATAATGCAAGATCATGAATGAGCAGATTTTTTATCTTATCTTTTTTTATATTTTCAGCAATAAAAGATGCGTGAAATAAAAGATATGCAGGAAATCACGTAAGACAACATGAGATATGACAAGATGTGCAATGAAATATGCAAAATATACATGAGATCAAAGATATGTATGATATGCGAATGATATTTATAAATAAAAAAAAGAATGCAATATTAGGGATACTCGAGAATATGTATTGTGGATCCGCAAAACATAACATGAAGATATGCATAAGGCAATATGAGATATGCAACGAAATATATTTTTTTGTATTTTTTTTTTGTGAATAAGATGAGAAATGCATGAAATCAAAGATATGCATGGCATTTTGAAAATATGAAATGCAAAATGTCATACTCGAAAATATGTAATGAATGTGCAAGACATGCAGACATGATAATTCGAACCACGCGTAAGGATATGCCAAATTTTTTGAGATTTTTTTATCCTCCTTTAGATGCAATTTTCGACTAGATTAGAAATATCCTTAATTTGATTCTCTTGATTTAAATTTTCAAGATAAACTTAATGGGACAAAGTTTTTAAGAAACCTCATCTTCCTAAAGATTTAATCAAACATGGTTTCTAAGAAACCATATCTCACTAAATTTTTTTAGGATTTTCTTTTAAGTTTATTAGGAAATTTAAATCAAACCGGATATCAATCAAGTACGAATATCAACCCAATCAAATAACCCAAGATAGCAATCTAGACAAAATCAAAACCCTATCCTCTTGCAATTTTTCGAAAAAAGGATATTCATAAATCTAAATTTAGCTTTTGAAGATATCAAATCAGATCTAAACGGCGATAGATCGGATTAGCTAAATTCCCATCTTTACTAAGTTGGAGGGTCGTATCCGAACAGTGACGGATAAGTTTATCCAAATTAAAATAGATGTTGCCTATTAGGAAATAAAATTTCCTAATTCAGATTTATGATTTTTTTTTATTTCTGAAAACATGTCCAATGATAATCCAATTCAAAACATTCAGAACTTTTTCCGATAAAAATTGGAACTTTGGATTGATCTTGTAAAATTGCCTTGATTATTAAAATTCGAGAATCAATGCTCATCGAAAAGGTTCATGGTTCCAATCTTAATAGTAAAAGACGTTTCAATTCGAGGGAAGATCATGGACATATGCAAGCTCACATCAATATGATATATCTTTGCAAACAGGCCAAAGCAATCAAGATATTCGACAATTAAAATAAGAGACTTACCAGAGATTGTCCCCTAAATTTGTATTCACCGAACCGTCTTGTGGATGGGACTTGCAGATGAACTCACGAACAGAGCTTGTTGACGTCAATGGTTTCAATTTCAATAAGTTTCAATGATTCACAACTCAATATCGGTGACCTGCAAGATTAAACGCTAAAAAAATTTGCTCGGAATCCTTCAACAATGGTGGTTCTGATATGTTGATTACTGGGAGTTCTTCATGTGCACATGGAGAGGAGTGTCGCTCAAGTGGATGCCATCCCAGAAAGGTCCTCCAAGTGGCGTTTTTTAAGAAACCTTTGACTGAATATCTTTGACCTTGATTAGCAGAATAATAAAAAAGGAACAGAGCCCACCTCTTAGGCTTGGGGTTTTGAACCTTCGGTAGTAACGACGGTGATGGTCAAAGGCATCACAAGGTCAGTAGATGGGGCCAACACTGGAGTATGGAGGAAGTGATCGCCAGTCAGAGGAACAAAACGCAGCCACGAGATGATTCATTGTCGCGACCTTTAGCTTTTCGCCTCTCAATTCTCACGTGTATCTCTCCAAGTTTCTGAGCATGAGTTGCCTCTCTCCCTAACGAGGCTCCTAAGTGGCCGTGTATGACAAATTGTGTGGTCCCCCGTTTGTGAAGCATAAAGATGCTTATATAGGAAAAATTACGTCAAGTTAGGGGCTCTAACTTATGATTCTTTATGAAATAGACCTCGAATCGCAAGAACTTTTTCAATTAAGCCCTGAATGACTTAATCACACTTATTTAAGTTCAAATCAGCCCATATTCCTTAAAATTTCGGCACAAGATCAATTCAGATAATTCAATTAAGTTCAAAACTTTAAATTAAGTCCATCCACCGCTAGTCCGATGAAAATGTGAATGCAATATATGCTAAAATAATTATGAAAACTAAGTTAATTATTTTTTGTATGAATTAAATTCCTAATTTTTTATGCAAAATAAATGATTAAAAGATTGGTCAAAATTTAGGTGTTAACAATTCTCTCTATTCAAATTTCATATTATAAAAAGTGTGGTCTTGGTCTTGTAATTCCAAAGCTAGAGAGAGATTGGCACAAAGCTAGAGAGAGATTGGGACAAAGACCTTTGAAAGTTTCTTATAAAAATCATTTTCGAAAATAATTTTAAAACCTGTTAGTCGAGAATTCTGCAAGTATGTAAACTGTGGTGATGCAAATCTTTTCAAAAATGAGTGTCCAAAGTTTAGAGACCAACCAGAGGGCTTATCTTCAGAATGGGAGAGTCATCTCACACTAAAGGACCCAAAAATCATTGGCAGAGGCACAGTCAAGATTGAATAGGTTGTTATCAATGATGTACCACTTGTTGAAGGAGTATCACAACTTGATGAGTGTTAGTCAACCATGTGACATTGGATATAAGATTTGCTTTCAAGAAGACAAATGCTCAAGAGTAAGCAATGACAACACACAATCATTCTCTGGAAGAAGACACAGAAACATCTATCTATTAGACGTAGATTCTGATGAGATCAGATACCTTGTCTCTATCAAAGAAGAAATAGATCTTTGGCACAGGGAGATGGGGCATACCAACTTTAAGAAAATAGCTAGGCCATCTTCCAAGAAGCCTGGGCGTGGCTTACCCAATGTGAAATACGAGAAGTCGCAATTGTGTACTGCATGTATTCTTGACAAACAAGTAAGAAGCTCTTTCAAACCAATCAATTTCATCTCTACTAACCGTGTTTTGCAGGTTCTTCACATGGATATATTTGGATATATTTGTAGTCAAAGTCTTGGCAGAAAGAGATATTGTTTGGTCATCGCAGATGATTTCACTAGATTTACATGGATATATTTTCATGTACACAAAAATGAAGCATTTATATGTTTCTCAAATTTTACAAAATTGATTCAAAATGAAAAAGGTGACATTATTTTTTGCATTAAAACAGATCATGGGGGAGAATTTGAAAATCAAAGTTTTTCAAATTTCTGCATTGAAAATGGTTTTCAATATAATTTTTCGACTCCTTATACTCTTAAACAAAATAGAGTCGTAGAGAGGAAAAATTGCTCTTTGCAAGAAATGGTAAGAGCTTTGTTGATTGAAAGCAAAATCCCTTCATATGTTTGGGTAGAAGCAGTGTCAACTACTTGCTATAGTATCAATCGTGTATTTCTTTGACCTATACTTGAAAAATCCCCCTATGAGCTTTATAAACGTAGGAAGCCAAACATTACATACTTCAAAATCTTTGGATGGAAATGTTTTGTTTTGAAAAATGCAAATGATAGTCTTGGCAAGTTCGATGAAAAATCATATGAGACAATATTTCTTGGATATTCTACCTCTAGCAAAACTTACAAGATCTTCAAGAAAATCCCTCACACTGTTGAAGAGTCAACGAACGTAAAATTTGATGAAAATAGTGTTATCTATCACATTGAAGAAGAAGCAAAATCAGGACACACTTGTCGCGACCTAAAATTTAGCTAATGAATTTTTATGTTAATTATTTGACTAAACTAATTTGAACTCTCCCATCCCTACTAAATCGCAACTTAGGTTCGAGTTTCATGCAAAGATTTATCTTGGAGTCGTCATGAATCATTTTTTGGTAAGTTGATTAGAAACCTAAATAAAGTAGCGGGAGAACAATTTTATTTCTACGAATCGAGATTATGAATTCGGGGACTTGTTTACATTAATTTTTCAATTAATGCGCTTTCGGTATTAATTTTCATGGAAAATCCTTAATTTTTTTATTTAAGATTTTCTCTTATTAGGTGTAATGCAAATGCAACTAACCTCTATGACATGACAAAATTTGAATGAATTTCGTGCAAAAAATGATATGCAAAATGATGACAGGCAAATGCATGACATGGAAAATATGATTCTAAACTATATGCTATGCAATGAGAATGATATTTTTGGTGTATTTTTTTTTTTGAATTTTCGGATATGAAAAATCAAGGTAAAAATTACCCTAAAAGTGAAATATCATTTATTATAACTCAAGAAATTGATTTCTCAAAGTCCCGACTTATATTAAATATTATTTTTGACATGAAAAGCCAAAAAAAACTTGATTTGCCTTAAGCAAAAGGTGTCACCTTTTTTTTTGGAATTTAATTAAAAAGGAAAAACACAAAATTTGAGCAAAAATAAATAATTTTGCCCATAATACACCTTTAATTCCAAAAAATCCAATATAATTCATAACGTGCCCTTACATTAGGTCTGAAAAATGAATTGAATATAGAATTGTCATCACCCCCTACATACATAGGGCAAACCATGAAATTCTATTTGGAATTATCAATTTGCCCCTCAAAATCGAGGGTTAGGCATATAATTCACACGTACATGCAGGCACAATTGTACTTCAAAATAGAAGTCAAATTAAACACCTTAATGTACATAATTCCAAAGGGACAAGGCAAAAAGAGGAGCATGTGCTATAGGCATGATTGTTTATTTAAGTGCAAACTTTAACATAACAAAAAATCAAACAATCATATAACTAAACTAACATGAGATATGCAAATAAAAATAAACATGCAAATAACGACAATGCAAGAAATCACCCATGGCATGACAAATTTGGAAATCAAGAGAGTACGCCGAAAATCCTTGAACAAATTAAACCATATGCCAAAAATTCATACCCTTTTTCAAAGGGTGCAATTCATTCGATTTTGTCTTGAAAACATGTCAAATAATACATAATTTTTTATAAACAAAATATGTTCCAAGAAAATGTAGGATAATCAAGTTGAGTGTCAAGGCTCCAAAAATTCAAAAATTGCAAATTAAAAGACTCAAATGTTATTTTTTGGCCTAATTCAAGCTTATGTGTACTGAAGTACAACATAGGCTTGAACTAGATTTTTGAATTTCTGGGAGGTCAAAATGAAAAGGATATTAAAATAAAAATATAGACTATTTTTACATTTTTTTTTTACCTCTAATTCTATTTTCTGGATTTTTCAAGTGTCTTTTCTATTTTCGAAAAGTACTAAAAATTGCAAAAAATATGAAAAATTATTTTTTGTTCAAAAATGGTTACCTAGGCTTGGCCAAGGTTACCAAAGTTGATTTTGTAATTTTTCAACTTTTTATGAATTTTTGAAAATTTTAATGAAAAACTGGCGATCAAAAATCGGTGTCAACAGTCTTTTTCTTCATTACCTTTTTGATAATATTATGTGGTTTATGTGGTTTTTCTGATACCCTTTTTGCATGATGTATATATCATGATTCAGGTTGGATGAGGTTACTGAGGCAGCTAACTGCTTGTTGCTTAGAGAGAAGGTCATTGAATGGAGATCAAGCACTACATAAAAATAAGGTTTTAGCCACGAAATTTACAACGAAAATTTGGGAAAAATTCGTGGCAAATCCATTTTGCCACGAAATTTGCAACGAAAAAATTTCATCGCGAATCAGGCGTCGCAAATTTTGCCACGACACTTTTTATGTTTCGTTGCAAATTTGCCACGAATTTTGCAACGAAATTGTATTCGTCAGGAATTTGCAACAAAAGCATGTTCGTGGTACATCGGCCATGAAATAAATTTTCGTCGCAAATTTGCGACGACTATTTTATTTCGTGGAAAATTTACTGACGAGATAATATTCGTGGTAATTTGCGACGACCACTTGTTTCGTGGTACATTTTACGACAAATATTTACTTCGTGGCGGGGTTTGCGACGGTCATAGTTTCGTCGCAAATTCCCCACGAATATTTATTTCGTGGCGCTTTTGCGACGAACATGGTTTTGTCGCAAATGCGCGACGAATATTCTTCTCGTGGCAGCTACAAAAAAAGTTTTTTAGTATTTATGTTGCGACGAATCCATATTTCATCGCTAAAACGGCGTCGCAAAGTTTGCGATGGAAATTTTTTATTCATGGCAAATTTGCGCCGAAAATTTCTCCATCGCAAATGTGTGACGAAATGTCATTCGTCGCTCCATTAGCAAAATTTGTGAAAAGAGTTGTCGCAACAAGAGTCCCACAACAAAAAGCAGATTCGTTGTGCTACAATTCCATTGCCCGTATTAATAAAATATCAACTAACGATGGAACTTAAGCATCTTACTATTCCGTCTCAATGACTAAAGAACGCGCATACTTGAGAATCTCGCGTTCAATGAAATAAACCCTCTTCAAGCAACAAAGCCTCATCAACAAGACTTAAGTATGTACAAGGAAACAGGAGAGAAAAACCATCAAAGGAAAAACCAAAGAGAGAGACTACCAAATCGATCGGGGGAAGTTTGGAATGTTCATCCGAACAGTGTCACTAAGGGGAAATGATGGCATCAGTCATTACAATTTGAGTTCTGTTTGTACTCTCGTTTATCGCAATAGTGATAGCATAAAAGTTTTTAATACCCAAGAAGATCGTCATCTCAACCTCCACTACGCTTCTCGATCAAACAAGATCATCGGTGCAAGCCGGAGCCCTATCAAAATACGACCGCAATAAGGGAAGTCAACAATACAAGTAAGCTTAGCTTTGGCACAAGCAATTGCGGGTAAGTCAACAATACAAGTAAGCTTAGCTTTGGCACAAGCAAGAATATGAAAAAAGGTCAAAAACAAGGAGGCAAACCCTTAGCTAACTAATAGTATGCTCCAGAGGAAAATCGGGATAGGCACAAAATTGTAACAACAGTTAGCCTTTCTCCCGCAATGAAGGCCTTGAAGATCCCCAAAAATTAAACAGGAACGTGTTATCTTTCCGGCAATATCAACCGAAGTATCATTTCTTTTGTGCATGACCACATCGGACTAAAAATTAAACAGGAACGTAAAGCATAGATGTTCTAGTGGCATTTCTTTTGTGCATTACCACCCCAAAATGAAATTCTGTGGGATTTTCAATGATTCAATCAAATGTTAAAATTCTCTAAATTTCTTTTGGAACTTGGTACAAGTATAATCCATTGGGATTGATGAATAGAAAGATCTCATTGATAAACAGAATGGGCATTATTCGACCGGCTAGCTAGGATGGAACAAAACCGAATTGACGGACATTGGGCAACAACTAGACAGGCACGGGAAATGTTCTCATTTATTTGCCTCAATAAATTCTCCGTACTCTTTCTTCGTTTTGACTCCTGGGACAATCATGTATCACCAAGCATAGAATAATTTGTGCCAGCAATTAGAGCTCACTCGCTATGTCAATAACGAGAGACGGTAAATTTGCCAAATGACTATTCCCGAACAGAAAGAACTCTCCGGATAGGGAGAATTGCCTAAGTACAAGACACAAGATAGGAGTGCTTTGTCCGATCTCAAACCAACATCTAAAAAATATCTCCCAAACATGCGAACAAGTAAAAAAACTAGCTCGGTTATAATAAAGATATGAACCCCGGATGCAGAGGCAAACAAAGAAGTATGGAGTGAGAGCACTAGATAATCTAACTCGATCATCTCCTTGTTCTTGAAAAACGCACGCACGGGGTGCCCATAATTCCGGCGCTTCGCTATTTCCGGATCTTCTTCGATAGCAATTTCAACAAAATGTACATTTTCATCAAATTCATCTATCACCTGTTAGAAGGAAACAAGTAAAGCGACATAGTTAGCCAAACAGGTGATCACAATCGATATTTGCAAAATATATGAGGCCCATTAAATGCAGAGACAAAAAATCAATATAGCTCGAAATCTCATGTGCATCCCACAGGAATTATGTCGCATTAGCACCAGCACACATAATGCTTCGGTTTCACCCTAACATAAAGATGGAGGAAGACGCTATCGGATCAAAAAGTCATTCAAATGGTGTGGTCATCCGAGATGGGAACCTTCACATGTCATAGTCAAAAGACATTGCCTTTATGATTGGCTCTAGTGAGGCATAATAAGGCAAGATTAAAATAAAACTAAAAGAGGATCTCATTGTATACATCGTCGAGGCTATTATACTAGACAGAGCATACCAAATCCAATCCCACAATATGGACATTTCTCAATCTATCTCGATAGTGACACTAACATCATAGTTATTCTCGATGAACACTTCTTTATCCCAGGAAAAGCCTCGACGTACTATGATATGTCGACTCAAATTGTAGCAATATCTTACTTTTTACTCATTCATCCCACCCTTTGCAGCAGTCTCACTCCCCCCAATATAAGACAACAAACAAGTCGACCAAACAACCACTAGATAATTCCAGGAACACGAAGCTAATAAAGAAGGAGAGTTTGCAAAAGCTCGCACAAATATGCAGATTTATTTGAGCAACCTGTTAAGCCCACAAAAACAAATGGGAAAGGAACATAGCAGCAAAGCAACAAAAGCAATATGCAAAATCTTTTGATGCAATGATCACCGCGATCGTTATTACCTTGGTCAATGATCATACCATGTCTTCGTCTCCACCTCCTCCACCTTATTGTTTAATCATTGGTATTACGTCTAACGAATTCTTCAACAGCAAAGATCATCGCAAATCTCATCCTCATTGTCTCGCCCAGAATTTTGTCCATCACCTATTTCATGGAATCGTTCCATGAGAAATTTTATTTGAGACTGCGTTTGAAGCTCGAAGGATATATGATGGTCCATCATTTCTCTCATCTCGCTCATCTTTCTCAAAGCAAGCCGATCTTTGACCTCTTTAATTTCTTCGTCCTTCCGTACAAGTAAATGTCTTAGTTCGGCCATTTCCTCCTCCCTTTGGGTCCTCTTTCTACCAACCGCGACCGGAGGATGAACTTCCAGCAGCCTTTCCCGTGCAAATCCTTGTCATGGAGCCCAAGCCATATGTTCTTGCACCCATTGCCTCGACCCACACTATCTCGTACGTTAGCCGGGAAGTCCATCCGCACTCCCACCATCACCTCCACTAGCCGTACTCATCAGCTCATCAAATTTTTCCTACATCAATAAAATAGATATGAAAATAAAATAACATTATATATCTAACTACCATAAACATGAAAAGTTTATAACCTTACACACCTTCACAGATTTCGCTCGGTCGCTAGTCCATGTCTTATCTTTTTTGCGAAAAGTTCGTTCAAACAAAGCTGCGTAGGACGGCGCCACCCCCAATTCACGTGTCTACAAAATTGAAACACAAATGAGAAATTAAATTGAATTAACTTACCACATATTTAACAAAACTTACCATCATTTCTCTATGATCCGCAACGTCGATGGAGCCCCCGAAGATACGTCGCAGACGCTTGAGCCTGAAGAAGAAGCTCGATTCCTCTTGTTTTGTTCACTCCTTTGCTTAATTTTTTCACTATCCCAGGTTATGTTTATTGCCTCCCAATCGTCGCCGGGGACAAAAGGTGGCCTTTTCTTGGCCGTCTTTGCTCTATGCATCACTTGGCGAATGTGATCACCGACTTTTTTTATTAAAAACTCTACGAATTTACCCCTCATGCTCTTCATCCCAGCCGTACTTTCGCTGTAATTAATGGAAAAACAACCGATTTCATTTATGCCGAACTTAGTTTGTGAGAAAACAAAAGAACAAAACTCACCTTGAACTCGTTCCACCACAAATCTGTCACTTGTGTTGGAGCGGCAAGATAAGTAGTCCACGACCCCTTCCAATGATTATTCACAATTTGATTAAGTTCGCGCACCACCTCCACACTATTTTTGAATCTGCAATGTCACTCGGTTCACATCCATATCGGAAACCAAACAAAGGGATGACCTAAATATTACATTTAGGTTAAAAAAAAGTACTTACGAATCTCCATACGGCTCTATCTGTTTAGGCGTATTCTCTTGAGGTGTGCTTCCCTCATCATTTGAGGCTCCAATCGAAGAAGGTGGAACGAAGCACATAGAACTGAAGTACGTTCAGGTCGGATGGGTTCATCGGCGTGTAGTGGTACGGGGTGAGATGAAACAGACCGGGGACGAGCGGGGAAAGTGCTTGGGACGAGCTGCGGGGAAAGGGCCGAGGACGAGCCAAGGCAAGGCAAATGGGAATCTAAATGGCCTGGTCTTCCTTGTGAAGATGCACCATGGATGTCTTGGGAATGGGAAGGGCCTAGTCTTCCTTTTGATGATGCACCACGGATGTGGCCTCCACGCTTATACCGACATCCAAAAAAAAAAAATTAGACAAACATCAACATAAATAAGAACATGTATTAGGGACACATAATTATCAAGCTTACCATTTTGTCTCGATTCAGCTCTTGAATGAAGACAAGTAATTAGGCAATGAAGAATTCCGATTGTATTCGCAAACAAGTCCCGAGAGCTACACTGAAGATGGCTTCGCAATCTTCCCAAGACAAGAATACTTGTTGAGTAAAAATAAGCAACGGAATGCAAGAGCCGACGGGATATAAACAAGTCTAACGGATGGTCTTTCTTTCTCTTTTCTTTGGCTCTTTTTATTTATGTTTTTACTCAACAATCACTACTCATTTCATTTAATTATAAGGGTTGAATCTTGTGGAAACCGAGTAACAGAAGAACATGATGGAACGAACAAACCATCAACAAAAATGACAAAGTTCTTTTCCGGCACTAAGAAGGATTGGCTGCAATGATCCTCTCCCATTGTACTTCATTTCATATGTTGTTGTCGGTAACATCCAACTACTCAAGTATAACCCTAAAGTTCCCACATATTTCTTGTTAGTAATTTAGGTCTTCCCTCCCCATTTTTCTCTATATATTTGAAACATATCATTCCAAAATGTCCCAAAGTATAGCAACCCATTTACAAAATTACCGATTGAACTCGACAAAAACTCAAACAAACACCAAAAAGTCACCATATCTTTAGGCGTACACTCGAAACCAAGCAACCACCGTATAAAGCAACCTTCACATCTAATATGATTTTGCACGTTTCCCGCATCACATAGTATCTTCGGTGTGCCCGCATACCCACATATAGTCGTACGTCAACAGAAATTTTGATATACATCCCACCACAAAATCATGTCTTTTCATGCACTAATACATTTGAAGGCCATCATCCATGTGTCCAAATAGCAAACCACTACAAAGGGAATTCTTTCATCTTTAAGCAGGGACAGAGTCCACAGGCCGCCTCGAGACAAATTGGAATCGTAAATTCTCAACCGAAAAACAGAAAGGAAAAAAAAAAAAAGGGGGGGCGCAAATGTGAACTCTAGCCACTGCTCCGATAACCGAAGTGGATTACTATGGAACTGCTCGCATCACTCCAAATGACAACAAAAGTTTCTTGTCGATAGCTAATGAAATACGATGTAAAAAGAATTCGGCAACGATACTAACATGACAAAACACAAATGCGGAGAAGCATAAGCAAGCATTTTCATGAGCAACAACCCCTCGGCAAATCACAAGATTCAACCCTTATAACAAAGAACTACAAAGAAATCAAACTTTTTTCGCCCACAAACTCGGGTAATAAAGAGAAAAAAGGGAGTCAAAAATCACCCGATCTCGTGGTTTTCGGTGGAGAAGCGGCGACGGTGAGGTGGCCGACTTGTGGGTTTCTCGGATCTATGGGTCTCGAGGCTCGGATCGTTCAAGAGCAACAGCCCCTCCGCAATCAAGACGGGGTTGCTTGCGTCGACGGCGGGAACCCGGGAGCGGGCGGCGACGGCCTTCTCTTTGACCTCGAAAGAGCCGGAATCACGGAGCTTCACGCGGACGGGGACGAGGCCCCGAGCGACGGCGACGAGAACGTTCCTGTCGTCCTCGCCGAGGGTGAGGCAACCGTAAGATCGACATCTAGCGCGCTCGTTGCGGGAGACTCCGATTGTGCTCTTCACGGCGGCCGTCAAAGGCGGAGGCTCGGGCTCGAGGTCGGAGAAGAAAGAGGAGTCGAGCGGACCGGATAGAGAGGAGGGTGAAGAGAGAGAGAGAAAGAGAGAGAGGGAGACGGAGACCGTGACCGTGAGAGGAGGAGAACAAGTGGTTGTCTAGTACCACTTCACGAGCCGATATGTCACAGATTTTTATATTGACAGCCAATTATATATTGCCACGTGTCATAACATGGACATGAATTAAAATTTTCATTTTTTTTCTCTCTCTTCCGCTTCGGTCCTAGCACTTAGTCGTTGGCCATGAACCTTAGATTTTCAGCCGACGAGTCCGCCGATGGCCATGGCCAAGCCACTCCCTCTCTCGGCCGCGAGTCCACCCACAAGCATCCGTCGCCGACGAGTCCACCAGCTCGTGAGCGACGTGTGCATGCGGCGGCTCGTCCGTTGCTAGATATAGAGCCATGAGCACATGAAGCAAGAACATTGGCAAGGCATAGAGTAGAGGATTTTCCTTTGGAGCCCATACATCCGGTGGGAGGGGATTTTCACTCGATAGAGCAAAAGGAACAAATCTCCAAGCGAACTTCATGAGCCGGCCATGAAAACAAAAAGTGGAGAATGCTTGGAGGCAAATGGAGGAAATCCGGGTTCAACTTCCCTCTGCTATTCAAGCCGATGTTGCAGCAATATGAGATGGAGGTAGTCGGACAATGGAGACGGATTCTAGTGCAATGTCGTTTGGGGCTCCAATCGAGATATGGAAATCCGGGTCCTTGCGGCCAAGGATCCGTCATCGATCTACATCTATCCATCATCATTCGCGTCCAAGGCTCCAGAGATTTGGAAATTTGGGCGCTCGCGGCCAAAGTTTCGTCGTCGGCGTCACCTACGCCCCTCCGTCAAGCCTTGACCGCGAGTGATGCACATGAGAAGTTGCTTTACTCCTCATAGATCCGAAAATCTGGACTAGTCCGACGAGCAATAGATCACCACTTCTCAAGTCCAATGCAACTCCAATCTGCAATAGAATTAGAACCAGGACTCTAATAATGTTGGCACTTCCAAAGATAAAAACACTGGAGGAACATTTCAATGAAAACCGGCAAGTGCCCAAAAGGTAATCAAATTTCAATCCATCACGCGGACTCGAAGATGTGATCAAAGAATACTAGTTCATCATGCAACCAAAAAAGACGCAAAACGGATCGTCCGTCCCCAAAAAGTCCAATATTGCCTAAATTGATGCAACAAACTGACGATTTTCATCTTATTTTAGGATCCTTACATAGATTCTCGATGAAGAGATCACTCCAAGAGGAAAGAATCTACCGCCAATCGAACGTAATTGCAAAATCCAAAATCAGCTAGTAAGATGATGACCGAGTAGAATAAATTTTCACTCAAACTTATAACCGACTAGAATCCAAGATGCGGGTAGCTTATCCAATTTCAAACAACTAAGCCCTAGAGCAAAATGCAATAGGTCAGCAGAATTAGAACTAGACGTTGAGCGAGAGATAGAAATACCAAAGTTTCCCCGAAGTTCTCAAAACGTCGGTTTCATTGCCCAAACCGAAAAATAACACAACTGGACAACAAATTTCAATCAAGCGGCAGCTTATCCGATTCCAAACAATCATCAACTCAGCCCAAGAGAAGGACGCCATAGATCACCACTTCTCAAGTTCAAGCAGACCTCCCATCCGTAAGAGAATTAGAACTAGACCGTAATAATGTCGGCACTTCCAAAGATAAACACACTGGAGAACACATTTCAATGAAAACCAGCAAGTGCCCTACTCTCCGTCATGAACTAAATCTACATTTTTTTTCTCCACTTTTGGGCCGCACAAAAATATATGTCGGGTCGGGTGATAAACCGAACCGAGTACATGAAATTCAAGACATATTTAACAGCAGAAGAAACAATTCGTAAAGAGTGTTACAAAAAACCTAATCTCCATCTTCATCATCATCATCATCTTCATCTTCATCTTCATCTTCACCTTCGTCTTCGTCTTGATCCTCATCTTCGTCTTCTTCAACAAGTATCATATTCATCATCCGTCTCAAAATCGAGTTCTTCGATGCCTTCTATGTTTGATTCGCGAATTTCATTTGGATCTACATCTATCACAGCTCCGCATGGATCTCGTAATGTCGGAATGTTATATTCCTCAACTTCAACTATATTACGAGACTTCCTCCCGTTGATACGCTGTATCCTTCCAAGTGTTCCTCGACTTTTCCTCGTGCTTTGGTTTTACATACGGCCCACCAATCAGCTTTGTCGCGTTTCAAACTAGGATACGATGCATAATATACTTGAATTGCTTGTTGTGCCAAGATAAATGGTTCATATTTCATATTTTTTTTGTGATTTATTTCAACCAAATTAAACTTTGTATGCACCTTCATTCCTCCGTCGGGGTCAAACCACGTGCACTTAAATAACACAACCCGCATTTGTGGTCCAGGGTATTCTATCTCTATGATTTCATCCAACAAGCCATAAAAATCATCTTTCGCACTACCACTATTGGATGACCGAACACACACACCACTTGTTCATTGTTGCTTTTCCCATTCCGTACTCTCGAGTGTGAAAATTGTACCCATTTATGAAATATACTTGGCCAAGTTCGTACCGTTCTTTTTGGACCCCATGACAGGATGATATATCAATCATTGCTCTTCGACTTGATCATCAATACTGTGAACCTGATATCGCACACGCAAAGTCAATAATATATTTTTAACTAATAATTTATAAAATATTAATAACTTGCTTTTCGTACAAAGACAACTTACATATGTTTGCAACCATGCCGCAAATCGTTCATCACAAACACGGTCAAAATCATTTGGTGGTAGTCCAGACATTGAAGCTTGAAAAATCCTATTAACAAATACCAATTATATATTAGCAAATCTTCGACACAAATATATATATATATATATATATATGTAAAAGTACACTTACTCGAAGTATGGCTCGACTTACAGACAGGATGCAAAGAAAATATATGTATGAGCCGCATGCAATTCATCGTCCGTTAAATAACGAAAATTACATGCGCCACTTGGTCGACCAAGATAGTTGAAAATAGAGAATGATTTGCAATTGAGGTCAATGGGACCCTCATCATTTCTTCCTGCTCTCCGTCTCTTGCAATGTACGTGCGATCGAAAATAATATGATGCAAATGTTGTCACTTCTTCCATAATATATGCATTGCAAATTGAAGCTTCAACACATGCCTTGTTCTTCGCTTTTCTCTTCAAATGATATAAAAACCTGGTTACAATAAAAAAAAAAGTTCATGAGAACATAATACGTAATAAAGTAACTTCAAATTTATTTTAAAAAATTTATTTTACCTCTCAAATGGATACATCCAAATAAATTGAACGGGACCTCCAACTTTGGCCTCATAAGGCAAGTGAACTAAGAGATGCTCCATTGAATCAAAAAACGATGGAGGGAATATCCTTTCTAAGTTGCAAAGAATTATTGGAATATCTCTTTCTAGCTTCTCCATATGTGATGTTTTTAACACCGTTGAACAAATATCATGAAGAAAATTACTTAACTCTGTTATGGCGCCCCATACAAAGTTCGGCAAGTTCCTTGAAAGCTATTGGCATTAGTCTTTCCATAAATATGTGGCAATCATGGCTCTTCAGACCTGTCAACTTGCATTCATTCAAATCAACACATCTCCCGAGGTTCGAAGCGTATCCATCGGAAATCGCACAAATTTCAACCACCGACAAACAACCCGTTTCTCTCCTTGTCCAATGTATAAATTGCTTTTGGTTTTGGTCCCCTACTACTTGCATCCACATCTAGTGCCGGCCGATCACAAATAACTCTCATATCTTTTCTCGCATTCAGGTTGTCTTTTGTTTTTCTAGTGACGTCCATCACGTATTGATGACATTATCGAAAACATTCTTTTCTATGTGCATGACGTCAAGATTATGACGAATAAGATGGGTCTTCCAATATGGTAGATCCCAAAATATACTGCGCTTAGTCCACTTATGTGTGCTTCCGTACGCAATAGTCATGTCATGGGGGTTTTCAACAATAGTCGAAACCCATACACTCGTTCCCAAATTTGTTCACCACCAACCTCAATGGTGGGGACGTTTTTTCACTCCTATTCTTGGTGAACTCTTTTTTATTCTTTCGAAATGTATGATTCATTGGTAAAAATTGTCTCATGATACCAAAATAGCTGGCCTTCTTACCGTATTTTAATCGAATGACTTTGATCTCTCCATACATATGGGACATCCTAAGATCCCAACCGTACTCCATCCGGATAACATCCCATAAGCTGGAAAATCATTTATCGTCCAAAGAAGTGCAGCCTTCATTACAAATGTCCGATCTGTAGAAACATCATACGTAGGAACACCTCCATCCCATAACCGTCGTAACTCCGCAATCAATGGTTGCATATATACATCTATCAATTTTTTCGGATTTTGTGGGCCAGGCACGATCAATGTCAAAAACATATAAGGCGTCTTCATACACATACCAAAGTGGCATTGTATGGAGTTAAGATAACCGGCCAACATGAATAATTTTTTCCCGATTTCCCAAAAGGAGCAAATCCATCAAAGACAAAGACCTAACCCGATATTTTGAGGCTCCATCGCAAACTCGGGGTATGTTCTATCAAAATGTTTCCAAGCTTCGCATCGAAGGATGACATATCGAACCCTCATCGGTTTCATGAGTTGCATGCCAAGTCATGTATTTAGCAAAGGCTTGAGATTGATAAAGCCTTTGCAATCCGGGAATTAAGGGCGAGATAAAACAATTGCTTGCACGGTCTACGCTTCGATTATGACCCCGCCTCATATTAATCTTGTACCTCGGTTGGCCATAGAATTTGCAAGATTCAGCATTTTCATCATCCCCCAAAGATAACATACAACCCCCACTACATACATCAATCCTTATAACTGGAAGACCTAAGTCATTCACTAGCTTTTTCATTTTGTACAAATCACCTGGCATGATATTATCGCGAGGCATTACTTCCCGCATTACATTAATGAAAGAGTTGAAGCAATCCTCGGACACATTATGCTCGCCTTGACGTTTAACATTCTCGTCGTCGCTAATAACTTAGTGTGGTTGTCACAACCTCGCCCACAAAGGTTCATTTGCGGCTTCCAACACTTCTCCGAACCGATTAGATGTAAAATTTTCATTGTGCACATTCTCATCAAAACCTGTCACTCCCGCATCATCAAATTGTGATGCATAGCTGGTGCCCACTTGTTCAAATGTGGGAACAAAACTAGAACCGGCATGGTTTGATTCGAAAGCGAAATTCGACCGGCTGCATCAATCACCATCCTCCGATACGGGTTCAATTGATTATAATAACCACATTCATCCCCAACCGAAAATTGATCACTTGTTCTATATCCTTCATCGGATATAAATTGTTCACCCCGACAAGTCCAGTTATAATAGTTCGGAGTGAACCCAAATCTAATAAGATGTTCTCTAACTCTATCAAAATCATGAAAATTGCTATTTCGCACCTTTTACAAGGACATCTTAACTTATTTCCATCCCTTGAATCAAATTGACTATTAGCAAATTCCAAAAACTATTCCAACCCAATGTAAAACTCATCGGTCAATCCTCGACGTTCGGTAAGTTCCTATTATACATCCAAGCTCTCTCTCTTTGCATTGTGTTTGTTAAAAAAAATTAAAAATTATTTTAAAATATTAAAATACCATGTATACTATTTAATATTCTTAATTAAATTTGTAAAATTGCAAAAACTAAAATGCACTAAGCCAAAATTTGCGACGTAAACATAATATCGTCCCAAATAATTGTGACGAAAGAAGATATCGTCGCTGTTTTTTTTGCGACGAAATCCAGATTTCGTAGCAAAATAGTGATGACGAAATCCAGATTTCGTCGCAAAATAGCAACGCCGAAACCCGATTTCGTAGCAAAACAAGACGATGAGACTCGATTTTCGTCGCACCCTTTGCGACCAAGGAACCCTTTTCGTTGCTAACTCTCACCGCGAGCCCAAGATCCTTTATGAACTTTTTTGCAGAAAAATACGCAAATATTATCGCTAATCTTGCTAATCTACACATACACCTTGACTTATGAGCACAACTTTACTTCGAACTTAATAAGTTACAATGTCAACAAGGCTTACCAAATTTCAGTCTAAATATTTTGCAATTTGATGAAAATCACAAGATTCACTTGTATTGTGAAATCTGCAAAAGGACGTGTACCTAAAAAAAAAAAAAAATAATCAACATTCACGAAGCTTATGGCATTTGACAGAAAAAATGATGAACTAAAATAATAATTTATTCTATGATTACTTACCATAAGACACAAATAAAAATGGAGAAGGGAGAAGATAGAAGGCAGAATAGAAAGACGAGGTGCGACTCCCGCAGAGAGAGACCGAGAGGGAGGAGAGCGGGTGCGGCTCCCGCAGAGAGACGAGAGGGAGGAGGGCGGAGAGAGAGAAGAGGTAAAGAGATTTTAAAGAGGGAATCTTTAATCAGCCACGAAATTACCCACGAAAAAATGTCATTGCAAACCGTCGGTGGAATTTTGCGACAACCTTTAACCACGACAACGTTTGTGGCAAAAAAATTTGCGACAAAGAAACAATATTCGTGGTCATATTGCAACGAATATAGCGTTCGTTGCAAATTTTGCGTTAAAAATATCTTATTTTTAAAAATATAGAGTATGTTAAATATTACGACAAAACAATGATCGTGGCAACTATTGCGACAAAAAGAAATGTTTGTCCCAAACGTTGCCACAAAATAGTCGTCGTCGCAAAACATGCGACGACCACAAATATTTCGTTGCAAACTAGGCGCTAAAATTTTGCGACGAAACACAATTTCGTCGCAAAACAAAACCGAGGGTTTGCGACGAAATAAAGACATCGTTGCAAATTTTACGACCAAAAATATTTTCGTGGTCATATTGCGACGAGAGATTTCTCATGGCAAAGGTTGCCACGAATCTATATTTTCGTGGCAACACAATTGCGAATTTGGCCACGAATCTCTATTGTCGTGGCAACATAATTGCGACGAAAATACCATTTCGTCCCAACGTAAGGAAACGAAACCTGATTTGTCTCCATTTGCGACGGAAACTTTGTTTTGTGGCAAAGTTTGCGACGAAACTTGACTTTCGTGGCAAATGTTGCGACGAAACTTTTATTTCGTAGTAAATTTTGCCACGAATTTTTTTTTTCTCAAGTTTGCGATGAAATTTGTTTGTCGGAAGATTTGTCGCAAATTAGTGACGAAATTGGTTTTCGTCGCAATTTACGTCGGAAATTGGCCACGAAATGTTTGTCGCAAATATTTCGTGGCAAAAGCCCTGTTTTTTTGTAGTGAAGGTGAAGCTTTCCATCTGCACAGAGTACTTCACAATGAGGAATCGGCTTTTGCATAGGCATGATCAGTAGTTCAAAATCAAGGGGCTTGGCGTCGTCAGCCTAAGATAGTTGTCATCCTCTATGGAGATGCATATGGTCTTGATAGTAGGATATATCCAATTGTCTAACTATGGCTTCTCAGAACAAGGGGTCTAACGGTTCATCAGATTTTGGCCAAAACTATCGTTGTGGGAAGTCCAATTGAGTTTTACCATGTTCACAAGGCTCCCTCTTTCTAAGAGTTTCTCCGTCTGTTTGTATCGGCGAACACAAATACAAATCCTTGAAGAACAGATGAACCAATCTTACAGGGAATGAAAATGTGAATAGTATTTGGAAATTTTGTTGTACTCTATGTAACTCGCTATGAGTTTGTCGATTCCATTATCAGGTTATTTAACAGCAAATTCCTCTATAGAAATGAAAAAATATTCACCAAGTTGAAATCTTACTCAGTAAACCTTGATTCACTCATAGCTAAAACAGTAGAGGTTTTTGGTGTTGCTTGGCCTTTCCTAATGTTTAAACTTTTCCTATCTTGATATTCTGTTCCTTAATGTTAATGAATTGATTGAACCCTCTCTGTATGGTTGTATGCACGTCTAGCTCTCTATCTGTCCAATATCTGTTTTATGAACTATCAGGAAGAAAATGTTATTCACGCACCAGCGTTATGCAATTGTCTTGTACTTTGAGCTTCATAATTATATGGAGATTACCTTGACATCCTTTTGGTCGAAAAGAATGCTTCAATTCATCAAGTAGTTCCACGATTACAGACTAAACACAAAGGTCCCATCAAATTGTTGGTGGGTCCACAACCCAGTTACTAGATAAAATATTTCGCCTACGGGCCTTGGAGACCCAGTCGGCTACTTGATTTAGCTAACGATTCAATAGTCCTCAAGCTATCTGTCACGGTTGGTAGTCAAAAAGCTATCTGTCGCTTGGCCATTATATTCATTAATATAAATTCTCCAATAATTTGGTCCTCATTTACATAAATAATAAAATGATGAATTATACACAAATCCGTTAGTATTTGTATTTAATTTTTTTTAATAACATGCATTTTAGGTTAGGATCAATAATTTTTCATAGAATGTTTTGTGTTAATAATATTCCGAAGTACAAATTTTCAACCGTTACCAAACGAATTTCTATTCCGAAGTAGAATTTTGTTCCGTTATCAAACTCATTTCTCTTATCGAAATCAACTTTTACTTCGAAGCGAGAAATAAAAAAATCAACTTCTTCTTCCGGGCGAGAAATTGATTTTTGAAGCAGGTTGTGTTGTCGTGCGCGCCCTTAGTGGCTAAGTATTTATCACGAGTCAAACTTGGAGGCACATCGAATATTGATCAAACCAAATTCTTCCAATGGGTCAGTTCCAGGAATGGCCTAAATTCGAGACACAATTCAACAGAGGGAGATAAGAGATGGAGGATCTAGGAGGCAAGAGCCATGTGAAGGCAAGATCCAATGGATTTTTTAGAAATTGACAAACGTGGCGTGTATTCTTCAGATTCAATTTATGTGTCCTGTTAACCATGCCACGTTAACAGATGATCTCATCACGAACATCAAATATCTACCAAGGTTGATTTGCTCCAAATTGCGATAAATCATGTCAATTGTCAACGGTACATGGAACTTGGCTCGTCTGAAAGTACCAGACATAGAAATTGCCTATATTATTTCTGCCTTAAGGGACGTTGAAGGTAGGGGTGTCAATGGGCCGGGTCTCGGCCCGGCCCGAGCCGACCCGAAACAAAATAGTACCAAGCTTGACCCGGCCCGGCGGGTCGGGTCGGGTCGGGTCGGTCGGTCCGGATTTTGGCCTAATTCTTTTTTCTTAGTTTTTTTTCTTTTTTGGAATCAAAATCAATTAACAAACCCATCAAATGAAAGAATATAAAAAAAACATAAAAAGAAATTAAATTAAAAAAGAAAATATGGGTGTTAAAAAAGTCAGGGCGGGCGGTCCAGTACCATACCCGGCCGAAAAGGCTTGAAAATTAAGTGAATTTTCGGGTACGGATCGGGCGGGCCGGCCTGTCTAGCGCAGCTTTTTGACACCCCTAGTTGAAGATACGTACTTCGTATTGACTGAAAGTCTTTAATTAAGTAAGGAATATCTTAACCATTTCAAGTTGACCGAAAGTCTTCAATTAATACCCATACCCGGACAAGATTGACATGTGGATTCCTTTCCAAAAGAAGGCTATATAACAGGACAAAGATAATGTCACGTTACACTTATTATCCTTACAAAGCATGTGTCCTATGTGCCTTTTGCAGAGGTAGGTCTAAACTTTAGGGCACCTTTACTCTTAAAATACAAGAGTAGAGTTGCTTGTTTTGTATTCTCTTGAAGTGGACTTCTAGGTCATCGAATGAGTCCAAGTCTCTCTATCACTATATTTTGCTCCTTTTCATCGAGAATAATGTTCTTGCGAGACATCACGAGTTCATGATTCGAGTCACGGACTTGTCATTACAGGTAAAAGTAAGATTTCTTTTTTGGGTCAAAAAGCAAAAGTAAGAATAGAAGGGGAGCTTTTAAACGAATCTCCGCATATGCTCTCAGCATATCAGAAGCACCACCATGCCAAATCTCTCATCAACCAATAATCATATTTTAGCCTTTACCTCATGGATCAAAATGATTAGACAAGTTACAAATTCCCATGTGGAAAGAAAAATTAATTATGTTTATTTCACCAATAATCATATTTTAGTCAGGCCAAATATGTCTGGCCCTTTACTAATTAGAAAAAGAGAAAATAAAAGCAGGAACCTTCATGGTGGCATCCCACTAAGCATTAGTTGTGAAGTTGAAGTTTGAGCAGGTGGTTTGCCTGAAGAGGAGAGAAGAGCTGAACCCAAGCCTTGATGTGGCCAGATCAAACTGCAACAAGTTGTCCTCCAATTGATGCCCTCCGATCACTATTGAAGTCCTTGGACTCAACCCTCCATCCACAAACGCCAAGCACAGCACGCCCTCCTTCGCTTGCACCATCGAATTAGCCCCGAACATCGTCCATACCACGCTGCTACTTTGTAGCACCAGGTCGATCTGCGGCACGCCCGGCCCGACCCTCGTGCTCGCGATGCTGCTCGAGTCGAAGCATGCCCCGAAGGGCTTCACTGGCCCGACCCTCGGGACTTGCGAGAGCTCCCTCACGAATGAGCCGACCACGGCCTTGTAGATCGAGGTCTGCATCACGGTGTACGGGTTCACAGTGCTGATCTTGGTGCCCCCTTGGCCTTCTTTGCCGATGCTCAAGAGGGATGAGTTTAACGGGACTTGTTTCCCGTTGACTTTTATGGAGTTGACCCCGATGAAGTACTCCGTTGAGGGCTCACCGGCGAAGTAAGACGATGCAGTGCTCACTGGGTTGATGATCAGTGGAGTGTAGATGAGAGACTTCGAGACATCAATCCCGGGAAGCATCACGTAGGGCCCGCCGCCGAAGAATGCCGCGCCGCTGGAGCTTGAGGATGAGCTCAAGCAAATGGCGAACTTCCTATCAAAGCTGAAGGAGGCAGAGAATTGAGATGGGAGTGAAATCCTAGTCCTCCCTAACCCTGCCATCCCCTCGACTCCGCTGGGCAAGCCTTGTAGGAGAAACGTGGCCCCACAGGTGAAGAGGAATTTGGGCACCGAGACGACCGGGCCCGGGCTCGACCCGTCGGTGGACCGCACTGCCACGACATCTTGGGCCACCTCGCCGTCCGTGGATGTGCGGGTCACGGTGTTGTCAGGGGAGAGGCCGCACGTGTTGTTGTTGCAGCCGGGCAAGGGCCCGGCGAAGCAGCTGATGCAGATCTTGGACCCCGCGAGGGAGCACTGAGCCGAGCGGCACCGAGCCGGGCTGTAGGAGGACGACGAGTAGCCTCGGTCGCAATCGACCCAGAGGAACTTGCCGCCGAGGTCGAGGGTCAGCTTGACAGGGACCAAGGGGGTTCTCTGGTGCAGGGTGGTGAGGTATTGGAGAGTTGAGGAGTCCTTGGTGACTGGAAGGACTAGTGCCTTGGGCCTGAACGAGGCCTGTGAAGTGATGGGGAAAGTGATTGATAGAATGATCGAACAAAGCATAAGAAAGCGGAAAGAAACAGAAGCCATGGATGAGAGCTGGAGACAGAATTTGTAAAACTGGAAGATGTAGATGATGACTGGATTTAAGGTGGAAGTAGAAGAAGAAGAAGACTCTGGCTTAAATAGCATCTTGGTGTCTGAACCTTTTTCATAGTTGGCTTTTTATATTTTGCTGTGGGTCCCAATAGCGCGTTGACTAGTGGGACGGTGGCGGATTCATGACTTTGACTTTTCAAATATTTGCGGTGGGAGTTACACCCTGTGGGGTTCTTCTTACTGCTCTTGTGACGGTAAAAAGAGGGAAATTACTATGGCCTGTTCATGTGGTGAATAAAACTAATTCAATAGATAATGCACGTGAACGGCGTGCAATTTCCACGTAACTACTGATTTAGAAATCGGCAGTGAATTTCCTGATCACAAAAGGTCCGATGCCATCTTAGACAAAATCCAAGTGTTTCTCTACTCCAACAACATTATCGCTCTGCGTTTGGCGATCAATCTGAAGTTTCATTCGACGTAATGGCTCTCGCCGCTGACAACCTCTGGATGTAATAGCTCTCGCCACCGACAAATCCCACTTCAATCTCCTCGCCGTCCTCCACCTCTGCCTCCTCTTGGTCCATGCCAGATTGAATGTGTCGAAACTCCGAACCTTCGGGGACCTGCCTAGGCATCACCGCCGTGCAAAATCTTCAGCCACCACCAATCCCGCCTCCATCTTCTTCGCTGACTGCAATCTTCATATTTTGGGTTAAATTCCTTCATTCATCCTTATTTTCTCTATTCTGATCTGTGAAAGAAAAATCTTCTTTTTTTTTTTTGTCAACACTCTTTATTTAAAATATCATCAACGTTGTAGAGTTGTATCGCAAATCGATTCAACGATCACACAGATAATAGAAGAAAAATTAGACGAAGCACGGTTTACCTAAGTTCACCCCGCAATAGTGCTACGTCCTACAAAGAGATTTCACTATAATTTAGGTTTACAGCATAACTCGTTATAATGATCACTAAAAAACAAGCAAATATATATGCTCTAAACGGGCCCAAAATCTAAACTTATCCGAAACCTCTTTAATCCCAAAACCTAAACCTATCCGAACCCCCGCCCGCGACCGGCAAGAGGAGTAGCCGTCCGCTCACCGGGGAGCGGAACCCCACCCTCCGACCGGCAGGACATCCGTGTCGGGGCACTACCCCGAACCCCGGCATTCCATGCGCAGGGGTCACATATCGTCGGATTATACTTCAGCTTCCTAAATTCACATGGGCGTGCCCGTGTGAGAAATAAGGGCCCCGAAGTATTCGCCAACTCCAAAAACGTTATGTGAATTTTGTCCTTGAAGTTTCCTCTTTCACTAAAAGCAAGATTCCAAGGTTGAGGCCGAGTACATCATGGTCATGATCCAATCAAAGCTCCGATCTGGCCATGGAGCTCCTCCGTAAGCGATGACGGGTGCTCTAGATTTGGTCATGGAGCTTGTAACGGCTCGCTTCCGTGCGCCACTTGCAAGATATTGTGCTTTGGACACACAGCCCTCACGATTTTAAAACGCATCTTGCAAGTTAAGATGGCCCATAGCTATATAAGCTAACCCAAGACTCCCTCCTAAGCAATGTGGGACAAGGGATGTCACATACTCCCCCCTTAGCGGCACAAACCCCACTGTGCTTCCCCGGGCACCAGCGAGCGCCCACCGCGGTCCCACACATGCTGTCGGAAGTCGGCTCGATACCAATTGTAACGGCTCGTCACGCCACTTGCAAGATATTGTCCGCTTTGGACACACAATCCTCACAACTTTAAAACGTGTCTTGCAAAGTTAAGAGGGCCCATAGCTATATAAGCTAACCCAAGACTCCCTCCTAAGCAATGTGGGACAAGGGATGTCACGAGCTCCTCTGTGGCCGAGGTCCACTCCAGCTCTATTGAGTTGAGCTCACTGTCGACGAGCTCCAGATTGAGTCGAGCTTGTCACCACGACGAGCTTCATCAATGGCAATGAGAGGGGCCTCAGTGAGAGGCCACGGGCGGTGGAGGCAGTGAATAACTGTCAAGGATGGGTAGAGGGAACTAAAAAAGGAAAAAGAAATGAGTGTGAGACATGTCTTACTCAAATATATTTCACCCCCTAGATGAGTTTATATAATCCGGACTGTATCCAAACAATATCCGATCATACTCGGATTTGGGGTTGCCTCAAACATCGAATAGGATAAAAGTTACCATATTCGGTATTATATCAGTCGCCATCAAATACAGCCCAAGTTCCTCACCTGGACTTTGGTCTTATCTACGAAATTGGGCTTCTATTAAAATTTTTAGGACAAAAGAGAAAACTGACCAAATTTCATCAATTCAGAATTTCAGCATTCCGAAAATGCTGAAAGGCTGGTAAGGACCACCCTTGAGCTTTCAGCTTTCTCAAGGCTAGCAACCGGCCTAAAGCCTTTTGGGAAAACTCGCCAAACATCCCATTTTTTTCCCAAGAGGCTTTGGAGGCTTAAAGACCCTTAGAAAATTTGAACCAAATGCAGCCAGAGTCCATTCTTCTAGTGTTGTTCTCCTTTTGAATCTAAACTAACTTGAATAACTACTAAACACAGGATATAATAAAACAAGCAAAAGGATACCCGGAGTGTCAATATTTGTGTACAGCGCTCACCACATGCCAATATTTTTTTGATCACTAAAGCACCAAATCGAAGAAAAAACGATCACTTAAGTGCCAATTCAGGCCAAACAAGAGACGTGGCATTTTTTATTAATTTCTTAATATTATGTGGCATTTTTTAAAAAAAAAAAGTATGTCCATGTTTATTTTAAAATTCATTCCACGTGGACCTTAAACTAAAAATTAAGTATTTTTTTTAAAAAAATTACAAGTAAATCGATAATAAATTAAAAAATAAAAAAATTATCATGCAGGCAAGGGCCGTGAGCCCTCGCCGCCGTTGTCCACCATCGTCGACAATGGCCGGTGATGGGTGGGAGTGTGGCCAACGAGGTCGTCGATCCCCTACGTCCCCACCGAGGTCTTGCCGAGGGTCGCAACGCCCGGCCGTGGCCGGGTCGAGGCCTCGCAAACCCATTGTGAGGCCAACCTCACCCAGATCTAGGGAAGGTCACGGCTCACCGTGGCTAGACGAGGCCGGGGCTCGGTGACCCCCAAGCACTACCGCGCCCATCACCGGCCAGCGATGGTGGACGGTGGTAGTGAGGGCTCACGGCCCTCGCCGTTGCAACGTTAACCTTTTTTTGTGTGCTTATTTTTAGCTTTTTAGTTTATTTTTAATTTTTTTAATATTACGTGGATGTTTTAATTGATTTTTTATTGTTTTTGATGACTAAGATGCTCCGGCGAGCCACATAGATGCCATGTATGCTTTTCGACCGTACTCACCGGAGTTAGCACCAAAATAAATGTTTTTCAAAAAAAATTGGCGCTTAAGTGATCCCAAAAAAATATTGGGATTAAAGAGAGCGCGAAGACATAAACATTGACACTCCAAGTATCCTTCTGTCTAATAAAACATATATCTTGAATTTTATCCGGACGATCAAATGCAACCTAAATGGTTATGACCCGAGTGTACATACAGGATGGATTGAAGCATTCTTTTGGCGGGATAAAGGTGCTGAGACTGATGTAATGAATTGTGTCTATAGTACAACAAGATTGTTTAGTGTGGCTTCTATATAATCTTAACCGATGTGTAGTAAGCTTAATACGCCCATTTGAGTCGATGTGTGGAGAAACTACTTGCAAATGATAGATATTATAACTAGGAAGAGCTATATGAGTATGGTGATTGCGTCAAGCCCATCATGCGCCAGTAGGAGATGTTGGGTTTCAAACTCGGGCAGCCAATAATGGGCTTAACCCAAGCCCAGCTCATTTGCAATCGACGCTTTTCCGGAGTGAAACCAAAATGCAAAGAAAACTTCTTTTGTTTTTCCTTTTCACAAAATTTTTGAACAACTTCTTGATTTTAACTCCTTTTCTTTTCCGAAAGCTGCCTAGTCATCTTAGATGTTGAAAATAAGGGTGAATCTATTCCCAACACATCAAATGGATGGGTGCACAATCCAGTTGAACTAGAAATTTTCTTTTGACAAACGTACTATCTACATAAAAAGCAAGTTTGATTATATAACAATCTATCATGGAATAATTAACTTATGAGTTATCGGCCAGCCGCATGATTCGTTATACATAAGAGAAAATGGTAATCGCAGAAGCTCCAGTCGGCGACCATTTAGGAGGAGGAGATGCATCATTACACGTCCCGGCGCCGGCCGCTCGAGAGGCAAAGGATAGGAGGAACATTCCCGCGATGCGTCCGCTCCATACATAGCTGGAAAAAGGATAAGTCAAAAGGTCAAGAACGACGACCATCTTCTCTGACCAACGCGCTGTTGCTGTCCCCCACAGATTGAATGCCATTGATGAACAAATTCAGAAGCCTGGACGATATTAAAAGGACGCTTGTCCTCTCTGTATCTACTCCATTCAATGTAAAATCCCTCTCTCGAAAAGGTAGAATTCCTTGGTGATCATCATGGCTTCTAAGTCTTTCTTGTTGCTCATGGTTTGCTCGATCCTATCAGTCACATTCCCCCTCACCTCCCAAGCCTCTTTCAGGCCCAAAGCGCTCGTCCTTCCGGTCGCCAAGGACTCCTCAACTCTCCAATTCCTAGCCACCCTACACCAGAGAACACCCCTAGTCCCCGTCAAACTGACCCTCGACCTCGGCGGCGAGTTCCTCTGGGTCGACTGCAACCAGAGCTTCTCGTCGTCCACCTACAGCCCGGTCCATTGCCGCTCGGCCCAGTGCTCGCAAGCCCCCGGGGCACCCCACAAATTCTGCAGCACCTGCCTCTCCAGGGCCCGGCCCGGGTGCAGCAACAACACGTGCTCGCTCATCGCGAGCAACACCGTGATCCGCTTCGTCACCAACGCCGATCTGTCCCGGGACGTCGTGTTGGCCAAGTCCACCGACGGGTCGAGGCCAGGGCGGGCCGTCTCGGTGCCTGGGTTCGTCTTCTCCTGCACCTACAGTTTCCTCCTGGAGGGCCTGGCCAGTGGGGTCAAGGGGATGGCGGGGCTAGGGAGGACCACGACTTCACTCCCCTCCCAATTCTCAGCCTCCTTCAAAATTGCTAGGAAGTTTGCCATTTGCTTGAGCCCATCCTCAAGTTCCAGTGGAGTGGCCTTCTTTGGTGACGGGCCCTACATGATGCTTCCTGGGATCGATGTCTCCAAGTTCCTCTACTACACTCCCCTGGTCACTGCCCCTGTGAGCAGTGTGCCGGGTCAGGTGGGCAACCCCTCAGCAGAATACTACATTGAACTCAAGTCCATAGCGGTCAACGGGAAGCCAGTGCCGTTGAACTCCTCCCTCCTGGTCATCGACAAAGAAGGCTACGGCGGAACCAAAATCAGCACCGTGGACCCGTACACCGTGTTGGAGACCTCGATCTACAGGGCCGTGGTTGGGGCTTTCGCGAAGGAACTCTCACAAGTCCCAAAGGTAACCCCGATTAAGCCTTTCGGGGCGTGTTTCAACTCGAGGAACATCTCGCGCACAAGGGCCAGGCCGGCGGTGCCGAGGATCGATTTGTTTCTCCCGACTAGGGATAGGAAGAGGGTGTGGTACTGGATGATGTCCGGGGCGAATTCGATGGTGCAAGTGAAGGAGGGTGTGCTGTGCTTGGGCATTGTGGATGGCGGGTTGAATCCAGTGACTCCAGTAGTGATCGGCGGGCATCAATTGGAGAACCACTTGCTGCAATTTGATCTGGCCTCGTCGACGCTTGGGATCAGCTCTTCTCTGCTCTTGAGGCAGACCACATGCTCAAACTTCAACTTCAATCCTAAAGCCTAGTGGGATTTGGTCCCACCGTGAGTTTTTCCTAGCTTAATAAAAAGTTTGGGTTTTGCCCTATTTTGATATTTGTAACTTGTCTAATCATTTTCAGCTCTAGCGTTGTGGAATTAATGTTTGCTGGTTGATGAGATACTATAGCATATGCTGTCTCTGATGCGGAATCTCGTTTACGCTTTGAAAGTTGTCCTTGTCATTAGAATTGGACGTGACTATGCTTTATAAGTCGTTGAATCTTCATCGCCGTCCCATGAGACGTTCATGAGTTATGTATTTTCAGTTTGCACATGTTGAATTTCCACGACAACATGGGCATGTCCCTTATTATTTATTTGCTTTTTCTGGTCAAAAGTGGGCATGTCCATTGACGCGTATCTTTGTTCGTAAAGTCATTGAAGGCTATAAAATTACATAATTTTATATTAACAACGGGGTAACGCGATGCATAGGGATTTCCCAATGAAATCTATAGGTTTTTTGCCAGAATTTTTCTCCCGACGGAATACCTTTCATTGAAAATAGTTCTTCGCATGAGAAAGATCCTGAGACGATTACGAACAAGGGTGATCCAAAAAATCAGGAAATCAACAAATGAAACTTCAATAAAATTATACAATCGTAAACCGATCTAGAGTTTAACATGACGGAAAGGCTTAGAAAGTATAATTTTTACAAACGAGCTTACATAAACGAGCTTTGACAGAGTTTGACTTAACGACAAAGCCTAGAACGCTTCGACACTATACCGGAGTTTGACTCGACGGCAGAATGTCTAGGATAAAGATAAACGCAGGAGTTTGACTCTGCGACGAAAATCTAAAAGCTAGAGCTAAGGAATGTAAAGTGCAATGCAAGAAGTAAAATCGACTACTGCCACGTTTGCTATTTTCTACGAACTGCTCGATGTCCATGCGCAATTATGTGGTCCATATGTAATGAGGTCATGTAACTATTGGTAGCCCTCTAATGGCTTGCAACAATTCGAATATTCTCTTTTTTTCCCTTATCGATCATGCCTATATCACGGGCCAACAGATCTCTGTCGTGGAATTAATCCGTACGGCACTTGGCAAGCCACGCCAAGCCAGCCTTTCCTCATATAGTTGTTCCATAGAACACTTAGGCGAATAGCTTTCCCGTGTAGGATCATGTCACACCCAGCTTAGCTCGGGTATCCTTCGTATCGAGCGATCGTAAATTACCTTAAGCATCACAACCGGTTTCAGTTTGCCATGGCCTTATCGGGAGAGCAAGATCGGCTCCCCACCGGTTTGTACACGAGAGGCCAAATCCGCCTTCGTAACTCCTAAAGGATGTATTCTATCTAATCCTAGAACTCCTAGTACAAACCCGTCCCGACACCACTCCCAGGAACCCAGTTGTCTTTTCCCCTCTACAACGCTCACTCCCCATAACGATACCCCAAGCTCCACCCGAGTACGGAGAGAACTTGATCACCTAGGACACGAAACTCCCGGACCGTGTCATTCTCCCATACTCAATCCGCAAATGCCCTCGTTGTGGGTTGTTCCGTCACTTCCCTGCATCCTCCCCAACCATCAACGCCACACCGTCGGGACTTACATTAATGGCGGATGCTCGCCCAACAAAACAACAACACTCCACTGGCAGTTTCCCCGATCAAAGCTGTTCGCGAATCTCCAGTCACTTGTACTCTATCGACAAGTGTGGCACCCCTCGCCAACTGCACACCCTCGGCAGCACATTCTTTCGCCTACTAGGCTCCTCCTAACTTCAGCTGACCAATGGAGGTTCCCCCGATAAAACGTGGTAGCAGACCCTTCTTAAGATTCGCCAAACCGATCCAGGGAACGTTATCCCATTTCAGTAAGCAATTCGGTTCCTTCCTATGCTCCCATTGTAGCTATCCTTATGTGGCGATTCTTATCCCAAATGTAGAAAAGAAGAAAAATGAAAGGTGATATGGCTGCGGCAAGTTGGCGAGATCCGATAATTGCCCCATTCTCCATCCTTAAATTGCTGAATGATGTAGATGTCGGAGCAACGTCTGCTACGATGACGAAGACATCAGCTACGCTCCTATTTTTCATTTGCTCTTTATTGATGAGTAGCTGTGTCGGAAGCATCTATAGGAAGGCATATGTTAAGATAGCCAACGATTTGCCGGCTGGAACTCCTTTGACGGTTCATTGCAAATCCAAGAACAACGATATGGGAATTCAACATGTAACGAGTGACTGGGGATTCTCATTCGTACCCGGCTTCTTCGGGAACACATTGTTCTTTTGCAGCTTTGCATGGCCCGGTCAATTTCATTGGTTCAATATATATATGTGCAAAGCAGGGATGAGAACGACTGCTACCTGTGTAATTGGAATATCTCACCCATTGGTCCTTATAAGCTCAATATGCTGACCGGACAGTACGATACATGTTATCCTTGGAACCCTCCTTCGCATTAAGGGGAAAACCTCTTATGTGAATGTATGATGGAGAAAGATGATGCGGTGAACTCATAGATCACGGTTTAGATAGAATAGAATCTGTCTTTATAGCGTTGTCTCTTCATTTTGCGTCTTTCTATTTGTACTTATTGCTTGCATCGTTTGCTATCGCTATCAAAATGTTTCAATGTAAATCATTCTTAATTAAGAAAGGTTAACAAGTGTGAAGTCGTATTGGTCGCAAATTGTTAATGATGGTGCCGTACCAAGGATCAACACCATCGATTCCATAAGTACGTAAAACAAAATTGACACCTAATCGATTGGAGACATTTTTTTAGTTGATGAATTATCCGTTGGTCGACATCTAAATTTTTGGCTGGAAGACCTCTCATGCATTTCATACAGAAACTAAAAATCGAATTTATCCATAATAATGAATCTTGGCCTCTAAACCGAAATACTAATTTTGTGTAGTCTTGCATTCGCATCTCTTACTGCGTTTCTCTAAATGTAGTTCTTAATGAAATTTTTTGTTTTAAACATCATATTCGCATTCAATAAACGATAGGTCTTGTTATGAATTGTCTATGAATTAGCCCGATATACGACCCGGTCTTAAACTTACAAGGAAGGAGAGCCCCCAAACTAATTAGAATTTCCAATTACAAAGCAGCAACGAAAGGGAATGGGACCAAAAGATCAACTTCGGCCGGTCCCAAACATGCATGGAGTGCTCGGCAAAGGAAGACGGAATCAACTCCAGAGCCAGCACCCCATCATGGAAATAAATATTGGCCACGCCGACAAAGATGGGCGATTCTCGGCCAGCACATAGGAAATAGGAATGTGAGGAAATTGGAAAATCATTTCCATGTTCCAGAGGTCTCAAATTCGACAAGATACTGTTGCAACCCTCTTGAGGAGAGTTTGACGGAGTGCCAAACGGGTGCGAATGATCCTTCTGGCGATGTGGTGCTTGTGCTCAGC
Organism: Rhodamnia rubescens; assembly: GCA_021437795.1. Lineage (NCBI taxonomy): Eukaryota > Viridiplantae > Streptophyta > Magnoliopsida > Myrtales > Myrtaceae > Rhodamnia > Rhodamnia rubescens. The sequence continues at coordinate 1,994,681 of JAILYA010000031.1, read as the reverse complement.
GTGAACTCTCGCAAGCTCTACCAACAGCAACTTGGTTTCCGCATTAGTAATTTCGTTTGATTTAAGCTTTGGAGTTGCCACTAAACTATCAAGGGCAGCTACTGAATCAGCTACTTTCTATGTGCAATGAGCAGGAGCTTTACCCGTTGCATTGGTTGGGAGCTAAGTAAGACGCATGACCCATCTTACTTCTGTGAGCAAGATATTTGTGAGTTTGGGGACTTGATTATGTTGGATATGTCGTACTTTTCCTCTTTTTTATGTATACTTACTACATGCAATTTTTTCCTATTTATTCCCTCACATACATCTAGTTGTCCATGATTTTCAAGCAATAAAAATCAAATCAACCAATAATAACTCAAATAAAATACATAAAGGAAAATAACATAAGCCATATCGAATATGCAAATTTAAGTTTTAAACGAAAGGTTACCTGAATCCAAACTGACACAAAATGAATAGGTCGAATGCTTCGAGGTGCGATACAACTTCCATGTGCTACTTCTCTTTCCCTCTTCGTGATACGTAGCGAAATGCTAGTTGGATTCCCTAGTTGCCAAAGATTTGGAACAGAAATTACCAATAAGTTTGTGTCGAATTAATTTGGCTTTCGCATACCTCAACTTACATTATGTAATTGGATTGTATGACAATATGCTTACTTAACTAATTCATACTAAGTGTGTTATCTTTTCTTCCGAATTTCTTTTTTTTCATTAGGGAAAAATTTGAAGAACTCTCCTCATACCTCGATTATTTCATGCATTATCTATTTCTGATATCATAAGTTTGCTTCTTAAGATTTCATTGAGTTTCAAATATACCCTTGCGAAAACTAAAACTAAGCATGACATGTTTTAATGTCCTAATGATGTAGGCTAGTCACGACTAAAGAGGTCAATATCATGCTTACACCTCGCCCGAGTGGGCCCTTCCTATAGTGTTCACCAAATTAAATCGGAATTTATTTAACAATATATATTTATCTTAGATTTTCACTTTTAGACTCCATTCTAGATAGTCTCAAGCCGAATACGCTAGATTAGCCACCCCAATCTACATGCATCCATTCGTCTCATACACTATGGGGATGATGAGCAGAGATATATTTTACATCCCGAGGGGGCTATAATTGGAGATATCATTGTTTCGATACAAAAGTCCCTACAAAAATGTAAAATTTCTCTCGTGATCATTGAAATGAAATCTGCGATTAGATTGATAGGCTTTGGTTTCAATCTTTTTGGCTAACATACTATCATGGAGTCCGTCATTTTCCCATTGAAGTACTAACATAGTATCCATGTGGCAATGGCGTGACATCCAAAAGTTGGTGATTTATTTGATACGTCGGCAGTTCTCGTAATGGTTTAATCAGATTCATACAAAGCACATTAATCGTGAAAATTTTTAAATTTGGTTATTGGGTAATTACATTCAAAGATTCAAGTGACCTAATTATGAATTTACCAAAAATTTTGCGGAGCAGAAATTTTTACCCTGTTAATAATATCTCCGTGATCGCAGGTTACTAGGACTTTTGCCCCAACACAAACGAACTCCTCTTCCATTGTCAACCAAACAGTCCGCCTAGTCATCAACCAAGAACATTAGCGGATAGGTTTCAGTTTCCAGGTGAAGTATCTAAACATGTGTGGTTAGACAAATCACGGTATGGTTACCATCTCCTTTTCCACATGGCTGTGGCGAGATCCGATATTTGCTCCATTCTCCATGATTAAATAGCTGAATGATGTCGATGTCGGAGCAATGAATGTGGCAACGATTTAAATTGTTGTTTTTTTTTTTTTTTTTGGTCATTATATTTGCACTTATTAATTGCACTGTTTCTTATCTCTATCAAACTATTTCGATGAAAATCTTTTATAATAAAGATGTTAGTAAGTGTCGAGCCACGTAGGTTTCGAAATTGTAACGGTGGTACCGTACCACGAATCGACACCCTTGAATACGTAGGTGCGTAAAATAAATTCATTTTGAAAAATATGGTAAAATATGAGAAAAATGAATTGATGAGAGACATTTTTGAGCTGACAATGTTTTGGGCCCTTTGATCTACACGTGATACTAAGGCAATCTGGCAACGAGAGATTTGCAATGGACAGTCCAGGTGTAGGGCAAAATCAATAACATGCTTGAAGATGCGAAGGTGAACACAATTGGACATGCAAATAAGAATATTTCTAAATATGCTAACATTAGAGATGCAATTTCGTATGTCTAGAACACTTAAGTAATCTACATGTTGTTTTGTTAAATATGCCTTAACATGCAAATCCAAAATGTAACAAATGTCTACAAAGTCCCACGAATAGTTTCTTTTTTAATGAAACGTGACATATGTACATTATGTGCATTGTAAACACGAAATTGAAGGTGAGACTCACAATGACACTTAGCGGTAATGTGGCGATGGCTTCAGCTCGATCATGGCATCAAAGTGAATTGTGACTGACACTACTAGAACGAAACAAAGCAAAATCAAAAGATAAATATGGAATTTGAAATGCAAAATGTGCAGAGCTGAGACCGGCTGTTGTTGAGTGGCAGCAAGATTGGAGTCCTACGAAAAGACTATCCAGCTTCAACTGCTTTCCTTCTAGTTGAAGTGCTAAGAACATATATTTCTCCCACGTGCGAAATCTGAGGGACTAGTTCCTATGGAGTGGAGATTCCCCTTGGTCTCTTTCCACGCCTTATGACGAAAGGGGAGTCGGAGTCAATTTCTACCATTACATTAAATCGTAAATGCAACAATCGGCCGACAAATCAAGAGTTTCTCTAAGAGCCATGGCTTATGCACTCAACACTTCCATGTCACCATAAAGTGGCATTAATCTAGCAAAACCGCATGTACATTATCTAATTTAGCAGCATCTACATTCACCTTAACGCATTCATCTGTTGGGCTTCATAGGTCACATGATTTGGCTATGATGATTCTTGCCTTGTGGCCACTAGAGTTTTGGCTTTCTCCTTTCCAATCCAGCCTGGCCCGGTCGCCCTACGCGATAGGCGCTTCCTTCGGACGTCATAGTTCTTTAGCCATTCTAATAAAAGAAGTGACTTTCTTTGTTTGCTTGTATTACTTTTACTGCAAATAATGGTACAAACTAGTTAATGTACGAATAAGCATCTTCCTTCTGAATCTTTATAGTATAATTAGAACTCGATATACGAATTTTATAGGTACAAAATAGAATGGATTAAGATGGAGGACTTGAACCGTACGAGATAGTAGTGTTTAGGCTCGTTTAGTTCAGCATTTGACCAAGGGACTTTGAGAAAATGCAAATACCTTTAGGCTAAAGACCTTTTTCAAAATGCAAGTAGTGTTTGGTAAAGTGTATTTTAAAAACACATTTGAAAAGTAACTTTGACGTAAATGTTGTTTGGTGAAAAATGAACTTAGTAAAGTATTTTTTTCTTTTTGAAAAAAAGGTAGGCGGCGGCGCGGCGGAAGTCGGTGGATCGCGACCGGTGGCGACCAGCGACTACGGCGGGGGGCGGGCAAGACCGACACCGGCGGCGGCGGCTCGGCGATCGATCGGACAGACCGGCCGGCCACCACCAGCACGGCGGCGGCGATGACCAGGCGGCCGCGGCGGCGGCGACCGGCAGCGGCGGCGGGCGGCGGCAAGCGAATGTGAGAAAATTTTAAAAAAATTTAGTTGCATTTCGTCAAAGTCCTTTAGCCCAAAGTACCTCTAGAGGTACTTTGGGCTAAAGGACTTTGGAAAGCATTTGAGATGCAATTGCATCTCCCCAAAGTGACTTAAAAAAATAGCCAAACAATATTTGCATTTGGCCAAGGGACTTTAGGGCCCCAATGCTCATCTCAAATCTTGAACCAAACGGGGCCTTAGTAGGACAAGAAACAACTTGGTCTTGTTACGATTTCCTAGGTGGGAATGGACATGTCCCTCTCCTTGGAGAACGCTTAGCTCAATGTGTGTTTTTCCCTATTCACATTCCTTCTCTTCCATTTTCCTAAAGCTACACCCTTCAAGCTTAAAAAAATAACAAATAAAAAAATGATAATAACCCTTCCGATTCTTCACATGGATCTTCAATCACCAACTGAAGGATCGTCCATTCTTTTCCTATTTCAAGCACAAAGCAATCTCCATTTGCAAATATGCTCTTTATATTTCTATTCTCTCTGTCTTCCTTTCAAAGCACACAATACATATTTTGTTAGGCACACAATCAAAGTGAAGTAAAGAGTAAAAGTGAGAAAAAGAAATCGAGACATAAGATTTGTCCTGGTTCACCCTTAACCTAGAGCTACATCTAATAAAGGATTCTACTAAAATTACGACATCACATCTCTCTGTTTCAACTCTCAATTACAAGATAAAGAAATTATATATAAATTATAGTTATTCATGAGTCCAACCCCAAACAACCAATAATATATAAGTAGTAGCTATTCATGACCCCCATGCAATACAAATATTTTAAAGTCCTGCTGAAGCAGGTTAGTCACGACTAAAGAGGCCAATATCATGCTTACACCTTGCCCGAATCGGTCCCGCCTATAATGTTCATGTTAAGACACCCAATAATAGCATGTGTTTTTGCTTCAATTTAAAATGAATTTCTCTCGTGATCACTGAAATTAAATTTGTGATTCAGTTTATAAGCTTTGATTTAAATCTTTTTTGCAAACATATTATCACTTAACCCATCAATTTCCCATTGAAGTACTAACATGGCGTCCATGTGGCAACGACGCGACATTCAAAAGTTGGTGATTCTTTCGTTATGTCGTAGTTCTCTAAAAAGATTAATCGAACTCTAATCAAAGTACCTTAATCGTGAAAATTTTTAAATTTAGTTATTGGGTAGTTAAAATTCAAAGGCTCAAGCAACGTAATTATAAACTTACCTAAATTTTGATGGAGCAGAAATTTTTACCCTGTTAATAATATCTCCGTGATCACACGTTACTAGGGCTTTTGCCCCAACACAAACAACTCCTCTTCTATTGTCGGCCAAACAGTCCGCTAGACATCAACCCAGAATATTAGCGGACGTTTTTTTATTTTCCAGCTTAAGCATCTAAACATGTGTGGTTAGAAAAATCACGGTACGGTCACCTTCTCCTTTTCCACATGGCTGTGACGAGATCCGATATTTGCTCCATTCTCCATCCTCAAATACCTGGATGATGTTGATTTCGGAGCAATGAATTCGGCAATGATGAGGTCCTCAGTTGCACTCATCTTTGTTTGTTCTTTATTTGTGACAACAAGGGCATTCAATATCGAGAAGAAGACATTTGTTGAGATTTACAACAAATTGCCTGCCGGAACTCCTCTTACGGTTCATTGCAAATCCAAGAACAATGATCTCGGGATCCAACATATAACGAGCAGCTGGAGATTCTCATTCAGACCCAGAATCTTCGGGGGCACATTGTACTTTTGCAGTTTTGCATGGCCGGGTCGCTTTGAGTGGTTTGATATATATAAGTACAAAAGGGATTGTCATCATGGCAGTACGTGTACTTGGAGGATCTCGTCCAACGGTCCTTGCAGGATCATCGACTCCGGTAAATACCAAACTTGCTATCCATGGAATGAGAAGAAACCTAGTAGGTGAATGTTTGACAGGGAAAGATGATGTCGTGACCTCATATTTCACGAGTTGGACGGTATATGAATCATCTTACTTATCTTCTCTTTTCATATGTATACACAAATCCGATTGATTCTTCTAATATTCTCGCCATGTCACTTTTCATTGGCATCTCTTTATTTAAATTGTTGTCTCTCAGTCTTTTTGTCAATATATTTGGGCTTATTAGTTGCACTGCTTCTTATCTCTATCAAAATCTTTTGAAGTGTATATTTTTTAATAAAAATGTTAGTAAGTGTCGAGCCGTGTCGGTTCGAATATGTAAAGGTGGTACCGTGATCACGAATCAACACCCTTGAAATTTTTTTATTTTTTTTTATTTTGTTTGTCATCGACACCCTTGAATTCTTAAGTGCCTAAAATTGAATTCATTTTGAAAAATTTGGCCAAATATGAGAAAACTGAAACGATGAGCGACATTTTTAAGTGGACAATATTTTGGGCTCATCGATCTAGCGATACTACAGGCAATGCGGCAACGAGAGAATTGCAATGGCCAGTTCAGGTGTAGGGCAAAATCAATAACATGCTTAAAGATGCAAAGGTGAACAATTGGACATGCAAGTAAGAATATTTATAAATATGGAAATATTCGAGATAAAATTTCCCTAAATCTGGAGCACCTAAGTAATCAACATGTTGTTCTGTTAAATCTGCCCTAACATGCAAATCTAACATGTAACAAATGTCTATAAAGTATAAAGTGGCATGCATGATTTATTTTTTAATGAAATGTGACATGTATACTATGTGCATTATAAACACGAAATTGAACGGGACGTGGCCTAAGGGACTCGGTGTGATGACTCACAATGACACTTAGCGGTTATCAACGAGGGCGGCAGGGGTGACCAAGAATGTGGTGATGGCTCCGGCTCGACCACGGCATCAGAGTGAATTGTGACCACAATACAGGAACGAAACGAAGCAAAATCAAATGACGGAATACGAAATGAACTCTAGAGTTTCAATAGGACGAGAAACAACTTGGTCTTGTTGCGACTTCCTAGTCTTATTTCTATTCTCTCCGTCTTCTTTTCGGCGGACAGTCCATATTTTATTAGGATTATACGCACAACCACATTGAAGTAAAGAGTAAAAGCAAGAAAAAAAAATCGAGACACAAGATTTATCCTAAATCATCCTTAATTTAGGGCTGCCAATTTGTACCATGCCGTGTTAGTTGTGTTGGGTTTAAAATGGCTTAAGTACAACAAGTGCTAAACTTGTGTACGGCACTCACTTTAATGTCAAAGCTTTCAAAACGATCACTTAAGTGTCAATTTTTTTAAAAACGATCACTTTAATCCAAAACTTCAAACGAACTTAAATGCCAACTTTTTTAAAAAACTATAATTTAAGTGCCAAATTTTTAAAAAACCACTTCAATGTCAACACCACCGAGTCACGTCAAAAAATATTAATAAAAAATATAGCACGTTCGATTTTTGGCAAGCCACGCCACCAAATTGGAGTTGCATTAAAGTGATCATTTTTAAAAAAGTTGGCACTTAAGTGATCATTTTTTAAAAAGTTGGCACTTAAGTGATCGCTTTGAAAGTTTTATCATTAAAGTGAGCCCGTACACAAGTTTTGGCACTTCTTTACCGGTCTAAATGAACTACTTATATACGAGCATGGCACGTCTAGCTTCATCTGCTCCAACCTAACTGCGCTTATTGGGGGCAAGCCGAGCACGGCAGCCTGCCGAGGCTTCCCCGCCATGGAGCTGGTCCGCCTCATCCGCCAGGAACTCCGATCTGATTTTCTACTTAACCGGCTCCACAAGCTACTCCGCTTGATCGCATGCCACCTAGAACAATTCCTAGTGCTGCTAGAAGCTCTCCAGGGCAGCGTCGGTGGCAGCCATTTCCTAGGCCCCGGACGCTTCCCTGGCCTCGAGAACACTCAACGCAGCTACAAAGAGGTCCCGGTAAGCATTGCTCAAGGAATCTACGATGTTGTCCATTGTCGCAGAGTGCCTAATTCGCTGCTCTTCTCTGCAGCTGCAATCCCACCATGGTATGCAAAGCCCGCAAAAGTACAAGCAGTGTGCAATTTCAAAGGAGTGAAACGAAGGCATTCAACTAAAAGATGTGTGTAACCGACTAATTGAGAAATGCATTCAATTACCTGAACAATGAAATGTAAATGAAGAATCATCTGATTCAACTACTTGTCAGCACTGAAAAGCTCCAACCAAACAAACCAAGACCCACCTTCGCAAAAGCTAAAGACTATCTGTTTCTCTAAAACTTGGTAGTGTTGGAGGTGCCGGAAAAGATCGCCGTCGGTCATGGGAGGTTAGCGCAGTGGTTCGGAATGCAAGTTCGTTCTCTCTCTCTCTCTTTCTGAGCGGGTCTTCATTGTTGTCAATGGATTGTTGATGCCTGGGGTTGGCATTGGAGAAGAGGATTGTTGTGCGGGCTATAGCTTATATGTATAATGGGATATTTCTGTAAGGGCTAGGGATTTGTCAGATGGTTGATTCTAGAGATCACCTCTTGAGCTAACCGCTTCATGATTGGCTGATGCTCTCTGACTTTACTCCGACGTTAAATATCAACATGGTATCGAGCAAAAAAACGTATTATATTCTCCAGCATCTTTAACCCAAATCAACACTTCCTTTGTTCCAATCAGTATCTCAACAATATCCAATGCATCTCCAAATTTTTCTTCCTCTGCCATCTCTTTGGTTATCATATTCTCCCTCTGTTAATTCCAATTTCCCATCACCTGTTGACAACATTCGGTCGACTTTCACCTCTTCTTCCCTCTTCTATACCCTTCCGATCTCTGCTATTGTTTCAATTACAGTTGTGCAATCAACCTCGCCATCTACTATTCTCGTCTCAATCAAAATTGATGCAGATAATTATCTTTTATGAAAATCTCCGTTTGAACATATTCTAATCTGCAATGATCTACTAAGCTATGCGGATGGGTTCTAGATATTCCGGTACATAGTCAAGGAAAAATATTTTTCACCAATGAAAAAAAAAACCTTCAAATATTGGGAAAATCTCATCTTTCCTCCATGCATTCTTCACCTTCCTTTTCTTTTCAATTATTTTTTATAGAATTTAGTGAGTAGAATCTTCCTTATGAATCCAAAATTCTGCAGCGGCGAGATCGTACACATGTTAATCCTTCCTTTGTTTTACCCAATAAGTGGAAAGCTGAATGAGCAAACGTTGCCATATGATAAAGAACTGACCACAATTAGTTTTAAATTCTATTTAACATTCAGAAAAGAAAAGGAGTAAAAATCAAGGGATTCTTCATATTCTATTGGGATAAGTGCACTAGAAGTCTTGAGACTTGCCATGAAAGTTCAATCGAGTCCTAAAACTTACCAAAAATGCAATCGAGTCCTAACACTTGTCAAGTTTGAGCAATCAAGTCCCTCTGCTAACTCAATTAACTATTATAGAGTGTTTACGCATTGGTTTTTGCTTGCCAGTGCTAGTCTCATGGAAGAGAAGGCTTTAATTTATCGTCATCCAGATAAGTTATCTGCGAGGCATTAGCTCGCCTCTTGTCTCTTTCATTCGTAATAATTTTATCTTAGAGTTGTGTATCGATTTGCGTTAATTAGATCTTATTAACAGATGAATAATATTAGAAGTGGTCTCAAGCTCTTACGCATCATGCAGCATACAGGTATCTCAAAAACAAAAAGATGAGATTTCTCAAATGTTTACGATTTTAACATCCTCAAAACTGACCACCCAACTCTATGACAACAACAAGCCCTCCTCCGTCCTTGTGTTGTCGCTCCCTCAAACTGTGTCTCATAGCACTTGTCGAAAGTGCCTTTGCCTCGACTCGCCGTTCATGCCAGGAATCACCAAACGAACTACCCAAATGAGGCTTGAAGGAGAAGAAGGAGGAGGACACTCAGGCGAAGAGCAGGAGGACTCGATGAAGGAGAAGCGGACTCCAGGAACAAGGACCCTCGAACGGAGCGGGAGTAATTGATGAACTGGACGAAGTAGTGAACAGAACTTGAGAAGAAAATTAGGGCTTGGAAATTTGGGGCAAATCTTAAAGCACATCATTTTTGCGCACATGGACTTCTTCATTTGAGCCCCATGCCACAAAGCTATGTCAGTATTTTCCGTTAGACAGGTTGGATGAAGTTAACAAAATGGACTTGATTGCACACAACTTGACAAGTCTTAAGATTTGATTGCACTTGTTATTAGTTTTAGGACTCAATGAAACTTTCGCGACAAATTTTAAGACTTCTGATGCACTTATCCCAATGCTACTCTTGGCTTCCCACTTAACTCACATGCACTTCTTCTCCTCCTCCTTTTGTAACTTGCATGCCCCGCTCATGTTGTTGTACATGCGCTGTATACAAAAGAAGTTATCTTTGCATTTTGGTAGCTGTTTCCTCTGGAGGACATTGAAGTTCAAATGAGTTGGGCTTGGGCCAAGCCCATTGTGGGTGGCCCATGTTCAAAACCCAACATCTCACACTCGCGCATAATTGCCTCGATGCAATTTCCATACTTGTACATCCCAACATAAATGTAGTAACCTCTGTTTTGCAATCAAATTCCCAGCGGACCAATTCATACAAAGACATTTAGCCATGTTATCGATGAGGACACTTCTGCATTAAGCTTACTATGCACTGGTTAACAAAGATTCGGAACAGGTTATGTACGTGAATAGTTCTTATATTAGATGTAGCCAATATTTTATGGAAACACCCAAAATTTCCATGGTTTTTCCGTTACAATTGAAGCTTTCAAGATTATAATAGAAGCATCTAAATGTTGTATTTTAGATTTTATATTGTCACATAGCCATACTGATGTGAAAAAGTTCCGTCGTATTAAAAGAATCCAGCACGAAAAATATTTGTTTTTATGAAGAGGAAGTTCATACATTTAGGTAAATAAAAAACCCATGAATTAATTCATCGCGTGAAGTTTTTCGATCATAAATTGGTTGAAGTCGAAGATAGTACTTTAATGAATTTTCGGGAAAACTCAAATATATAATCATTTTCCAATCGCTTGTTCAAGTTTTTTTCAATACAATCAAAATGCCTCATCTTTTCAAATTGGGATTTGACCTGAGATCTCTACTAAATAAATTACCAGATTAAGACCTCGTATTGATCTTAATTTGGAAAGTTGAGGTACACTACAAAAAAAACAAGGTTTTAGCCACGAAATTTGCGACGAAAATTTTGGCAAAATTCGTCGCTAATTGATTTTGCGACGAAAATTGCGATGAAAAAAATTCGTGACTAATACGGCGTCGCAAAATTTAGCGACGAAAAGTTGAAAATTCGTCGCCAATTGGCGACGAAATTTGTGACGAACAAATATCCGTCGCAAATTAGCGACGAACTTTGCGACGGAATACGTACGTGGCAAATTAGCGACGAAAAACGTTCGTCGTCGCCGATTTAGAAACGAATTTTGTGACGAAATATTTTCCGTAACAAATTAGCGACGAAAATTAGCGACGGCAAAAAGTTCGTCGCCAATTGCCGCCGCAAAATTTCGCGACGAATAATTAAATTTCATAGCTAATTTGCTACGAACTTTGCGACGAATTTTTTCCGTCGCAAATTAGCAACGAATACTTTGCAGGTAATATTTTCGTCTCAAATTTGCAACGAACGAATTTCGTCGCTAATTTACGATGCGATGAAGAATTTTTGTTGCCACAAACGTTGTTCGGGGATAAATTTGGCGACAAACTTTGCGACGAAATTTGTTCAGCCATGAATTTCGCAACGACCGGCATGGGACAAATTTTGCAACGAAATTTTATAATTTGTGATCGTATAATAAAATAATTTATTTTAATTTTCAATTTTAAATATAATTAAAAACAAAATTAATTTCTAGAATTTATATTTAACATTGATAAAGCAAGATTTAAATATTATAATAATATACAAACAAAATACATTCATCTACCATTCTCTAGAAGAAAGTTTTCTAAAGAAGCAAAATACCATTCATCTACCATTAAGTTAACATAGATTCTTAAGTACGCAACAATGCCATCTCTAGCGATAACACACCGGATCTTCGAAAAAACAACTCCGGGGCCATGACATCATCTTCACTTGGAAGAGATAACTTCATGTGCCCAAATAATAATCGAAGGTGAACATGGAAAGAAAATAAGTAGGGGCATATAAATTGACAGACACAAATAACACAAACAGAAAAAACGAGATATCTTTGAGCCAAATCACACTTAAAAATTGAAGTTTGACATATCAACGGACAATGGGGACTAACAGGGAGGGTCTAATAGTAGGATTTATGGACAAAAGGAAAAAAAAACACCAGATTATTAAGATTGCATCAGGAAGGGAAGCAAACTTGGAACCAAAGAGTGATGAACAAGGGTATATCTAGTTTCAAAACATAAGTCAGCAGAAAAGAAATGATCACAAGAATTAACTTTCACTTAAGTGTTTCCCCGCTCGGTTTGTCTAACACCACACTTCTCTATGTTGTGGCTCAAGAGCCTCTTAACTAAAAACTAAAACAAGAGTGTGAGTTAAATTGCAACTTGTCAAGCCGAGAAAGAGACAAAACATCCATTTGAAAATATGAGTACACTATCACAACCACTTACAGGGAATAGCTAGATGACAACCCATGTAAAGAAAAGTGTACCAAGAAGAGAAGACAAGTCCAACCTCAATTCGGTTTCAGGTTGAGGCATTTCTTTGACAAATTCAAATAGCATGTTTGTTGCCGGCCCCAAAGAAAATTGAACGTAAGCATTGGATGCCCGAAGACATAAACCAGGATAACTAATAAGTCGATGGTTATGCAAATGATAGAACACACTAAATTTCACATATCTCTAGACGAGAAAAGAAAACTTAGTTGAATTTCAATTCAAACGAGAACAAACTTAAACTAAAGTTTGATTTAAGAGGTGGTAACTCGGATAACATCAATGCCCGTAATTCAAGCCTTGGATATTTCAACATGGGACAATATTCAAGAAAAAAAGTAGTCATATGAACAAAAAACAGCTCTTTATTTTGTTTATCCTAGATTATTCCTTGCACCTAGTTTATCCGAACAATATATAAGCTGACATATACGAAAATGATTTGATATTTATGACGAGAAACACCCTTGATCCACAATTAACAACAAGTTATTGTCCATCTACGGAAATTATCCAGCAGAGACATCACCCACCATCAAGAGATTCTCTCGCCAAGAATGATACATAAAAACTTGTAGACGAGTACACCAAATTTAGGATGTTGATATAGTGTAGTCCAATTCAATATCTTAAACAAAGTCAATCACATATCACACCAAATAATCATCATGTTCATGTCATCTTTCCTTCGCCCATCAGCTCTATACTCCAAAAATGACACATACAAACATGAGATGTTTGACAACAAACCTCGCTGCACGTAACAATAAAAGAAGAAAAGGACTACAATCAAGGACATAATATCGTACACATACAAAGTGACAACACCCAAAAAGGAAAAGGTAAAACCCGAACTCACAATGAGGAATTGTTTCAAGTTTCCTCTTAGAGCAAAGATCCTGGAGGTATTCCAAAGCTTGATTAACTTCAACTCCTACTCACTTCCCAATGTTAACAAACAGATCATTAGGCACCACAAGACGAGGGGGTTTGGATGCTAACCCGCTAAGTACAAAAGAAGAAATTTATTTAGAACCAAGCGCTATTGAAAAATATCCATTGAATCAAGAAAAAGGGAAGAAAACATGTAGGAATTTGTTAACTCCGCTCAATAAGCAAGAAGCATTTGACCACGAAACCGAACTAGCATGCCAAGGATTAGAGCGAAACTTGCAAGCGTCAAAAAGTGGTAGTCAAGCCATTCAAAGAGCACTCATATAGCAGTTGCACCAACTAAGAGACTTGCTGATATCTTCTTGTTCCTCCACAAGAACACATCAAGAATCTGCAAATTTGGTCAGAATATGTTCAAAAAGCATCACAACTTCACCAAATTAACAAAGCTAACCAGGATATCCTACATTTTCCACCCCCCAAGAGACGGTGAAGCGAATTCTCGGCGTCCAAAGAGCCTTTTAAATTGAGAAGTAACCGCTTGGACTTGTCCCCCTCAAGGAATGAAACAGACTTCCGCCAGGAACATTCTCATGAATGTTTCCACAATCTTGTTGAATAAATTGTCACCTGTTATTTTCTCGTGCATTGTTCCCGGAACTCAATGAAGCAAACCCTTTGGACATTTTGGTCATGCAAGAGAATGCATAAGTCCTAATCCTTATGAGATGTTCGGAAGCAATATCATGCGACGATGATGCACAACTTTGCTAGCTTATTCCCGAAGTTAAATCTATATGCGGAGGCAACCCTGTTCGCACTATAAACCAGCCAAAGTTTTACTCCAACAGCAAAAGATCGGACAGTTGAAATTCTTAACCATCGATGCATCATGAAACTATTACCATGAACCCGATGCCGAGCCGAGCTAGAGGGCAAGTTGAAGAGCTTGTTCGAGCTTGTGGAGGAGAAGAATAGAGAGCGAGAGGGTTGCGAAGAGCTTGTTCTAGCCGCAGATTGGAATCGATTCCCGCAACGGATATGGACACGCGACAAACAATGCATAAAAGATGTGAATCAGCTTGAGCAACATGCTCGACACGCATATGATCTTGGCTAAGAATGCTTTAGTTATATTATAATGATACCGCTCCCTTGCACACTTTGCAATCAACCAAGCCTGTTTCCTACTTCATCTTTCCACTCTCCCGGAAAACACATTTTGTGCCACCCGCAAATATCAGTGAACATAAATCATTTCAACCATGTTCCCTCTGCAACTTAACAAACTAAAACTTATTCGTAGCTTCCCGACATATTCAACCCCTAAAACCTCTGGGCTTACATAGGTATAACCAAGCACCAAATAGCAAAAACAAGGTCATTGCTTTCCCCGCCATTCGCCATAGGTACGTTGGGGCAATCACGGGGCAAGTGCAAACATGGAATTGAAATTGTCGGCCATAGTGCTTTCAACATCGACGTTAGAGGGGGAAGCCACGGATCAATGAACCAACTATTTCAATCATTCAAAGCAATTCAAGTCCAATTCGATCCCGTCAAGAAGAATTTCCCGACAAACCAAGTACAACAAATAAAGAAAGAGTGTATGATTGCCAGCGCATCGATCACAAGGGACAGGATCGCCCCGCATCATCATCACCATCAAATCGGTTTCAACGCAATCCACTAAAACCCCAACGCGTTCCAAAAACCAACCACGACATGCCACGCCACATTACCTTGAGACCGAGGAATAGAGAGAGCAATGGCCCCGTAACGCTCACGAGAGAACGATCTGCTTGTCCAACGTTCGTTCGAGCCCTCCGAACAACAAGAGGGGATGGACGAGCGGGTCGCTCGCCGAGTGGAGCGGCTTGAGCGACGAGAGGTGGCGCGAGGGTGAAGGGAGGGTGGCGTGAGGGCGAATGAAGTGCGATAGGGCAACGCGAGTCGCAAGCCACGAGAGGGCGAGGTGAGGGCGAGAGGGTTTTCTACGAATGAAGAAACCCGGTGGGAAGTCCGGAAAATGAAAAATGTGGAAGATTTGGTCGGTGGGTTTTGTCGCTAATTAGAAACATTTTGCGACGAATTCCTTTTTGTCGCTACTTAGCGACGAAATTAACAATTCATCGCTAATTAGCGACGAAAATTAATATTCGTCGCTAAATTAGCGACGAAAAAAGGATACGTCACTAATTTAGCGATGAACAACTTCTTTCGTCGCTAAATTATCGACAAATAAACGGATTCGTCGCTAATTTAAATATTTTCTTTATTATTTTTATTCATATTCCATTAGTGACGAATAAACTTTATGTCGCTAAATTAGCGACGAACCACTTTTCATTGCTAAATAGAATAATTTCTTTTTCATTTTTTTCATATTATTTTAGCGACAAATCACTCTTTCGTCGCTAATTTAGTGACAAATCCCTCTTTCGTCGCTAATTTAGCGACGAACAAATGAATTCATCGCTAATTCGAATATTTTCATTTTTATTTTTATTCATATTATTTAGCGACGAAAGAGGGATTTGTTGCTAAATTAGCGACGAACAAATGAATTCGTCGCTAATTCGAATATTTTCCTTTTTATTTTTATTCATATTCTATTAGCGACGAATAAACTTTCCGTCGCTAAATTAGCGACAAACCACTTTTTTGTAGCTAAATTGAATAATTTCTTTTTCATTTTTTTCATATTATTTTAGCGACAAATCACTCTTTCGTCGCTAATTTAGCGACAAAGAAATTAATTCGTCGCTAATTCGAATATTTTCATTTTTATTTTTATTCATATTCTATTAGCGATGAATAAACTTTCCGTCGCTAAATTAGCAACCGAACCACTTTTTCGTCGCTAAATTGAATATTTTCTTTTTCATTTTTTTTATATTATATTAGCGACGAATTACTATTTCGTGGCTAATTTAGCGACGAAAAAACTAATTCGTCACTAATTTGAATATTTTCTTTTTTATTTTTATTCACACTCAAAAGCGATGAATATTTATTTCGTCGCTAATTTAGCGACGAATAACTTGTTTTAATTTATGACGAACTAAATTTTTCGTCACTAATTTAGTGATGAATAATTTGTTTCGTCGCTAATTTAGCGACGAAAAAAATGAATTCATCGCTAATTTGAATATTTTATTTTTTTTACTTTTATTCATATTCTATTTTCATATATTTTCAATTTCTTGATTTATTAAATTTTTATTTATTCATTTATTTTAAATATTTTCTTTCTATTCTTATTTTTGAAAAAAATAGAATTCAAAATAATTTGAAATTGGAATTCTATCCTATTGGAAATTTCGTCGCTAAATGAGCAATAAAAAATGGAAACAATCTTAAGCTTCTTAAAAGTAGCAACGAATTTTATCCTATAAAATTCAAAAGAATTCGCTAAATTAGCGACAAAACAATCTTCGTCGAAAAAAGACCTCATTCTTGCCTTGGAAAAAGATCTCATTCGCTAACGGATTATTCATGCCTCCATCTCACCAAGAAAAAAAACAACAACATCGCCTCCCGAATGCATCAAAAATAGATGTTCTAATCGAAAACTTCTTAAAATGTATCACGCTCTAACTACGAAAGCATAGAAATAGAAATGAGCACAAACACTATCTTATTATACAAAGAATATAGAAATCGACCAAAGATAATTGGAAATAGAGAATGATTTGTAATTAAGATCAATAAGCAAGAATGTAATTGAGAATGATTTGTAATTGGGAGCAAAGTCCGAAACTATTTTAACCCAAGACTGTAAACTCATTGGCCAATCCCTCAAGTTCGGGTAAGTTCTTATTATACATCCAAGCCCTATCTTTTTGAATTGTGCCTGCATAAGAATTAAAGATTTATAAAATATTAAAAATATCATATCTAATGTTTAATACTCTTAATTAAGACCATAAAATTCTAAAAATTAAATTATGTATGTGACAAGACAATTACTTTGAAATTGAAAAAAATAACCATGTAAAAAACACCAAGTATTTGCTTGAATTATTTATAGTAGAACGTGGTTAATCCGATGAGAATTGCAAATTTCATCGTTAATTGTATAAATTAATGAAGAAAAAGATGTTGGTGGACTTTAACGACAAAAAAAACCTGTAATTTAGTGACGAAAATCCCTTTCGAAGCAAATTTTGCGACGAATTTTATGACGAAGTGGATTTTCGTCGCTAATTTAGCGATGAACCACTTTTTCGTTGCTAAATTACACAAGTTGGTTTACCGACGAATCACTTTTTCGTCGCTAAATTAGCGACAAATCACTTTTTCGTCGCTAATTTACCGACAAAAATGTTTTTGTCGCTAATTTCATCGCAAATTAGCAACGAATTTTTGTTAGTCACTATTTTCGTCGCCAATTTAGTGACAAATATTTTTTTCGTCGCCAATTAGCGATGCATATAGTTTCGTTGCTATTTTTTGGTCGCTAATTAAAGACGAATTTTTTCGTCGCTATTTTAGTCGCAAATAGCGACGAATTTTTTTTCGTCGCTATTTTCGTCGCAAATTAGCGACGAATTTTTTTCGTCGCTAATATTCCGTGGCTAAATCCTTGTTTTTTTGTAGTGGTAGTTGATTCGACCTTAAAACCGACAAAGTTACCAAATGTGGGTCAACCGTAAGAACCAAGCTAGTTCTAGTGCTATTTCTAATTCAGTTCCGAGTCCCTTGGCTCCTTCCAATCTTGTTCATTTCGATCAGAACTCTGTACATCTTCCAATTCGTCCTCAATAGACCACTACATCAACCGAAGCGGAATGAGGAGAAGAATTGCATCTATAGCGACGGAAACGCCATGGAATCGAAACCCGACCTCAAGTCGGAACAACCCAATTGCCCTGTCGACAGCGGCGGACCGAATCCCAACCTCGAACCCCCGAAATCGAACTCCAGCAGCACCTCCTCCAGCTGGTGCCCTCCCAGCACCACCGAGCTCTCCAACCCGTTGCCGCCGTCCACCACCCCCAAGCACGTCGCCTCGTCGCTCATCCTCACCATCGACCTCGACCCGCCAATCCTCCACTTCACCATCTCGCTCTGCAGCACCAGATCGATTGCCGGCGCGTCGGGCCCCACCCCCGTCGCGCTTACACTTCTCGGGTCGAAGCATACCCGGAACGGGCCCACGGGGGGACCCTGGCCATCCCCATGGCCGAGGCCGCTCCCGCGAAGGCCTCGGCGAAGACAGAGTAGATCGAGCTCGCCATGGCGGCGTACGGGATAGCGGTGCTGAGCTTGATCGAGCGCGGCGACGAGGAGTTGAGGGAGAGCCGCTTGCCGTTGATCTTGATGGAGGTGAGGTTGATGAGGTAGTCTGAGGATCGCGTCGATTTGACGGTCGCGAGGGGCGTGTAGGTCAGGGATTTTGAGATGTCCGCGTTGAGGTGGGAGAAGAATGGCCCGTCGCCGGCAACGATGACGCCCTCCGACGCCGATAGGCACGCGAAGAATCTCTGGCGGACGCCGAACGCCGTCGCCATCTGGACAAAAGAGTTCGTCTTATTAATATCAAAATTCTTGCCCAAGAAATAACAAATTGTCGACACAAGAAAATGAAACAGCTCAACGCAAAGAATTACCTGCGATGGCAGCGAAATTCGACTCCGTCCCAAGCCCAACGTCCCTCTGACTCTGCCCGCTCCAAATCCCGGGGCCGCGCGCGCGCAGGAGATCAGGAACCGGTCGACGGCCGCGACCGATCTCTCCCCCGACCCGTCCACAGCATCGACGGCCACGGCTCCTTCCGCGAGCACCCCGCACGCGGCCTCGCCGGCCGCGCCGCTCTCCGACTGAACATCGCAATCGGAGCAGGCCTCGCCCGCGTAAGCGCGACGAAGGCCGGAAACGTCGGACGTGGCGGCCAAGCACTGGATGGAACGGCAGGGGACACGGCGGAAGGAGGAGGAGGAGGCGGAGCAGTCAAGCCAGAGAGATGGGCCGCCGAGATCCACGGCGAGCTGGACGGGGTCGAGAGAAGGGCCGTGGTAGGCGGTGGCCACGTATTGGAGCGTGGAAGCGTCTTTGGCCAATGGAAGGACGAGTGTGCGGGAGCGGGAGGAGTGGATCAAGCAGGTGAAGGAGCAGAGGAGCAGAAGGTACCGAGACAGAGAGGCCATGAAAGCACAGAGAAGAGAAAGTTGATGGGTCTATCAGTGGTTGGAGAAGAAGAAGAGAGTGCGGTCGTTGGAGGTTGCGGAGATTCGCCGCGTCTTTCGATAAGCGGAGGAAATGGGGCGGAGTGGATAAGGAAGGACGGATTTATCGAAGACTTTTTGTCTTGCTGACCCGATTCCTCGTTGGAATGGAAGGGACTGTTCTGAAATTTCCCATATTCTCGAGGGCCAGAAAATAAAAAAGGGCATAAAAGCAAAGTCCCGACCGAAAATGATTGCGTAGGGCGCACATGGTGATATTTCTCCATTTCTTCTCAAAAGAAGAAGTTAATTTTTACTTTTTCTTCAAATTGACTTCTAATTAAAAAATTCATTTAGTAAAGATTGAAAATTTTTACTTTTGAAACATTATTCAAAAAAATTTCGGTAAGAAGGTCGTCGGTTGGTGAGCGGGCAAGTGGTGGCTAGCGGTTGACGACAGCATGGGATACAAAAGGCAGACACGTGGCAACGGGAGGTGGGCGACCGGCACGGGGGTGGGCGGGCCGGGCGGCGGTCGACAGAGGCGGGGTTGCGGCAGTGGCAGGCAGGAGGGCAAAAGGTCCAGAGAAGTGATTCAAGCCAAAATGTTAAAAATTTTACTCCTTAAAATTGACAAAAATTTTATCATAAATGAAAAATTCTATCATGAATCAATTTTTTATCAAAACTATTTCTACTAAAATGTTTTTATCGAATGGATTACTTCGCCAAATTGACTTCGCATCCAGTGCTTATTCCTGCCAAATTTTACCCTTCTTTTCTGCGCCATGTATTTCCATATGCGGCCATGTAACTTGGTTTTATTTCTTGACCTATGTTCAAGAAACTCGGGACACAATTATGACAGTTAGGAAATGGATTAGGTAACGAGAATTATGAAAGGATGGATTGGTTGTTGTCGGAAACTTAAAACTTCTTCGTGAGTAGATGATGGATGGCGTGCACATGATGAAAAACACCAACTCGAGTCGCTTTTCACGAACTTTGATTAGACGATCTGTTCGAAATCTTATCGAAACAAGTACTCCCAAGTAAATTGACGTTCTCGTATTCTATAAATTTCAAATAAATTCTCACCTTCTATTAATACGTTCAAGATTTAACGAACGCTCGACAGCTTCTTCTTTGATGAGTGGAGGGAATGGATGAGCGGATAAGGAGGATTAGGGATTTTATCGACGACTTTGTGCTGACTAGATTCCACGTTTGAACCGACGGTGGGGACTGTTTTGCAATTTCTTCTCTTTTGAGGGCCAGAAATAGAGAAAGTTTAAAAAAAAAAAGTAACAACAAAGTTTGAATGGATAAATGAGAAACTTGTTGGTCCATTTTGATTTGTGGTTTTGTTTGAAAAAGGAACTTGTTGATCCGACCACGATAACATTAAAATCTTTTGATCCGGCGACAGTGAGAAAGTACATATTGAAGAAGTCAAAATGTATAGATGATGGGACCCGCTGTCGAGCGATGCGGAATAGTATCGTAACATCCCTTTCATGTGCAAATCGAATTATGAGCGGCATGTGAAATTTGAGTGATGGGGGTTGGATGCATATATGCGAAAGGGATTGCATCGTCGTTTATATCATGTCAGAAAAAACCAAAAACACGCGACCCCAGCCAATCGAGCGAGGATTTGGACGACAAGTTGACTTTTCGAACAAAATCAACGTCCCACACATTCCACTCCAACCAACAATAATAGGAGCAATGGAGATAAGAGGATTGTTATAATAAATCCCATAGTGGGCGATTAAGCCAATCGTCAAGCCCAATAGTCCCACGACCGGCTTTTTTTTTTGGGTCATAAGATAAACTTCATTACTAACTCATGGATGTCGCGACAAAAAAATAAACGAAAAAAAATGTTATCATTTTTCATAATGGATTATCGTTAATTAATTAACTAACCTAACTCGAACTCTCCCAAGTCCATACCAAATCGCAACTTAAGGTTCGAGTGATTAACATGCAATGTGATTTGAATTTGGAGTCGCCACTAATCATTTTCGGTAGGTCGATTAGAAACCTAAATAAAATAGCGGGAGAAAACTATCTTATTTCTCGAACCGAGATTAAGAATCCGGGACTTGGTTACATTAATTACAACTAATGCCCTTTCGGTACCTTAAAATTCATGAAAAAAATGGATTTGACAAATTTGATGAATTCTACTTGAAGATCAAAGAATCAATTTTTTTGGATTTTTCTTCCCATGACATTTTTTGAATTTTTGAGTATTTCTAAAATAAAGAAGCTAACGAAATTATGATGAAATAGGTTCAAGATTACTCCCCAATTGAACTCGTGCACCAAACTTGTGCTCCGGCTTGCTTGACCATCGGACCGATTTGATGACTCGTTAGGCCAGAAATCTCTTGGCCCATCTCTCCTTCACGCTTCTTTCTCATCTCGCTAGAATTTCATGAGACATCTAGGCGTTGATATTTTTCCCTTTTCGCTCTCCTTCTATTCTCGTACCATCGACGCCTCATCGTTGATATGCAAAGTTATTCAACATAAAAACGTAGAAAAAAAATCGAGTAGAAAATCCGAGCTAATTTGTATTCGAAGTTAAAGGAAGTTAGGGAAATCACTTAGCTTTCTTTTCTTTGCAAGCTTGAACGACGGGATGGACCAAGAGCTTGTGTTGACGGCAAAGATTAGCAATAGTAGTATCCACTAAAACTCAAACTCATACCCTCTCAAAACTCTTTTTCTCCACAAAAAAAAACTCCTCTCAATTCTCTCTTCCTCCCAAAAAAACTTCTTTCAATTCTCTTCCACTCCAAAAAAACTCCTCCTCTTTTATAGGCAAAATTCTTCATCCTTCATTCTTCATCTTCATTTCCTCACCTTCCATTTTCATCTTCTTTTCTTAATCTTCATCTTCTTTTCTTCATCTTCATTTCCCACCTTCCATTTTCATCTTCTTTCCCATCCTCATCTTCTCTTCTTCATCTTCATCTTCTCTCTCCACCTTCATTTCTCCATCTTCCATTTTTATCTTCTCTTCTTCATCTTCATCTTCCTTTCTTCATCTTCCATTTTCATCTTCTCTTCTTCATCTTCCTTTCACCATCTTCCTTTCCCCATCTTCTTTTGGTATTTGCAATGCAGTCCCCGAAGTTTCAAGTATTTGCAATGCAATCCCCGAAGTTCGAGTATTTGCAATACGATCCTTGAAGTTCCGAGTATTTGCAATACAATCCTTGAAGTTTTGAGTATTTGCAATACAATCCCCGAAGTTCCGAGTATTTGCAATTCCCGAGAAAATATTTCTTTCAAGCCCGAATCTTCTCGTGCATTTTTTCATCCCATGCCTAGTCAGATGCCCATTAAATTAAGCTCAAATTATATGCCAATGCTAAATGAATATGTGAGATGATTTTTGTTTAGAACTAAAATTAGTTCTAATTTTTATGCAAAATATATATTAGTCAAAATTTAGGCGTCAACAATGGAGGAAAGACATTAAGTTCGAATCAAAACACAATAAATCCCATAGTGGGCGAGGGGCATAGATAGCTAATTCTTGGGGAGAGCATTCCTTCTATGAGCTTTCACAATCCAATCCACGGCTTGATTTTTTCCACGGTCCTCATATAGAGATATTTGGACAAATGATCTAAAATCTCATCCTTCTCGAAACCTACTTTTTTTTTCTAAATTTAAAAAATTCATTAATAATTTCGACGAGAAAATTCGAGCTACGTAGAATTAACTAAAGTGATTATAGAAGGAAGACCGATTGTAGTGAAATCGAGATAAAAGTAAAAGTTATGAGTTTTTATGAAATCAAGACTCCTGATTGACTAACTATGGTTAACTTAGCCATGACTCACGAATTGCCTTTTTGTTTTTCCAAATATACCCCTGCGTTCTTAAAGTTAGCAAATTAAGGCACGTGCAATGGACGAGAACTCATGTTTTCACATGTTAAAAATATGTTGGCCATCCGATGTGCGTATTCCTGTCAGATTTTACCCTTCTTTTTGCGCCATGTACTTCAACATGCGGCCGTGTAACTTGGTTTTATTTCTTGACCCATGTTCAAGAAACTCGGGACACAATTTGACAATATTGTGATGGCAGTTATGAAATGGATTAGGTAACGAGAATTATGAAGGGATGGATTGGTCGTTGTCGGAAACTTGAAACTTGTTCGTAAGGAGATGATGGATAGCGTGGACATAATGAGAAACACCAACTC
The DNA here is from genome assembly GCA_021437795.1 of Rhodamnia rubescens. NCBI lineage: Eukaryota > Viridiplantae > Streptophyta > Magnoliopsida > Myrtales > Myrtaceae > Rhodamnia > Rhodamnia rubescens. The sequence continues at coordinate 1,971,041 of JAILYA010000031.1, read as the reverse complement.
GAGTCGCTTTTCACGAACTTTGATTAGACGATCTTTCCGAAATCTTTTTGAAACAAGTACTCCCAAGTAGGGGTGTCAAAATAAAACCAAAAAATTAAACCAAACCGTTAACCGAACAGAACCGAACCGAAATTTCATGCATTTCGGTTCGGTATGGTTTTCGATTTAGATAATGAAACAAAAAATCATTTTTTTTTTGTTCGGAAAACTTATGACTGATTTGGTTCGGTATGCGATTAACCAAACCGAAAAAAGATCTATCTTCTTAAATGCCCATTTTATTAACTTAACGTTTTACAATGCCTCTCTCTTTTCTTTTTCACCCCTCCAAAAAAAGCTTTCGTGAAATCCTAATCAACCTCTCCTCTAGCATCCCATCGTTGAAACCCCTCAAGCTCGACCTCACCATCATCAATGTCGAGCACCTCAAGCCTGAGTTGAATCCTCAATGCCTTGACCCCTTCGCGAGTCAGTCATCCACCTCTCCCCCTCCTTCCTCTCCTGTTGTTGATTTGTTTCTGCTAAAAAGAGTTGAATCCTCGATCCCTCGACCTACTTCTCATTTTTTCGTTTCGAATCTTTTACCATTGTTTGATTGGGGTGTGAGCTGGAAGACTTATATAGAAGTGAGAGCTTACCAGCAAAAGGGCACGAGTGGAATCCAATAAAGATTGTATTTTTTGAGGAAAGATAACGTTGTTTACGGTTGAGAAAAAGGAGATCGTGGGGGATACGGTGGTGGAGGAAGGTGAGAATGGTAAGGAGGAAATGGGGCTCCAAATTTGTGCTTTGGCCGGTTTTCAAGTAGAATCGGACCGGAACCGACAGAGTTGAGAGTCACACACTCGGTTTCCAATTTTGGATCGAGAACATACTCACCCAAGAACCGATCAATCCTATGAGATATTCATCACTTTCAAATTTTCAATAATGTCCTCGGAACAAATTTTTGTTGAATGAGAAGGCTAAGGTGAAAGGAAAAAAATTATCAAGACTCTAATGCCTAGTTAAATTATTTTTGCCTCAGTACCTCAATGCTATGGGAATGACTCAAGCCTCTTTATTATTATATTTTTTGGGAAATATTAGTACAGAGATGGAGATTCAAAATTGCAATTAGCAGTTTGGATCCTTAATTTTTTTTTTTTTTTTTTGGTAGAGCTTTGGATCCTTAATTGATTTCCAAGTAAAGTTAGAATTGATTCTATTTTGTTTATCATCATTTTTGGGAGAAGAATAAGGTCCATTGATGCAACAATTACATGAAACAGAGTTATTTTCTTGTTTTAAAAGGTAAATTCTTTTTTTAAAAAGGGGGAAAAAATAATCAAGAAAATCGAAAAATCAAACCGTACCAAACCGAAAATTCGGTTCGGTACCTATTTAATTTGGGTGGCGATCCGATTCAGTTAATCCATTTATCATAATAGTTCGGTTCGGTTCGATTATTAAAAAAACCGAACCGAACCGTACCATTAACACCCCTACTCTCAAGTAAATTGACGTTCTCGTATTCTATAAATTTCAAATAAATTCTCACCTTCTATTAATACATTCAAGATTTAACGAACGCTCGACAGCTTCTTCTTTGATAAGTGGAGGGAATGGATGAGAGGATAAGGAGGATTAGGGGATTTTATCGACGACTTTGTGCTGACTAGATTCCACGTTTGAACGGACGGTGGGGACTGTTTTGCAATTTCTTCTCTTTTTGAGGACCAGAAATAGAAAAAGTGAAAAAAAAAAAGAAAAACAACAAAGTTTGAATGGATAAATGAGAAACTTATTGGTCCCTTTTGTGGTGTGGTTTTGTTTGAAAAAGGAACTTGTTGATCCGACCACGATCACATTAAAATCTTTTGATCCGGCGACAGTGAGGGAGTCCATACTGAAGAAGTCAAACAATATAGATGGAGGGACCCGCTGTCGAGCGATGCGGAACAATATCGTAACATCCATTTCATGTGCAAATCGAATTATGAGCGGCATGTGAAATTTGAGTGATGGGAGTTGGATGCATATATGCGAAAGGGATTGCATCGTCGTTTATATCATATCAGAAAAAACCAAAAACATGCGACCCCAGCCAATCAAGTGAGGACTTGGACGACAAGTTGACTTTTCGAACAAAATCAACGTCCCACACATTCCACTCCAACCAACAATAATAGGAGCAATGGAGATTAGAGGATTGTTATATCCGACATCCTTGATGGTTATGTGGGAATTCGAAAAACAGGAAAGGGCTCGAAAAGCACGGGACGCGCCTCGAGGGGAAGATGGTGGGTTTTTTCAATTTAATTTTTTAAAAAAATATTTACAAAATTATTTTTAAAAAAAAATATTTATCAATCCGCCTAAGTGCCGAGCAAAGGTATGGGGGCCCAACTCCTTGCTTAGTAGTTAGGCTGGCCCTTTTTTTTTTTTTCAATTTCATTTTTTAAAATTATTAGTACTTATAATACTTATTTTGTTTATATTTTTTTGTGAAACTTATCTTTATAATATAATTAGCAATAATTAATGTAAAAATTTATTAAGATATATAATTAATAAATAATGTTGTAATTATAAAATTAATTAAAAATATTCATAAAATAAAAAAAAGATTTTCATAATATATAATAATCGTCAACTTACCAATTATTAAAAAATATTTTCGTATTTTTTCAAGAGGGTGGGCCTTTTTCGTATTTTTTTAAATTTCATATTTTTTAATTATTTATACTTATAATATTTATTTTATTTATTTATAATTGGTAAGTTGATGATTGTTATTTATTATGAAAATCTTTTTTTCATATATCTTACCAATTTTATTTTATGAATATTTTTAATTAATTACATAATTACAATATTATTATTTATTATAAATGTCAATGTTACAATATCGTTTTTTTGTAGATGTTCGATTTATTATTAATTTATTTTATGAATATTTGTAGATGCCCCCACCCTTGCTCGCGGTTGGGCTGCCGAAGCACGCTCGCACACCTAGTGCCGAGCGAGACCCAAATTGTAAATATTTTTTTTAAATGAATTTGTAAATATTTTTTAAAAAAATTAAATTAAAAAAAAACCCGAGTCGGTCACCTTGGTCCAGAATGCTAAAAAGAAAGCGGTACAGGGGTGAAACCAGCCCCTTTCGAACGATGCTCCGGCCTCCCGGGCAAGGGGTCAATCTCTTCTTAGTGAACTACCTCGAAAATAGCTTAGGTCGAACCCAACGAATTCAAAAAAGCGATTAAGCCAATCGTCAAGCCCAATAGTCCCACGACTGGCTTTTTTTTTTTTTTGTGGTCATAAGATAAACTTCATTACTAACTCATGGAGGAAAGACATTAAGTTCAGAATCAAAACACAATAAATCCCATAGTGGGCGAGGGGGCATAGATAGCTAATTCTTGGGGAGAGCATTCCTTCTATGAGCTTTCACAATCCAATCCACGGCTTGATTTTTTCCACGCTCCTCATAAACTATTGAGACACTAGCGAGTTGGGCCAAGAGCTGTTTACTATCTTCCTAGATGGGCTTCGCATTCCATGGGTAGATAACTTGGTCTGATAAGCACTCTTTAACTGATAAGCTATTAGTACTAACTATTACCTTCATATCAGATGAGTTTACTTCTCGTGTCTTCGCTATCATCGACAGAACCTCATGAACAGCTAGGGCTTCGGTCTCCAAAGCAGATCTAGCTTCAACTTTCACGGCGAAGCCGTCAATAATTAATCCATCGAAGTCACTGCAGATACCAGCTATCGATCCCTCCAAGGCGTTGCTGATCCAAGATCCGTCAACATTATATTTCATGGTCCCCTTCTCTGGCGGAACCCATCGGACTCCTGATCTATCAATTCAGCTACAAATTGAGGCTCTCCTTGGTTTCCTGGCCCTCCAATGCAGCCCCGCTGCAACCATTTGTCTTCTCTAATTCTAATACTAGATCCATCTCCCACTGACCATTTCACATCTTGTTTTATAGTCTCTCTGCCCACAAGTATGCTTTGCCACCCCCACGATGGTTTAGATCCTTTGTTTGCATTTAAAAACTCCCCTTCTGGGAAATAAATCCCTTTCATTAGTTGACTCCAAAGGGCCGAAGGGGATTGTAAGAGTCTCCAGGCTTGTTTCCCTAACATGGCTTTGTTGAAAGTAACAAAGTCTTTAAAACCCAATCCTCCTTTGTCCTTCCTACTTTTCAGCACCTCCCACTTCTTCCAATGGATCCTCACGAGGCCTAAACTAATACCGTAGAGGATCTACATGTGTATCGAATATCACGGACTCGAAGACCAACGAGCTCGAACATGGCAATTAAAATCGAGGCGATCGGATTAGCAAATTATGATAGTTTTACGCTTTTTGCCTTGTCTCAATCGGATCGGTTTCGAACGATGTGTGCTGGTCCTCATCTTCAAGCTTGATACGGAGACACAAAGACTTGTTAAAGAAGGTATGAATATCAAGAAATATAATTCCGGTTTTCAAAAACTTAACTAATTGCCTAAGTGATGCAAACGATGAAATGTTAACAAGATACTTTTCAAGGAAAACAGATTTTAATCTTCTTGAAAATGCGAGAAAAACTGCTTCTCAGGGAAAAATTAGGTGTGAATAGTAAGTGTGCGAGGTATTACTTAAAAATGTAACTGATATCAATTGGAATCTCGCCAATCATATTGTTAAAACCTACCAATAATGATCTCAATTACCTTTCTGATGGGAAACAAATAATATTCAGTGCTCAATTTTGTGTAATTTCAAACAACTTTTTATTTCAATCTTCAGTACTTAAAATTTTTCAACACTTAAAATTCAGTGCTTATAATTTCATTGCTTATTTTCCCATTTTGTTAAAGGGTTAATACCACGAAAAATTTCAAACTGGTACACCTATGACAAATTCACCTTAAACTATTTTTTTAACCACTAAAAATCTTAAACCGGTACGCCTTTGACAAATTTACTCAAAACTAGTACACTTATGATAAATTTACCCTCCTTTAACTTTTATTAAATTTTATTGTCAAATTGTTGATTTAGATGACACGTGACAATTGTCGGATGTATACGTTTGGGGTTTTTACCCTCTATTTGTCACACGTGTATCAATTTGAGATTTTTTATGTTATTAATCCAATTTAACGAAAGCTAACGGGGGTAAATTTGTTATTTATGTACCAATTTGAGGTTTTTTGTGGTCAAAATAATTAGTTTGGAGTAAATTTATCACATATGTGCGGTTTGGGATTTTTAGTGATCGAAAAAATAGTTTAGAATAAATTTGTCACATGTGTATCGGTTTATGATTTTTTATGGTCAAAAAAATAGTTTGAGAAAAATTTACCACAAGTGTACCAGTTTGGAGTGTTATTAAATGAGCAGTAAAAGTTATGTCAATACTCCTTATACATGTTTTTCGGGAAAAAGGTAGACCCATGGAACCATACTAATATAAGTGTACGTTCCCTAGATACCTCTCCCCCCGGGCGGGGGGGTTTGGAGGTACAAAGCGACTCTCCCAAGTCCCGTGCGTGACATTGGATTTCTTTTACTAATTAGCAAACTAAAATGCTATTAAGAGTCGCCACTAGCCTATTGGGGTGGTAGAAACCAATCGAGATATGGGAGTATTATCTCGATTCCTACGCAACGAGTTTCTAGGTTCGGGGACTTGTTTACGCTAACTAGATAATTAGCGCCCTTTCGGTACCTAACCAGTTGATATTTCCTAAGGTGACCACACATTGCATATCATTTTAAACTTATCGGTATCTAACCAAGTACTAAATGATCATGCATAATGTTTTCTTCATTTCGTGCAATTACCTATTTATCCTTAACTAGCATCCAGGAAGCGATTAACATGCAATTTTTCAAAAGACAGTGTTATAAACACTCAATTAGATAAATATGCCAAACAAAAGATGGAATAAGCACATGCACCAAATCTACGATGGCGATATTTAAACAAACAATTTCGAAGTCGAATTACAACAAATCGCATGGACATTCTTCAATCAAAGCCGGTTGAGGCTTAAAAATTCACATTAGGGGTAAAAAGGTCATGAAAATCATTTTTCCAATTTTCTAAAATTTTTCTGATTTTTTTTTTGGAATTTTTTATTTTTCGGATTTTTATTTTTGTTTATTATTATTATTATTATTATTATTATTATTATTATAAAATTTTAAATTTTATTTATTTATTTAAAAGGGACGGTCCGGTCGGGTTCTGGGACTGATTCGGTCCGAAGAGAGAACGAGCCGGGCCCGATCGGCACAAAAGAAACAAGCCCAATTTTATCTTGTCTTAAGAATAGGCCTAAATTTCCTCCGGCCGCTACCTCCTCTATTTTACTCAGATCAGTCCAAAGGCTTTCTTCCCTCTACTTTTCTTTCCCTTGTACCATCCTCAACAAGACAAGTCATAGACACAAAAAAGGAAAAAAAAAAAAAAAAAAAAGGGCAAGCAATCATCTTCTTCGTGCGGCGCCTTCTCTCCTTTGCAACGCCGACTTGCCTTCTTTGCCGCATTGCCTTTGTCGGGATCCTATAAGGTCGGGATCGCCCATCGCGCCGAAGCCGCCCGCGAACTGTTGGAGGCCAATCGATCCACCCGCGGGCCTCGTCGCAGCCACCGCCGTTGGCGTCGCCCGCCGAGCTCGCGCGCCTCTATTCACCTCGCGTCGCCTCAACCCGAACTCAAGTCACCCGTTCGCCTCCGTACCAACTCAGCCCGAACCGGGGTCTTTCCGCATCGGAGACGCTCACCAACGGTCTCCCGATCGCTAATCCAACGCCTAGGTGCAATCCCCACGTTCATCCTCACGGGCGGAAGCAACCTCGTCCGAGTTTCGCCATATTGAGCTCAAAGTAACGCCTCTCGGTTTGCTCTTTCCTCATGTACGTTCTACCTTGTGTAATCCCCAAGAATGGCCCACCGGTGACCTTCCCAAGGTAACGATCCAATGACAGCTGCACTCGACTAAGACAACTTTCCACTATCTAGAGTCTTCTCAACAATTGACGTAGCCAACCCGCAACGGCCGATCGTCAACGGCTCGAAATGATTTGTTTAAAGCAAGAGGGACCAGGCCGCTAAACCAAACTCAAACCCAATCACGAAAAGAATGCGTAGATGCACAAGAAAATTAACAAAAGACTCCAACAACTAATGGGGTATACTAGACTAGTGGGACGTGCGGCCTTGTTTTTTAGAGTATAAGAAGACAACCGAGCTCAAAAGAGGACACCAAAACATTCATGCATGAAGACATTATACAGATGCAAGAAATGCCAACTTCAGTTGGCATAAAAAGTTAGGAAGAAGAACCAAGAAATGAACTTACCTTTTGAACAAAGAGGAATGAACTTCACCAAATTCCATGGGAGCTCTCTCAACCTCTCTGTTCATCCCTTTTGTTTTTGTTTTTTTTTTTTTTTTTTGACCCCTCCGCCGAACCTCTAGCTTGCCGCCCTCACCTCTATATTCTTACTTTTGCCTCCTTCCCCAAGCTTGCTTGTGTGGACAAGTGAAAATGGATGATGTGGACGTGGGTGCACTAACCACGTAAAGAGTACGGTGAAATGCAGAGTGAGTTGTATGAGAGAAAACGTGATGGAATGAATGTGGGCTGATAAAGAGCCGTATGAAGCGTGTGGTTCACTGAAAGAGGGAGAGAGATGATCTTCAATCATGCAAAAGTGCAGATGTGGCTGTAAAAGGATAAAGAGAGGGAGTTAGGCTAAAAATAAAAATAAAGGCACAATTAGGTTTTAAAGGAAAAAAAATGGAGGCCAGCTCATGAGAGAAAAGGCCCAAATGGGGCTAGTGGGCGGGTTCTGATTTTTTTTTAATAACAATTTAATTCATTAATTAATTTCTTTAATTAATTTTTTATTTTCAATAACCCAAGAAAAGATGCATATTTAATAAATTATAGGTATTCTTATTTAACAAATATATACATATATAAATACGAGATCGCCAAAATTAGGTGTCAACGGATACATGTACTTATCACTTGAATGTGGGTACATCCACATATAGAAAGAAAGCCTTCAAAGAATAAAAAAGAGAAGCATTAATAATACGGTGTTGATATCAAAAAAGGAAAGGCGAATCGCGCCTTATATTTGCGGGAAAATATTAATAAATACCGGCGAAAGTTGTGTTCCTTTAGCACGCATCTAATAGGATTTGGACGGCTTGAGACCTACCTCATTCAATGTGTAGCGAAGATTTATACCTTCGTATTCAATAAAATTAAGCACGTTTGACGACAAGAAGGCTTGAGGAGAGCTACATCCCTTACGAGCAAAACTCAAAAACATCTCCTGTGTTTACCAACCATAGGTAAATTGGCAACAACAATTTCTTTTTTATCTTGTACTTAATGTAAATTTTGTGACTAAAACACAATATACCAATGTTGGCGCGTAGATTCATGTATAAAATTTTTATTATCTTTTTTTGTGATAGCTAGAATTTTGGTGGGTAGCAAAAAATTATTGTGAACTTTTGAATAGCATAAACGAATATGCCCGGAAGTATCGTTTGATGAACGCATATGATAGACAATACGACAGCAACCCTAATAAAACAGCATACGTATCAGACTGGTTGATATCAACATCAATCAGCATTGCTATCTAGTGAGATACATCTTGGAACTCAGGGTTGATAGAGATACACATGTGTTTCTCGACTAGGTTACCACTTCGTCGGACCTTGGAAGGGATCCATTAATTAAACAAACAGTAAACCGGGTGACCCGTTGGGATAGAATAGCCCGAAATTTCGCACGACGCTGGGGGGTTTCCGATTATCGTTGAACATCACGAAGAGGAAGCCTCCCAAGCTACGGTCCGGCCTCTTAGGTGGCCCGGCTTTGGCCAGAAACCTCTTCACAAGGTTCTTGTTCTAAGTTTGTGCAAGCTCCACAGTGGTGAAGTAACCATTTCCACATGGAGGCCAGCCGCTCTCGGAAACCATCACATCCACACCGGTCACGCCCTCCTTCTCCATCACCCAATAGAAGGTGTCCATGATCGCATCGAGCATATTGGAGTAACTCAAGGAGCCATCCTGAACCACCAGGTCGGTCGCGGTGGATAGATCCGTACAGGGGTGAAACTCACCCGTTTCGGACAGTGCTCCAACCTCTCAACCCGAGGCTCAATCCCTTCTTAGTGAATTACATTGAAAATAGGTTACATCTATTAGAGTAATTAAGTATCAAATCAGGTTTTCATCAAATAGCGTAAGTTTTTAGAATAGTTGGCGATGGTCCTACAAAATTTCACTTGAAATCAGAATAGGAGGTTCAGAGTTCAAATCTGTCCATACTCCATTTGGACTAGAAGACGAACGAGCTCGAACACAGCAATCTAAACAACATGTGCAGGTCTTCGTCTTCAAGCTTGATGCGAAGACACGAAAACTTGTTAAAGAAGGTATAAATATCAAGAAATCTAATCCTAGTTTTTGAAAACTTAAATAATTGCCCAAGTGATGCAAAAGATGAAATGTTAATTCAAGGAAATAGATTTTAATCTTCTTGAAAATGCCAGAAAAAATGCTTTTGGGGAAAAAAATTAGGTGTGTATTGTGACATCTTGGGCCCGTCCCATTCTAAGCCTCACAATTTTATCCTTTCACGCACAGATGGGCACCTTCTCAGGAGCTCACTCATCATAGAGAGTGCTCCCATCTAAGAATGCTTAATTTCGAGTTCTAAAACTAAAAATTACCGTTACGTCAAAAGGCACCTCTATGATTTAATTTTAGTTTTCACACACACACACACACACAAAAAAACAACACACACACACACATTGCTCTTCCCCCTGTTCGGTGCGGGATTCGGTTCATTCCCGCCCCATTCGTCATACTAGAATCTAGCCAGGAGCCACACCTTGTCCAAACCCTCAAGCACCGACGAACACTCCCACCCTTGTTGGACCGGGTCGTTACAAGCCCACCAGCTTTCGCTTGGTTCATCCCCAAGCCATACACTTATTGGAGGGGGTCCTGTTGTGATATCATATTGTGACATACTTGATTTAACTCACTGAGGTATTGTTTGTTTCGCCTCGTCCCATATCGAGCCTCATGATTTTATCTTTTGGTGTACAAGTAGGCACCTTCCTAGGAGGTCCCCATCTTGGCAAAGTGCTCCCACCGAACACACTAAACTTTGGAGTTTTAAAATGAAGCATTGTTGTTACATCAAAAGTTGCCTCCATGAAAATTTCAATATTTACACATATATTTCATAATCGCTCTCCCCTTGTTCGGTCTATTCTTGCTTTCTTCTCCATCCTAAAAGCTTGCCAAGAGCCGCTCCTTATCCAAACCTTCTAGCCCCCGCGATCACTCCCCACCTCCTCGGACCGGGTCGTTACAAGCTAACTAGTTTACGCATGGTTCGTCCCCTGAAACACACACCTACCGGAGGAGTCGATAAAGTGATACGCAACTCATTAAGTACAAAAAGTAACTTATATCAATTGCATTGGAAATTAATAATATTCACCGATCAATTTTAAGTAATTTTAAACAACTTTTTATTTCAATTTTTTATACTTAAAATTGTCCACACTTAAAATTCATTCCTTATATTTTCAGCGCTAATTTTTTTTAAGTTTTATCAAATGAGCCATCTATGTAAGTTTCATAACCTTTGAAAAATATATCGATACTCCTTGGTGAGAATTACCAAAAAAGTTATAAACCTATTGCAATTTTGCTAATTCAGTCATAAATATTTTTTTGGCCAATTAAATCCTAAATCTTTTACAATTATGTTAATTTAGTCGATTTGGTAGGCCGGCGCTAAAGTGGGAACTTTTTAATAGTATTTTAATATTTACAAATTTTTTAATTATTTTTAAAAAATGTTTTTTATTTTGTATTTTTTCTTTTTTCGTGTCACGCCCAAACCCTAAAAAAGACAAAAAAATTATTTTAAAAATAAAAATATTTTAAAAAAATTATCACTTCCGCGCCCAACAGCTCAATGAACTAAATTAGCACAATTGCAAAAGGTTTATGACTCATTTGGCAAAAAAAAAAATAGGACTGAATTGGTACAATTACAATCGATTGAAGACTTTTTTGATAATTTTCCCATACTCCAGGACATTATTTTAGGGCAAAAGAAGGTAGTTCATGGAACCATAATAATTTGTATAAGTATTTGTCAATTAGATACATCTACTTCTCACATAAACGTATATGTAAATATACGGAAAGCCTTCAACGAACAAGAAAAGAGAAGCATCGATAGATAGATGGTGATATCAAAAGGGAAAGCAAATCATGCGTTATATATGTGGGAACATTCTAATAGATACCCATGAAAGTTATGCTTCTTTTTCGCTCTAAAATGATTTAGACGGTTTGGGACCTACCTCACTCGATTTGTAGGGAAAATTTATACATTCACGCTTAATAAAATTAAGCACGTGTGATAACCATAATCAGTATTGACTTCAATGATTCAATTCGGTAAAAAATTACGTAATTTGTTATTTATGGTTGGGTTTACTTAATTTACTCAATAGAATAGACATCTTCAAATGAATTTTTATCTTGCCCATTACATTGCTAAAACCCTAAATGCTACCAATAATATATCCTCATTCCACATTTGGAAAGAAGCCAATATTACAATACCCAATATTTAGCAATTATCAAACAGCAATCATATTTTCATTTTCAACACATAGAATTCACTACCTGAATTTTCAGAATTTTATTTTCAGTAAATTAAATAGGTAGGCGGTAAGATTTATTCACTGGATATGTTTACTTAAATGTGCAAAGACATGCATAGAAAGTCTAGAGGGAAAAGGAAAAAAAAATAAGCAAAGCGCGGAAAAAGAAAATTACAATGACCAAAAAGAAAAGGAATATCTGATTTCTTTTCTTATACATATATTTTTATTACAAGTAAACGTATCAAACGGGTGAGTTAGATCGGGATTTGGATAGGTCCATAAATGGTCCAACCCCATATAACCCGTTTATGACTCATTTAATGGAATACAAATATCCCGACTCTACTTATATTTGCTAAAACAATTTCAAATTTAATCCAATCTAGAAATATTTTTTCTTATAATTTTTTTAAAAAAATTATATTGCTAAAACATTGCGGATAATTTTTGTATTTTAAAATTTTTTCTTGTCCATTTTTTCTGCAAAATCCAATGAGGGTCACCGGCCAACCTTCAACGGTCACAAGCAAGGGCTACCCAACCCTCCCTAACCACATACATGGGCCGGCAAAGGTCGGACCCTCATCGAGTGACTTGCAACCCTCGTTGGATTTTGCATAAAGATAAAAAAAAAAAAAAAAATTTAAAAAATGACTTGTTTATTATGACTCACTTAAGATAGTTATATGACATTTAAGAACCATTTAAGATCCACTAATTTGTAAAGTATCCATTTCTAACCCATTTCAGACCTTTTTTATAATTTTCACTTGTTTTAAAAACTTAATGCAAGCCGATTCACACCATTCAATATGGGTTAATTTATGGGTTAGAGACCCATTTTGCCACATCTAATTTACAAGACAAGAAGGGTTGAGGAGAATTACATCCCTTACAAACAAACTCAAAAACATCTCCTGAATTTAACAACCATACGTAAATTGGCAACAACAATTTCTTTTTGTTCTTTTACTTACTTTAATCTATTGCCACTAACTCACAACATACTATTGTTGGCACGTAGATTCACGTATAAAATTTTTATGATCTTTTCTTTGCGATAACTAAAATTTTGGTGGGATAGCAAAAATTTATCTTTAACTTTGAAATAGCATAAGCGAATATGCCCGTAAAGTATCGTTCGATGAATGCATATAATAGACAACCCGACAGCAACACTTGTAAAACAGCATATGTATCAGACAGTATGATAGCAACATCAATCAGCATTGCCATCTAGTGAGACACATTTTGAAACTTAGGATTGATAGAGAAACACATGCGTTTCTCGACTAGATTACCACTTCGCCGGACGTTAAAAGGGATGCGTTAATCAAACACGCGGTAAACCGGCTTCCCGCTGGGATAGAATAGCCCGAAATGTTTGTCGACCCTGGCGGGTTTCTCATTCTCGTCGAACATCGAGTAGATGAAGCCTCCCAAGCTGCGGTCCGGCCTCTTCGGCGTCCCGGTTTTGGCCAGAAACCTCTTCACAAGGTTCTTGTTGTAAGTTTGCGCAAGCTCTGGATCGGTGAAGTAACTATGTCCTTCCGAAGGCCAGCCGCTCTCGGAAACCACCACTTCCACACCGGTCACGCCTTCCTTCTCCATTGCCCAATAGAAGCCGTCCACGATCGCGTCGAGCATGTTATAGTAACTCAAGGAGCCGTCCTGAACCACCGGGTCGGTCGCGGTGGCTAGAACGTAATCCAAACTCACGTTAACCGGATAGATGTCAAACGCGAAGTACGGATAGGCCTTGATCATCAATGGCGAGCCATTGCTCGACAGAAAGTTTATGATTCCGACCATGTCAGCTCGAGCCGCATCAGAGAATGTGGCACTCGACGGCGGGTTAAAGCTAACTAAGGTAGTATTCGGAACCACAGTGGTGATCCGCATTCCGCTGTATCCATATTCGTTAACAACGCTCTGTAGATTCAGCATCGCGGGTAGTACGAACCGACCTAAATCTCCAGGGGACCACTTCGTTACCTGCCGTAACATGCGTGATTTTGACACCGCTCATGTACGGTTGCACGTTGGTGTCGAACCACATCTTAGCCGCATCGACGCTCGACGCTATGCTCTTTAAATCCTGGTTTCTGGTGCCCACCGTGACCTCTATCCCGCTGCCCCTCAGCGCGGCGAGTGCATTGGGGTTGGTATCGAGGAGCCGCATCTTGCCGATGTTGTAGCTCCGGTAGAGTCGGACCACTACCTCCGGAGATGGGAGGTTGTCTCCCATCATTCCATAGCACACGCCGAGATCGAGCCGCGCCTCCGTGACAGCGATTTGTTGGTGAAGGAATGCGAATGTTAGTAGCATGAGAATGATATTGAGCAACGCCATCTTTGGGATTCTTGTTACCCTGCTCCAACACATGGAAATTATCATCAGTCAGTAATCCAAAACCCTGAAAAACACATAGTAACATTAATCCGATGTTAATATTTTCCCAACAATGACATAAAAACTCGCAGGTAAAGCTGGAAGCTTACCTACTCCCCACCTTGCTTCTATTGCCCGGCGTGAATCTTAGGACCTTGTTCTTGTGTATGAGAAGAAAGGGACACCTTGGTGACTATATATGCTAATTGTTAAGGCCATTATACATGGAAATTCAATTGGAGGAAATCAAAATGGACATTATTATCTATCATCACATGGAAATTTGAGGACAATCATTATTGTGTCTCAGACTTCGTTGGAGGTAAGAAAAGATTCCGACAAAACAACAAATTTCCATGGATGCCGTACCAAAAAAAAAAATAAAAAGATGCCGTATACTTGCAGCACAGAATAATATCCATATCCAAAAAGATCAAGGAAGATATTATGATTTGTAAATTTAGGATTTTACAACTGTATGATACAATGTGAATATTTGTACTTACCCATACTTAAAATTTAGAGTGCAAAGTGGCCTTACCTCTTTTATCATGATTCGCATTTACATTGTGGGCAATAGCTAATACTTACAAGGGGCAATAGCTTGAATTAAGTACATAAAAAAGCTTAAAGTCCCGATTTTTTTCATTGGAAAAAAAAAAAAATTTACCAAAAAAGTCCTAAACCCATTGCAATTGTGTTAATTCAATCCAAAACTTTTTTTTTTGTCAATTAAATTTTAAAAATTTTGTATTTGTATCAATATAATCCTTTTGGCTAGTCGAAACTCACGTGGATAGATAATTTTTTATAATATTTTAATGCAAAAAAAATCTTGATATCTATTTTTTTGCCAATTCAATCTTAAACTTTTTTGTATTTATGTCAATATGGTCCTCTTGGCTAGTCGGAGATGAGTGGACAGATAAATTTTTTATAATATTTTAATACCTTTCACTTTTTTTTTTTTTAGTTTTTTCCTTTTTTTTTTCTTTTCATTCCTTCTTTGCTATTTTTGCTACCTATTGTGACATCTTGTATTCGACTCGCTTTTGAAGCTTTGAATAAATGAAAGGTCTCATTGATATATTTCGATTAAGTCTCACTTGGAATTGATCCCTCTTGAGTAGACTAACCAAATAGGAATGGCTAGCTAGGAAAATCAAGTACGTAGACCTAAAAACTTGATCCTGGATTGACTCTTTGGCCATGAAAATTGTCGAGGGAATATTTTGGACCAATATAAGCCGATCCTAGAATGATTAAGGAACGATTTGGGTAATATCATACGCTTAGATCACGGGTGATTCCGTTTGATCTCGTATGGGTTTCGAAAGTCTCTAAATTATTTTCTAACGAGCGTGTCCATCGGGACTAATGATTGACTCTCGCAATTGAATGACAACTAAAGTCGCCATGGCTCGAGAAATTCTTAAACGTGATATTAATCACCTTGGTCGAAACGCGTAACTCTTAAAAAGCTGCCCGTTAGTTTGAGATACGCCGAAATTTCAATTGATTGAGATTGATCGAGATTGATCGCGAATCGGACTTTGAAATTTGATGTCGGACCTTCGGGAGTTCCAATAATTAAATTTTGGACGTTTTCTCATCCAGAGTACAATTTCTTCACGGTTCGCCCCAAAGGGTTCGGGAAAAATAAAATTTGGACTGGAAATGGGAAAAGACCCATTTACCCTTGGAAAATATCCAATTTTTCACTTTGACTCAAGGGCATTTCGGTCAATACCCCTAGTGGCCGAATTTGACTAGTCAAGGGTGATGGAAATTACCAAATTTTCCTTCTTAACTTGCAAGACCAAAATATCTATCCCAAAAATTATTCTACCATTTTATTAATCAAATTTTTGGTCTTCTTCTTCATAATTGCAAGAACACTTTCTCTCACCTCACTTCTCTCTTTACTTGGCGAATTTCATCACCATCCCCATCACCATCACCGAAAATTTCTTCAAGCTACCACCGATTTCGCTTTGAACCGCGAGCTTAACCACCGCCGTCGCCTACCCGGAGCCGCCGGATCTTCGTGGGTTTTAGCCGATCGAGAGGAATCGCCGAAGCCGCCGATGGGGATCAAAATTTCTCTCGATTTTTTGCCAAAAAATTTGCTAGATTTTGGGTAAGTTGGTTTCTAATATTGGATTAGGTATCTAGGTTGCTAATGGACATTAGATTGAGTAGTTTTGATGAAAAATTGGGTGGATTAATCATGAAGCATGCCTTGGCCGAAAATGGGAGAAGGAGGAGAGAGAAAATGTGTTCTTGAAGTGAATAGTAGCCCATGATGGAATTTGGATGGCCAAGATGGAAAGTAACTTTATCGAGATTGATCGTACGGTTGATATTGAATCAAGCTTTAATTGGATGGCCTAGATTGAATCTTGCTTAGAAAGATTAATTGTACGGCTCATGTTGAATCTTGCTTAGGAAGATTAATCGTACGGCTCATGTTGAATTTTCCTTAGGAAGATTAATCGTACGGTCCCGATTAATTGCCACGTTAGTATAGTTTAATTATATGGTACATATTAATTATACGTTAGTATAATTTCGATCGTACATGTGATTATTATTAATTGCTACGTAAGCATAAATAATATCGTGAGGCGTAGATTAATTTTTGTGATAGCATAAATTAATCATGCGGCCCGATTGGCCAATGGCTTAGTGTGATTTAATCGGATAGTCCCGATTTATTAATTCTCTAATGTGAGTAAATCACGTGGTACCGACTGAATTTTTATTCAGTATAATTAAATCGAGCGGTCTCGATTGAGTGGAAAGGAAAAATTAGAAAGATCGTGTGGACCCGATCTTTTATTGGAGAACATTGGGAAGATCGTGTGGTCTTGATCTCGCTAATCGGAAAGTTTAGCGAGATCGTGTAGTGAAGATTGATCGATCGGAAGGATTTATGTGATCGTGTAGTATCGTACGAGTGATCGATGAATTATTGTTGTTATATGGTCTTAAGTGGAATAATTGAGAGGAAGTGTGGAATTTTACCCTAAAGCATGATTACGCGGGGTTCATATTTTATAAGACCATATTTTACCCCGAGACGTTAAACGCGGGGTTGTGCTTATTATTTTATCTCCGAGGCGTTAAACGCGGGATATTAACCTGAGGCATTATTACGCGGGTTATAGTGACCTAATGCGTTTTTTACGCGGGTCCGGACTATATAATGGCCCGAGGCATTATTACGCGGGTCTGTCCATTTATATGATAGCCTGATGCGTTAAACGCGAGGCATTTGAGTAATGTGAAATTTTATATGATAGCCCGAGGCGATAAACGTGGGCTCTGGAGTAACGTGGAATATTTATTTACAATCCCGAGGCATGGAACGTCGATATGGGAGTAACGTGAAATTTTTGTAAAGATGTGGCAATTTTGGGAGAAAGAATGAAATATTCTGGAATTTATTTGTTGAATTATTGATTGAAGGAGGAATTGTTGAGAATTGCTCACCTAGGACGTGTCTGGAGGCACTAGCGCCCTATTCTAGGATTAGGGACTATCTTACTCGAGATTTATTCTCACCCTATCGTGGGTTATCTTTTTCGGACCCTCCGCCTCGATAATGAATGACCCGCCTTAGAGATTCGGTATTCCCCAGGATATGAATACGTTAGTGACAGAATATCCAAAGGAGGAAGACGAGGTATATTATAGGCATGCTACCACGATTTGGATGGACACAGGAGAACTTTATTGGAAGCCCCACACATACGTGGCGTGGACATACCGCCACGGGGATATGTTAGTGGGTCCGCCGAGTGGCTTCGATATTCCCTACGATGGTGTTGGGGAATGGGACCCCACTAACGCTGCACCTCCGGATGGCGTAGTGGTGCACCTCGATCTTCGGACCGGCAGGTTTGGAGCCCTACCCCGAGGTCATGGTACCAAGAGAGGATGGGGAAGTTGTAGAGTCATTGGATGCGGAATAGCTACCGAAGTGGATGAGGACGAGTTGGCAGCTATGGATGAGATAGTAGCGGATAGCGAGGACGAGGCCCTAGGATAGTTGGCCTCTTGACTTTTGTTGAGCATTTTCTTTTGGAAGTATAGTAGGCTTCAATCACGTAATCTTTTTGTTGTAGCTGTCACAGGCTTGTACAAAGGGCCTCCGAAACCTTAGATTTGGCAAGTTGTATAGAATATGTGTATATGTATATAAGTTTTTCTTTTACCGTCCTAAGTCATCGTGTTATTATTTGTTTCGTACGGGAATGGTTTTTGCTTCGGCAAGTTTTTGTTGGCCTTTGGATCCCGAAGAACCGTACGATAATATGGTCAGGTGGTATGTCGACATGCTCCCAAGATTCGGGTCGTGACACCTATTGTGGCTGGCGAGGGTCCGCAAGGGTCGGCGAGGGTCATCAAAGCTCGCCAACCACCGGGTGAAGCACTAGTGGCCACGGGGAGCCTCGTGAGCTGATACCATCGCAAGGGGCAGCCGCAGCGAAGGCAGCCATGGCCTTGCCAATTGCAAGCGAGGCCACCTTGCCCGGTGGTTGGCGAGCTCCAGAGACCCTCGTCGGCCAATGGGGAAGAAAAAAACCAAAAAGAAAGAGAGAGAAAAAAAAAAAAAATTGAAAAAAAAAATGAAAACATTCTTAAAAAAAAGTGTCCACATTAGTATCAACCGGCCAAGAGGACTAAACTAATGCAAATGCAATAGGTTTAGGATTTCTTTTTGGTAATCTTCAAGTATAAAATATTATATATTTTTAAAACGTAAATGCTATTTCTTACATGAGAATAATTGATAAGGCCGTCAACTATTATAATTCTTTTAGTCCGACGATTTTTCCTCGAGAAAAAATGTCGGATTCAATTGGTTTATGCAGGGTCATAAGCGACTTTCTCACTCGACTCGTAGCTCTGATCAAATACACTTTAAGCCAAAGGGCTTTGCCTAGATGCAAAGTCATCTTCCCGATCGCTCCCAGCCATACCATTTGCTTCAATTGGTAAGAATTATAGTTTGTGGCATCATTCATAGGCATAGATAATAGACCAAAGATGGATTAAATTGAGGGAGGTGGTCCGTGATTCATTTTGTTTTTTTTTTTTTTTTTTGCCTTTTGTCTTGTCATTCTGCTCTATATTTGGTGCACCAACCACATATATTAGGACATTCCGTGTCATTTGGAGCTTGCTTAGTTTCATAAATTAGCCTAAAATTAGATGGAAATTAAGAATAACCACCAAATGCCTTGTCATAATTCAATTAGATGGAGGATAAGAAGGTTGCGTCTTTGTCTCTCTCTCTCTCTCGCGCAACACAAGCTCATACCCAGCAAAGAAGGACGTCATTTGTGCTGTCTTTTCGAACTCTTATGCTTCTAAGCATACCCGAAAGTTTGTCGAATGGAACACCTTATAAATCTCATGAACCGACAAATCTTTGGCTTATGCAGTTGGTCTCGACCCAAAATAGTGATGGAATTCGAGCACATAACCTTCAATTTCTGAAATGCGTAATCCTCCATTGCCATGAGCAACTATGCCAGCTCCGAAGGGGGTACAAGAAAGAATTTTTAGGTTTGATTATGGTCTGACCAATGACCAATTCGAAAAGTTCAAATTTTTCATTACACAAAATCAATTGGCTCTTTTGGCCGACTGAAATGCTTCTATCGTGTCTAAAAACGGGCTACGTATTTAAGTGATGTACATATGGAATGAAAACCTTATCAGGCCCTACAAATAAGCCTACGAGTTGAAAAATAACAACACAAGCTCACCCTTTAATTACGCCTTTCAGTTTTGCCAATTCCAATGACGTCAAAAGTACACTAAAGTAATCACTAATAAGCAAACCTAGAAAAATCATTAGCGGTATTCTCAAACATCTCGATTAAGGGTTTTATCATCCCTTTTATCTTTCAAGTCATGGAATCCATCATTAGAACCAAAATAATTAAGGTTATTCCCAAATTGGTACCTATGAGATTTCGATCCAGGAAAGAATAAAAAAAGTCTTAAACTCATTGTATTGGTACTAATTCAGTCTTAAACTTTTTAATTGGATAAATTTAGTCATAAACCTTTTTGCATTGGTATCAACTTTGTGACATCCTCGAATTCCGACCGACTTTCGAAGTTATGAATGAATGAAATATCTCATTGATGTATTTCAGTCTAATCTCACTCGGAGTTGATCCCTCTCGAGCAGACTAACCAAATGGGAATGGCTAGCTAGGAAAATCAAGTACGTGGACCTAAGAACTTGATCCTGGATTGACTCTTTGGCCATGAAAATTGTCGAGGGAATATTCGGACCAATATAGGCCGATCCTAGAATGATTAAGAAACGATTTGGATAATACCCTACGCTTGGATCACGGGTGATTCCGTTTGACCTCGTATGGGTTCCGAACGTCCTTAAATTATTTTCTAACGATCATGCCCATCGGGACTAGTGATTGACCCTCATAATTGAATGACAACCAAATCCCCATAGCTTGAGAAATTCTTAAACGTGATGTAAATCACTAGTCGATACGCGTAACTCCTAAAAGCCGCCCGTTAGTTTGAGATACGTTGGAATTTCAATTGATCGAGATTGATCGCGAATCGGGCTTCGAAATTTAACGTTAGACCTTCAAGGGTTTCAATAAATAAATTTTGGACGTTTCCTCATCCAGGTGTACGAATTCTTTGCGATTCGCCCCAAAGGGTTCAGGAAATAATAAAATTTGGATGAAGATGGGAAATGACCCATTTACCCTTGGATATTTTCCCATTTTTCACTTTGGCCAAAGGGCATTTTAGTCAAATCCCCTAGGGTGGCCGAAATTCACTAGTCAAAAAAGGATAAAATTACCAAATTGCCCTTCAATCACTTCAAAACCAATAATTGCCTCACTATTGATCATCTTCATCTTTTTCACCCAAAAATTTGTGACCATTTTCTCTCTCTTCACTTCTCTCTCTCGCCCAACCCGCTGCCCTATTCCGACAGTCCCACTGTTCCGGCCATAACTTTTTCGTCCGACGTCGGTTTGAGGTAAGACCACTTCCATTTGAAAGCTTATTGTCTTAGCTTTCCAGGGACATATTATAAGCTTGATTTGGCTGGGTATTTTTTCCCGTAGGTCCGTTTGAAGGGCAAAGGTCGGGACGAGGTAAATCCGACCTGGTTTGAGAGAGGGCCTTTTTGCTTCGGTTTCTCGCCGGAAAACTTGTTAAAATAGTGGTAAGTTGGTTCCTAACCTTAAATTAGGTATCTATGGTGCTAATAGACTTGAGATTTAGTAGATTTAGGTGAAAAATTGATGATTTTTGGTCATTTTCATGCCATGGCCGAGAATGAGAAGGAGAGGAGAGAGAAATTGGTGATCTTGCATGAATAGTAAAGTCAAGAGAGATTGTGTGTGGTCGAAGTTTGACCATGGTTACTTTATGCAAGTATTTAATCATGGTTAGGTTATTCCTTGACTCTAGTTATTGTTTTAACCATGGTTGGATTATTTTCTAACTATAGTTACTTTATATGTGACAACATATCGTTATGCCACGAGTATTAAATAAATGTGGTGTTACTATAGTTTAATACTATAGTCGTGAATTAATTGTACGTTAGAAATTAATATGGTTCGGCCTGGATCAATTCCCACGTTAGTGTACTTTTAATTATACGCTATTAATTTACTGCTACGTTAGTATAATATGGTCGCTTTGGCGTGGATTGAATTCTATGGTAGCATAAATTAATCGGGTGGCCCCGATATATTAATTCTCTAACGTGAGTGAATCACGTGGTTCCGATCGAGTATTTGCCCAATACAATTTAATCGAGTGGTCTCGATTGGGCAATTGAGAAAAATTGGAGAGATCGCATGGTCCCGATCTTTTGTTGGAGAAAGTTGGTGAGACCGGATGGTCTCGATCCGCTAATCAAGAAATCTAGCAGAATCACGTGGCAAGGATTGATCGATCGAAGTATTTAAAGGATCGTGTGGTATCGGACGAGCGATCGGGAAATTATTGTGGTATATGGTCTTAAGTGGAATGAAAGAGAGGAAATGTGAGATTTTACCCCGAGGCGTTATGACGCGGGGTTCGTATTTCATAAGACCATATGTTGCCCGAGGCGTTGTGATGCGGGCTTTATTATTATTATACCCCGAGGCGTTGAACGCGGGGTTATGAGTATTATAATATCCTGAGGCGTATTACGCTCGAGAAAATATGAAAGTCGTGTTCAATTAAGTCGTCCGAGACCAAAGTGAGTCGTGTTCGACTAATTGTCCGAGACTTAATCCGATCGTGTTCCTATGTGTCCGAGACCGAGATTTATGGGTCGTATTCAATCAAGTCGTGCGAGGCCAAAGTGAGCCGTATTCGTCGATTGTCCGAGGCCGAGAAAGTGTGAAAGTCGTGTTCAATTAATTCGTCCGAGACCAAAGTGAGTCGTGTTCGACTAATTGTCCGAGACTTAATCCGGTCGTGTTCCTATGTGTCCGAGACCGAGATTTAAGGGTCGTATTCCTATGTGTCTAAGACTCTAGTATATATATATAGCCGTGTTCCATAAAGGTCCGAGGCTCAATGTTATGAACTTGTATGAAGTCGTGGAGTAACGTGGAATATTTTTGGAGTAACATGGAATTTTATAAGATAGCCTGAAGCGTGGAACGCGGGCTTTGGAGCAACGTGGAATATTTTTTTATTCCGACGAGGCGTGAAATATCAATATGAGGGTAACGTAGAATATTTGAGAAAGTGTGGGAATTTTCGAACAAGTATGGAATATTCCGAATTTATTAGTTGAATTATTGAGGTGAAGAAGGATATGTTGAAAAGTTGTTGTTTTTAAAACTTGTCTGGAGGCACTAGAGCCCTAACCTAGGGTTAGGTGCTAGCTTACCGAGATTTTATTTCACCCCGTCGTGGGTTCGTTATTTTTCGACACTCCGCATCGCAATGAATAATCCGCCCGGAAGATTCGTTATTCCCCAAGGTCATGGTACCAAGAGAAGATGGGGAGGTTGTAGAGCGATCGGATGCGGAACAGCCACCCGAGCTTGACGAGGATGAGTTGGAGGCGAGAGTCGATATCGTACCGGATAGCGAGGGCGAGACCTAGGGTAGTTGGCCTCTTGAGCTTTTGTAGAGTATTTTCTTTTGGAAGCATAGCGGGCTTCGACCACGTAATCTTTTGTTATAGGTAGTCACAAGCTTGTATAGTGGCCTCTAAAGCCCTAGGTTTGAAGGTTGTAACAATTGTGTATATGTACATAAGTTGTTTACCGTCCCAAGTCATCTTGATGTTAATTAATTTATGTACGGGGAATTGTTTCGCTTCCGCAAGTGTTATGTTTGTTGGCCTTTGGATCCTAGAGAACTATACATAGTGTTGGCCAGGTGGGATGTCGACGGCTCGTAGGGTTCGGGACGTTACATCCCCGTTTAAGTGGTATCGAGCAAGGTCAGCTCGATCAAATGAGATTGAGACTTAGAGTAATAAGGAGTGATGACTTGGGGACGCTTAGATCTTTGGGACCCTTAGGATAAGGCATTGATTTCTGAATCTTGAGGATTATAGGCTTGAACTTGTATTGTATTCTATTGGTTCTAGTATCGTTTTGTTTTATTGGTAAACTTCGGTGATGATATTATTGAGATTTATAAGTGAGCAAGCAGGAAATTGAGGAGCCATAAGTATGGATTTTGAGGTTGTACATGTGGTTGAGGCTAATAAAGGATTGCTTTTGAGTGAAGGGTCAATTGGATTATATGACTATGAATATGATTTGTTAATGACTCAACTTGAAGAATATGCTAGAACATAGGCAATGGATGCGTGAGACGTGACGGTCGTTGGTGGAATTAGAGATCTTTTGTGGATAAGAATTGATCTGGAAGCGACTATGGTACGTCGAGTAACGAGGATAATCATACGGTGCAGGTGTTTGTGGCATTAAAACGAAAGTCAATGAATGTGCATGCATGAGCTTATCACTATCGGACCTAATAAAGCTGTCACTTGGTATGGGACAAGTTGACGGAATACCTATAAACCGTAATGAAGCATGGTATGGGACGTGTGGAATGGGGCTTTCTCCGTAGATGTATGACTTGGGACAACCTGCAATGACCGGGTCCGATGAGGGCGGGGAGTGATCGCCGGGACGAGAGGTTCGACAAGGAGCGGCTCTTGACAGGCTTCTAAGATAGCAAGGGAGCGAGGAATGACCCGGGCCATAAATTGAAAGGGAAAGTCTAGGTATCGGGTTAAGTCCGATCTTAATTAAGAGACGTGTTGCACCGAGTTGATCCTCAATGTGAAATTTCAAAAATTTTCATGGCATTTGTGATGGTGCCTAGGATTGGCATGATTAAAAGTTTCGTCTTTGGCCGGTGGATGCCATTATGTAGTTGGCATCATGTGATTGTTATGGCCAAGCTCTAACCGAGAGATTAGACGGCAAGAGGGGTTCATACCCGTTGAAC
This sequence comes from Rhodamnia rubescens, assembly GCA_021437795.1. Classification (NCBI taxonomy): domain Eukaryota; kingdom Viridiplantae; phylum Streptophyta; class Magnoliopsida; order Myrtales; family Myrtaceae; genus Rhodamnia; species Rhodamnia rubescens. Next base: position 1,946,424 of record JAILYA010000031.1, on the reverse strand, counting down.
CGATATCTTTCGAGAGTGTGATAGCCTATTGTGTTCGTATTAGAGGAACAAGTGCCTTTATACTTAAAATATGAGCGATTGACTCATTGAAGTAATGCCTTGAATGGTTGCTTGACGTTGGCCTAGTTGAGGCTTGCCTAATAATTGGCGGTTAACGAGAAATTGCCTCGTTGAGGCTGGCTTGGTAGGTAGTCGGTGGTTAAGGGTGATTTGAAACCTTTGGATACTTAGCAAGTAGTTGAGAGTTGCCTAAGAACCATTGGATGGTTGATTGCTGCTGATAGGTAATGAAATGAGCGACTTGAAACTACTAGACTCGAGTAGATGACTTAAGTCTTTAATTCCTGGACGGAATTGAAGTGGTTCAAGTGTCATAAGAACCCGATGAGGTCGAACGACTAGAATATGGTCACTATAGAAGCATTTGGGTCGAGTATGCAAGATATGAGAAGATTCAAGAACCGAAAGGAATCATGATAAGTAAGTAAAGATGAATCACGAGAGTATGAGCGCTGGAAGAGCGTTTAGCCGGAGCTTGAAAATTGTACGAGACCCAAGAGTTGAAGGGGTCAAGAGAACCTTGTCGCGACCTAAAAAATAATAAACAAGTTATCATTTCCGGGCTAATGGATTATCGGGTCAATTAATTAACTAACCTAACTCGGACTCTCCCAAGTCCATACCAAATCGCAACTTAAGGTTCGAATGATTAACATGCAATGTGATTTCAATTTGGAGTCGCCACTAATCATTTTCGGTAGGTCGATTAGAGACCTAAATAAAATAGCGGGAGAAAACTATCTTATTTCACGAACCAGGAGATTAAGAGTCCGGGGACTTGGTTACACTAATTACAACTAATGCCCTTTCGGTACCTTAAAATTCATGAAAAAATAATGGATTTGACAAATTTGATGAATTCTACTTGAAGATCAAAGAATCAATTTTTTTGGATTTTTCTTCCCATGACATTTTTTGAATTTTTGAGTATTTTTAAAATAAAGAAATTACATGAAATTAGGATGAAATAAGTTCAAGATTACTCCCCAATTTGAACTCGTGCACCAAACTTGTGCTTCGGGCTTGTCTTAACCATTGGACCGATTTGGTGACTCGTTAGACCGAGAAATCTCTTGGTCCTATCTCTCCTTCACGCTTCTTTCTCAACTCGCTAGAATTTCATGAGACCGCAATACGGGCGTTGATATTTTTCCCTTTTGCTCTCCTTCTATTCTCGTACCATTGATGTCTCATCGTTGATATGCAATTGTTATTTAACATAAAAACATAGAGAAAAATCAGTTTAGAAAATCCGGGCTAATTTGTATTCGAAATTAAAGAAAGTTAGGGAATCACTTAACTTTCTTTTGTTTGCGGCGAGCTTGAACGATCCGGATGGACCAGTAGCTTGTGTTGATCGGTGCAAAATTGGCAATAATAGTATCGGGCTTCAAAACTCTCATACTCTCTCAAAACTCTTTTCAAATTTTTTTCAAGAGCTCTTTCCATTCTTCTCTAACGAATTCTTCTCAAAAACTCTCTCAATTCTCTTTTCCTCCCTTAAAAACTCTCCTCTCTTCAAGAACTCTTCTTTTTTATAGAGCAAAGTTCTTCATCCTTCATTCTTCATCTTCATTTCCTCACCTTTCATTTTCATCCTCTTTTCTTCATCTTCATCCTCCTTTCTTCATCTTCTATTTTCATCTTCTCTTCTTCATCTTCCTTTCATTATCTTCTCTTCACCATCTTCCTTTCTTCATCTTCTATTTTCATCTTCTCTTCTTCATCTTCCTTTCATTATCTTCTTTTCACCATCTTCCTTTCTCCATCTTCTTTTGGTATTTGCAATACAGATCCCCGAAGTTTTAAGTATTTGCAATACGATCCCACGAAGTTTTGAGTATTTGCAATACTGATCCACGAGAAAATATTTCTTTCAAGCCCAAATCTTCTTGGTGCATTTTTTCACCCCGTGCCTAGTCCAGGACCTCTGTTAAATTAAGCTCAAATTATATGCCAATGCTAAATGAATATCTAAGATGATTTTTGTTTAGAACTAAAATTAGTTCTAATTTTTATGCAAAAAAATATATTAGTCAAAATTTAGGCGTCAACAATGCCCCATCTTTGAGTGGAGGCTCGTAGAGGTTCCGCTCAAAGACACAATTGAACCCTAAATTTTGATAGTGCAAATGATGGATGAACTTTTTGGCGGGAGTTTTAGTCCCATTTTTTATGTAATGAAGTGATGCATGATATGCAAGATCATAAATAACATGTGTCATAATTTCTCTTTTTCATGTTAGAGAAACTGCGCATGGATCGCATACGAGAATACCTGTTTTACGAAATACCTCATAAACGGTGATTCCCTTAATTTTCAAGTTTCTTGCAAACACGAGGACCTTAAGGTATTTGGCCTATCTGTTATCGAGACTTTTCCCTAATGCGAGACAAGCAAGATATGTGTATCCTTCCGGATCACAAGAGCTACGTCGTTGTGAGTCGAAAGAAGTAGAATCAAGTTCACAAGAGCTACGTCGTTGTGAGTTGATTAAATGTCGAAATCGCCGAGTGCATATGTCTTCACGATTCGACAAAGGGGAACCAAAGTCTTAAGAGCTACGTCGTTATGATTTGGTTTGGATCAAAATCACGGGTGCTTATGTCTTCATGATTTGATAAAGGAGCCGAGAATCATAAGAGCTATGTCATTATGAGCCGACCAAAGGTCAAGATCACCGAGTGCATATGTCTTCGTGATCGATAAAGGAGAACCAAAATCTTAAGAGCTACGTCGTTATGATTTGGTTTGGATCAAAATCACGAGTGCTTATGTCTTCGTGATTTAATAAAGGAGCCGAGAATCATAAGAGTTATGTCATTATGAGCCGACTAAAGGTCAAGATCACCGAGTGCATATGTCTTCGTGATTCGAGACCGAAATCATAAGAGCTACGTCGTCATGATTTGATAAGATGTCAAGATTGCCGGTGCATATGTCTACACGACCCGACAGGAGAATATTGCCTGAATTGAATCGTAACAACTATCATCGAGAGGAGTTGTTAATTTGAAAATGAGTTCGAAAACTTACCCGGGTTCTCCGAACGATTAATCAAAGAACGAAACAGATCGCTCGTATCGTACATGGTAAGCATTTGCCAGGGAGAACTTGCTCATTCAATAATCCTTGGATGAATTTCGAGACCTTGGGAGGGACATCGAACATCGGGAATGTATTACCCATCATAAAATGTCCGAGGTAACATGCGCAAACATATTCAACAATGAGTTCATGCAAAACTATCTTACCGAGCTTGCAATGATTAGAAATAACATGTGCATAATGCAATCACTCATACTATGGTTTATGCATAACCATTCTATCAAGTTTGCATTATCAATCCTGTCCAGGGATGTTCTCATATTATGAATACCTCGAATGTGAGCTGAATGGGGGGGACTTCAGCCCGAAAGGATTTTCTCTCACTCTCAAGAAAAGTTATTTATCCCGTCTGCGAGGATTCAAAAGAAATCACTCAATCTTTCCATCATCGCATTCGATAAGGATCCGAGTAATCTCGCAATTGATACGACCGAGCCGATCCGGAGGTCTTGATTAGGACCGTAATGAGGGCTAGGTCAAAGGTTTACAAAGGGGACTCTAGTTAAGTCAAGGCTGCTGAAATGAATTTCATCGTCATCTCTCTGGGGTTTACAAGTCAAGAACCCCGCAAAAATGAGAGAGAAGTAATCTTGCTCGAACTTCTTCGAGTGATGCTTAAAATCATTGAACTCCACATTAATTCAAGTGCCCTAGTCAGAAAAGGCTTTTAAAGGGTTGTAATGGAGCTAATGATTTGGGGACCGAGAAACGAAAGGGTTCGTTTTGGCTCGAAGATGTTTGAGAAGGGGCTTGATGTTGGTGATCATTACAATCTTGTCACCGATCGTGGCCTTCTAGGATACCATCATTGCTCGAGGATGGTATGAACCGAAGATTGCATTTGCAATTTGATACTTCATGGAGATTTTTCTCTCAACCTTTTTAGGATATACAGGAAAATTGTGCATTCAAGTTCGAAATATTCTACAAATGAACAATGAATTGAAAGGGCATTGGCCTTGCTTTTGGTAGGCACTTTGCTTTTTAAATGCCCAGGAATTTTTTGTGGAATCGGTCTTTCCTCTTTCTTCTCCCTTTTGTTTTTTTTTACTCCCAACTCTCTTTTACTATTGTATCTTGATGAGTTCATTGGGAGATTTTCTATTGATCCAGCTTTTCAGGTCCTTCTACTCAAAGATGGGCCATATTCGCTTTGGGACAACAATGATCACCAATAAGGGCTTTTAGAAACGAATTTGCGGGCTCAAATGGATTGTGCAAATGGATATAGATGTGTGGGATAGAAAAAGAAATGCTCTTCGTCACCCTAAGGCACTTGAATTAAAGCGCAAGTACAATGCAAAGAACCACCCGAAGATTGATGTTAGTCCAAGTAAGAAGATTTCTAACCATTTGTCTCGTGATGCTGATGGAATTACCTCTGTTTTGCCCCAATGTGGGGTGGTTCTTGACGAGGGTTGTGGAAGTGAAATCTCCGCTCAAATGAGTTGATCAACGGATAACTTGCAGTGTTTAGGGTAGAGAAATGAATGCCTCCATCACTTCGGTTATCGTACCTTTCACGAGAAAACTCTTTACCTCGAGGAATGCGGAATTTTGCCACCGTTCATCTCGCCTTGAAAAAATTGGAGGTGTTTGGGAAAGGATTACCTTTCATCATCCTGTCACGCCCCCTTCCGTACATTCGATGTATCTTATGTAGTTCATGTTCCTTATTCGAGTTGGTAAATTAAACATGAGGAACAATCATGTGCAAACCATGCAATGTATGAGTGTTTTCGAGCATATAAAATGCAGCAACTTTTTATCTTGGCGGACAAAGTTTGCAAGTACATAAAAAATTTCTTAGGGGCGTGGATCGTGAGTTGCCCCTACTCATGCAAATGTATTGCAAAACTTCATTGTCTGCCTTGAGACATGAGATTGTCAAAGGCTCCAGGGAATTTTTCATTTCATCAATTTTTTCAGGGAAAAAGGATACTTCTCTATTTGGACAGACGGTGACCCCCGTAAAAATCAAAAGGGAAATCGTCAATGTACGTCCTCATGTTCTAAAAGAGTTGAAACGATACCACTTTACTCATGTATGTATTCCTTGCGAACTTTGAATTGAAAAGATCGATTCATCTCGGATCGGATTGTATGTCCGGGATGTTATCTCTCCAGGTTCTATAACCGTGGGCTGAGCTTCGATCCGCGAAGCAAAAAAATATTTTTATTAATCTTTGTACATTGATGCCAAATCCCGGGATCGACCCCGGAACGCCTCGGACAACTGTCATTCCCCCAACCACTATCTTTGCGGTGTTTGTTGGCGTCCACGGGTGGTTCGCTTTTGTTATATTGTTCTCAAAGCGGTTGGCAATCTCCCGTGGAGAATAAAATAAGTTTAACTTAGAGTTTGAAACGATTGAGAGTCAATTGGAACGATACGGAGTTACCCATCTTTGAGCCTGCTTGGTCTTTTCCCCGCATACTCCCAAGTAAGGCTATTCGGAATCTCTCTTTATGGGCGTTCGGGCGTCGTCCACAAATTGATTTGCTACGGGCCTAGCTTAATAAGGAACTTACGCATTTGATAAGAGAGGAGAAAAATTCGTCATTTAACTCTAGGCAAATTCTAGACAATTAGAAAGTAAAAGTATCCCACGCAGGGAACTATACATGGAATTAAAGGAGTATTCATGCGAGATTGGTTCCACCTCTTTTGCTGGCTATTCCAATGATTGGCTAATTTTGTCTTGGATCATACACCAACGATCGTTGTTTGAGGATCCATAATCACTTGCTTCGGATCACAACTCTAGAGGTCTTTCGGCTCCGAACCGGGCGACCAAGGCGGTGAGCTCATCATCAAAGTAACCTTTTGATCTTTCGGGCAATTGATACTCGAATTGGGCATTGTTACTTGCTAACACCGGCGATAGATTTTTCACTTTGTTTTTGCCGTGAGCGATCGACTCCTTGAGCTTGAGCCTCCGCATTCGCTCGGGAACTCGTAGGGATGATCAACCGGTCCGTCGCTAGAACCACCAGCGGAAGGTCGGTATGGCCAATATTCTTGATTGGGAAGTGGTCGGGTACTTTTTGCTCCGTAGGTTTTCCCCGGAATTAATCTTCCAATCAACTTTGCTCCGGTCGCCTTGGTTCCAAGCTACATCGTGCTTCTTCACTTATCTCTAAATCTGTGAAGGTGATTTGTGACACTTCGTAGGGTGAGTCCGTCTATATTCATTATTTTGAGTACGGCCATTGGTCGTGGCTTGAATTGATTCCTAGGCCGTCGAACCCTTCCTCGATGAATATAGAATGAAGCTCGGCGGACCAAAGGGGCCTTTTCTTTCCGACAAAATCGTCGTAGTAAGTTTGGCCATAGTTCTTTTGTTCGAGTAATTGCTTCCTTACAGACATGCTGCCAAATGTTTTGAAGCACTCGAACGCAGACCGGCTTCTTTAGGATGCCCCGAGCACCATGCAATATGGCCCTCGTTATGAACTGGCGATCATCACTTGCGATGTTATGATCACCGGTATATCCAACTCAGAATCAATGATCTTTAAGAGATCGAGACCGTCCATTTCGATCCCTACCATGGCTGGGACAATGTCAAAATCATATTTGTACCGCCTCGGCTCCTCTAAGGCTTCCGTTGCTTTCACATAAGCCGAAATCCCGTACATGCACTTTCTCGGCATGGCAACGAGGATCGAGAGGGAAACGGGGTTGCCATCAATGGCCATGACTCGCAGATCCTCGGGATAGGAGGCTTCCCATACTTCCGCCTTAGGATGTACGCATACTTATTTTCCTTTCAAAACCTTCCATATGTAGATCGAAAAATAGGTGTTTCGACTAGAGACTGGGCTTTAGATGTTCTTTGGACTTGCAAAGATAAATTGCCGAAAAATCACAAAAGCGATGATGGCATTTCGTGACAAGTTCCGGAAGTGCATGGAGACTTCCAAGTTCTTTATAAACTTTTTTCGATCTGTTAGTCTCGCATGACAGCTTTTCTCTCCTTTTCGGTCTTAGTGCCTTGGATCCATTTCGTAATAACTCTTACCCCTCACTTAATCCATCGTTTTTTTTTACTTTTCCGATATGGAGGAGCCCTCAAATCTTTTCACTTTCTCTACGAACGAGGCGGTTATTTCCCTCCTCAAATCTTTTCGCTTTCTCCTACGAACGAGGCGGTTATTTGCCTCCTCAAATCTTTTCGCATTTACTTACGTGAAGGCTTTCAATGCTTAGTCAAATCGGCAAGGAATTCACGCATTTAAGCATGATGACGTTCGTGGATAGTACTTGTTCTTTGCCCTGGATTAACTCTAGGCGTTAAAAGAAGAATGTCTCACATGGGGATATTGTAACAAACAGTACATTCATTCATACATGTCACTACTTCTCTTGAGGATTCGTAAGGGCTGGCTAATAATGCTCGAAAGCGATATTTTGAGAGCCCATAATAATAAACTAAAGCTTCATGTAGGCTACACATTCGGAGTTCCATCGGCGTTGAATTGGCTGGCTGTGACATCAAGGAAACTCCAATTGTAGTGATGCATGTCTCTTCCCTCGAAGGGCATCGGTTCTGCCTCTGCAAGACCGACTTTCTGGGATGTATCTCCAACAAAATCGGATTGTACGAGAGCTTGCTCCGGGTGATGAATCGGTGAATGAGCATTTTCAATGCTCGAGATGTGGCTCATCGAGGAACACGTCACCAAAAGAGATGGGGCCGCTACAAACATGGCAAACAGCGGTGTTAATAGCATCCCTATACCTCTTGTTCTCTCGCTCGAAGCTTTTCATTTTCTTCCCTCGAAACGCAAGTTCATGACTTTCATTTTTAACCTTCAATCGGGTCCGCTTGTTTTGAAACCAAAACTTGACTTTCAATGGCTCCATTCCTATCATCCGGCTCAATTCATTTTTGCGTCTCTTATTCACGTAAGAAGCACTCCTTGAAAGCAGCTTCGAGCACTTTGATTTGATATTTTCTTTTACGGGTTGATTGCGGCTGCCAGCTGCCATTGTTGTTCTTTGTCGAGATCTTGAATTTCACTGCCAAGAGAGTTGGGTTTTACGGCTTCAGCGTTGGATCCGGTCTCGAAATCCAGCAGTTCGCTTTCGGGGATGTCTAGGTTGGTTGCCTCCGATGAAGTGCTGATGGCCTCTAAACATGTTGGATTGAAATACCTCTTACCGCCTTTTGTTCACTCTATTCTCCGCCGTATGCTTACTCTCTCCAAATTCTTTCGAGTAATCGGGTATGTTCCAAAGCCTCCCTTTTAATGCGGATGAAAATCACTAAGCCCGCGTTTTCCCCAAGATTTCGTGTTTCCGCTTTGCCTTATTTTTTCAACGTGATGGGACCCCGAATCCACTCGCACCGATTTTCTTTTCTTGATAATCATGCTTGTCTCCCACTCGAGTTTTCAATCATGGTGGGACTTCAACTCTTTTCGTAACTTTTCGGATTTGTGAGGCTCGAGATCACGGATTGACGATAGATCCAGGATCCAATGAACGAAACGCCCGTAGTTTTACCCGAGTAACTAACGTGGCTCCGCAAGAATTGCTGTTTCTTCTCTCGGAAAGTATGCTTGTCTCCCACTCGGTTTTCAATATGGTGGGGTTCTCAAATCTTTTCGTAACTTTTTTCGGATTTGTGAGGCTTGAGATGGTAGATCCGTGATTCACGGACGAAACGCCCGTAGTTTTGCCCGGATAATTAACGTGGCCTCCACAATAATTATTGCTATCGCTTTTCCTGCCCTTTAAATTAGGATATAACGCCGAGACAATTATCGCTTTCATATCTTCATCTCCAACCTTCTAAGCACTCTTTTGCATCCACTCTTTTTTAGCCGCTTCAACAACAATGGCTTCCCTTCCCGCACACGCCTTCTCGGTGAAGTTTTGGCCAAATGGGAGAAACTTTATAATCTCCTAGGCCAGGGCTACTCTTATATAGCCAACCATCCGGAGGCCGAAACTGAAATTCGTCTTATGTTTAGGGATATGGACACCGCTTCTATTGAAGGTACCAAGTTAAAAGAGGAATACAGGATCTTCCCCACCCTCTACACTAACTTCCCGGAGGCTTACCATGTTGCTTATCAAGATGTTACTTTGGCCCACCTTGTGAAGGCACGCTATCGGGATCGATCGACACAACTTGGTGTTGGCGGTCTTGTAGCCGACAATTATAAGAAGGCCCTCGACTACGGTAATGAACAAGTCTCCCGTCGATTCGTGAGAGGGGAAACTTGGTGGGGTGTTTGGCCATGTCCCGGACCATCTTCGAGCGCGATCCGCTCAATATTGTTTTAAAATTTCAATGCACATGGCTGGAAGAAAGGCTGGACGATCCGACCTTGCATATAGCCCGTGGGAGAATGCTTGATCCATGACCCGGAATTTGCTTTGCCGAGCATCACGAGGACAAGGTAGCCAAGCTCAAAGAGAAATGTGAGCTCCTCCTCTTTAAGTTGGCGGATCTCGATTCTCGGAGCGATTAGTGCGGGCGGAGCATCAACCGTATGGAGAGTCGGTTAAACTCCTTTGTGATGCTCATTAGGGCTCGGTTTGGCTTTACGTTCCCACCCCGTTGATCTATTTGTAAGGCTTTTCGATGAATGAAATGAATGCAAGTTTTTACTCATTTCATCTTGGTCGTCATATTTTTTCGCAAGATAACCCCTTTTACTCTGCGAATATGTAAATCTCAACGCTCCCGATGGTCAATTCAATTGGACTAGAGAGGCTCCCACATTCAAAACAATCTCTCAAAGAAAGATTAGTAGTGAGGAGACAAACGAATGCTCAAATGTGAACAACTCGTGAATCAGTATTAATATTATAACTCGATTATAAAAACATCGAGTGAATCAAGCATAATATTTCTTTACGACTTCGAATTGATGGATTGGTAAAGACACGACCATCCATCTTGGCCAGAATCAAAGCACCACCAAGGAGCACCTTCTTCACTATATATGGACCACCATAGTTTGGAGCGAATTTCCCTTCCGGGAGTGGGACTATTGGCAATAATTTTCTCAAGACCAGGTCATTGATTTGAAAATATCGAGGTCGAACTTTTTGTTGAATGATTTAGCAACCCTCTGCTTGATAACACTGGCCATGACATACATCCTTAAGTCTTTTTCGTCGATCGATTCAATTGGCTTGTTCTCTCGCTGGATCCATTCAGACTTCCGTTAGCTTAGCTTGAGACAAGTATACGGAAGGAAGGAATTTCCACTTCAACTCGGTAGAACAGCCTCCATTCCATATACAAGAGAATACGGGGTTGCCCCGGTAGATGTCCGGATCGAGGTCCGATAAGCCATAAGTGCAAATGGCAATCTCTCATGCCAATCGCGATAATTTTCGGTTGTCTTCGCTAAAAAAATTTTAATGTTCTTATTGGCGGCTTCTCTTGCTCCATTCATTTGAGGACGATATGGGGAAGAGTTCGGATGCTTGATCTTGAATTCCTTGAACAATTCGTCCATTAGTTTGTTGTTTAAGTCCGAGCCATTGTCGGTGATTGTGGCTTCAGGTGAACCGTATCGAGCAATGATATCCCGGCGGATAAACTTCGCGATATTTCGTGCCGTAACCGATAAATAGGATGCGGCCTCGATCCATTTGGAGAAATAGTCAATCGCCACCAAGATGAATCGATGCCCATTGGATGCTTTAGGATTGATAGGACCGATAATATCAATGCCCCACATAGAAAACGGCCATGGTTCGGATAATTGATGCAACTCATTTGGAGGGACATTAATCTTGTCACCATGAATTTGACATTTGTGACAGCTCCGGACATGCTGAATACAATCTCTTTCGAGCGTGAGCCAATAATAACCCAACCTCATAATCTTCTTAGGCGACAAGTGGCCGTTCATGTGTGGACCACGAGATCCCTTCATGTACTTCCATTATTAGACGAACTGGCTTCGATCGAGTCAACGCATCTTAGTAGGACAGAATCGAATGACCGCTTGTACAAATTCTCTCCATTCAAGAAGAACTTCGAGGCCATCTTCCTTATGTACTTTTGGTCGGATACGGTACTTTTTTTCGGGAACTCCACCTTCCGAATATAAGTCTTGATGTCATGGTATCATGACTTACCATCGGGTTCATTGATCACGGCCATACAATATGCCGGGTTTTTTAATACCTCGATCTTCAGTGGATCAACCTCAAGTCCATTGGCGACTTGTAACATTGAAGATAAGGTAGCCAATGCATCGCCGAATCGATTATGAGTCCCTGGGCGATACTCAAATGAGATATCTTCAAATTCCTCCACCAATTCATCCAGATACTCATGGTAGGGTAGCAATTTAGCATCTCTCGTCTTCCACTTTCCAACAAGTATGAAGGATAATCAAAGCGGAATCTCCGAACATCTTAAGTCGGCTATCCCCATTTCAATCGCAGCTGCAGGACCGAGGATGCATGCCTCATATTCTCGCTATGTTATTTGTGCAAGGGAATACCAATTTCTTTTGTCACAGGATAATGCTGACCACCCGGAGATATCGAACCGCGCCCGTGCCCGACCCCGATAAATTGACAGCTCCGTCAAAATACATAGTCCGAGATGTAATCCTCCACCGACATGACTCGATCCTCAAAACGATAGGCATCATCATCTTGCCCCGGATTTTCAGCTAGGACATCTGCTATAGCTCGTCCCTTGATTGACTTTTGGGACAAATATTGAACGTCAAACTTCGGAGATGAGGATTTGCCATTTGGCAAGTCTACCAATCAAGGCGGGTTGATTAAGCAAGTATTTGATAGGATCGCATTCTGTCACCGAAGCACTTGATAATGCAAGGTATATTGCCGAAGCACGTGCAGTACCCGGACTAACGCCGCACATGTTTTCTCTACTTCGAGTACTTCATTTCCGAAATTGTGAATTTCTTGCTCGAATAATAAATAGCTCGTTCTTTCCCATCCTCTTGCTTCTCTTGGGCTAACATAGCACCCAAGGATTCACTAAGGATTGTGAGGTAGAGGGTTAGAGGTTGCTCCGGCGTTGGAGGAACAAGCACGGGTGGATTCATGAGATCTTTGCTTGATTTTCCAAAAGCTTCTTCGCATTCGCTATCCCATTGGACTAGCGCATTCTTCTTTAATAGCTTGAGGAATGGCTTAGCGGTTTCGGATAACCGAGAGATGAATCGAGCAATATAGTTTAGCCTACCCATCAAACTTCGAACTTCTTTAACCGTCGTCGGCGGCTTAAGCTCACGAATAGCCTTAACTTTTGAAGGGTCGACTTCAATGCCCTTACGCTTACCACGAATCCGAGTAGCTTGCCCGACGGTCCCAAAGACACACTTGGCGGGGTTGAGGCGTAACTTGTACTTTCGGAGTCCGTCGAACAATTTCTTCAGCGTTTCGACGTGATCTTCTCCATGCCTTGTTTTTGCTATCATGTCATCGACGTAAACCTCAATCTCATTATGCATCATGTCGTGGAAAAGGGCAACCATGGCTCGTTGGTAAGTGGCTCCAGGCGTTTCGAGACCGAACGGCATTACCCGGTAATGGAACATTCCCTATGGTGTGGTGAAAGTGGTTTTCAACTTGTTATTGACATTCATCGGGATCGATTGTACCCGGAGAAACCATCCATGAATGAAAACAATTCAAACCCCGCAGATCGTCGACAAGTACCTCAATATGCGGGAGGGGAAAATCATCTTTAGGGTGGCCTTGTTCAAGTCTCGATAATCGACACAAACCCGAAGGCGGCCGTCTTTCTTCATGACAGGGAACTATGTTAGCGACCCAATCGGAATATTCTGTAGTCTCAATGAATCCTACATCAAGAAGCTTCATGACCTCCTCTTTGATCTTACGCACTAATTCCGGCCTAGCCCTCCTTGACTTTTTGCACCACTGGCTTAGCCAAGGATCGATAGGCAAACAATGCTCGACAATGGAACGATCAAGACCGGGCATATCTGCATAGGACCAGGCGAAAACGTCCCGGTAATCCTTGAAGAGTCGATCGGGCGCTCGAGACATTTCGAGGAAAGGCTTGCCCCGATCTTAACTTCTTTAGAGTTTTCCGCATCGCCTAGGGCCGAGAGATAATTTGTTCACCGGTCAAGGGCTTGATCTCCTCATGTCGTTCGAAATCTTGACGAACTTCCTCATAATCTGGATCGAACTCATCTAGGTCGTATACTTCCGAATCCACTAGATTTCCCTCCTCATGTATTCTCCATGATGACAAACTTGTTGATCGTTGGTTATCGTCATCGGGTTGGTTTGGGGAGCCGGGAATCGAGGGTGGTACGCTCGAACCCGTGTCATTTATAATAATATCTTCCAGTGATGTAGCTCGATAGGGAACACCTTCCAGGGCCTTGCCGTAATTGCTGCCGAGGGAATTAGAGCCGGCACAACCGGGCGAGGGCTTGAGCTGGACGGTGAAGCTTGGCTATGAAGTTATCCATCATCTTGTGAAACATCATCCCTTCAAATCGCTCGGTTAGAGCACCGAGTCATTCATTCAAAGTCTCATGGATAGCGGCGTTAATGTCGGCCATTCTCTTCGCCACCAATCGAGTAATATGCGGAGGATCCGTGATAAATTTTCTGAAAAACGACAAGCCAAGAGTAAGTACAATGAGCGAGGATAGAGGGCCGGTCCATGACTTCCTTCTAGACTCGGTGAACGAATTAGATATGACCAAAAGACCGCATCGGGCAATTTTCAGTTTCGTCAATTTTTACGAGACAATTCATCTTAATTTGTACATTGGTCAACACAATGCCAAAATTTAGGAGCTGACAGATGACATACCGACGAACAACTTTTGTGTTTTACTCTATGGCAGGTTCCACATGGATCAATGCAGTTTAATACTTCTTTAAACAAATTCATCCAGGAAAATTGCTTTATCCGGTTTCCAACAAAATAACGGAAGACCTCTTAAAAAAATGAATTAGAGACTGAAATTTTGCAGGCTATTAGTTGAAACAAAGATCTAGAACTTTCATGTTTGGTAATTCCACAAAAAGGCACGTTTTCTAGTTCTAAATTGTAAAATGAATCTGGAGTCCGAAAACATGTGAAATTCCAGCTTGCTCCATCTCGGCTATTAATTCCTTATTAAAAGGAAAATGCATCGGATTGCTGCAAAAGTTTTTGTCATGAGAGATTATGATCTTCCGAATATTTTTTATGAAGACAAGTTCTTTCAATTGTGAAGGGATATCAATGCGACCCATTCGTGTGCCAAATGACTCAACCTAGATCATGGACCGACCCAAAATAAGATAAAAAAAATCAGTGATAAAGCTCAAGAAATTACCTCCTTTGGAGAGAAAATGTTAACCACAAAGACATGCGCATGAAAATGCTCGTGAGGTTCGATTTCTATCTAGCATGGCTTGACAAAAGTGGAGCCCGGGGATATCGAGACTAAACCACATCGGCTTGCGATTGAATAAAGATCCCCCGTAGACATCCGGCTCGGCCAAGTAACGACCCGCATCACATGGCGAATGATGGAGGTTTTAACTCTTGGCACCGATTTGAAATAATTCGGGACTCGAGAAGAGCGACTCGAGCCGAGGCGACGATGGCCGAAGTATCCCTAATCAAGTACCATCATAAGCCTAGCCATTCGGGTTCAATGGCGGGTTGTATGTGCTAAGTGTAAATGTAAAAACAGTAAAAACATGCACGGCAGTTCATAGCATCCAATACTTCAATATAAACCATACATAATCTCCTTCAACCTACACAAAAAGGTTAGCAAACACTCATCCCCTTATAACTCCATTTTCTGCAAAACCATTTAACACCTAGGGATTAAAATTCAACCAAGATTGCCAAATCAAGTAATTTTCCTTTTCATGAACTTATCCGGCCTGAGTCCTCTTTGGATCCCCAATGAGTCGCTAGTTGTCGCGACCTAAAAAATAATAAACAAGTTATCATTTCCGGGCTAATGGATTATCGGGTTAATTAATTAACTAACCTAACTCGACTCTCCCAAGTCCATACCAAATCGCAACTTAAGGTTCGAATGATTAACATGCAATGTGATTTCAATTTGGAGTCGCCACTAATCATTTTCGGTAGGTCGATTAGAGACCTAAATAAAATAGCGGGAGAAAACTATCTTATTTCGCGAACCGGAGATTAAGAGTCCGGGGACTTGGTTACACTAATTACAACTAATGCCCTTTCGATACCTTAAAATTCATGAAAAAATAATGGATTTGACAAATTTGATGAATTCTACTTGAAGATCAAAGAATCAATTTTTTTGGGCTTTTCTTCCCATGAAATTTTTTGAATTTTTGAGTATTTTTAAAATAAAGAAATTACATGAAATTAGGATGAAATAAGTTCAAGATTACTCCCCAATTTGAACTCGTGCACCAAACTTGTACTTCGGGCTTGTCTTAACCATTGGACCGATTTGGTGACTCGTTAGACCGAGAAATCTCTTGGTCCTATCTCTCCTTCACGCTTCTTTCTCAACTCGCTAGAATTTCATGAGACTGCAATCTAGGCGTTGATATTTTTCCCTTTTGCTCTCCTTCTATTCTCGTACCATTGATGTCTCATCGTTGATATGCAGCTATTATTTAACATAAAAACATAGAGAAAAATCGGTGTAGAAAATCCGGGCTAATTTGTATTCGAAATTAAAGAAAGTTAGGGAATCACTTAACTTTCTTTTTTTTGAGCGAAGCTTGAACGATCCGGATGGATCGGTGAGCTTGTGTTGATCGTTGCAAAATTGGCAATAATAGTATCGGGCTTCAAAACTCTCATACTCTCTCAAAACTCTTTTCAAATTTTTTTCAAGAGCTCTCTCCATTCTTCTCTAACGAATTCTTCTCAAAAACTCTCTCAATTCTCTTTTCCTCCCCTAAAAACTCTCCTCTCTTCAAGAACTCTTCTTCTTTTATAGGCAAAGTTCTTCATCCTTCATTCTTCATCTTCATTTCCTCACCTTCCATTTTCATCCTCTTTTCTTCATCTTCATCTTCTATTTTCATCTTCTCTTCTTCATCTTCCTTTCATTATCTTCTCTTCACCATCTTCATTTCTTCATCTTCTATTTTCATCTTCTCTTCTTCATCTTCCTTTCATTATCTTCTCTTCGTCATCTTCCTTTCTCCATCTTCTTTTGGTATTTGCAATACGTCCCTGAAGTTTTAAGTATTTGCAATACGATCCCGAAGTTTTGAGTATTTGCAATATAGTCCCCGAGAAAATATTTCTTTCAAGCCCAAATCTTCTTGGTGCATTTTTCACCCCGTGCCTAGTCCGGACCTCTGTTAAATTAAGCTCAAATTATATGCCAATGCTAAATGAATATCCGAGATGATTTTTGTTTAGAACTAAAATTAGTTCTAATTTTTATGCAAAAAAATATATTAGTCAAAATTTAGGCGTCAACAAACCTTAAGATGAATTTGAAATTCGATGGGTAGCCGGACTCGAGAAGGAGCTGCCGTTGTTGCCCAAAGCAAATAGGACTATTACATTGATTGTGTTGTTAGCAAAGTAAATGGTAAAGATCGTAGGAAAAACGATAGAGAATGGAAAAGAAAATCGTTGGAAAGAAAGCTTGTGGAAGGATGTATGAGAGTGAGATTGATTAAGTTCGATGGAGAGAGAGTGAATTTGAAACCGCCTTCCTCTGGATTGGGGATTGTGTAAGGAAACCTCGGAGGTTTTGAGTGCACGGATGAAAAGAAAGTCACCCTGGCGGTTATTAGCCTTAAGAGGCCGTCGATGATTGGTGAAGGATCACTCAAGGAAGAGTTTTTCCTTGAAGGCATGATATCTGCCCTGGATTGTCTTCGCCAAGTTGTTCAATAGAAAGTATCTTTCTAAAGATACTCGAGAACAAGGATTATCCGACCTTTAATCGCTTTGCAAAGATCCAAGGCGATCCACTAATGCGAGATAAAGTTCTCAAGGTTGTCTAGGTGTACTAAGGGTGGTTAGTGACCCTATTAATAAGACGTGAAGTTCTGCGTGGATTGGAATTCGAAAGCCTTATGGCTAGTTGTTACTCCCGATTCTCGAAATGGTAATGGGTCGTAATGAATAAAGTGGATGATCGGAAGAGGAATAAGCAAGAGAATTTTCGTTCATGAATTGCGAGTAAGGGAATTTTCCCTTGTGGAGCACAGAATGTGCCTGTGAGGAATGGCTATTATCTTGGTGTAGAGCCTATAATGAAATATTGAAGTTTCTTCTCTTTTGTCACGGGGATAAATTATGGAAAAAGTTATGTCGGTTGTTTGACTTTGTTGATTTATATGCGAGTGAATAAGGTTGAATCGGGACAACCGGAAGTAGTATTGTGAGTTATCATCCTAAAGAATAGGGTGTAATTTTTAAATGGCGATTGGATCATGACATGGTCATTAATGGAAAGAAAAGTAAATGGACTCGATAGTCCCGACTACTCCCAGTGTTCATGGATGGATGAGTAAGGAAAACGGGTACTTGGATTGTAATCGCAAGGTGAATTGATTTAATCAATTAAGATATCCAAGGTGTGGATGTGCGGAGATCGAGGAAGAACCTCGACTCCTTTGAATCTTGTCACTAAAGATGACCGGGTTATTACAAGAGAATATCAAGTGTGGAGGCATCTAAATCCTAGAGTAAGAACACCGCTATTGGCGTGAACTCCAAGGACGAAGTGGATTCGAAGTAGAAGAATGCCACCGAAGTGTATTGTTTCCTTCATAAGGTAAGAGACCCTAGTGTGGAGGAAGAGAAAGTTCTAATTGTCGTGGAATTAAGATTGAACGTCTAGGCCGAGAAAGAAGAAGCGGAACTCGAATGATCTCCGTAAAATTATTCGAGGAACTGTTTTGTAGACAATGTTGAATTCCGGGAAATGTTGATGTTCAGCTGAATGAATGAAATGGGGACAAGATCGCATTAGCTGGTTGTGGAACCAAGAGATTGAGGCACCGATGCTTCCCGAGGAAAGAGGGATAAAAATGAACAAAGTGTGGCATAGTCTAACTAGAAATCTATAAAGACATAGAGCCAAAGCATAAGCTCTCAAGTGGATGGTACAAATGACAATTTAAACGAATCGACACCTGGTAGCAAGAGGCGACAATAGTCGGATTGTGTATCCAAGGAATAATTGAATTAATAGTTACCGAGTCTTTAAAGACGATGGTCGACTCGTTTAAGGAGTCACGAGAAGCATGACCCCGAGGAAACAATCATTGTATGCTAAGTGTGAAGAGTGTGAGTTTTGGGTCGATAAGGTAAAATTCATTGGTCGTGTGAAGTTCGAGAGAGGGATCCCTATGAATCTTTCATGGGTAGAAAGTGATAATGGATCGATTAAGGTCGATGTGAGTTATTGAAATTTGAAGTTTCTTGGAATTGATGGATTGTCATAGACGGATCGTAGGAAGATTCCCCACAAGAATTATTCCATTGATGAAAAGAACTAAGAACGAGACGTAGAGCAAGTGGATGAAATTGTTTACGGAGATGGGAGTGTTGCTTGTGCAAAAAAAAAAAAATGACCTCGCAACTATGTGAACTACAAGAGTTAGAAATATTGAGCGCCCCAAGGGAGAACGAAAGAACGGTCATGACCGTGATGCCCTTAT
The DNA here is from genome assembly GCA_021437795.1 of Rhodamnia rubescens. Classification (NCBI taxonomy): domain Eukaryota; kingdom Viridiplantae; phylum Streptophyta; class Magnoliopsida; order Myrtales; family Myrtaceae; genus Rhodamnia; species Rhodamnia rubescens. The sequence continues at coordinate 1,927,621 of JAILYA010000031.1, read as the reverse complement.
CACTTAGGAATGGCGAATTAAGTAGCGGAGGCATACAATCGAAAATTGAGCGTCTTGCATTTGGCAACGAAGGGACAGATTTCACCTCGAGGAATAAGAGATTCAACTTCTAAATTGGAAGTTTAGCAATTGACTAGCTTGATGGCTACTTGAAGCATCAAGCCTAAAGGTCGAAAAGGAATTGAGATGTGGCGATGAATGGACCCGGACTTCTAAGGGTCATGTAAACGAATAGAACAGGGGAGGAAATCCGAGACTTTTGAGTACTTGGAAAAGAAACCTCAAAGTTGAGGATAAAAACCTTGAAGTCCAATAGACGAGTGTACAAGTTCTATATTGAAGAGGAAGGTGAACACGGTTGAGGACCAAAAGAAAAAAAAAAGCTTTGAAGGATGAAAACCGTTCTTTATTAAGGACATTATCGAAATGTCAAGTGACGACAAGAACTACTTTGAAAAGCGTGGTAGCGATGAGGCGTTACTACCCCATAAGACGAGATGATTGGAGGATTGCAAATTTCGAGGACGAAATTTTTGTAAAGGGGGAAGAATTGTGACATCCCGAATTCCGACCCACTTTCGAAGTTATGAATGAATGAAATATCTCATTGATGTATTTCGATCTAATCTCACTCGGAGTTGATCCCTCTCGAGCGGCTAACCAAATGGGAATGGCTAGCTAGGAAAATCAAGTACGTGGACCTAAGAACTTGATCCTGGATTGACTCTTTGGCCATGAAAATTGTCGAGGGAATATTACGAACCAATATAGGCCGATCCTAGAATGATTAAGGAACGATTTGGATAATACCCTACGCTTGGATCACGGGTGATTCCGTTTGACCTCGTATGGGTTCCAAACGTCCCTAAATTATTTTCTAAAGATCGTGCCCATCGGGACTAGTGATTGACCCTCATAATTGAATGACAACCAAAGTCCCCATGGCTTGAGAAATTCTTAAACTTGATGTAAATCACGAGTCGATACGCGTAACTCCTAAAAACTGCCGTTAGTTTGAGATACGTTGGAATTTCAATTGATCGCGAATCGGGCTTGAAATTTAACGTTAGACCTTCAAGGGTTTCAATAAATAAATTTTGGACGTTTCCTCATCCAAGTGTACGAATTCTTTGCGATTCGCCCCAAAGGGTTCGGGAAATAATAAAATTTGGATGAAGATGGGAAATGACCCATTTACCCTTGGATATTTTCCCATTTTTCACTTTGGCCAAAGGGCATTTTAGTCAAATCCCCTAGGGTGGCGAAATTGACTAGTCAAAGAAGGATAAAATTACTAAATTGCCCTTCAATCCCTTCAAAACCAATAATTGCCTCACTATTGATCATCTTCATCTTTTTCACCCAAAAATTTGTGACCATTTTCTCTCTCTCGCCCAACCCGCTGCCCTATTTCGACGGTCCCACTGTTCCGGCCATAACTTTTTCATCCGACGTCGGTTTGAGGTAAGACCACTTCCATTTGAAAGATTATTGTCTTAGTTTTCCAGGGACATATTATAAGCTTGATTTGGCTGGGTAGTTTTTCCCGTAGGTCCGTTTGAAGGGGCAAAGGTCGGGACGAGGCAAATCGACCCGGTTTGAGAGATGGCCTTTTTGCTTCGGTTTCTCGCCGGAAAACTTGCTAAAATAGTGGTAAGTTGGTTCCTAACCTTAAATTAGGTATCTAGTGTGCTAATAGACTTGAGATTTAGAAGATTTAGGTGAAAAATTGATGATTTTTGGTCATTTTCATGCCATGGCCGAGAATGAGAGGGAGAGGAGAGAGAAATTGGTGATCTTGCATGAATAGTAAAGTCAAGAGAGATTGTGTGTGGTCGAAGTTTGACCATGGTTACTTTATGCAAGTATTTAATCATGGTTAGGTTATTCCTTGACTCTAGTTATTGTTTTAACCATGGTTGGATTATTTTCTAACTATAGTTACTTTATATGTGACAACATATCGTTATGCCACGGTATTAAATAAATGTGGTGTTACTATAGTTTAGTACTATAGTCGTGAATTAATTGTACGTTAGAAATTAATATGGTTCGGCCTGGATCAATTCCCACGTTAGTGTACTTTTAATTGTACGCTATTAATTTACTTGCTACGTTAGTATAATATGGTCGCCTGGTGTGGATTGAATTTTATGGTAGCATAAATTAATCGGGTGGCCCCGATGTATTAATTCTCTAACGTGAGTGAATCACGTGGTTCCAATCGAGTATTTGCCCAATACAATTTAATCGAGTGGTCTCGATTGGGCAATTGAGAAAAATTGGAGAGATCGCATGGTCCCGATCTTTTGTTGGAGAAAGTTGGTGAGACCGGATGGTCTCGATCTGCTAATCAAGGAATCTAGCGGAATCACGTGGCAAGGATTGATCGATCGGAAGTATTTAAAGGATCGTGTGGTATCGGACGAGCGATCGGGAAATTATTGTGGTATATGGTCTTAAGTGGAATGAAAGAGAGGAAATGTGAGATTTTACCCTGAGGCGTTATGACGCGGGGTTCGTATTTCATAAGACCATATGTTGCCCGAGGCGTTGTGACGCAGGCTTTATTATTATTATACCCCGAGGCGTTGAACTCGGGGTTATGAGTATTATAATATCCTTAGGCGTATTACGCTCGAGAAAATATGAAAGTCGTGTTTAATTAAGTCGTCCGAGACCAAAGTGAGTCGTGTTCAACTAATTGTCCGAGACTTAATCCGGTCGTGTTCCTATGTGTCCGAGACCGAGATTTATGGGTCATATTCAATCAAGTCGTCGAGGCCAAAGTGAGCCGTATTCGTCGATTGTCCGAGACCGAGAAAGTATGAAGGTCGTATTCAATCAAGTCGTCCGAGGCCAAAGTGAGCCGTATTCGTACGATTGTCCGAGACCGAGAAAGTGTGAAAGTCGCATTCAATTAAGTCGTCCGAGACCAAAGTGGGTCGTGTTCGACTAATTGTTCGAGACTTAATCCGATCGTGTTCCTATGTGTCCGAGACCGAGATTTAAGGGTCGTATTCCTATGTGTCCGAGACTCTAGTATATATATATAGAGCCGTGTTCCATAAAGGTCCGAGGCTCAATGTTATGAACTTGTATGAAGTCGTGGAGTAACGTGGAATATTTTTTGGAGTAACGTGGAATTTTATACGATAGCCTGAAGCGTGGAACGCGGGCTTTGGAGCAACGTGGAATATTTTTTTATTCCAGTCGAGAGCGTGAAATATCAATATGAGGGTAACGTAGAATATTTGAGAAAGTGTGAGAATTTTGAACAAGTATGGAATATTCCGGGATTTATTAGTTGAATTATTGAGATGAAGAAGGATATGTTGAAAAGTTGCTGTTTTTAAAACTTGTGCGGAGGCATTAGAGCCCTAACCTAGGGTTAGGGGCTAGCTTCTGAGATTTTATTTCACCCCGTCGTGGGTTCATTGTTTTTCGGACACTCCGCATCGAAATGAATAATCGCCCAGGGAGATTCGATATTCCCCAAGGTCATCGTACCAAGAGAAGATGGAGAGGTTGTAGAGCGATCGGATGCGGAACAGCCTCCGGAGCTTGACGAGGATGAGTTGGAGGCGAGAGTCGATATCGTGCCGGATAGCGAGGACGAGGCCTAGGGTAGTTGGCCTCTTGAGCTTTTGTAGAGTATTTTCTTTTGGAAGCATAGCGGGCTTCAACCACGTAATCTTTTTGTTATAGGTAGTCACGGGGCATGCGGTGGCCTCTAAAGCCCTAGGTTTGAAGGTTGTAACAATTGTGTATATGTACATAAGTTGTTTTACCGTCCCAAGTCATCGTGATGTTAATTAATTTATGTAGGGGAATTGTTTACGCTTCCAGAAGTGTTATGTTTGTTGGCCTTTGGATCTCGGAGAACCGTACATAGTGTTGGCCAGGTGGGATGTCGACGGCTCGTAGGGTTCGGGACGTGACAAAGCGAGTCTATCCGATCAATTTTGGTAGGAAATTGCTTGACGTTGATGCCGGCCGTCGCCTACGTGATATAACCGGTCTTGACGTGGACATTTTTAAATATTTTTAATAACTCTTTCAATTATTTTTATGATATTTAGTAATTTTTTTTGTTTTTTTATTTTTTGTTCTCTATTTTTTTTTTCCGAGGGCCGACGGGCGAAGGTGGCGACCCTTGCCGGCACCCGGCCAAGGCGTCGTGGCCCTCGCCGCCCTCCCCGTGGCCGGTGAAAGCTTGGCCATAGAGAGAGATGGAAGACCGAGCAATAGAGTCGCCTCTATGGGGTTTTGAGTAAGAGAGGAGGGGGCGCGAGAAAGGCAAAGTCGGGAGGGGTTACGATGCCTCAAGGCCCTCCATGCCGGCACCCAAGGAAAGCCGAGTCCGTCATGCAGATCTAGATCAAGGATCCGGATCTACGACGTGGTCGAAGAGGACAAGTACGGCATGCTTGTTGCCAAGCATTGCGAAGAAGTCCGAGGCTTCATCGTCGAGGACGACAGCCTCCTTGGCCATGCCAACGTTGGAGAGGAAGAGGACTGGACCAGAGGCGGACCCAGTTGCTCCTTTGTTGAAGAATCGGAAGGTTAGAACTCCAAATGTTTACGGGTTCACTTCAGCTAATCACTAATTGTACGGCAATCCTGTGGATTTCGTTGAATTCGTTGGTTCGAAATAGTCTTGCAGGAGAGAAGGTTAAGAAAAAAAATGAAAAACAAAAATTCGACCCAAAATTAATCGGATGGACTCAATTTGTACCAATCCAAAAAGATTTATAACTAAATTGGTCTAATTAAAAGATTTAAAACTGTATTGATACCAATGTAATAGATTTATGACTTTTTTTTTTGTACTTTTTCCCATTTCGGCCTAATTTTCTTCTCACAAAAAATCAGCCCGAACATTTTAATTGGGTGGGCTTGTGTCGGGCCTAGTTCATACAGGGTATCTTGCTTTACCATCCCAAAATCATTCACATTCTCTCAACTAAAAGCATAAGTCCAAAATTACAATTACAAAATTCGAGAAATTCTTCACCGTTTTCTGATTTTTTTCGAAATTCCCAAAAGGAAGAACAAAAAAGTTTGATGTATTTTCATGCTGATCGAAAAGACAATTACGAATTGAAGGCACAACAATCAGAACCAGCGGACTGGACCGAACCGACCCGGCTCGTTTCCGTCTCAGATCCGATTGCGTGTTGTCGGGCCTATACTTTGGGCCCATCACGCCAACGAACAATCTCCGCTCGAATCGATCGCAGTCAACTGCAGAAGTAGAGGGCGTCGTCGTCAAGATCACCCGCGATCACTCCTCCCTTCTTTAAGGGTAAGCTCCTCTCATGATGATTCTTTCTTCGTCTTCGACGATAACGATTGCATTCAATCGTTCATCTTATTCTTCAGTTGCTTGCCTTCGCTTATCGATTCGCGTTTTCACTTGAAGCAAGAGGACCCACCCAGGTGGTGGTTTGATTTCAATATTGTAGATGTCGCCGACCCGGATTTTTTCTTGGGTGTTCGATTTTCATCTGTAGAAGTTTCGGGTTTCCTCCCATGTTCGTCTTGCGTGGCGTTTGATGAACTTGTTCATGTCTCGAACCCTGTCTTCTTGATTCTTGTTTTTTGCATGCTTTGTCCCGACATCTTTCTTGATTTCTCTGTGGATTAATTGGCTTGAGTTCGTGTAAGATGCAATGTTAGTCTCGATCGGGTTTATGCGTTGATCGATGGGTGTGAATGATCGTTGAATTCTGTTTTTCGCTTGGCCAGTAACGTTCATGTGGTGTGATCGATGGTTGTTGCTTAGGCGATGGGGGTTGATTCTTCATCATCGTTTTGAATCAGTAGATTTTCTTCTTCGTCTCTGCTAATTTGGCGCTCCATGTTGTGCTCATCTAGATACTGATATTTGACAAAAGATTTGCTAGTGTGAGAGAAACGTGCGGTTCCTGTGGAGGTCACGAACGAAAAGAGAAGTTGGAGTACTTTATTCTGGCAATGGCTCAGTTTGACGAATCCATCAGGGGTCAGATCCAAGCACTTCTGCGGGTTATGAGCCTGACTCGATGTGTTAATGAAGACAAGATTCCGTGCAAAATCGAAGAGGTATGCTACTGACGCGGTTTTTTTCGCACTTTCCCTGGATCTATTACCCATGCATTACGTTGGTTGTCGTTTTCGTTTTGTGTTCCTTTGCTACTTCTGTTTGATGGATGCTGCTGCTGATGTTGTTTCATATGATTGATGTTAGGGTCTGTTCTTGGGTTCTGTCGGCGCTGCAAATAACAAAGATGCCCTTAAACGCCTTAACGTGACGCACATATTAACTGTGGCTAGCACGTTGAGACCTGCATATCCAGATGATTTCGTTTATAAAGTCGTTACAGGTACTGATTCTCTTGTATTGGCTGTTTTCCCTTAGTAGTTGCAACAAGCATGCAACCTTTGTCCGCTACATTTTGGTTTCACTCAATTTGAAATTCCACAAATTTCTTGGTGCAATCCAATATGTTTGAAAAGGCAAATAATTATTAGACTTGAATTATGAGTTGTAAGATAATGCAACCAAGGCACGATGCTTTCGTTTTTTTGTTAGTGGCGTAACGTAGTATACCTTAGATGCAAATATTCCGTTTTAATCTTCATAAACCGAAGTTATACTTATTTGGATAGATCATCTATGTCATTTACCATTGGAACTAAAATATATGACCTGGTTATTTTGATGCAATTTTTTTTTATCGAGGTAGTCACGGATAGAGAAGACACAAACTTAAGAGAATACTTTGATGAGTGCATTGAATTTATTGATGAAGCCAAGAGATTGGGTGGAGGTGTGCTGGTTCATTGCTTCGTTGGGAAATCTAGAAGGTGATTCTCCTATTTACATTTGGGATGATATCTTCCATTAATATTGTCAGGGTATAGTTAATGTGTACTCAGACAAATCTTCTTTGCTACATCATTTTCAGTATGTATTTTTCTTGGTCAGAGATTTTTCAGTATGTATGAACAATTGGGATTAAGTCCATGTGAAAATGACTTACAATTACGTTGATGCTGTCTCCCACTATGGCTATTGTGATCGTGGGAGAATCTTTCCCCAGGAATCTTTCGAATTACTATGTCTCCTTAGGCCAACTTTTTTGATTTTTCATGATGTGTGAACTGCTTTACCGGGATTTTTTTGATAAAGTTGACTCTGGGAACCGGTCAATGTGAAGATGACTATTTCCCGACACATATTTGAACTATGTAGGAGATAAATCTTTTGAACTTTCAATGTTTTGCTCTCAAATCATCTCCCACCATCAACTGAAATGTGAATACCATGTCTGCCTCTCTTTGCAAGGCCACGTTTTAAGGTTTTTCAGATTCTTTAAACAATTTGACCTTGTCAGCATCACTATATCCATTGAGCCAATTGTTTCATATGAGGAACTACCGTGAATCTGAATTTTTCTATTTCTATCTTGTAGGTACTCAAAAATGCAATCATTCATCCCAATATCAAATTTTTGGATACAAATTTATCATATGACACACGCACACGCACATATATTCATCCTTTCTATTAAATACCTGAATGGATTAGAAGAATAAACATACTGGTTACCATTTACGTATCAGCATTTATGTCCGAAAGGTCAAGGGCCATATATGGTACTCAGGACTACAGATAAACATGGAATGCAGTTGCTATTTAATCTTACTGGATATCTTGGAACTTCCTATTCTGGTATAAGCTGGACTTTTGACTTTAACTGCCTGCTAAAGCTATGATGCCTTTTTACAATGTTAACCGTTAATTAGATTTGTGATTTATTGGATTAAAGATGCGTATTTTGCAGTGTTACAATCGTTGTCGCTTATCTCATGAAAAAACATGGCATGAGCCTTTCTCAAGCTTTGGAACATGTGAAGAGCAGACGTCCACAAGCATCTCCTAATTCTGGTTTCATTGCACAACTGCAGGACTATGAGAAGTTTCTGCGAGGTGCCTAATCATTGTCAATACTAGTTGCATTTATTTACATGCATTGATAAGAATCTATCCAACATGAAAGAAAAGGGGAGACTGTAGTTCGCTTTTGGGTAACACGTAGAACCTGGTTATGTATTCTTACTCCATCCATGTATTGGGTATTAACAATTAATATTGTCACAGTATAATTTGTCCACATTATTTTGGCAATTAGTTGAAACTAATAAGCAAATTCATGAGAAAAAGGAATCATGTCATTCAAAATAGCAAACTTTTTATTGCCATCTCGCTGCGTTATGTCAAGATATAGTTTCTCTTTTGTTTCCATAAATCTTGTGGAATGAACGTTGCAGTTTCTCATTCTGGAAGGCAAAAGAGTGGAAAAGAAAGCAGACAGAATGAACGCTAGTTTAAAGAAAAGGAAAATTTCAAGAAGGCTTTGTCAAAATATGTCAGTTGTTATTTGAATAAAAAATATTCCTATCGCACATCACATAGCCCAATTGTACGAGGCATCTAAGCTCCTTACTAGTATACTGTCATTTCTTTAAAACAAAGTATACCTGAACACGTCATCTGCCCAAGTTGGTCTTTGAGCTTGATTATTAGTCCACGATTCAATTGTTTTACTGTATTAACAACTTTGTTTCCCAGGTGTATGAGTAGCAGATAGAGGCTAGAAGTGAATGGGATGAATACAGAGACATTTCTCCGCAGTCTTGCCGATCCTATCCTGGCACTCGTTTTGGTATCAAACTTTATGGTAAATAACCATCTTGTAAATAAAGAATTTGATATGCAAATCACATTGGTGTGAATATTAAAGATATCGGTAGAGGATTTAATCTAGGTTTATGACGACAACGAAGAAAAGGGGGCTAGAAAGATCAACTTTTTTTTTGCTGTTACGTGTAATGCAGGTGAACACTTGAAAGAAGCTTTCTTCTGATAGTCGATTTCTGCATGATCCTACTTTTAGGTTACTTTTATCTATTTTGGCAAGTTGCCAAGGACAAGGTATTCGCGAAATAGTTAAGCTATACTCTTGATAGTCTCTAGCCTGAAATGAGATTGTAAATTTAGAGCATCGATCGATAGTTGGTGCACGTCGTTACAATTTGATATGGTGTTGGTGCGTTGAGAAATTTGCCAGTGGAAGAGCTTGCAGTTCCTTTGGGTCTTAAATGATGTTTTAGCTGGAGAATTCCAGGTTTCTCATATCCTTACACTGTAAGAAGTTATAGCATAAACCGTAGCTTATTGTCTAAACCTTAAACATCTTCAATCTTGTGTGGTTTAGTAGTCTGTTATAAAATCAAATTGATCTGTAAATCTGATATATTGCGTCGATTTCGTGTAATAGTCTCTTCAGTTTGCGTCTGATAACTGGCAAAATATGCCGTAGAATCGATAAGTGACCTGACATGTAATAGACATGAGAAACCTATGCCTATTTTCCTATCATTTGACAAAAATTGAGCATTTCTATGCTGCAACATCGTGCTCGTACTTCATACATTACCTTGAAGGTAGCCCCATCAAAAAGGATGGTCCAGGTTAGGTTTGAGTTGGATTGAAAATTGTCAAATCTAAATTGATCCATTTAATCAATTTTCATTAATTTTCATGAAATGCAAATCTAGTAACTTATATTGAACTCAACTCATACTCAATCCGTACTCGATTTGAGTTATATTGCTAAAATACTTTGATACTTAATTAAAGCTAAGAAAATACATACCCAAATTGATGCAAGAGCACAGAAAAGATCGACCGAGGGTCGATAATAGAGAATGAAGAGAAAGTTGTATAGCTGTGTTGGGTCTAAGTTAGCTGCAAATCTGTTTGAATTTTTCGTTTTACCATTTGAAACTCGTTTATAATCATTTACTGAATATAATTGATTTATTTAACAACTTGGTCTAGGTTTATGATATATTTTGACATGCCTAGTTGAAAGTTTTCATTAACTTCACTTTCTTGGGATAATTGCTAATTCTACTCCGGATCACCGCAAAGATTTTCCCTCCACTACTTTCAATGCGGTGTGGAATCTTTGACTTTAGTGTGCGAACACTCAACATGGCAATGGACTCTTTCCAGTTTATGTTTCTCTTTTTGAACGTAGTTTCTTCAAGAGTTGGCAAAATAGGAAAAAGGGAATTGAGCATTTCGAGAAATAAAGGGGGAGTAAAGAGAGAACCTTCGCAGCAAATCACGTACCAGTTTTCGTCATCTCGTGAAGCAAAAAAAAAAAGGAAGGAAGAAGAGGCAAATTTTGAAAAGAACCAAACCAAGGACGCATCAGATTTGCATTTCTCCTGAGAACCAGAGCTGGGTTTCAAAAGAGACATTCGAAAAAAGCAAAAGAAAAGCCGCTCAATTCGGATATAAACTTGTTATAGTAGATCTCGCATGATTTAAATACGGAATTATGACGAGCATTATATTTATAAGGTCATCTTTTTACTATCTTTGCGATAGTTTAGATTTTTCACGCGGACTTTGCGACATAGAATCAAAAGTGTGATTCTTATTCCACGCGTAACCTTGTCCATCTCCTTTTAAATTTGTCGGCTCTACGTGTTTTTCCATACAGTTGGGGGTGGAGTATCGGTTGAGATTTAACCAATGACTCGAGCAAGGACGAAAAAATTCGATAGGTAAGTGGACATGCTTGACTTGGGGTCCGAGGCGAGCCTAGAACCAAGGCACGAAGGGTCGGGCAGTTGAGGGGCTAGGCTGGGCCACAAGCTTGCCGAGCATCCCGCCATGCTTTGCCAGGGTAGACCATGGATTCTGGCTAGGCACTCGGGAGATGCTGTGAATCGCGATTTAAGGCTTATTTTCGAAATACTTTTGTGAGAGGAAAATGGATGTAAAATCATGCCTACTGCATATCCCTAACAACTGGTGTTAGAGATGGTTATTCCCGGCACACAAAAAGAAAGCAATACGAATTTATAGAGAGAAAACGAAATTAGACACGGCTTAACATGAAACCAACACGAGTGGCACATTTTCATCCATTTTTAATGTACATATTTGGTAATCACATAGAAACATATTTATTGACACAAATATAAGACGAAAGCCACAGTTTTTAAACCAAAATCGAACCGCCCGGTTCAACCACTTAAAAATTGTTAGACTTTTCTTTGATGACCCTTGTGGTCAAGAACCGGTTCAACATAGAGTTGATCGGTTCAAGTCAGTGGTGATAGAGTTAAGGGGATCGAACCCATTATGTAATTTAATAGTAAATAATTTAATCTTCGTAAAATTTTGAAAATCCAAAAAACGGATTGTCGATAGGCTGCTTCCTCGCCCGGACTCCCATTTGGCGCCATCCACTTATTTGAGACTTAATTTGGAAGTCATATTTCAACCCGAACATTTTCGGTCATTTACTCCGCGGTGGAACCGAAAACTAGATCGGTTCCTTGATCAACCTGGATTGAAAAACCATAGAAGGAAACATGAATGGCTTGCCCAAATTGTCACTTTGATTTTTCAAGAAATGATTCACTGTCCTGGAAAGAGGGTTAGCTTTGTCTTTCGTCGTATGCCTGGGAAACCAGGAAATGAACAACTTTCCGCCGTTCAATGGTACGGGAATTCCACTTTTTGAGGGTTTGTGTTCCCAAATTGTCATCATTATGTTCAGCAGAAACGTTTCAATTTCGCAATAATTGTTTCTCTATGCCGACGGCTGCTTTATACGATGAGTCGGGGCCATCTTTTCATGCCTGATAATTTCTTGGTGTGCTTCTTGTTTATTGCCCTCATAATCCCCGGAAACACGATGATCATTGGATTACAAGAGAACAAATCTCGATCGGTTTGTTGAAAATCTTTTGAGAATTTGTGAGGTACAACATATTGTATAACAGATCATGATGTAATATACATTGATGCAATGTTTATAGAGGGATAGATCAGTCACCCGACGGTATATACAATCTCCCTTTATTTTTAGGGCTATTTATTTAGCATTAGCGCGGGTAAGAAATGTTTATATTTTTTGATTTCTTGTCAAACTTTAAAATATATACAAAAAATTTGGAAATTATTATTTTCATATTATCATATGTTGTGCAATCTTATGGACCCCAAAATTTAGGCTGTGTCTGTGAGACTTCTTAAAAGTCAAAAGAATAACTTCTCTTTATTATTGCAAGGAATCACGACTTCATCTCATTATTTTGAATTAGTCAATGACTCGCATGCAATAATTTGCGATACTTGGTTTGCAAGCCGAAAGTCGCCGATTTGATTCGTCAATCTAATGTTAATTTTAGGAAATTTTAGTCAATGGTCTATGTGTATCACCGATCATGTTCTTCCCAACTTGTACTTGGACAGGTTGCTATGACTGATTTACCAATTAAGAGTTGATATTTCATTAGCTTCTTAAACCAAAATTTCAACAATAGATAAGATAGGTCCATCAGGCCATCCATCCCCTTTTTTGCTGGAGCATAAGTAAAATGATCAAAACTGAATGTGCAATTTACACTATGCTAAAAACTCCAGTGATCTTTACAAAAGGCTACCATGTTATTGCCAATTACAATCTTGTCATTCACGTCAAAATAAGAGATTTCAGGAAATTCTTTTTTTGTGATTTGAAAGCTTCAATGTCAATTCAGTAAGTATCGAACCAAAACTGTGGTTCTTATAAAGTATGTTATAGCATAAATTCTACCGATATTGATAACTAAACGATTAGCACAGCCATACAACTAAAGAAAGACTGAAAGCCTTTGAAAACTCATTAAGATTTCATTTATTTAGTGAAAAAAAAATCATTTGAAAAATATTTTCGAACAAACAATCACTCGTATCGCTTAAAATAGTTAATCAATGAAAAATATTTTCCGTGTTGACAACAATTTGTATAGAAATATTTTCGCAAACAATAAAAATATTTTTCGTTCATTTTTTTTTTAAACAATACGAGTAATCGTTTTTTGAAAAATATTTTTCAAATCATTTATTTTTCACGAAATATACAGGGCTTAAGATTAACTATCACGAAGTTAATCAAATGATAATTTTGATGTAACAAGGAAATTCAGTGCTGTATTTATTTCAAGATTCGGATGTTGTAGGGAATCAACCACAGACCCTTTTACCTTGAAACATACCATGAAAATATTTGAAGTTTTGAATTACGTTGAAAGATTGACGATGGCAACTTTTTTCCTTACGGTTAAAACTTAAAAGAAATGTAATGAGTTAGCTTAAGAGAAAGATCTAGCAATAAGATTTTAACTTAGATAGTAATGCAATTGATTTGTTCCTTTCTTTGTGATTTCAAGTCATTTTAGGAGCATTTAACAAGCAAAATCCCAAATGGACTCAATCAATACGGGCTAGTGCACCTCTAAAATCACATGAGCAGATAGATTAGCCGAATGCGCACAAAAATTGGTTCAAAAATCACTCAATCACTAAAATAATTATGAGAGAGAAACTTAGATTTAATATATTTTTTATGGATGATTTTTAGCGATCCCTTTAGATTAAATAATTTAGGATGCTTAGAAAATATTAAAAGGTGCATCATGAAAAATGTATCTCTGACGATGGCAAATTCGGGTTTAACAAATTGGATTCGAGTCGAAGTTCGTCTTATTTTTCAGTTTGTAAGTATTTGGGGATTAAAAAAAAACAACAATTCTTTTAAATGGCCCACTTGAAACTTCACGAGTCAAAAAACAAGAAAAGGGCCCTGAAAAAAGAAAGATAAAGAGAAAAAGTGCCCCACCCCTAATGATTTGAGTTATTCCCTCCTTTTTTGCTTTCATTTTAGCCAATTCCTTTTATTCTTTCCAAGAAAAATAAATTAAAATGGTACCAAAGGTCTAGACTGCTTGCTCATATGTTGATTCATGAGCGATGTTTCGTTTATTTTGTGAAAAAATAAATATTTAATAAATATTTCGTTATAAAAATCGTTTGTATTGTTTAGAAAAATTAATTAACAAAAATATATTTGTCGGACACGGAAATGTTAAGCCAAATTATTGATGATAAAAAAAATTCTTATTTGACTAATTACCTCACGCGATATAAGGGCATGTATGACAACCATTATGATCCAAAAAAGTGATTCCGATTAAAATGACTTTTTTCTTATTCTTTTCCTTATATGAATTTTAGAGAATCGAACGCGTTTGATAACTGCGTAAAATTTCTGTTCTTGGAACTAAAACGCGTTTGATTACTGCACATAATTTCGTTCCCGAGAACAATTGCTCTTCCCAATTTTTGTCATTTAAGTCAAGTAATTAAGTAGTTAGTCCGTGAAATTTCATCCTATATTTCGAATTAATCAAGACTAATTCATATTGATTCTCTTATATAACATATTACATATTAAAATATAAAAATAAATATCAAGAATCATCACGAAGTTATTTTCGTCATTTATTGTGGGTTTTCATCCAACTCTTTTGAACTAGCGGACAACCGATACAAGCTATGCATATAAATTGCACTGCATTGCCCTACATTGGTTTGTATTTTTGGTTCTAGGAAATTAAATCTCGGTCTTAATTCATCCAAAACTTAAGAACGAGACATTGCAAAGTGTTCACGTTGGTTTTTTTATCTTTTTCCAAATTTTTCTAAAACTAGATTACGTCTAAAGTACATAAACATAGGCAAATCACAAATAATAAAATCAAGTGGATAATGAAGGAGTCATGACATTGATATATCGCATCATAAAACCTTAACGAAGCCGCTTAGAGAAATGTGGTTCGGGTTTAATTTTAAAGGTGTCTATGATTTTTCTAAAAAAAGAACAAAATCTATGAAATCTAGAAAATCTAGGCCCAAATTTGTAAAAATGAGGTCAATCTAGCCTAGTCTAAGCTTCTTCCATTTTTAGGGATTTTCTGAAAATTTTATGATTTTTTAGAATTTTTTCAATTTCATTTTTTATTTTTATTTTTTATTTTATTATCTTGTATATTTTTCTTTGAAAATGAGACATCTATTTTAGGTCAAGGGAAAGTAACGAAAGAACTAAAAGGAAAAAGTGAGAGATGTGGGACTTCATTCTATTTTTTGATTCTCAAAAGTGATTCTTTTTTCGGAACCATCTTTTTTTTTTGTTCTTGTATTTGCACCAAAACTATTTGTAGGAACAGAATCAAAGTCGGGATCGATTACGTTACCAAATAGTATTCTTATCTTTTTTTTCTTTTATCCGGATAACATAATCAAAGAACCAGAATGGTTATCATATACGTCCTAAATGATTCTATTTTCAAAAGGCTATTTTTTGAATTATTTATTTTTCACGAAATAAATAGAGATTAAGAATCAAATTCTCTTTGATTTATGACAAGAGGTGCAATTTATTTATATTCTGCAAATCTTGACACAACACTATGAGGAGTGAATGAAAATGTTTACATGCGTCGTCATAAATTAAGGGCGCGCATGACAACACTTTTGGATTATAATTTTTGCTTTGGAATAATTTCCGGCGCAAAAATATATTTCGTTATACAACTTTATTTTGTACTTTTATTTGTTTCGAAAGTAATTTTGAAGTTATTTGAAGAAATAAAAAGAAATTTACAAGAAAAATCACCGTATACACAATTTTGAATCTCTAAACACCAACGGATCCTCGAACCACAAGCGAAAACCGTTCGAGAATTCACATGTTTTCAAATGACAATCCTCGGAAAAGGTAATGCTGTCGCAGCCGAAGATCTGACCATTCACAGAAACAAGACATATCATCACCCCCAATGTGAAACGTCAGCTTCCAGCACTTGCTTGTCCCACCATAGAACACACACGAGAAAACGGAGCAACACCTCCATTGGATCATCTACACGGGTGATTTTTTTAAGGAATTTTTCTTAAAAAAGGAACCAAGTATTATTTCTGATTTAATAAGATAAGTTCACTTCAATTCCTGAAAAATATCAAGAAAGCACGATTGAGTCACCAAAATTTTCAAATAGTGTAATCAAGCCATTTTGTTAATTTTGTTCAACTAATTAAAAAATATCGATGTCATCTTTTTATTATTTTCTCTCTAATACGTGGCGTTAGCGTTAATTAAAACATTAAAATCACGTCATTATGGTCCAAATTTTAATTTTCATCCAAAACCTTAGTTGAATTGGATTAATAAAATAAAAGAGGTTAAAATTTTTCTATGATAAAAAAAAACACAAAAAAAGGAAAAAAAACGAAAAATGCAGACAAGAGCACGCAAGCTCTCACCTGGCAGGGTGGCGACCAACACCAAAAAGAACTAGCAAGGGACGTCGGGGCCTCGACGGTGGCCGATCGTAACTCTTGCATGGCCCTCTCCCGATATGGGTGAGGACCTATAGGCCTTAACCTGTGGGCGAAATTAATAGAATTCTTCTCATTGCTCACTTCCTCTCTTTTGCGTGCAATCTCCCTCTCTCTTGCGTCCCTCTCGTCGGTCGTTAGTCACCGTCTACCGATCGTAGTTTCACCGTCCGCCTATCATTGCGCCATTTGTTGTCCACCTGGTCATGGTTACTGGTTTGCCGATCACCGATTGCCGGTCCGTTTGAGCCTCAATAGCCGACAACCATAGAAATTTATGTTATTACTAAATAAATTTGTTGGGTGTGCATGATAACATTTGTTTCTTTTTTTTTTTTTTTTTTTTTGGTTTCGGAGAACTGGTTTAGAATAGAAATCCGTTTGGTGAAGCAATTTTATTTTTCTATTCTAGAGACAAATTTTTTACTCATGAATAGATTTGGAAGAGGGATCATCGAAGTAGAAATTTTTTTTTTTTTCTAGAACAAAAAAAAAAAAGAAATAAGTTCGGGCCATCCAAAATTTAGGGCGTCACTGGGGCTTCTTCTAAAGTGCAACACATAAGCTTTTGTCTCTCTGCCTAGCAAAAGTGCAACATAAACCTCCATCTCTAGCTCCCGTCGCCACCGACAATGGCTCGCTCTCGGTCTCTCTCTTTCGAAGGTGAATGACCTCTTCAATCCTCTATGTTTGTGCACCTGCAGAAACCGTTGATTTTGCTTTGATTTGTTGGAGCTTTAATTAGAATTTTAGTGTCTCGGAGGATTAAGTGGTGGATCACATCATAGATCTATGATCTTGGTTTCCGGCTAAGTGCTATATTAAGTTAGAAAAGCCGGATACTCTGCTGTTGATTCCCCGCAAACAATAAATTAAGAGCTGTTTTGCCAAATGAATCTCCAGAGTTGTTGCATTTGGCTGATTCTCGCAATCATGGGGAAGCCTGTGAGTTTAGAAAAGCTGAAGAATATTATTAATGGCGATGAGAATTTTGGATCAGTAGATGAAATGGATAGTATCGCCTTCTTGGTAGTTGATTCTCTTATTGCCACGATCCCCCAAGTGTGATGTTAAACTCGCGTGCGGCCATTGTGGCAGGTGAGCTTATTCCTTGGCTTCCTTGGGTGGGAGATAGTGATAAGTTTTTGTCTCCTAGGACAAGGATGGCCAGAGGACTGCTTGCTATATTACGGCCATGTACTAGAAACAGAACAATGTGCTCCATGGCCGGTTTGTTGGGTGTTCTATTGACATCTGCCAAGAGGATTTTTCTCCGGGAAGATAGTTCAACTGAGGCGACAACATGGGATGGAAGTCCTTTATGCTACTGCATACAATACTTGGCCGGGTATTCACTCAGCGTTGTTGAAATGGTTTCTTGGCCCAAACGAACTATCGATCTGTGAACGCAGATTTGGGAGGCTTATCTCGACACCGCTATAGATAAGAAATATTGCAAATTCCTTTTGTATCTTTGCAGCAGTTTCTACCTCAAGGTTTCAGTGATACAGCAGGGCACGACGATACGACAATATAGGAGTAATTTTCTCTTTGTGGTTGTATTATTTTCAACTTAAATTCGTTGCGATTGCAATCCGTTTCTTCCATTTACTTATATTTGTATTTAAGGAGAACATAATGTGGAAACAAAGTTTTAGAACTAGAAATTATGTTTTGTACTTTTATCAAAACAATTTTTGTTTCAGGAAATAGAAATTTCAATGCTGTTATTAAATGAATTTACGTTCGGAAAGCGAGAAATTTTGTCTCGTTATCAAACACGTATCTCGGTTCCGAAACTCGTCCAGAGAATAGAAATAGAAAAATCTATTTCTAGGCAGAAATAAGGCCTGTGAAGATAATCGTTGCCATACGCGCCCTTTATGATTCGGGAACAGAAATTTTTCTCGTTGTAGAAACTCGTCTAGAAATAAAATAATTATTTATGCCAATAAATTATTGTCAAAAATAAAATAATAATTATTCGCTCTCTTGATGACTGGTCCAGGTTATTTATAAGATACTATGCATACGCATACCCTCCAACCACACTTTCTTTTGTAGTATCTGTACATCGCAGTTCTTTTATCCTTTCTTTTTACCACTTGTCCAAACGTTGCTCAATAAATGACACAATTGAATGCACGACTATTTTTGGATTCAGAATCTGACAGGGTCCACCCCCATCTGCCGATGGGTCGTGAGCAATAAAATCCCCCAGATCACGACCGAATCCGAAGACTCGCCGTGACCCTTTATCGACCCCACCAACACAATCAATCACCCGTCGTGAATCCAAGGCAATTTAATTGTAATCAGAACAAACTTGCGTCATTTAGTAGCCCAATTTACCTTGTGAAGCCACATCCTAGTTAAATTGTGTGCCTCGTGGGATCCCCGCAATCCGATTCTACAAAGACATTTGTGATCACGGCGTTTCGTTGAGTAATAAATGCATGAGACGCAATTCATCAAGAAAAAATATTCGTCATGCGCAAACCGTGAACCTATCTTAAATTTTATGACCGGTGCACGGAAAAATAAACACATAGCGTAATAACAACATTGTAATGACAAGATTATAGTTAAACTAAATCCGACGAAATTTTCCCCCTAGACCGATTTGCTCGACTCGTTGGGTCGAGCTTCCCTTGTCATTATTCATGCTAGAAGTCATCGCACCCGCATTCTAACCCACCATTCAGTTCGTAAAAACTAGATTTCTAATTTGTATCATTTCATATCGATATGGGAGTACCACTTTCTGTTAACACGATGTTTCGTTATCTTATGACTAGTATGTAGTTATTTCGCATTAATATACGTTTATTGTACGTTTTGCTTGTGCTTCGCGTCATTTTTGCTTTGCTTCAGTTGGTTATTCATGGCATTGTGAAGATAATTCGACATTTCGGTATTATGGATCTTATCATACTAGGACGTATTAAAAATGTAGTTTAGCTATTGAATTCAAAATTTCTTTTCCATATATTTCAAGTTCTCTAATTTTATGCAATTTGTCAACAATTAGTCTCGCATCGATTGCCTTAGCTGCATGACATGTCCTCGTAAGTCCAACAAAGTAACTTCGATTGTAGTAGTAATCTAAACAGAAATTATGTCGTGCATCCAAAATAAATCTCCTAAACTTTTTTTTTTATTTAAGAAAAGGGACGGAGCCCGAATATTATATCATTTATTTCCTAATAAAACATCACCCCATCCGATGCCTACAACAAAGGAACCAAACATATTGGTGGCCTCTATAATACATGATTAACACCCGCATTGTTGAGTTGGATACCCCAATTTGCTAGTCAATCTGCATATTTAACCCGTCTTTTTACATTCTCTCATCGCTCTCATGTGTCATGTTAACTAGTCTTTAATATCTTCTTTAGTCGCACCGACATTTAGCCTTTCACATCAAATATTTATGCTTCTGAACTAGGTCAAATCCCATTAAGGCTAATAATTCGGCTACATTTGGTCACCCGGATAAAACTCGAGAATATGATATATTTTATCATGTTTCGTATTTGATAGTTGTCTAGGAAAGGATAAATGGGGATATAGGAGGGGATCAAATAATCCTAAAGGTAGGGGTGTGATAGAGCCAAATAAGATTTCTCTTATCAATCGGTTAAGTCACCCCCTCTCAATCATGCAGCCACCTCTCTGGTGGCGGGGAGCAACTGCTTTGGCAAGTATTGGCGGCGGGTGGGCAACTTCTCCAACAAGTATTTCAAGCCATAGACAAAGACGAAGCCACTTATAACCTAAGATGCTAAAATAAGTTTGCAAGGAGCGATGATTTGGTCTTTTCAATATTCAGTTTTGTGTAAAAGTATGTGAATGATATTTAAATAGAGGTATGGAAGTAGTCATGAATAAAAATTTATACCATCAATGAGAAATTTTTTATCATTTGTGGATCTACTTTGCCCCAAATTGTAAACTTCTTCCTGAGAAAGGTCCATGCGTAGCAATCTCATCTTCCTTTCGGATAGCAATTTCGTAAACAACCCTTTTAGCATAGCAATACGATTGACGTGGAACAAAATTCATCAATTTTACTTTAGGATCAGATCATGCTTTCGTATCGTCACTTGTTATGAATTATCATACACACATTACACGAAATTATGGGCTGACAATTAAGCCAACATTTCAAATACCCATTGATTAGATCTCACAAATGGGTAAATCGGTCCAGTCGAAAATGGTTCGACCCAAATTGACAATCCGTTTTGACCCATTTCTATGCAATACGAATATAGGGATCCATACCCGATCTAACATATGCCTGGCCTACCTACGTTGCTTAAACACTTCAATATTTTCTTGTAAATTTCTACTAAAATTATATTGTCAAAACTATGAACTAGCTTTTTATACCTTTTTTTTAAATGTCAATTTGGGTTGCTGCAACTCCTAGCGATCGTCCCCTTGAGCTTCGACTCAATGAGTGGTCGAGATTCGCTACATCGACTTCGAGATAAGAGCCTCCCGGATGGTACAAATCGAGAATCATTATATTGATATTCGGTTTCTACCAAATAATATATAGCATAAGATATAAAAATATTGACTTTAAATTCGTAGTTCACTAAACGAGAGATAGGATATGATCAAATTTTTAGATTTCTTGTCCTATTTATCCAGGTTCATCCCGACTAAAAATCCGAATGACTAAACGCAGCCTTTATGTCTTTGTGATTACAGACAAGTTAAGACCAAATTTGAACATGGCACTTTTATTTGACCGCGTCATCTTTTTATAACTAAAGAAACAACACATGTCTAATAAACGAATGACAGGCAAGATATGTTTAATGGGATATCTAAATTGGTCATATTGGGGCTGATCTTTTATCATATGCGGATTAACAAAGTCGGATCCATAAACGACATGCTTATCGTTCGTGTATGAACTGGTTAATCAATCTTATGATATTGGCACGATTAAACTCAAAGAGAAACATGATTAACAGCTTATCCTATAAATATGAGGAAAAGTACGGAAAAACTCATAAATCTATGTATCGATAACAATTCAATCCTAAACCTTGCACTTGAACCAATTTGTTGCTCAATCTTTTGTATTTGTATCAATTAAGTTTATTTGGTTGATTTTAACTAAAAATTGCTAACATTGACCCCAATTGTCTTATGTAGTATGACCATCATTAATGTGAATAAATTTTTTTAGTTTTTTTTTAAATTTTTATTACTTTATTTGTTTATTTTTTTTTCTTTTCTTCTCTTTATTGGCGAAGTCACTGATCGACCATCGGCATCCACAGGCGATGGCCAATGACCCTTGCCTAGTTTGGGCGAGGGCTTAACACCCTCGCCGACCAAAGTTATGAAAAGAAAAGAAAAGAAAATAAAAAATAAAAAATTCTAAAATTGTTCACGTTAGTGTCGATTGTCTTGGCGTATGACGGCCAATGTTTGTGTTAACAATTTTTATGAATGTTGATTGAAAGAACCGAATTGGTACAAATATAAAAATATTTACGATTAAAATGTTTATGATTGAATTAACATCAATCCAATATAATTTGATTAGTTATATTAAATAAATAAATCATAAAATAAGTTTAAATATAATAATATCAGTATTAAATAGACCAACTCACCTTGATGACTCTCATTTTGTTCTCTCTCGTGTTCATTCACTCCACATTCTAATCTCGGTTTGAATACGAGTTTTTCTAAATTTTATTGAATATTAAGATGTTTTAGAAGTACCATTCTCATATAAGTTGGGTCAAGGAAGAATCGCTATAGCATTAAATGTAAATGGGTCAAAATAGGTCAAAAGAGTCTATTGGGTCGTATCAGTTTCATCTAACCCACCCCGTCTGATGAGCCTAAATATCAATTACAGAAAAAGGACAAGAATACTCAGCTCCACTTGAAGCCAAGCCAACACCGACACCCCCCACCCCCCACCCCACAGAAGCCAAAAGCCACATGGCTACGGCTCGACTGGTCGTGGCTCGGTCCAGTATTACCCGTTAACCGCGCCCCAAAGCAGCACCACTGTCGAGCCACCGAAGCTTTGAACTTCACTGCTCTCTCCTCTCGCATATCCTGAAATAGAGGAAGCGGAGTCCCCTGTGAGAAGTTCAATGACCACCCACTCCTGCTGACCCTCTCTCTCTCTCTCTGAGGTAGAGTCTTTCTTGGATTCCAAAGCTCTCTGCTCGAACGAGCTACAGAGCCATTCCTTCCCCTCTCTCTCTCTCTCTCTCTCTTACCCACAGACATTTGCCTTTGCTTCTTGCAACAGCCCAAAAGAAAGAGCAGTGTTTTCTCTCTCATTCACCTCCTGTCGCTCGGATCTGTCAAGCAACATTCCCTCCCTCTCCCCCTCCCTCCATTATTGTGTCCCTCTCTGCTTCAACTTCAAGTCATGAGTAAAGAAGAGATTTTGAAGATCCAGGTGCTTCATCTGTCTAATCTCCTTTCCTCCTTCCAGCATTTCTCTGTCTGAAAACCCAGCAGCTCATTTAAGAGCTCCCCAAGTATTTTGCTCCTCTGCATTTCACTTCATCTGTTGCACAATATCTCTGCTTTTTTTTTTTTTTTACTCTTGTTTTTGTAATTAGTTTCTCGTTGCTTCCTCACCTCACCTGCTGTGCCCATTTGTCCTGGTGGGTTCCTTTTGAGCTTCTGTGTTGTTTTATGGGTGGCTCATTTCCCGTTTGTTCGTTTTTCTTTTTGCCTGGGTTTCTTGTTCTTGCAGACCTGCGTGCTTAAAGTGAACATTCACTGTGATGGGTGTAAGCAGAAGATCAAGAAAATCTTGCAGAAGATTGACGGTACTGCTCCTTGTCTCGTCATTAGGCCCTTTTCGTTTCAGTACTTTTTGTTTTCACATGGATTTTTTTGGGCCAATTTTCTAATTTGCTCGTTAAAATTGACTATAGTTGTTCTCCTTTCTTCTCTGTGGATCTGTTAAATTCTTTTTCCTCTCTTTGACCAAATTAAGTTAATTGTTCAGCATGTGCAGCCTCAAGATCCTTGTTTGTTGAAACGTCAACCTGATTTTTTTTATTTTCTTTGAAATGTTGCAGGTGTGTTCAAAACCACCATAGACTCAGAACAGGGCAAAGTGACGGTTTCAGGCAATGTAGACCCAGCTCTGCTCATCAAGAAGCTGACAAAATCTGGAAAACATGCAGAGATTTGGGGTGCTCAAAAGCCCAACAACATTAACAAGAACAACAATCAGAGCCATCTCAGCAACCAGCTCAAGAACATGCAAATCGACAATGGCAAAGGTGGTGGTGGCAACAACAAGGCCCAAAAGGGTGGGAACAACAACCAGCCGAAGGGAGGTCAACATCAACAAGTTCCAACCTTGCAACAGCTCCAGCAGCTCCAACAGATCAAAGGGTTCCAAGATTTGAAGCTGCCTCAGTTCAAGGACCTGAAGACGCCTTTGAAGGACCAGAGCCAGAAGACAGTGAGGTTCCATTTGCCTGAGGACGATTTGGGTGATGATGATTTTGATGACTATGATGATGACGATAACGATGATGACGACGACTATGATGACGAGTTCGATGATGCTTTGGATGATGCACGCCACCCTCCCAGTAAAATGAAGCCCATGATGGGGAGTGGTCAAGGGCTCCTGGGTCAAAATTTCATGCTCAATGGGATGATGAATGGTAATCATCCACAGATGATGAATGCGCAAAAGGGAGGGAATGCTGGTGGAAATGGAGGGAACAATGGATATAATGGCAAGAAAGGCAGTGGGGGCGGCGGAGGTGGAGGTGTGGCGTTGCCTGCTCAGATGAGTAGTGGTGGAAATGGTGGTAAGAAGGGAAAAGGTGGTGGTGGTGGAGGTGGAAATCAATATCAAGCTGGTGGAGGTGGTGGGAAAAATGGAGGTGGAGGATGGCCTCAAGATGCCAAAGCTGGTAATAATGGTGGTAGTGGTGGTGGGTCTCATGACAAGAGCGGTCAAAATGGTGGTCATAATGTCAACAACAGTATTGGCAAAAAGGGAGGAGGAGGCGGCGGCGGAAACAATGCAGGGTTGAACTCTATGAACAATGGTAATTTCCTCATGGGGGGACCAAAAGGCATGGCCATGGGAAATGGAAATTTAGGGCAAATGGGTGGAATGAATATCCCGATGGGCCAAATGGGCAATTTGTCCATGGGTCAAATGGGTGGCATCCCGGCCGTTCAGGGCCTGCCCACTGCCGGAGCCGGTGGCGGCCCTTACTTCCAAGGTGCTCCTGGACAGGGGATCATCCCGGGAAACCCGTATCTCCAACAGCAAGCAGCAGCTGCAGCAACAGCTGCAGCAACAGCAGCAGCTGCAGCAACAGCAACAGCTGCAGCAACAGCAACAGCAGCAGCTGCAGCAACAGCAATACTTAGCTGCTGTGATGAATCAACAACGAGCGATGGGCAACGAGCGGTTCCAACCCATGATGTATGCCCGGCCGCCTCCGGCGGTCAACTACGCCCCTCCTCCTTACCCATATCCATACCCATACCCACCGCCAGGGGATCAGTACACCCACTTCTTCAGTGATGAGAACACATCAAGTTGCAATGTGATGTGAGAGAGTTCCTGAAAGAAAAGCTCGCACCCCATGGCGGGCCGTTCTGTGGTTGATGGTGGACATCCCTTAGAGTTGGAAGAATGAAGGATTGTGCACGACGGTGATGGGTTCGATCTTGTCCGGAAGAAGCTAACTGAAGCTGCTTGTCAGTGGGATCATCTTCATGAGTAGCAGATGCTGACCTTGCTATGATGAAGTTTTAGTTAACTTGAGAGGACTGGGAGGGTTGTTTTTCTTTGTTCATATAATGTTTATATGCTGCGAACAGAATAAAGATGGTTTTTGGTGAAGGGGGACTTGGTGAAAAAGTAACCCCATTTCTCTCCTGATCTCTTTCAAAGCTGTCACGTATCCTGCAATTGATCATATGTGAATGTCACGACGAATGTCACGGGCCGGCCGACAGTTGAGGGTCGATTCGTGGCGACGACTTTGGCTTTTGGAGGAATGCTTTTGTATTGGATGATCAAATGAGGAGTATATCTCTTTATTTAGTAGAGGGTCTTGGATTACAATCATATGATCTATATTCGATCTAATCACTCAAATAGAATTGTCCTTCACCTAATCACTAATAATAAACAGGAAGGTTCCAAAACACGGGATAATTACTGTCTCGCCTGCTCTTGGAAATATTTTAGAAAATGGTAAAAAAAACTAGGCAAATCTAGAGGTTCAAGACACATCAAGTCTTGGGATTCTTTTTGGCGATACGATTGACCGATCGTGCCTTGAAGACCTCGTCACGTGACACGAACATGTCATTCTAGCAGGGCCATCCCTTGCCCCGACCCGCTCTGGTTAGGGGTGCTGGCTTGGGTCCTGATCTTCCTTATCTTGG
Organism: Rhodamnia rubescens; assembly: GCA_021437795.1. Taxonomy (NCBI): domain Eukaryota; kingdom Viridiplantae; phylum Streptophyta; class Magnoliopsida; order Myrtales; family Myrtaceae; genus Rhodamnia; species Rhodamnia rubescens. The sequence continues at coordinate 1,901,880 of JAILYA010000031.1, read as the reverse complement.
TTCCGTCCTGGGGCTTCGATTTAGAGGGGAGGTCGAGCGTTCGGAACTCGAACCTCTCACATCCGCCATACGAGCCTTGGAACCTTTCCTGTGACTAGGCGACCATTTAGGTCGAATTCGTGACATCGAAATAACAGCATCTGATGCTCGACCCGGCACTCAGTATATGTATGCACAAGGATGATTTTTTTGTTTGTTTGGGGCGGAAACACAAGGATGAATACACAAGGATGATATTATTCAATGCCGTTTTATGAGTGAGGAACCATAATTACAAGTCAAGACAAGTGAGACTCTCGAGTGAAGTATGAAATTGTCACCCGTGAAGAACTCTTGGTAGGATTATCATCTAAAAATTCTTAAACACACAAACCCCAATGTCTCAAACACATATGTTATGTTGTTTGTTTACTATACAATTGAAGATGAAGTTAGGATTGGGGAATTTGTTGGGTCCACAAAATGTGAAACTGAGAGGACCGAAATTGTGATATTTTGGTTTTATGTGGCAGGCAGGCGCCAAATGACATAAACCTTACCTCACTGCTTATTGAAAAAAGGAAGTATACTAGTAGCTTGATGGTTAGCGAGAGAATAGGCAGCTAAAATTATTTTTCAAGAGTGGATTAGACCTCTAGTGTAATTTTTGGGAATAGTCCTAAATCCATCGCACTGATGTCGGTTCGGTTATAAACTTTTCAATTTTATCAATTTGATAATACATCTTTGCACGATAATCAATGTAGTTTTTCCAAATAATTTTCTTCAGAAATTGCCGACTATCCCTACGTGGCACTTTGCCATGTCAGCGTTTCCAACAAAAATTGATCGAAAGGACCACATTGAAATTCCAAGCAAAGGTTTACGATGAAACCTGCAAAACCGAAAAGTTTTGGACTGAATTAGCATCCATATGTTAAGTTTAGAACTGATTGGGCAACCTTTTCTGTAATTTTCCTTCTTCCTTTCAAATTTTACCATTGTTGCAACCCGATTTTTACTCTAAAATTAATACTATTAAAAATCTGAAATGGGTGCTCCGTAATACATTTACCCAAATTAATTTTTTCTCCCACAAGAACTCACAAAGTGGCACCTCGTGACACATCTGCATCAATCTAATTTTCGTCTAACAAAAGAACTCAAACAGATGCTCCTGACCAGATCTTCCCTCTGTTAGCATTACGTCCAATGCTTGTTAAAATGTATACATGTCGACGCACACACAAAACAACTGTAATACGGATTTGCATGGAGAATGACAGATATGGTATGAAAAGTGCACAGGTGTGACATATATGAATTTGAATGGAAATTGGATTTGCGATTGGTATACCAGTTTTGGGATTTTTTTTTTTACGGCAATTGGTTTGGATAAATATGTCATGGGATATCATTTGAAGTTTCACGCGATATAATAATTAGTTAGGGTATCCGTGTCATGTGTGGTTAGGGGTAAATATATTATGAGAGTCCCGGTTTGAGGTATTTAATGATATTAACCCTTTTCTTCATGAGATAAATGCACCTCGGCCTTTGGACTTTTGTTGAACATGACATTTAGTTCTTGAAATTTTTTCCTGCTAAATTGGATTGTAGATAAAGGTAGAAAAAACCAGCAAAAAAGTCTTAAATCTACTTGTAAATGTGTCAATTCGGTCCTAAATATTTTTTTGTTTACAAATTGAGTCCTAAACCTTTTGCATTTATGCCAATTCGATTCATCCGGTCAATTTTGATCGGCCAAGCGCCGCGTGGATAATTTTTAAAATATTTTAGCATTCTTTTGAATTATTTATTTATTTATTTTCTTTCTTTTTCTTTCTTTTCCTTCTTCCTCCAGTGGTTGCTAGATTGGCAACCTGCTAGAGGCCGATGTCGGCGAGGGCCGGTTTCGCCAATGGCCGGTCGCACCAACTGGAGGAGGAAGGAGAAGAAAAAAATTAAAGAAAAAGAAAAAGAAAAGAATAGAAAATTTCTTAAAATATTATTAAAAGTCGCAGCGTCAAGACGGGCTAGTTAAAGTTGGTGAATGGAATTTGAATTGACACAAATGCAAAAAAAATTAGGATTCAATTAAAAAAAAGTTTATGACTTTTTTGGTTATTTTTCCGATTTGGATGTCTAGTAATAGTCCCAAATCTATCGCATTAAATTTTTGTTAATTTTCAAATGGTTATGAGTTTGGAGTTTTGACATAAAGTCCCAAACCCATCTCGTTAAAGTTGTGGGGTTGTCATCGGATGCCGGCAACTCACCATGTTACATTTTTACTACGTAAAGACCTCACAGTAAATAAATAATAACCGCCATCAAAATTGCAAACACAATTATCCAAAACTCATGCATCATAGATCTCCAACTAGAAATTTTGAACAAAAATTTGAGATCAACAATCATAAAAATCTAAAACCTAGTGATCCTAAAATTGAAGCCAAGCTTGAAACGGTGTTCATTAATAAAAATGTTAGATTATAATTACTTTCCACTAGGACTCACGAAATTCCAAAGAAGAACAAGTTTTTTAATAGATCAAGGGATAGAATAATTATGCATATTTACTAAATAACCTAAGGCCTATAATGATATTTGTATATTTTATTGATTAAAATTTATTGTGTTCGGGTGTCGAATTTTCAAATTATAAAATCTCAAACTCATCCTAGACTATATAAAGTTTTGCTAGGTTGGTACTTGAGTACAAGAAATTAAAATGAAAACATGCGTGGCAAACTGTATTAAGATTAGATGTACAAATATAACGAAATAGATAGTAAAAGCGAGAAAGAGGAATCGAGGTACAAGATTTATCGTAATTCACACTTATACGAAGGCTATATCTAGCGAGAAGATTTAACTATAATTAACACATCTCACCTCTAGACGGAGAGTATGAATCACACCCCAACGAACCGTAATTTAATATTTCGATTGATCTTGGTCATTATAACAGACTTCAATTTTGACCCTTTTTTTTTATTTAAAGAAATCAAAATTTGATTAGACTTAACCCAAGGTCTGTATTATCAAAGATACGATTGAGGGATATAATTGGAAAACACTCATGGAGAGCAACCTGACTTAGATTCATCAATTCACCCAAATTTGTGGTTACAATTTCTCTCGATTAAACGGCTCCTAAACTATATCTATAGAGCAAGAGTTGAGGTAAGTGCATGGCGAACTCATTGCCCCTCGTGAACGTAAATCTCCCCATGCTCTTCTCTCATAGATGCTACTATTAACGTTACATATCTAGCCAAACCCACGATTGAACAGTCACATGCTTTTAAAGTGAATTAATTTTTTGTCCGTGACACCGATAAGAAACTAGACTATGTAAAAGTTGAGTGGAATCTAGACATAATGGACAATTACACGAAGATTGGTTTACATATTTTTGTCCGCCGATGGTGTATCCAAAAATTATCCTAATAACGTAACCTCTTCCGAGGTCGGATTTGTCATACTTATGCTCACATTCCTCATGAATGGATCAATTAGGCGCCTAACAAGGTCTGAGGAAGTTCTCAAACACATACTTTTCGATGAACTTAGGGCAAATAAAATAAACTTATAAGAAGCAACATTGTCGGGCTTTGATATCTTAGTATATTGTAACAGTACCAACGCAAGTGTCTAGGGTTTCTAAAATCGGGCTCTGATCTATTATTTTATTTTGATTTCTACCAATCTTGTCATCTTGTGGCTGATATTCTTGAAGGGAACATCTCGGGCAGTCATGCGCCTGCAAATGCAATTAACTGAGCATTCAAGGGTCCCATATGAGAGTCACATGGTCATCTGCCTGGGGATCATCCACATTGGACGGTTTAAAAATTTCATATTATTTATAGTTTTTATTCTTTTTTTGGATTATTATTTTTTTAAAATTTTTGGGTAACTGGGAAGTCATTCATGATGGCAGAGTAGGATTGGTAGATCGGTAGGAAGGACAAGAGCCCCTTAGGCTGTAATTCCTTATGATAAATTCTCAAGGTATACATATAATCATGTAGTGCAACAACCTATATCATTTGTTTTTCATCAGTTAAATTGATTTTGTTGAACTTGTAGTAAATGTATATGGTTGATCTTGTTCTTTGGCAAATAGATTGAGCTAAATGGAACAAAATTTATAGAAGTTATTTCGTTCCAAGAAACCATGTTTTGACGTAAAATACTTGAGGATATTCTCTACTCATACATTTTTTGAAATTTAAATTTTAAACTCGATCGGATTATAGAAGTTTTGGGAGTGCTTGTTGATTCAATATGGAGCACCTGCAATAAGAAAGATAAAGTGAAATGGCAAGTGACTAGTTTAGAAATGATCATTCTCTCAACTCGGAATTTCACTATATAAATTAAATAAAAACACGAGCTGAAGTGCAAAGCTGAGCTATTGAGGAAATTTGTAGTTATTTTTTTTTAAAATTGAGGAATAAGGTAGCTTTTTAGATGTGTTTATATATTATTGTAAAGGCCAACTAAGTGATTACGGACTTCATTTTTGATTTAGAATGTGGAATTTGCAACAGGGAATAGGATAGATACTTCGATGAAGATCGAATGCAAATTCTTAGGGCTTGTTTGGTAATGTTTCGATTCAAAACTCGTACTGTTAATTGATTTTTTTTTTTTGTTTTCGGGAAGAAATTTCTATTCCTAGGGAACAAAAACAAGAAGTAAAAAACATTATTTGCTTTGTTCCCAATAAAAAGAGAGAAACAATGTCATTTTGAGAAAATAAGTTCGGTGTAATTTAATGCTCGTCTTTACAATCATGAGTCCACTGCCCCTGCTGCCGCCAGTTGCCACTGCCACCGGTCACGCAATCACCGCCACCAATCTCCGGTCATAGCCATTGCCGTTGACATTTTTATAATTAATTGCACAAATTGGGAACATAAATTTTTAGGGTAGTACAAAATATGTTTATATTCTTTTTCTATTTCGGGAATATAATTTTGTACGATTCTACAAATGCGTTTTCCGCTCAAAAACTATTTCCGAGAATATAATTAAAAAAAAATCATTTTTGCTCGGTAATTATTCCCCGAATAGAAACGTTACCATAGGTCAATGGACAGGACTTTGCCTTGGGCGGAGTGTAAAAAAAAAGAACCCCGGACGTAGGCACGTCACCTTAATGACAAATTTTTTTTTCCAGAGAATTGTTATTGGTCATTGAATATGGCGAAAATAACTCGGCCGATTTTCCAAAGTCTTATTTCTTGCGGAAGACAATCCTGGGGACCTTAGTTGGGTAAATAAATCACAAACATGGTAAACATTGCATGCAAGAGTCCATTCATAAACAGATAAGAATTGCCTGTCTTGTAATAGCTCTGGACACAGATAATGTCTATTTTTCCTTACTATAATATCCACAAAACATGTGAAAGGTGAAAGGACCACAACTGAAGATTCATCCTCGGAAGAAGATCAGATAGACCATACTTTTATGCATGTGATAAAGCCAAAAAAATAGGGCAAGAAAATCGTGCAAGATGGTGGAGATTTCAGAATTTTGGCTTCTATCCATCTTTGATAAAAGGCAAGACAACCACTTGACAAGAGCAATCCAATCTGCTGAGATTCTTAACTTGTCCCGTAGTCCCTACACATTGCTGACTTCCATGGCAGATATTCCCTCTCGATTTCACTTTTTTTGGGCCTCACATCACGGGATGAATGCAGTAGAAGTTCTTGATATTGGGTCGTCGATTGCTTGAATCATAGTCATTCTGTTTTTAGTCATCTGAGGCGTAAATCTTTTGAAAGAGGCGCAAAAGAAGTCGCCATCTCATTGCATCATGCGACATTTGATTGCCTGTTCTTGATTTCTTCTTCATATGGTTAAGCATAATTTCGACCATATTCAAGGAAAATACAACACATAGATTTTGTTGACAGCTGAGTGGAGCACTCGATTACAAGAATTAGTTGGAAAATGGTTTCCAGATTTTAAGGAAAAAAATTACTAAGAAAGTCATAAATTTATTGTAATTGTGTCAATTCAATTTTAATTTTTTTTATCAATCGAGTCCTAAACTTTTTACATTTATACTAATTTAGTTTATCCATCCAATTTTCACAGAAAACCATCGGCATGGACGTGATTATCCTACGTAGTGAGGCCAACTTTGTAATTTTTTCTAATTTTTTATATTTCCTTTTTTTTTCTTTCTCTTTATTTTTTTTTTATCTTTCCTTCTTTCTCTAGCCAGTCATTGAAGGAAGAAAAAATAGAAATATAAATAAAATAAAAAAGGAAAATTAAAAGAAACAGTAGAAAATTGAATGACTTCAAAAAAAATTTAAATATTATTAAAAATTATCTACGTTGGTAGGTACAAATGAAAACGATTTTCAGAAAATGGATGGATGGATGGATTGAATTAGCAAAAAAAAAAAAATAATAAAAAAATAATAATAATGGCAATTGATTTAGAATTTCTTTTGGTAATTCTCCAAGATTTTTAGAAAACCAGAAAAGATCAATGCACTAAATCCTGCTATTCCCCCTATTTACAGAGACCTCGAGTTTAAATTTTCAAGTGACTATCACGGTCAAGCTTATCCAATGATCAACAAAATCCATACGTTTTAGTTACGGATTACGGTAAAATCATAATTCAGTTCTTGAAAAGTTAAAACTGTCCCATTCTTTAGTGACCCACTGTCACCAGCGATGAAATTTGGTCTCGAATGCGTCTCTTTCAGAGAGTTTCAAGGCTCGATTAGCTAACAACTGAAACAGTCGGGACCCTACTAAACTTTCCCTCTCTTTTCAATGTCCACATTCGAACGCGCGTTAACTTTATTTTTTATTTTTTCCCGGTTTGGTCATTGCTTCCCAAGGGAAAAAATGGCCCAAAAGGAACAAGAGATTCCTATGGTAAAAGGAGGCCAGGGATAGGAATTTTCACCAAAAGGCTTAACAGATGTAAACATTCTTTCACTCCTTTTTGTTTCTCTCATGCGCCTTTGCTTGTTTTCTCTCTCCTAGGGTTTTTGGAACTTTTAGGGTCAAGAGAGCAAAGGGAGCAGTTGGCTCCTACACATGTCCATTTGAGGTTGAAACCATACTTACAATTGTGTTTGCTTCTCTATAGGGGCTTTTCTCACGAATTCCTGAAAGGTGATTCATCCACTCGCAAGATCCAACCTTGACTTTGCTTGCTGAGCTCCATTTTCCTAGCTGCTTTACTATGGATTGGAGATTTTCTTGCCTTTATAGGCTGGGTTTTTGGCCTTAACTTAGCTTGGTCTACTAAGTACCATTGTGAACAACAAGCACACACCCGAAATCAATAGCATGACCTGCATCAGATAACTTCTTTCGTGAAAAATGTCATGTTAGAAAAAATGAGAGGAAGAGCAATTTAAAAATACAGAGGAACTTCATTGGGATCACAAGAGGCTGAGAACAACAATTGGTTAGGCTGTCAAATCTTATCGTCAAGGATTCTCTTTACGTTTTTGCCACATAATTTCGATGGGCCTCTAAAAGTGAGAACCTACAAAGATGATATTTTGCAAACACTACAACTAGATTCTTGGATCAAATGCACATAAGCAAACGAAGGCAATTTTAGCCAGATATGGGAACTTTTGTGGCTGGCTAGTTGTGCATGAAGATTCCAATCCCACGTCACATTAGCTAGTTTATCCTCACTATGAACACAACCATAATGTATTCATTCTTATGCATCAGCACAAGCACGTAGCAATGTCAGTCCTGAAATTTGGTGAAGCTGCCAAAAACTCCATGAGTATACCCTGCGTTCCTCACACAGCATGTTCAAACTATATTAGAACTTCCAGCAAGACATTTTTTTGCACATTTGAGAATTAAACAGACTTAATCACCACGTCCACCCATGTTATGAAGTGCACGCTGCAACTTCTTCAAGCCGCTACTATAGCATCGAAGTAAAATTCACAAGAAATAAATGGACCTAAAATCCATCTCAGTACCCATTAAAAAGTTCCGTCCTTAATTTTCTCTATATGTACACAACCACACGCTACTGAATAAACAGATCATCACAAATTGGGTCTGGCAAAGCAAAACAAAGTCAAACATGATATTATAACCATTTCTTTCTAGGAACATACAACTTCAAAATCAGCCTTGATGATTGAAATTGTAAGGCAACCCCTTCAGTCAATCAAAGGTTCACTGCTTTACATTTTTAACAATGAGAAAATAAATGAATGAGGGAAACTTCAATTGAAGCTATCTATAAAATAATGCGGCAAAAGAAAGGCAAAAAGAAGAAAAAAAAATTCAACATGCCTGGAAACTTAAAAGGACAAAACGGGAGAGTAGACCAAAAACGGTGTTGGAAGTAGAAAAGGGGCCCGGCTAGTTCCATGGATCATCCCAACCCTTGGGACCCTCCCTTTTGACAAAGTCAATAATAGCCTGGACAGCTTCAGAAACTCTATTAGAGAGCGAGTGATTACCATGCTCTATTTCAGCCTTCTCTGCCCCACCCACCCAGGGCTCTGCACAATCTGCATTAATTGAAGACATACCATGTTATCCCATTCCACTTGAATGGTAAAAGTCCTCGTCACCTACCTCTTATCAGCAATAATTAATTGAAAATTATTCTCATATTAGCTACCTCACGTCAACAACCTATATGTTAGGTTTTGAATTGACTCAAATGAGGCAAAAGGCACAAGCATTGCCCTTTCAAAGATATGATGAGAAATCATGCCGCAAGTACCTTTCAACCAAAGATTTCTTGTCAACATACTCTGACACATACTCATCAGCCATAGAAAAGACAACCTGCAAAGTTTGCGAAATATAACTTGTGAATTGAAACAGCATATTTTGATAGTAAACCAAAACACAAGCAGTCAGAGTCTCAGAGAGACTCATTGGCGCTGATCATGCTAGTTATGGCAGCTTACTTGACCTAGTTACAACAAAATATTCTTTAGTTTTTATGTTCTCATCCTCTCCTCTTCAAATGGTAAGAATCCACCCGCTTCAAACCTCATATCACAACCTTGTAAGTAACGTCCTCACAGTAACTCATTTAGGTTACTTCACCCAGAATGTTCATCACAAGTTCAGATGTGAAGCAAAAAGAATTGTCTTAGAACCACCAGAAGGCAATATCCATACCTGGCAAGGAGTGTTGCACATATGCCCAAGTCTCGTTCTCAGCTGATCGTCAGTAAGATCGGAACTGAACATGTCATCTTCACCCATATATGCACAGAGGGAATAGAACCTGCAAGTTAATCGATGATCAAAATCTGCTGCATCAGCAATCTACATTAAATTTTTTTCAAGAGAGAGTTTACAATATAGGCACTTTGCATCAAATTAATTGTTAATCAAGGCTAAGACCCATGATACATGGAGGGGTACATAAGTCCTTGAACTGCTGGTGCAAGCAAGAATTGTGAATTTTTCAAAAGAAAAGGTAAATTCAGAAAACAAGAAAGATTGTAATACTCCATTAGACATTGCAATACTATCTAGACACTGCAAATAGTCTGTACTGACCCTAAGCAACCATTAATTATGGCTTAGCATGTGCATACCCAAAATAGTTCACTGGTTTCTTCAGATTGGGGAACTCTACCTATTAGCAGTAATTGGAGCACTTTCATCTGCTTCTTTGGGCATCAGTTCTGATCCTCGCCCTTCTTTGATCATGGTTGAAGCTAAGTCAATCAAAGTAGCAGTCTCTGGAAGAGTTGCTCTGTATTCACGATCACTAACTGGGGCCTGACATATCCAATTTACATCAGTATACAAATAATCGGTAGTCACACAAGACAGCAATTTAGTATATTGCCCAAGGATAAATCCAAATGTTTGCATCTCTGAAATATGGATAAGTGAGGAGTCACAGTAGGTGGGATGTTTCTTCAGCATCTCCACTACACCCTATCATCAAGTGCTTATAGAAAGGTTAAATGTATGCGAAATTGTTGGAATGGACTTTCTATCATTTACTAAATGATGGCAGGAGGGCTACCATATCTTCCTAAAGGAAAACTTCCACAATTCCCACTTTATTATTGTGGTACTACATAGACACGAGCTTCAACCAACCCCACCTTACTACAGGTACTGCATGTACACTAGTTTAAAATGTCTTTTCATGATTTAGAATATGCAAAACACTTCAATTTTGTGATTGAATGAAACTGCAAGTGTTAAGTCAATGAAAAAAGTCGCTTTTAGATAGATTAAGTGGGTATTCACTTGTCAAGAGCTTTTAGATAGAGTCAGTGGATTGTAAAAACTCAGTGGCATGGGAGTAAAAGCATCATATGCAGTTTGAGCATAAATTCACTACTCTTTCAGGCAAAACCAAAAGAGAATACTTTCATTCTTTAGTAAGTCATTGCAAAGAGTATGATCAGATTAAAGGACCAAATTATGAAAGCATGCCATGAAAACTTTTGGATGGTAGATGGAAATTCACTGGAGATATAACCATATACACAGGCAAACATGAATAATGCGCAGATTTACATCAGTGCCATTCATATAGCAATTTTCAGATCCTGTTAGACTGTGAAATGAATGGCCTAAGGAAACTGCACAATTTAGTGCAGACCATCAGAAATTGGATTTTGGAGCATACGGGCTAACATCAGGGCATAAATTTCACAGGAGGATCCTCTTCAGGACTTTATCCCAGAAAAAGACACTAAATTCCAGACTATCGAGCAAATTGTATCTTGGAGATAATAAACAAGCATGTCATCAAATTTGTAGAGAAGTTCATGCAGGAACCGTCTGAAAAGGCAGGGACAAAGTTCCGAAAAGCTCAATACAGTTATTTCCTGACAGTCCAGGTAGTCACAATGGTGATTTAGCCAAGAGATAATTATATATGGTCCAACTTTAAGAGTTCATAGATCTAAACTGATATTTGCGTACCCTATGCCAGCACGGTCCTGGTTAACCCCAAATTGGCACACGTGTCAACAGAATGAGGTTGTTCCTCCTTTATAACTTGTCTTTTCTTCTTAGTTTGTCCTCACCTCTCAAATTTGGTATACTTGAGATTTATGTAGTGATTTAATATATTTAAATAGGCAAAAAATTAAAATCCCTATTTAAAATCATAAGGGACGAAATTTGACTTTGAACCATTTTTATTTCCACTGCTGGACTTGGTAAAGTTATTATCACTACTATACTCTGCCGAATCATTCAACTCTCATATTTTATTTGGTCAAGTTCAAACTCTCAGTAAAGTCGATGTGCCCGAGCGCATTGTACAACCAAGATGATGCAGCATGTGCCGCCCAGCCCAAGGCACATTTTTGCTGCATTGCAACAAAAATCATAATTCAATTAGCTAGTTCCGATTCAAGTGGTATTCTATGTGACTTACAGCATATGCTACTCGTCAAATTGTCTATTTAATTCGACAAAAAAATTGTCTATTTAACTGATTTCAGATTTTCAACATCACGTTTAGTAGGTTATCTGGTCAGCTTCACCATTTGGACAGGATATATACAAAGTGATGACAATTGAATCAGTGTAATGATAGACATTGTTCATATTAATGGTAAAACTCGTAATGAAACTGAAAATGTCTCATGATCTTACCCAAATTTCGATGCTAAAATACATAGAAATTTTGGATCATGCAACAACTACTACAAAAGAAAAGCAGAAAATTGGAAAAAAAATGGAAAACTGTCCACCATTGCTATGCCATGGAAAAGCTACTCGCTCAAACAATTATCAACTAGTTCACAATGCCACCCAAGCCACAAGAGAATGTTAGTCTGTCCACTTTGAGCAAATTCATGGAGCTCTGTGCAGCTTAACAGCAAGAGAAGATTCCATAAAAAAGACATTCAACAAAGATGGATCAGCAACTACCTGCAAGATGGCACCACGGACAGCTCTCGAACAGGCAGCATTTGTACGCATGTAGTGCACAATATCCTAGTTTTGAATCCACGGAAGTAGGATGAATCCATTTCTACGTTATTGTCAGAAACTAATGATTAAAGCACCAGTATAAAAAGCTCAATCAGCACTGACCTGACAACCCGTACTATGACCCAGAAGTACAACACCTTCAGAATCTTCTTTGTTGATTAAATAACTGATTAATTGATCAAGTTCCGCAGCATCCTTCAAATTAGTTATTTCAAGAACAATAAGCAACGTCCTTTCTATGCATATCAAGGACATGGTAAAAGAATACAGCCAAGCCAATAATTTGGCATCCATCGTATGCTTGTATCAACTTGGTAAAACATGGACCGTTAGACCAATCAAATGCATTAATAACATATTGAAACGTGTATGACTTATCAAAGGTTTCACTAACTTTGTATATGAGTAACTAAAAGATTAAGTGTCGGCTTTTCCAGACAGAAACAGGCACATGGTCAACCTAGACTCTATAATGCTGCAACATTGACAGGTACCCATGATAACCATAGAATTCAGAGTTATATTCTTCTTGAACCATAAATCCTAACCAACTATCAAGAACATATGGAAAAACTTCTAAACTTGCTTTAGACATGGATTGGTGACACGTGATAAGATTAACTAACTTATAAGAAGGAAAGTAGAAGAATACTGAAAATCAACAGCATATGCTAACAAGATAAGGATAGGGTATTATCTCATCAGAATCAGAAGAAGAGGAACACCATATCAATGTAGAGAAATGCACAAGCTTATGTTTTTTACTTGAACGATCCAAAGGCTATAGGAAAATCAATGCAGCACAGTATATATTCTTGTATTGGCTGAGCTGTTTCTACAGCTTTGCACAAGAGCACATAAGCCCATGTGTGCTGACATGCATATAAACATTGTGTTAAACACAGACACATGGACAGATACATGGCGCATGCTCATGTATATATGTATGTGCAATGGACAGAACGGGTCTTTCAGTAATCATATTTACAGAGTCTCATAATGGCTCCAGCGAGAAGTAATGCAATGGTAACCAATACTTTCAAAAACTATGAAACTATTTTATACAGCAACTCAGCCAAATCTACAACAGAAAAGACAGCACAAGAGAAGCACATGGGAATAAAGAGCACTTTTGAGAGAGAAAAATGTTACTTGTTGCAAGCTGGAGGTGCCGTAGCCAGAATAAGAAGAAGACATCAGCAACTGAACAAGTGACCAATGCTCCTTATCCAAAGCAATTGCAAGAGGTTCCAAGTACCTGTAGATTTATACAGACAATGTCACCAGCCATTTGATAAATGAATGGACCTTCAAAGAACATTTCTCAGAAATCAAATTGCACCACTGTCAGAGAAAATGGCATCCTTTTTAAAATACAAAGTTAAAGATTAGGACAGTTAAGGTAAGGCATACTCCGTCGCCAGAAAACCATCAGTGAGACCGCCAATGAAAATGACTTGCTGCTTGTATTCACCCGTTTTAAATGCAACCTGCATGCAGACATGGAAAATAAAAATCAACTTATGATCTATAACAGGATAACCAGAAGGCGTGAAGCTTTTAAGATGATCAAGCATATCCTGGAGGTTGAGGCTTTCTCAAGCTAGCGTCCAGACAACAATTGCCTTCAAGCGATAATAGGGTTTGGTGTAGACTGTCACTTCTTTTTAGAAGTTGCAAGCTCAAATGTTGCAGCTCTATCAATCATATGAGGAGGTTCGCCAGGGCCATCGTAACAACCATTTTGACACGAACACTCGAAATACAGGACACGTGTGACAAAAGAGAAATCCTCACATAATTTCACTCTATCTACTTTGTTGCAGCTCAGTCAATAATATTTGGAAGTTCGATAAGACTGTTATAATAACTATATCCACACGAAGACTCAAAATACTGGACACGTGTAAAAGAGAAACCTTCATGTAATGTTATCCAATCTGCTACATGCCAAATACATATCTTTTCATATCTCCTCTCTTCACTAGTCTGTAGAATTTTCCAACTTTGTTGATGTGCTGCTGAACAGTTTTGATCTTTTGCTTTCTACAATTGCAGATACTTCCGAAACCAACTAATGAAGCATACTGCGAAGAATCACTGGGTCACTCTAATCATTCAATGCACCACCAGTGAACAAAAACATTTGGAAATAGACCCTCCATTTCCAGTACTTGACACGATACAACTGGATCTAAACATTTGGAAATAGACTCTCCACATTCCAGTACTTCGCACGACAAGACTGCATATATCCTCATACTAATTCATCGATAAACAATCTTTCTTACTGGTCCGCAATATAAACAATCTTCAACAGCGGCTAAGGAAGAACTGAAATCTAAAGAGACCCAATTCCAGTCCGAATTGCATTTCCAACTCCAAATGCCACCAATATAGCCCATTCACTTCTAGCTCGACTCCAAGAACATTTCAAATCCCATCACCAACTCATTCGAACCTAATCAAAACATCCCCGCCGACCTGATCTAATCGCGAACAATGAGGAAATTAGCCAAAACAAAAAAGGAAAGAACCGGACCTGAATCGGTTTGGTACCGTACTTGAAGAGCACGCCGCGGAACTGGTTCTTGCCCTTGATCGGGCCGCCATCGGCGGCGGCGGCGGAGCTCCCGGACATCCGGACGCTGCCGGACTTGTCGGAGCGACCGCGGACGATGCCGGAGAACCAGGAACTCGGCGCTGCAGCGGAGGTGGCGGACGGCGACGCCGTCCCCGACGAGGTAGACAGGGAGGACGTCGAGGAGAGCGCCGGGTTCATGTCAAGGCCTCGCGTTCCGCGACATGGCCGGCCGGAGCTTGTAGCGATGATCGATGAATGCGAGAGAGAGATTTAGAGCGTAATGTGTCAGGTGGTAACAGCGAAGCAGAAAAAGAAGATCACGCCTTCGTCTTCATCGCTCAGTTTTCCTGGATTTTTTTTTTTTGGGCTAAAGCTGTGTTTTGTTAGAGGCAAAATGACACGTATGCTCCTGAACTTTTGACCCAACTGATTAATATGATTTAGAAACTTTAATTTAATATACAATAAGATCTCTAAATTTTTAATTTGATTAATATAGCTCTCAAATTTCTAGAACATATTCAATTACATCCATGAACTTAAATCAATGGAAGGATTACGTTGAACACAATTCAAGGACTAAATTGAATATATTCCAAAAATTCAAGAACTATATTAGTAAATTGAAAGTCCATATACCATATTACATATTGAATTAAAGTTTAAGACCATATTATACATTGGATTAAAGTTCAAGAATATATATATGGATTAAAGTTCAAAATTATATTATACATTGGGTTAAAATTCGGGAACTATATTAATCAAATTAAAAGTTCAAAGATTACATTATAAATTGGGTCAAAGTTCAAGAATTATTTGTCTCATTATTCCTTTTGTTAGATGGCCACATGGAAATTAAGGAAAAAGACAAATTAAAACGGCACGAGGATGTGTGGAGGATACGCAACTCGGAGCGTGTGGGAGAGACCCTGCCAGAAGTGAGGAGCCGGGTTTCAATTTACTTGACTACTATCCCGTCTAGGGGTGAGCAAAAAGAACCGTCGGATCGGACGGGGGCCGATGGTCCGGTTCCTAATTTTAGGGGGATTCGGTCCGGTTCCCAATTCCTAAAATTGGAACCGGTGACCGGGCGGTCCGATTTCCGGTTCCGGGGCCCAGGACAGGATCGGTCTTTTCTTTTTTTAATATTTTAAAAAATTAATATTTACTTGTTTTAGTTTAGATCCTTTAGGGTTTCTTTGCTTCACTTCAGCCAGTATTACAAACATTTTTTCTTATCTCTCCACTATCCAATCTCCACTTCTCTCGCTACACGAGATGAGTCTTGAGTCATCTCACCGCTTGTCTCGCCTTAGACTTCATTGGCACCGTCCTGCAACCAAGTCGTTGGTGGACGAGTTTGATCCGAAACTGCTAATTGAAGAGGCCTTGACTCCGCCGAGCTCATGGTACACCGATCCTTGTTTCCTCGACCTCGAGCTTGATTGCGTCTTCTATCGAGGATACAAGCTGTTGGTGTCACGCCCCGCGTTCTCCTAGCGAGCGCCACATCTCATTTTCCCTTTTTTCTTTCTAATTTGCTCGTCAACAATCCCAAGATCCGAACACTCGCGACAAAAAGAAAAAAAGAAAAAAATGCATGCGGAAGCATTTCCAACTCCATACACAAATAATAAAAAGGGCAACTCGGGATAATAATATGTACATACCATAAAGCCGAGAGGAGTTTACGGAAGATCGGGGTTTAAAACATACACGTGGAACCTAGGAGTCGTGAGGGTCGGGGACGACCAAAAGATACAACTAGGGTTCTTACTAAAATGCCTCCCACATGCGATGACTTTTCCAAAAAGGTCCAACCCGAACTAATACCAATAGTCGGTACTACTAGTCTCCTCTTCATCTTGTCCTCGTCCTCGTCTTCGTGGGGGTCGTAAACAGAGATAGTATTATGGTTAGTGTCTTCGATGAGTGGAGATCTCGATCACCTCTATATCCTCCTCGACACTCGGGGTTTTCTCAAGTACATTTCTCAACCCTACTACGGCGACTTCTATCTCGACGCCCTCACGAATTGGATGACACCAACTAGGCATGACTTCCCTAGGGACTTCCGTTGGCTTTAATGAACCTAATGTACTATCTCTAATACGATAAAACCAAACCTCATAGCGGTGAGGCGTCCAATACTCTTTACCCTCATCAACCCAAACCGTAGTACACTTTCTAATGTACACGATTCCTCGACCATCGGGAATTCATCAAAAGTAGCGATCATTTCTTTAGGGTCGCCCATACGTACGGGTAGCATCTTCAAGGTCTAGGGTGCGAAAAAAAAAGATCTCATGACGGGATGAGATTTACATCTCAATAAGCTAACCCTAAACCTAAATCAGGCTATTAGTACCTCCAGAGACATTTAAAAAAAAAAAAAAGTCACAGGCAAGGCACGTAACTTGAAACAACAACGCATGTCAACATGCATGGCATAACAATCACGGTTTCAAAGCATAACTCATCGGATGACCAACTTTACGTACTAGCATGATAACCATATCATATGCTACGGTTAAATTCTTATTTTTACCATAATCTCTAAACTCGGTGAATAGGCCCGCGTCAATACGCCTCAAGCCATTATTCTCAATCCATGGTCAAACCCGCATAAACTACGCCTCGAGGCTATAATAATTTTCGAAACCCGCGTTCCAACGCATCGGGTTCCCTAATACCATCTCGATGGCCCGTGTCGACACGTAACAAACTTACCCCGCATGACCAAGACCCGGGGTATAACTTCTCCCCGCATGACACAAGTCCTAGGGTTTCACATACCTAATTTTCAATAAGGTTGCTTAGTGAAATATCAATCCACACACATGCGCACATTCGGTTTTAGGGTCGAGTAGAGAGACCTAACTCAAGCAAGTTCATAAATGACTTTCAAACGTGCATTCAAGTCACCATGACCATTAATCAAGTTAAACAAGTCTAGCCTTTTCCCCAATCATTTAAGTTTATCAATCCACAGTATTGAACCAACATATTTCAAGCATATAAAAAAAACATGGTTTTCCATTGAGCACAAATTCACGAGCATTAAACCTCAAACTATCCCATTCTGGTTTCTATGACCAGAACCATTCCCAGAAAAACTGACATTACCCTAGTTGATTTTTGAGTAATCCAAGCTTAGAATCATGTTCCTTATGATCTTACGGTAACGTGGGAGAAAACGGGGCTCAATTCGGACCTCGGATGACTTAGAACGAGCCATTTTCATTTTGATGTACACTGAAAACGGGATTATACGGCTCTCGGGTTATCAATATTTTTCACACAAAACAGCCCTTGAAACTCTATCAATCCAACTTTAAACCATCTATTAGTAACCTAACATCCTAATAGAGGGTTAGGGATAACTTACTAAGTAAAATGGGACTAGCTTAATCCATCAAGTGAAGTCTCAAGGTCCAACTTCAATTTTGTCTAAAAACAGGGCAGAACCGGTCTTCACAGTTTCATGTAAAACATCCCCTAATTTCACTTCCAAACTTCAATCCATCACAAAACCAGCTTGATAAAATATTGTTCTACATGTCTAAGAAGCTCTCCGAAGTTTCCGAAGCAAATCGACACCCTCACGATCTTCGAACAGCCCGGTTCCTCACGGTCAGCAAACACCCAGAATCTATCCAGTAAAATCTACCTCAAATCAGCCATGAAAACCCATCTTAACCCTACTAAACTTGTAACCACAACTCATCAAACCCTGATAATATGTCTTAATAGTATGCCACCGAAAATTTGAAGCAATAAGAGCTCTTTAAGCCAGCAAAATTGAGCTTTTCCTAAAACCGGATTTCTAAACTGACCCGCCTGACCTTTGCTCAAAGACACAGCTCCACAGGGAAACCTATTTGGCCAATTGGAGGTCATAATATCTCCTTAGAAAGATAACACGATAAGCTTTCTAATGAAAGTTGTTTCACCTTAATCCAAAGGCAGACGAAGAAGTTATGGCCGATTCCGTGAGGCAGTTCGGACAGGGTAGCGTGCTGGTCGGGCAAGTAGGTTCTATCAAGAGGAAATGGAAGGAAAAAAAAAATAGAGAGATAGAGAGAGGAGAGAGAGGTTGCACGGTTGAAGAGGAAATGATTATCTTCTTCCAATATTGACTTTGGTCAAGCTCCAATAATAGAAGGTTAACCACCCCAACTTGACACTTGTCCTTTTGTAAATAAATATCTAAACTTCATTTGACTTCTATTGACCAAGATCTTCAGCAGCCTTGGGGTTCCAAATGACCAAAATGTCCTCCTTGACTCTCAAGGCAAGGGTAAGGGTCGAGGGACAAAATGGTAATTTCATACTTGTCGTCCAAAATTTCGATTTTTTTTCCAAATCGAATTATCATCGACGAGGCGACGTCCAAATTCCTATCCAATGTTGGAATTCTTCATTTTCATTTTCCCGATTTCGAGATTCCATTGCTCGATTCATTTACTTTCGAACGTTAATTCGGTTTATCTCAAACCGACGAGCAGCTTTTTGCAACGATGTTACGCGTATTGACTCGAGTGAATTTCATCACTCTTAGGCTTACTCAAGTCATGACCATTTTGGTTGTCATGTAATTGCGAAAGTTTATCACTAGTTCCTTAGGTTTCGATCATTAGAATTCGATTTAGGAAAATTTCGCAAATTACACATTGGTTAAACGGAATCACCCGCGCTCCAATTGTATAACCCTAGCAATGAATTCCATAATCTCCCTTAGATTGGCCTTTTACCGGTTCTAAATATTCTCTCGGTAATCCTTATGGTCAAAATGTCAATTATTATTCGAGTTTCCTAGGTCCACGTATCTTGTCGTGCGTTAGCCTTTCCCTTTTGGTCGGTGTACTCGGGATTGATCGGATCCAAGTGAAATAAAACTGAATTATATTGATAGATATTCTTCATTCAATAGTCTCAAAATGGTAGGAAATTCAGAATGTCACAACTCTTCCCCCTACAAAAATTTCATCCTCGAAATTTGCTACAACTTACAATTAGTCAAAGAAATTGGGGTATCGACGCCTCATCTCTTCTTCGCTTTCCCATGTGGCGCCTTCATTTTCGTGATGCTCCCAAATTACTTTGACTAACGGAATTGTCTTATTCCTCAAAACTTGCTCCTTTCGATCCTCGATTCTAACTAGCTTTTCTACATCCGACACTCTGTCTTCTACCTCGATAGTCTCGTAGTCCAAACATGAGTCCGGTCACTCGTACTTTCTCAACATCGACACATGAAATACGTTGTGGATCTCATGACAAACTTAGCGGTAAAGCAAAGCGATATACCAATGTCCCAATTCTCTCCCGGAATCTTGAACGGACCTACATACCTTGGGCTTAACTTCCCTTTCTTACCGAATCGAGATAGCCCTCGCATAGGTGACACCTTGATGAAGACGTGATCACCCACTCGGAACTCTAATGCCTTGCGTCTTTTATCGGCATAGCTTTTCCGACGACTTTGGGCCGTTTTGAATCTCTCTCGGATAACCTTAACAGCCTCAACTAATTGCTCCACCAATTCTTGGCCTATTATACTCCTTTCGCCAACTTCATCCCAGCATATTGGTGTCCTACATGCTCTGCCATAAAGTGCCTCAAATGGAGCCATTCGGATATTCTGTTGGTAGTCGTTATTGTAGGCAAATTCCACTAAGTGCAATTGGTCCTCCCATCCACCTTTAAAATCAATAACACATGCTCGTAGCATATCCTCAAGTGTTTGTATTGTCCTTTCGGATTGTCCATCCGTTTGTGGGTGGTATGCCGTACTAAACTCGCAACTTTGTTCCCATGGCATCCCAAAGACTCTTCTAGAAATTTGCCGTAAACTTAGGATCCCTACATGATGTTATCGTAATCGGAACTCCATGCAATCGTACAATCGACGCATATATAATTCGGCATATTTATCAATTGCAAAATCTTTACGCACCGGAATGAAATGTGCGGATTTGGTCACTTGTCTACAACTACCCAAATTGAGTCATGTCCTCTTTGACTTCTCGGTAATCCCATCACAAAGTCCATTGTTACATGCTCCCATTTCCATTCCGAAATTTCCAAAGGTTGGAGTAATCCACCAGGTTTACAATATTGTGCCTTTACCTATTGACACGTCAAACACCTTGCGACATATTTAGCCACATCTACCTTCATTCCATTCCACCAGTAATGTTGACGTAAATTCTAATACATTTTTGTGCTACCCGGGTGAATACCGTAATTACTTCGTGAGCTTCAAGTAAAATCCTTTCTTTAAGTTCCTCGTTGGCGGGCGCACATAAACGTCCGCGAAATTTCAAATCCCATCTTCGACACTTGAAACTCGGGTTTTCTTTTCGCGACGTCCATCTCCGAGGATTTTATGAATCTCGGGATCCGTAGACTGCAAAGCCTTGATTCGTTCCTAGATTTCGGGTTCAATCATTAAGGTTGCTATCAAACTTGAAAGCCGACAAACTTCCAACTTAAATTCAGAATCCCTTAATCCTTCGAGCAAAGACCATCCTTTAACCAATAAACACGTTATGCTTGACTTCCGACTGAGTGCATCCGCTACTCTATTCACTTTCCCGGGTGGTACGAATATCGCAATCATAATCTTTGAGTAATTCCATCCATCGACGTTGTCTTATATTTAACTCCTTTTGCGAAAATAAGTATTTCAAACTCGATGATCCGTGTAAATCTGAAATCGTTCACCACATAAGTAATGCCTCCAGGATCTTCAAAGCGAAAACAATCGCAGCTAATTCCAAATCGTGCGTAGGATAGTTCTTCTCATGAGGTCTCAACTGTCGCGAGGCATAAGCAACAACTTTTCCATGCTACATCAATACACACCCTAATCCCTTTAACGAAGTGTCGCTATATATCTCATAACCTCTAGGTCCGGAAGGGATCGTTAACATTGGTGTGGTCGTTAAACGATGTTTAAGTTCTTGGAAACTCTTTTCACACTTATCCATCCACTCAAACCTCACATCTTTCCTAGTTAACCTCGTCAAAGGAGTAGCTATGGATGAAAACTTTTCCACAAATTGCCTATAGTAACCCGCCAATCCCGTAAAAACATCGAACTTCGGTAACTATTGTAGGTCGAGGCCAATTTATCACTGCCTCAATCTTTGTAGGGTCCACGGAGATTCCTTCTCCATATATCACATGACCAAGGAACGTCACTGTATTCAATCAAAATTCACATTTACTAAACTTGACGTAGAGCGAATGCTCCCTCCAAGTTTGCGGGATAATCCTCAAGTGTCCTTTATGTTCCTCACTATTCCTCGAGTAAATCAAAATGTCATCGATGAAGACAATGACAAATCGATCTAGGAATTCCTTAAACACGCGATGCATTAAATCCATAAATGCAGCCGGAGCATTAGTTAACCCAAAAGGCATAACTGTGAACTCATAGTGTTCATATCTCGTTCGAAAGCCGTCTTCGGTATGTCTTCTTTCTTAATCCTCAACCGGTGATAACCGGTTCTCAAATCTATCTTAGAAAACACTGAGGCTCCTTGAAATATCAATCCGCATACATGCGAATATTCAGCTTTAGGGTCGAGTAGAGAGACCTAACTCGGCAAGTTCATAAATGACTTTCAAACGTGCATTTAAGTCACCATGGCCTTTAATCAAGCCAAATCAAGTTAAACAAGTCTAGTCTCTTCCCCAATCATTCAAGTTTATCAATCCACAACATTGAACCAACATATCTCAAGCATATAAAAAAATGTGGTTTTTCATTGAGCACAAGTTCACGAGCATTAAACCTCAAACTATCCCATTCTGGTTTCTATGACCGAGAACCATTCCCAGAAAAAACTGACATTACTCTAGTTGATTTTTGAGTAATCCAAGTTTAGAATCATGTTTCTTATGATCTTACAGTCACGTGGAAAAAAAAAACAGGGCTCAATTCGGACCTAGGATGACTTAGAACGAGCCATTTTCATTTTGGTGTGCACTGAAAATGGGATTATACGGCTCTCGGGTCATCAACGTTTTTCACACAAAACAGTCCTTGAAACTCTATCAATCCAACTTTAAACCATCCATTAGTAACCTAACATCCTAATAGAGGGTTAGGGATAACTTACTAAGTAAAATGAGACTAGTTTAATTCACCAAGTGAAGCCTCAAGGTCCAACTTCAATTCTGTCCAAAAACAGGGGCGAACCGGTCTTCACAATTTCATGTACAACAGCCCCCAATTTCACTTCCAAACTTCAATCCATCACAAAACCAACTTGCTAAAACATTATTCTACATGTCTAAGAAGCTCTCCGAAGATTCCGAAGCAAATCGACGCCCTCACGATCTTTGAACAGCCCGGTTCCTCACCGTTAGCAAACACCCAGAATCTGTCCAAAGAAATCTACCTCAAATCAGCCGTGAAAACCTATCTTAACCCTACCAAACTTGTAACCACAGCTCATCAAACCCTAATAATATGTCTTAATAGTATGCCACCGAAAATTTAAAGCAATAAGAGCTCTTTAAGCTAGCAAGATTGAGCTTTTCCTAAAATTGGATTTCTAAACCGACCGGCCTAACCTTTGCTCAAAGAAACAGCTTCACAGGGAAAAATATTTGGCCAATCGGAGGTTATAATATGTCCTTAGAAATATAACACGATAAGCTTTCTAATGAAAGTGATTTCACCTTAATCCAAAGTCGACGAAGAAGTTATGGCCGATTTTGTGAGTCAATTTGGACGGGCAGCGAACCGGTCGGGCGAGCGAGGTTACGTCAAGAGGAAATGGAAGGAAAAAAAAACAGAGAGAGAGAGAGAGAGAGGAGAGAGAGGTTGCACGGCTGAAGAGGAGATAATTATCTTCTTTCAATATTGACTTTGGTCAAGCTCCAATAATAGAAGGTTAACCACCCTAACTTGACACTTGTCCTTTTGTAAATAAATATCTAAACTTCATTTGACTTCTATTGACCAAGATCTTTAGCAGCCTTGGGGTTCCAAATGACCAAAATGTCCTCCTTGACTCTCAAGGCAAGGGTAAGGGTCGAGGGACAAAATGGTAATTTCACACTTGTCGTCCAAAATTTCGATTTTTTTTCCAAATTGAATTATCATCGACGAGGCGACGTCCAAATTCCTATCCAATGTTGGAATTCTTCATTTTCATTTTCCCGATTTCGAGATTCCATTGCCCGATTCATTTACTTTCGAACGTTAATTCGGTTTATCTCAAACGACGAGCAGCTTTTGCAACGATGTTACGCGTATTGACTCGGTGAATTTCATCACTCTTAGGCTTACTCAAGTTATGGCCATTTTGATTGTCATGTAATTGCGAAGGTTTATCACTAGTTCCTTAGGTCTCGATCATTAGAGTTCGATTTAGGAAAATTTCGCAAATTACACATTGGTTAAGCGGAATCACCCGCGCTCCAATTGTATAATGCTAGCAACGAATTCCATAATCGCCCTTAGATCGGCCTTTACCGGTTCTAAATATTCCCTTGGCAATCCTTATGGTCAAAATGCCAATTCTTATTTGAGTTTCCTAGGTCCACGTACTTTGTCGTGCGTTAGCCTTTCCCTTTTGATCGGTGTACTCGGGCTTGATCGATTCAAGCGAAATAAAACTAAATTACGTGGATAGATATTCTTCATTCAATAGTCTCAAAATTGTAAGAAATTCAGAATGTCACAGTTGGTCTGTCCTCTTGGATTTCATTTCCTCTCCTCAAGCTTCTTGCTTTCAACTCAATTTGTCCCTAATTACGTGAATTGGCTTTGTTCTTTGGTTTATGTCCGACCCGGTTCGCAACGGTGATTTTCATGACCGCTCGGATTTATGTTCTTCAATTTCCTGACTTTTGATGTCTCCCTTTGATTTTCCTTTTTAATTGTTGCCTTTGGATTATGGATTTAAGTGTTTCTCGAGATATATTGTTGTCGCTCTTTCCCCGATGTCAAGATACACGGATTAGATTAAATCGCCTTAGGACTTTTTCACCTGTCGGGATACGAGCTTTGTAGTTTGTATGTCTCGATGGCCTGCCTTATTACATATGCAATGTAGTGTTCTTGGCAAAAACAAAGCTTTGCAAGAACTTCTTGCGGCTCCTCCGTGTTTGATGATTCGAATAAAAACATAGTTGTTTTTTTCCCGTTTTGGGGTTAAAATTTCGTTACTAATTATCATTGATAATTGTTCATCAATCGCCTTCACTCCCTTGTTGGATAACAAGCTTAAGAAGAGTTATCTCGTTAGCTACAAAGGATTGATCCGTTACTTTCTCAAATCGGTTTCTTGGTAAATTTAATATTTGAAGCTGCTTTTAGTTTTCTTGCTATATTGTACTGTTTTGGTACTTCCCGTACTTTCCCACTGGATAGGGTGTATCTTTTGTTCCTTTAGTGGAGGAAACTCGCAAGCATTAATATGTTTGGATGATGTTACATGTCTTGATTTGTTGTTTTTCAATTCTCTCAATTTGATGTTGTTCTCATTCTTTGAAGGTTCTTCTTGCGAGTGTCTTTTAAGCTTTGGAATTAGAAATTGATCTCCCTTGGCTTTTATAACTTATAATATGTTTGATTCAGGTGATCTACCTATATGTCAACGGAGGTGGATAAATCCATCGATGAGATGACTTTGCCAATGGACTCACTAGAACATGAAGGTGAAGAAGTCTTCGAAGAGGAAGTCGACACAAATAACGTATCTCATGGTTACCCGATCGCTCTTGGTAAACAAAAATCATCACAAGCCTGGCTTCATTTTCCTAAATGCAACAAAAATAAGAAGAGGAAAACCGAGGTGTTTTGCAAATATTACGGGGCCATGTATTGGTATTGTGTTAATACGGTACTTCGCTATGTTGAAGCACTTGAGCGAGATGCACTAAATATCCCCGAAATATAGATAAGAAGCAAAAGTTTTTTGTGCCACATAGAATGAATAGGACTGAAATGACTATGGAAAATACCAACACCTGGTAGTGCTAATGACTTATCAACATGGGAGTTTAATCGAAACTTTGTAGGCAAATGCTTGTTTGGATGATTATAGTGGATGAACAACCTTTTTCATTGGTTGAGCATGTGGAATTCCGTGATTTTATAAACCATTTACAACCTCTTTTCAATCCTATCTCAAGATTTACAAGTGGTTAGAGATTACATGAAGTTGTATCTTCTTTGAAAGAATAAGTTTGAAGAATGTTTTTCGCAAGCTTAAGTTTAGGATCGCACTCACGACCGATACATGGAGCTCCACTTAGAACTTGAACTATTTATGTCTCACGGCTCATTTTATTGAAGATGATTGGAAATTACACAAAAAAATCATCGGTTTCGTGGTAATGTTTAGTCACAAGGGCAATCAAATTGGAAAAATGATTAAGAAATGCATCTATGAGTGGGGAATAGAGAAACAAGTGTTCATGATCACTATGGATAATGCCGGTTTGAATGATGTAGCCATTAAGTTTTTGAAAGCTAAATTTCTAAAAGATAAGTTGTTGATCTTAGATGGTGAAGCTTTACATATGAGGTGCACGGCTCATATTTTAAACGTAATTGTGAGGAATGGATTGCACGAGGTACGTGATTCTATTACACGTATCCGAAATGCTTTGTTAGGTATGTAAGAGGTTCTCCCATGAGAGCTAAATCATTCCAAGCTTGCATTGAGAGTGCAAAGATCAATTATAAAGGTTCAGCTTGTCTTGATGTTTCCACTAGGTGGAACTCTACTTATCTCATGTTAGGCACTTGCCTTAAAGCTAAGAAAAGCTTTTGAGAGGTTCGAAGAAGATGATCCTTTCTTCTCACTGAGCTTGAAGATGAAACTCCTAAAAATGAAGATTAGGAAAATGCCGAGTTCTTATCATATTTTTGAAGAAGTTTTATGATTCCACCAACAAGATGTCCTGGACTTTATATATCACTTCAAATTATTATTTTGACGAGATAGCTGGTTTATATAAAACTTTAAAACAAGTGGCGAATGCTTCATATGCTAGAGTGAAAGCCATGGGGGTGAAGATGAAGGAAAAAATTGACAAATATTATGGGAGTTTCGAAAAAGTGAACATGATGATTCTAACTGTGTGATATTGGATCCAAGAAAAAAGATGAAGTATGTGCGATATTGCTATAAATTAATCTACGATAATGATGAGATAGTAAATGAGAGGTGCGATTATGTGAGGACTTACCTGGAACATTCATTTAGTTTTTACAAGAAGTCTTGTGGTTTCGGACCTTCGAGGACAAAAGTTTGTGTGGTCAACTTTTAATTGATGCTTGGTGGTAGTTCGGGTGGTCAACATGAGGAAGGTCACAAAGATGAGATTGGTGTCACCGCAGGTTTCGATGGGGACAAGGCATTCGAATACTTTATGGACGAGGAGAAAAAAGTGGCCAAAGGCAATTTATACGAGATCGAAAAGTATGTTCAAGCTGCACGTGAAGAAGGTCGTACGCTTGACATTTTGATGTGGTGGAATATTGCTAGCCGAAAGATTAAAATCCTCTCTTTGATGGCTCGGGATATCTTGGCTATTCCTGTAACAACCATTGTTTCGAGTCCACTTTCAGCACATCCGGTCGTGTGCTTGATGGCTATTAAAGTTCTTTGACTCCTAGAGTGGTGGAAGTTTTGATTTGCGCTCAAGATTGGTTGAGAGTGGTTAACAAGCCGGTTAATATTGAGGAGTGCATTGAGAACGCAGAAAAGTTCGAGTCGGATAAGTCATGGATATATATTTACTTTTGTATCTTGTATTTCTTTTGTATATCTAATAAGTGAATGCTCTAGTTAATAACTTGTTTTTTCTAGCTATGGATGATGCTTACTCGGAGCGTAAATAGAGTTTACAAGTTGGTGGAAAGAATATATGTTGACATTTTCATTCACTAATTTTAGCCTCGGTTTTTGCATCTTATCGGCTAAAGCCCATGCTTAATAGCCGGTTTGCAACTCTTATGCACTTTGTTGTAAGGGGAAGCATTTGCAACAATTTCGCATGCCATGTGATGCGTGTGTATGATAGATTTGAAACCATTGTAGCATAAGTATTTTGTCTTAAGTTCTCCAAACCAAAAGTTCATTACTTCTTTGTTAATTTGCTGCTACTTGGAGTTAACTTTGCGGGGAAGACATGAGCTGTTTTATTGTCAAATCGCAACTTACAAGTCACCTACACCTACAAAGGATGAAGTGTTACTATCTTCTTGATGAACATCCTCTTTCTCTAAGTATGAGCCCTTTGAGTTCGCTTTCTATTAATTCCATTTCTAATTCAAAACTAATGTACATTACTTATATATACTTATTGCAGGTTGGCGCACTTTTGTTTCATCCATCAAATATCAAGAAAGGAGATGATCAAGTGTACTTTTTTTCTATTTCACTATCATTTTCGTTTATGTTACGTGGATCAAGTGTACTTTTTTTTCCCTTTGGGTGTGCTTTTAATGAGCTTTTGATGATCATATGGAGATACGTTGACTTGTTGTTAAGTTTTTGAGCTTGGACTAGACGCAGGGCGGTGAGCAGCCTCTTTATTGAAATGTTTTTAATGATCAGCGCAGCTTGCACAACAGTAAGAGCCCTTTTGAATGGTACAAGTGATGTCAATGTCCTATGCTATAGCTAATAAGAGCTATGCAGCATGCCATCAACCATTTTTCTCAATGAATCTGGAAATTAAGTGTGTTTATTGATATCCGGTTTGCATCCGGTAGATGTTTGCATATAGAGTTCATTGAATAGTGAATGTGTAGGTTGTAAATTTATAATAAAGTTTACTTGGAGGCTGAATGCTTACTTGTGTGTGATTAATTGAAGAATTACGAAGTGTGCATCCACTTTTCGGAACCGCGGGCCGAAAACCCTTGGAATCGCTCGAGAAGGTTCCCAAGAACCGGACGGACCGATCATCCTGTTCGGTTCCCGGTTCCGAAGGTGGTCGGTCAGGCCCACGGTTCCAAAAAATTGGGAATCGGGACCACCGGTCCGGTTCCCGATTTTTTATGGGAACTGGACCTAACCGGAAACCGCTCACCCCTAATACCGTTGTTATTAAATTCATATTCCTTTGCGGACGCTCCTATTATGTTGTCTTTGTATTAATGGTCCGTCAAGAAATGGATAATCTAAATAGCCGCTTATATTTTTCTAAATAATTAATTAATAAAATATTCTTCATCCATTCATTTTTTATGAGTAATATTTTTAATTATTTTTAAAATAACATTTTTTAGGATGATTCATTTTTCGGGAAACAAATGAAACCTTAAACTTGTTATGCGTTTTTACAAATGCTCTTGTTTCAAAATACATGTGTATCTTTTAATCTATATTCTTAACGGGAAAATTATTATCTAATATATGATAAAAATTATTTTTATTTCTCAAATTCTGCCATAGTGATATATCAATTGAACATCCTTCACGAATTTTGGGAACTTCCCCCCAAAACAATCCAATCTCGAGGTGTTCGAACCTATTTTCTTCGTGATCTAACGTATTCCAGATTTCACTGCTTATTATTGTAACTTTGCTCACGCGATGGTGGACCTACCTAACTTTTCCTTTTATATTATTTTTAACTATTTAATATTAGTAAACAAATATCTCTTAGTAAAAGAAAAAGTAAAAGGCAATAGAAAACGGAATAAGAAATAAAATTAGAGAGAGGAGGCGCCGACCTTGCTGCCGCCGGCGAGGGCTTGGGAAGTCTCATCGAGGGTGAGCAACACACCTGCGGAGGGCTCCGAGACCCTTGGATAAAGGCATTGCGATCCTTGCCATGGGGGGACAAGTACGATGCAAGTGCTTATAACTTTTGTGCGGCGTTCATTTGAGTGCCGTAACTTTTAAAACGTTCACTGAGTGCCTTGTCGAACAAAAACGTTCACTTGAGTGCTATTGTTGTCGGAAAAGGCGACGTGGACTTTTCACTATTATTTTATTAATTTCTCGGTGCCACGTGGATTTTCTTTACATTTTTTTAAATAGTTTCTGAAAATTTTTTATTTTTATTCATTTTGAAGTTTTTATTTTTATTTTAGTTATTTAATATTTCAAAAAAAAAACCCTTAGGTTTCTTGGTGGTGGCCGGCGAGGGTTGCCGCCAGCCACCACTAGTTGGCCCAAGGGCCAAGGTCGGCACGCCTTGGGCCGGCGAGGCCGCGACGACCTTGGGCAACCGCCGTTGCGGCCCTTGTGTCTGCGGGCGAGGGTGCGAAACCCTCACCACATATTACGAGTACGTAAAAAAGTGACATTTGAGATATAAAGAAAAAACCACCGTATAAGGAAATTTTTGAATCAAAGAAATTGACGAAAATAAACTAAAAAAAAACACACCCACTGTAAGGAAATCATACTGCATCTCCCCTGTTTCACCATTATAATTATTTCATTTTTTTTTAAATTTTTAGTCTATTTCAGATTTTTTATTTTGCTACTTTTGTGATCTTGGCACCCAGCGCCATCTGTTTGGACAATAAAAAAAATTAATTATAAAGAGCAACATCACCTTTTCCATTCAAGAAAAATGCACGATGTTAACGGAAAAACAAAAATAGAGGTCGATGATAAGTTTTAGGACTTAAAATTTAAGAATTTTAGCATGACATTGAAGTTGTTCTAAGGAGAGTATTACGATTCAAAATTCATGTTCAATATGCAGGACATCTACTTTGAATTTTAGAAGATAGATAGTGGGTAAATGGGAAATCCGACTCTACGAACCCGAGGTAAGGCTGCAGGACTGTGAAAGAGAATGAGTAGGCAATCCCCCCCATCTTCTGCATATCTTGCTCAGCCAACATGGCATGAATGAGCCAAACTCATGAATAGCAATGCTTTGGAAAAGACGTGATTCATTAAGTGAAAGACGCTAACCAAATAGTTAGAGATGCCGCAAGCACAGATCATATATGTTTCTCAATTTTTTTTTTTGTAACGTTTAACTATTCTTGATACCATAAAGAAAAGATATGGACTAGACAAAAAGCTTTGACATCATGAATTTCAGGGTTTGCATCTTGAGAAAGTTTTCCATTCCCATGTTCATATGTTGCCTTGTTCACAAACCTCGTGATCAAGTGTTTGTTTCACTTCGAGCTTGCGAGCACCTCCACGGTCATTGCTGTGGTGCCAGATCTGGTTGGAGGGAGGGAGAGAGGAGACATATCAGGGATTCATGGGTTTCTAATATGGTGTATCAATACAAACAACATGTGTTTGTATCTTGTTTATCACTCGACAAATGAATGTCGAATGAGGGGACAATGAATCATCATCTGAAAAATTGTAGTCTACTCATGTCATGGATGTAACTTTCATAGCAATGCCGACATTCTGTAGCAAGTTTACTTGCAATACCTACATGAGATGAATCTCCGCGAAGTTTTTTCCTTTGGAAATTTCATTTTCCGTCCTTTTTTTTACTGTGTTATAATTGCGTTATGTATCTTCTAATTTCATCAGACCCATCCTGCACAAGGCAAAAAAGTCTGGGCCTGGGAATTGGCCCAATAAACTCCAGGTTAGCCTTTTTTTTTCTTGGGATATGTTTGCTAAAACTTTTAAAACTTATTTAAATTAATTTAAGAAAGATTTGCAGTTTTAATGAGAATATGATTCTCAATATAATTTTTATTTAAATTAATTTAAAAAATAAGCTAAAATTAAAATATAAAAAAAAGAAGAAGGGAAAAGGGAGGGTTTGCAGAATCAGCGGCTAGGGCTACAAGCCCCCTCCATCGCTGGAGGGCCAGCGGTGGAGGGGGTCGATGGGGGCCGCCAGTCGCCGACAGCAGGACCTCCGTCTTGCACTCAACGATTCAAACTCAAATCTTCTCTCCTCTTCTTCCTCTCCATCTTTCCACGATTTGGACACAAGGGCAGAGCTCAAAGACAATTTCATGGCATCAACACCAGAGCAGAGCTCCACCGTGGAACTCAAAGGCAACACCTCCTGAGCGACTTCACCTCCGTGGACACTTTCCTCACAAGCCTCGACGCTTGCACTTCCACCATCGCCCACGCCGCCGCCGCCTCTGGTTCTAGCTCACCCATATCGGGCGAGGGCCGGGGCCCGGTGACCCCCGTGGACCACTGCCCCACCATCGCCGGGGCTGCTGCAGCGAGGATTGCAAAGCCCTCAGCCACTGGTTCTCCAAACCCCTTTTCTAATAATTTTTTTAAAATTTTAGCTTATTATTTAAATTAATTTAAATAAAAATCGTATATTAAATATTAGATTCGAACGAAAACGACGTCGTTTTAGCGCGCGTCATCATCACGTAAGAGAGAGAAAATATTAAAAAAAATTACATCAACATTTTCTATTAGCCAAGTCGGACAAAGTTAACGGAAAGACTCGATTAAATCAATTGATAAGTTTTTGGACTCGATTACACTTTTTACAAGTTTTATGACTTAATTGTATTTTAATAATAAATTTTAAAGCTTATAGTAAACATAAGCATGCTGTCGACCGTAGGCCATCACAATACACATGACCCACGAGGCTCATCTTGAAATGCATGACAATTAGGGTTGTTCCGTTCCAAAACGAGCGGTTCTCACCCTAAACTGAAAACCACTGACTAAGAGCCGGTTCCATAAAATAGAAATCGAGAACTGCCCTTTGGTTCTTGGACCCACTCGGAAACTAGACCACCCGGTCTGGTCCGGCTCCCGGTGGATCCATGAAATCGGACATTAGAGTGGGGCGACCGAGAGTGAGATGAGAGGGAGGCCAGTACGTGTTCTTTTACTGTCGATTGTCCCGATGGAGCTCCGTGACTTTTATATTGGTAACAAGCTACACTGCAAGAATTATCAGTTTAACTTATCCTTTGCCAATGTAGAAACATCATTGATCACATGTCTTTACTTGACAGCTCGAAGTTGGGAGTCCTGAAGGATCAGCGGCTGGGCATGGTGACGACGACCATCATCATTGATTCAGGCTTCAGGATTCGAGGTTTGAACAAAATCAGCGGAGGTATCGGAAAGTATTTGTACTTTGCTGCATCAACCAAAGGCTCACTTGTTGAGTTTGTTTGTTTATGATCCTATATGTGTGTACCGGTTTGATCTGGGTGGTCAATTTCAAACCGGGAACCGGATCTATACTCACGGGTTCCCATGGTGACGACGACCATCATCATTGATTTAGGCTTCAGGATTCGAGGTTTGAACAAAATCAGGCGAGGTACCGGTAAGTTTTTGTACTCTGCTGCATCAACCAACGGCTCACTTGTTGAGTTTGTTTGTTTATGATGCTATATGTGTGTACCGGTTCGGTCCGGGTGGTCAATTCCAAACTTGGAACCGGATCGATACTCACGGGTTCCCATGGATACCGCCCAGAACCGGCCGATTCTCGGTTCTTTTACACACCCCTACTAACACCATAGTCTATGTACAAAACATATTGATATGATGCCTAATACGTTCATTGTTGAATTAGTTCCTAATTGGGCATTATTCAAGTGAAATACATGACATGCGATAGACAATCGATTGACTCCATGCATGCACAAAAGTGAAAGACTAAATTAAGGGGGATCCGTCAACCAGACAATAATCGTCACTAAGGAATAGGAGCAATATCAAATCATCCCTAATATGGCGCGCAACTGGAAATGGTTAGAGATTTTTGCGGGAGAAGATCATAATGCATAATGAAACGTGATCAAGAAAAATCAATTATAGATATTGTCATCATCACAAAATCACAACAAGCACATTTTTGTTTCTAAAGACGAGAACATCATTCAAAGCATGTTAACTCGAATTAGAGTTTGCCCGAGGAGTTTGAACTTGAATTTCAAATTAGATTAGGTTTGCTGATTCAAAGATTTACCTTTGCTTTTGAAAGCATTTGGGTCTCATTTTACAACTTCTTACTTTCTCCATGCACCCCAATGATCTACTTCAGTATGTTCAGTTTCAACCATTGGGCAAGTATGTCTTCCAAGAATGCAAGCTAGCCATCCGTTTTAATTCAATAATTTTGTGCAATTGCCTTGCGTTTCCAATTTATTGTTTTCCATTACTTAGTAATTCAACTTGTGCAAAAGCCCTCGAGACTTCGAGGCATGTTAGAATCCATTTACTTTTCATCCAAAGTCGAATTTGACAATTTAATTGGATAGTAATCATTCTCGAATGGAACTTTAACTACTAATTGAAACTATAAACCGGTATCCTCGTGTCACATTTACCCTAAATTAATTTTTGTATTATTTGACATGAAGCAATTGGTGGTCACGCACTATGCCAATTGATGATGCAACTAATAAAATAATCAAATATCAAATCACGCATCCATATAACAGTTTAAGCTTTTAGAATAATTGGCAATAGTTCCACGGAATCTCGCATGGTATCAAAAGAGGAGATCCCGAGTTTCATCTTAAGGATTTTAGAACTGTATTTCAACACTCGAGATGCAAATAGCGAAGCGATGAAAAATATCCTCATCAATAATTTACACTTCCATGTTACCGCGAGTCGATTTTGGTTGGAACAACCAAGCATTTATCCAAAGATAATCATCATGAATTTCCATGACCTAACGTGCTATGTGTCAAGCCGTGTCAGTCTCAAAAATCTTAATTTTATATGAAGCTCGTTCTTCTCTCTATGACTTTTGTTTTAAACTTGTTGGATGGGACGGTAATCTTATCCTTGAGATTGAACTCCTGCCGATGAAACCTGTTCTTCTTTAACAAAATGATAGAGAATGGATGGATGGTTATCCTTTAACTTAAGTTTAGGATTTTTTTTTTTGGTCGAAGGATTTTATTTGTTTATTTCCTATTTTGTTAGGATATTTTCTTTCTTATTATTATTATTTTGACTAATTTAGGAAACTGATTTATAAGGATTATGGTTTAGTTGCCGACGCCAGAACAATGAGTTGTATTGTTCCAAATTTTTGCCCGATTAAACATCTTGGAACAAGAGAAATAACGAGAGTGATGTTGTAAACTCCTTTCGTTTGATCACTCGCTTACATTCGGCATCACTGAAATGGGAAGAAAGATGACTCATGCACACATCGGCAAGACCAAAATTTCTGCTCATGGCCAACTGCACAGGGGCTGAATCTGCCATTCCTTCATGGAAGATGGATCATTTTCTATGCCAGCATGATGCTTTATCTGATCCAATATGGGAATTTTAACCAGTAGACCTACCGTCTTTGGGTGAAAAGCAGATTTGACCCTAAACTCAACCTCACCAAAGTCAACTCGTCTGTATATTGTTCAGTGGATACCAAATTAGTGTGTGACCAAAAAAAAAAAAAAATACAAATTAGTGAGGTTAAGTTTCACTAGTCTTCTCAGCTTTACCCTTCCACTTGACTCAAAAACTCCACTAGCAAAAGTGTTATCCTTGTGCATGGGCAGTTCCTAAGTTGTGGATCGACTGTCTTACCTACCCTAGATCAGTTCAGTCTTCTGGACATGGAAAGTGGAGGTTGGGGGATTTCTTTTTGGATTTTGTCAAAATAGGAGGCATCAATTGCATTTAATTATTTCTTAGGGCCCGGACCGATTTGGGGTGGCTGCCTGTTGATTTTGCCAATTGCTTAACTGTATAAAGGGCGAACCTCTGTTCGGGTATTAAGCACACGACACAGGTTTGATCGTCGATGCCACCAAGCACAGACGATCTATGTTTGGTTCACACACACACACCAAAACTTCAGCTCACGTCTCATCTGGTTCGTGGAATTAGTGGAGTATTTTGTGCCCGAGATTTACCTGTAAATTTAGGCACGCTTGATATCCTTATTTGAAAAGAAGAAGTCAGTCCAAGGTTGGATCTCTGATTGGCCTTTCAATGCCAAAGCATCTGTAGATGAGTAGACGAGCAAGCATTCACGGGGATTAGTCAAGCTGAAAATTTGGGTACCTCATATGATTGACAAAAGAAGAAGAAACGACATTAAATTTTTAAAGAGTTACATATGGTGTTGTCAATTAGTCTTATTAATATAACTACCATTTTAGTGCGAATTGTGTTAAAGATTTACTGACTCGCTATTTTATGATATTGAGAGTTCTAAGCGTGCTTTTGAACAGTAAGACGATGGATATCAGCTTTTCTATTTGAATGCATTTGAATTTAGACAAAGTGGTTTTATAGATCATCCCTTTAGAATAGGGAGTAGGGCTCATGATTTCGCTCCTTTGAATTCAGACAAGTCGCAGTTTTGTGATGAGTTGAGTGAACGTACCCACTTCGTATCATAAGAGACTGGCTTTATGGTTTGTATACCTAAACGACGTTAGGTCAAGAGAACATTGGCTTAGGCCGTACAGAGATGTTGTACCTTGTACCTTTAAAAAATCTCCACATGGTATTGTTTTGGCGCTATGGATTCATTGCAATAATAGTGAGATCTA
Organism: Rhodamnia rubescens; assembly: GCA_021437795.1. Taxonomy (NCBI): domain Eukaryota; kingdom Viridiplantae; phylum Streptophyta; class Magnoliopsida; order Myrtales; family Myrtaceae; genus Rhodamnia; species Rhodamnia rubescens. The sequence continues at coordinate 1,865,886 of JAILYA010000031.1, read as the reverse complement.
TAGTAAGTAGGTGACTGTACAATAGGTTCTTCCTTAAAATACCTTATTAAACAATTTGTGCTACCGCAGTCCATCGTAGACCGGGTGAACCTTAATCATTTAGGATATAGATTTTACGAGTTCCAATGATTAGTATCATTCGAGTAATGATGGAGGGATCCACATAAGAATCATGGCCTTACCCAAGTATAATAGAACAAGGCATGTGCGTCCTCCTTGCACAAGTGTTATTCTCGTGTAGCTAGGTTTACACAAAGACGATAAGTCAGGGGCAGTTTTAATCGACGGGTGTTGTTATTGAAGCATGCCTTGGTGATAACCCAACCTATTGATCGATCCCGAAGTCTCGACGGTCCAAATATAGTGTCTAGATTAAATAGCGCCAACATATTAGAATTCACTAGATGACGAACTCAAGAAGTTGGCTTGGATGATAAAGGATGTCATCCTTGGTTCAAAGGTTGGGCCAGGCAATAAGAATGATATGTTCTCATTCTGATCAAATCCCCCGGAAGCCGTTTCTAGAAAACCTCGCTTTATTGCTAAGTTGAACTAATTCTCGATTTCATTCAGTGACAATATACATTGTCACCGATTATATGGAATGACAAGGTTCTCTAGCAACTACCAATCATTTAGACGGATTGTGAGATCAAATATTCAAAACTCATCTTGTCGATCTCTTAACAAGGGGCTTAAACATAAGAGACTCATTAAGACTTGTTTTCAATCTTGTTCATTCTCATCTTATTCTATCCGACTATATTCCCACCAATTCAAAAAGGTCTCGGGCTGCGTGTGCCGAACACGATTCGACATGTCCTTAGGGGGAATCCATTCATAAGCAAGCTAAGCTTTGGAACCACCACTTTAGCTGATCTGATTTCTATCCAGATTCAGCTGATCATCATTAGATGAGCATGAAGCTCCAGATGAGGTTCACCAAACGAAATAAGCTGGTTATACAGAAACATAGGCAATTGTGGGAACGCCGACATTTGTGGGTTTTTTTTTTACTTCTGAAACTGTCTACTCATGGTCGCATGATAGAGAGAGCATAAAAGGTTGTGGAGGTTTTTGACGAATGCACTGAACTCAAGATGGAGTTGGGTCACTTTAAGAATCAAAAGGACGGTGGGCCAATTCAAAGAAGTGACCCTTTAAATGAAATAAAGAAATTTGCAGCGGATTCTTAGTGTGGCTCCTACTCCTAGAGGTTCAAATCAACAAATGCTATAATATAATTTATAAAAGGAGGTTGTGCACGGTGGTCATTCAACATATAATATTGATGTAGTAATGTGGGATTCTCTGAAAAAAAGCATATTATATACGCATTATTGACTTTGCTAATGATTGCTTTTGATTTTGAGCGCTTGTGTGCGGAAAGTGACGTTAAATTGAGGTGACAATATTTCTTTTGTGGATGTGCGAGATCAAGGGCATTGATGTATATCATATGTAACTAAGTCGTTTCTTTAAAATTATGCCGAAAAATTTCACATGTTGAACCGCATCTTCATCCGATAGTTTATGCTACGAGCTAAGGCAGGCATTGGTATCGCTCAATAATCTCGACTGAGAATATTTGCATATTATCAATTTACAGAAAAAAAAAATCCAAACCCTAAAGTAGGCTAATTTTCAACGGAGAAAAATAATAACTTATGCAAGCAAAGACTTTCATGGCCTCTGAAATGGAGGAATAAGGACGATTTGACTGGAACCCATGCCTACGCTTTTAGAATTTAGATGCTCGGAATTGCACAATCAAGAGTTTTAGTCAAAAGTGTTTATCATTTGAGATATCATTATTTTTCTCTACATCAGCTACACTCCAACGTGGAATCAATCATGAGGAATCCATGTAAATCCATGAAAGTGGAATCTCCAGCATGAGAACAAGGACATTGCAGCAATTAATTGCTTGGACCCGCGTGAAATGTCAAAAGGACTTGTACTGTTTCATCCAATTGAAGATTATATATATGGAAGTATTTACAAACAAAAACTATGAGAAAGTGAAATTTGACAAAATATGAGCTCAGCAGCTGTTAAGAAATATGTAATAAATAAATTGTTTGGCTTAGGTCAAGGGCTTAAGTTCTGACACTTTCCCTCCATCCTTTTCCTATTCCTTTATCCGACCTACATGTATTGCATGTGTAAAGACCGTCTACAGTGGGGAAAGAATGTAAAGAAATATACCATATGTAGGGGTGTCAAGATTACACGAACTGAACAGAAAATTTTGACTATTTCCTCGTTTTGATCTGGGTAATAAGTAAGGAAAATCAGGAATAGTGATAGTTTAATGCGGTTCGAGTCATAAACCCAAACCGACCTGAAACATAAAGGAACCCTAAACACGAAATTGGGGGAAGTGTCACCTGTGAAGATCGTCTCGTCATTGATCTTAAGGAGCCCGTTTCATGATCTCAAGAATGGTCCATGACGATGTGTTCGACTTTGGAACAAGTTGTAGTGACAAGGATGTGCAGAAGAAGAAGAAGGAAAAAGAAAAAAGAATCGATCATCCGAACTCAAGTCATAAAACCTATTTAACATGCATGTTTTGATGCGTTCAAGTATCGGTGGAAACCTGAACCGAACCGCCTATTGACACCCCTAACTATAGATACATTATTTGACCTGTTTACTAACTGATCAAAAGAAAAGTTTGTGTATTGTCCAAGGTTATGAAAAAATGGTATCTTTTTCCATCTATGTTCATGTTTGTTCCAGGAGAAAGAATATATTTATTTCAAGTCCCAAGAAAACCATGACTAAATGTGTATGGAAACTAAAATTGATTAGGTGCTTATATAAATTTAGTCTCTAGTTATTGTTAGAATTCGGCGCACAATTATAACGAAGCAAAGCGTAAAAGCGAGAAAAAGAAATTGGGACATAATGTTTTATTTTGGTTCACCCTCAAATTATGGCTACATCCAGTAGAAAATTCCAATATAATTAGCAATTCGCACATCTCGTTACATTACTCAATTACAAGTGAAAAAGAATATATATTGCGGTAGCTATTCATGGACCCAAACTCAAACTACCAACGAAAAAATATGGGCTCAAATTATAAAGCTCTCCGGTGGCTTGAGGGCAATGCTCTTGTGACTCTCGCCCGCTCACTAGGGAGGAGGATCCCATGCTTTCCTATTAATGGAGAGTATGAACTACACCCTAATAGTTATATCCTATTATAGTTGATCGAGTCACTTAATAAACTAATTTTTCAAACTACCCACATATGCTCAGCATTGGTCTGAAAGCTTGTGGAACAAAAAGGGGGTTCCCGATGAGTTAGAATACTCAAAGAAAGAGAGGAGGAGACTTCAATCAAAAGGTGGGTTTTGGCTGAGGAAGATATACATATAAATCATTGCTCATCGTGGAGTTTTGTGGAGTCCTTTTAATCTTTCACGATCAATGCGCCTCTAAGTGCCGCTTTCAATTGCAATTTGATATGCAAAAGTGACTTTTTTCGGGCACGCACAAAGATCAATGGATGCCCATCATAATCCTGGTGACCAAGACAAAATAGACCATAGAAAAGCTCTATCGCCCGTGCCCGACGCCTTTTCCTCATCTAAGTTCCAAAATACTAGTGGCTTGAAAATCTCTCAACAGTAATTTACACTGCAAGTTGGCCCTCCATGATAATGTTTAATACACTCTTGCTAATGATTGTGTAGACGAGCAGAACGTCTCAATTGATTTGAGTGGGGATGAGTTTTTGAGTTTGAGTATAATGAAAAACCCCAGCATACTTTAGGACTTAGTTATAGTGGTGACACGTGGGATGAGCCATATCCACGATTCTTTTTGTGTTGCTTTTACTCCCCACTTCTATGGCGAGGGATGCAATAGGATTTTCACATCATCCCCACTTTGAAACGTCTTTCATTGTTCTGTTTCTAGCATTGTAGGGTTTCTCATGCACAATCAATTGTTTCCATGAATTCTCAACGCATGCCAAGTTATGAGAGAATCGATCCATTACCTATTGTTTGAGACCGTCGGCCGAAACCCAAGTAAATTTTTTTTTGGTCGAAAAGAAACCCAAGTAATTGAATTACTATAAGTTACGTTTATCCTATCCTATATTCAATAGCTATTTAAGGTAGCATAAGATCGGATATAACTCGGACAAAATAATCACGTGTGATAGTGAGATAAAGGTGACTAGAGTATGTATCATGCTCATCTCTCTTTTCTATCCCCTCTACCTAGACATGGTCATTTGGAACCGTGGACCCGAACCGGCTCGGAACCGGCCCGTTGATCGGGCCCACGGTTCCGACCTGGAACCGGAATCGGCCCTCACGGGCCGGTTCCAATTCATAAATTGTCGGAACCGGCCAGGAACCGCCGGTTCCGACCCACCCTTTAAAAAAAAAAAAAAACGGGGCCTTCGGGCCGCAACGGCCAAATGGCAAAAAAAAAATATATTTTTTTAAAAGTTAAATAACCCTCCCCTTCTTTATAAATATTAATCCTTTCTCTTTCATTTTTCTCACAAATTCTCTCAACAATTCTTTCAATTCTCTCCAATTCTCTCAATTTCGCCTCAATTTTTTCAAAAATGGCAAGTGGAATCGAAATCTTGGAAAGGGCAAGATGATGATGGGAGATTCCGAACATCCTATTCTCGAATATGATCCTCGTGAGTATACATATTGAGAAGACGACGACGATAATATCAACGTTGTTTCCATTCCAACGCTCGAACACATCCCAACACAAAAAGTCTTTATTCTCCTACCGGTGTCGAAGAAATGTCGACGGGAAATAAGCCGGAAAGAAAGGGTCGAGAGAGTACATCCGACTTGTGGCTGCACTTCAACAAGATATTTGATGAAAGCGAAGGTAAGTACAATATAAATTGTAAATATTGTTCTCAAACATATAAATTTACCAAATGAGATGGCTACGGAACATTCCGTCGACATCCGACGAAAAAACATCCAACGCAAGCGGCGATCGACACTAGGCAACAACAAATTCCCGGGTACGCCAATCCTAATACTCATCCTTTATTTCGTTACATTGATGCACTTTATAAACAAACACTAGCTGAATATGTTGCCCTTGATTATGCTCCGTTTACTACTTGGTGAAAATTTTAATTTGAAATATTTGATAAATACTGCGTTGGTTCCGAAGCACCAACTATTCCGAAAAGTACTCTTAAACGCGAACTTTTGCATCTTTATAAAATATAAAAAAAAAGCTTTAGTAAAATTTTTTTCGGAATTTAATGGACGTGTGCATTTAGGAAGAGATATTTGGAGTGATCCCTAGCAAATTAATTGTTATATGGGTGTTACGTGTCATTGGATAGGTGACGACTGGACCATTCAAAAAGACTTCTTGCATTTCGAGTTTTTGATGAAAAACATTCGGCTCATAATATTTATAGAATAATTAGGCAAGTTTTAGAAGAATATACTTTGATAAATAAAGTTTTTTCAATTGATTTTGATAATGCCGCCGCAAATACCGCTTCCATTTTTGAATTAGAAAAATTTGCAAATCCTCTTTTGGCGGACAATTTTTTCACATTAGATGTGCTTGTCATGTTTTAAATTTATGTGTACAAGATGATTTACGAACTCTTGAGATTTCTCTCGCCCCAATAAAAGGTACAATTAAATTTTTATGGAGTCGTGCCCATTTTATGAAAACATGGGGAAAATTTTGTAAACAACATGGGAGAAGTGCAAAAAGGTTTCCAAAAGATATTCCGACTCATTGGAATTCTACCTACGAGTTGCTTCGTCAAACTTTTGATTACAAAAATTTATTGTGTAAGTTTATTTCGCAAAATGTTCCCGAAATTACTTTACTTCCGCAACATTGGGATGTTTGCAAATAAATTTTAGATTTTTTGAAAGTTTTTAATGATGCTACTAATGCTTTATCTGGTATTTATTATCCTACTACGCATTTATTTTTAATAGTGTGTTAATATTGATAATGTTTTTAATGCATATGAAAAAGATACTTGAATTAGCTCGGACTATTTTAGTAATGCGAGAAAAATGATTGCATTATTATTTCAAAATTCATCTTGTCTATTTAGTTGGTATTATTTTTTATCCACGTATTAAATTAGATGGTTTGCTAGATTATCCGAATGTGTATTATTATGATTGTTTAAATTTACAAGATGCAATAGATATTTCAATTATACAAGGAGAGGTTAAAGAATCTCTAGTAGAATTATATAGAGAATTTTGTGGGAAATATGGTTTAAGTAATAGTGGATCTTTACAATCTATTGCCTCACGAAACGAAACCGGTAGTTCACTTAGTAAAGGGTACGATATGCTTAAGAGTAGACAAAAAAATAAAAAGGGATAACATGTAGTATTTTTGAATTAGAAAAATATTTAAACACTCAATTTGAGTTTCGTGATGCCGAACATAGTACAGATTTACAAATCCTAGAGTGGTGGAACAATCACTCAAACGATTACCCGGTTCTCGCCCTCATCGCTCGCCGAGATATTAGCAACCTCTTCTTCAACAGTTGCAATGGAACAAGTATTTAGCGGGAGAATTAGTTTTAGACTCTCGGCGTTCAAGATTAAGTCCGGAGTATGTGGAAGCTCAAGTTTGTGTCGACGATTGGACGAAGGCTAGATTTCGACACCAAAACCTGGATCGAGAACATGAATTCTTTAGTGAGAATTGTGGAGATACCACCGCCACGGTACCACAACGGGTAGCGACGATTGACGTTGAGGTAAGTTGGGGTTATCAAAGGTAAAAGAACTACATGGGCTTTGATTCTTCTAAATCCCCAAGAAGATATGTAGGCGCTTAATGATAATTCATTAAGTTCACGCCCATTCCTTCTCTTTTTTTTTTTTTCAAATTTTATTGCAATGTACAATTTAATTATAATTTATAATTTTTTTTGTTTATTTTTTTATTTTTAAAAATTAAATTTAAAAAAAGGGCCGAACCGGAACCGCCGGTTCCACCTTTTGGAGGAACCGGAACCGACGGTTCCGGTGAACCGGCCACCTCTACCTCTACCCACCCATGGCCACCACTTACAACCTCCGCCGACATCCACAACTTCCCACACAATCGGATCGGGTTTACTTGGAATCCAAATTAGACCACCAGAAAAAATAGGGCCGGGAATCGGTTCTTGTTCAAACCGGTGGTCCGCAAGCCGGTTCCAGGTTTTGGGAATCGGTTCAAATCGGTGTGGTGTCGGTTCTAGGTGGAGACCCACATGGACATGTTTTAGAACCAATTTTTAGCTACTCTTTTAAAAAAAAAAACAAACCCTAGTCTCGGCATGCCGCTTTGCCTCCACTCTTCTTACGTTTCGTGTTTCCCATCTCGTCGTGCATTCTCTCTCTCTCTCTCTCTTCTAGTTGTCGCCACCAACGGCTCGCCTCTCGTTGTCACCATCATCAGCGCCATAAAGATGCAACACAACTTGTCGTCACCTTTTATCTCATTGTTGCCGGACTAGTTACCGTAGTCTCTTGCTTTCACACCTTTCTTTTGCATCTCACCGACATTGACGCAACTATCTAGATTAAGGTGAGTTCATCGATACTTATATTATTTTGATGGAAAAAATAATCGAAAAAGAAATAAAAAAAAGGTTCTAGGGTAGATCCTGGAACCGGACCGAAAAATAGGTCGATTCCAAAACAAATTCCAAGACAAACATAGTCGGTTTTAGTCTCCAAAAATTGAGAACCGGTTATAATAGGGTCGGCTTCGGTGTTTAGGTTTAGAACCTACCCATCCGGCCCATGCTCACCCCTACCAGCGAGATCCGTCTTGTTGCCACCGACGAGGCTTGTTGCGGTGATGAGCTCATGGAGAAGCTCCATGGGCAGATCTAGAGCTCCTCCATGGCTGACCTCAACTTGACCTCGGGCACGGAGGAGCTCTATGGTCAAATTTGGAGCACTAGCCATCGTCCCCTCACATGGCAAGGTATGGAGCAACAGCCGTTGACCGGTGGTCGCTAAAGATTGCAGGCCGACGATGAAGATAGAGGAGGCACTTGTGGTTGTTAAAGATTTTGTACGATGATGATTCTCGGGCACCTTGACGTCCATGAGACCACAAAGATCCGAATGGTCGACATTCAACATGGCATGGGCAAAGAGGAGGTGGAGGACCGTGAGAAGAGTGAGGTAGGATTTTCCAGTCGCAAGAGCCATATTACATCGATGTTCAATCTTTTTGAAAAGTTGACGTTCAATCTAGCTTGGATATCCGTAGACTTACCAAACATTCAAGAATTTAGAGAAACAAATTGTAATATTCTCATTTCATATTGTACCAGGATTACAAAGCTATTTATAGGGCTATTTTAAGTACAAACTAAAAAAAAAAAAATAGATCTGAAAAATACAGCTATAAGCCCACAAATTAAGGGACCAATGCCACAAATGAAGGGATGCTAAGAAATCATTTCCTAATTAATTATTTATAGCTATTTCCTAATAACTAGGACCTAAAAATCAAAATAATTCAACACTTCCCCTCAAGTTGAGGAATAGATGTCTTCCATTCCTTGCTCGGAAATTTTTTCACGAAAGATAGCCATCATTAAGTCCTTTAGTCAAGACATCCGCCATTTGATTTTTAGAAGGTATGTAGAGCATGTAGATCAACCCTTCCTCTAGCTTTTCTTTGATGAAGTGTCCGTCAATTTTAATATGTTGTGTTCTATCATGTTGTATGGGGTTATGCAATGTCAATTTCTAATTTATTGTCACAATACACTTCATAGTGTTAGAACATGTTGTATAGTCTTGTAGGTTTTCCCTTACCTCTCTTCTTTCTCTTTAGTCCCACATAGGAAGAATGCTAGGCTCATTTTCTCCTCTAAGCCTATATAAAGGCTTCTCATGTACAATGTTTAACACACCATTATTAGAGAACAAATACCATTCTCTTTTAATCTTTCTTTCTTATCATGGTATCGGAGCCAGGTTCATTGTCTTGAAGAGTATGCTTCTGCGGTTGCCATCAATTGGATCTTCCGCATCGAAAAATAAGACAATGAGCTCATTATTTTTTTAAAGTATGCTCTGCGGTTGCCATAAATTGGATCTTCCGCATCGAAATTAAGATAATGAGTTTGGGCCATCATTCTTGCTCGTTCTAATCCGCGCTTCTTCTTTCTCGATCCTTTCGATCAATTTTTCCACCTCAATCCATATTTCTAGCTTTGCTAGTGATTTCTTTTTCTGTCGTCATGGGTGATTCTAGTGATCGTATTGACGTCAAACTCGATGGTTCAAACTATTCTCTTTGGAAACCATCGGCAATGGCAAAGACTTGTTTATCGCGACTGTTTGAGCATGTTGAGGGACTTTGTCCTTGTCCCAGTGCTCTTCAAAGTGACTCATCCGATGAAGTTGCGAAACGTGTTGCTGAAATTCGAGCATGGAAAGTTGCTGATCGGAAGGCATGAGCTATCATGTTTGGTTCCATTGATCCTGCTCTTCGCCCACAATTTTCTAATATTGTTGAGGCAAAAAGTTTATGGGATCGGCTTGCCGAGATGTTCACCCGGACGGGGGACATTCGAGTTTATCGCTTGGAGCAAGAAGTTTACAATGCTACGCAAGGGTCTTGCTCTATTCGAGATTTCTACAATTACATGCACTCACTTTGGAGTCAACTGGATATTCTTGCTCCTATTCTCTCGCCCATCATGCCTCGAACCGTACTCGGTGTCCATCTACTCGGCTTCGGACTCAAGATAGGCACCGTCTACATTCTTTTCTTATGAAGCTTGGCTCTCCCTATGAAGGTGTTCGCGAGCCAACTTCTTCACCGCTCTCCAAGACCATCCCTCCTTGACGCCGTCAAAGAATTACGACCGAGGAAACTCGTCTTGGTCTTCTTTCCTCCTCGGCGCTTTCGATTCAACCGCTATTTTGGCTGCTCCACCACGTCCTTCGCCTATTCGTGGTCCTCGCCGCCTTTCATGTACGTATTGTCATCGTCTTGGTCATGACGAGTCACATTGTTGGAAGAAGAGGAATGCTTCACGCCTTTCTGCATCACCACGAGTCACTACCGCATCTCCAATCTCTCACCCTATTACTCTGGTTTCTCCCTCTACGGATGACCGTATTGCTGCTCTTGAGGCCCAACTTGCCCGATTGAGTCCTTCTCCGCCCGTGTCTTTTTCCGATTCTCGTACTTCTACAACTCTCTCATCTGCTTGGAAGCACCGCTGCAGCCTACTCCACCTTCAGGTGATATTTCTACTACTTGGGTACTTGACTCAGGAGTTGCTAGACATATGTCTACTTCCGCTGTTTTTCTCACTAAGCTCTCTCGAGCTCAAGCAACCAAAGACATTTCTTTACCGCTAATGGTTCTCCTCTACTAGCTACCCGACAGGTACTCTTACCATCTCTGAAGATTTCAATGTTCCCGATGTGTTACATGTTCCCTCTTTGGCTCTCAATTTATTATCCGTTGGACAACTCACCGATCTTGGATGTACTGTAAGCTTTACAAATAGCTCTTGCTTTGTGCGGGATCGTTTGAGTGGCAAGATGATTAGCGAGGGCGATAGACGGGATGGACTTTATATTATGCAACATCTCCATCTTCCAACTTCCTCTCTTCCTCATCCCGTTGGCTACCCTCGATCTTGCTCGGTGGCATCGCCGTCTTGGACATATTCCGTCTTCTCGTCTCACCGTCCTTCACCAACAAGGTGCTTTGGGTCCTATTTCTTCTAGTAGTCTTCCTCCATGTTCTATCTACCCTTTGGCCAAGCAATCTGCTAAGCCTTTTCTCGTTAGTAACTCTAGAACTAGTGCGATTTTCGATCTTGTTCATTCCGATGTTTGGGGTCCCGCCCGCTCTCTTCCAAGAGTGGTTTCAAATATTATGTATCTTTTATTGATGATTATTCTCGTTATACATGGGTCTATCTTATGCGTCAACGTAGTGATTTCTTTTCCATCTATCGCCTTTTACTTCCATGGTTTCCACACAATTTAATACAAAAATCAAAATTTTCCGTTCGATTCGGGGGAGAATATCTCTCTGGTGTCTTTCGTTCTCTCTTAGCTAGTGATGGTACACTTCCTCGGTTATCTTGTCCCGGGGTTCCAACTCAAAATGGAGTTGCTTGAACGCAAGCACCGTCATATTCTAGAGACCACTCGAGCTCTCTTACTTGGCACATCCGTTCCCACCGAGTTCGGGCCGAGGCTCTTCTCACGGCTATTCATCTAATTAATCGCCTACCCTCATCTCGTTCTCCATCAAGACACCCCGTTTCAGCGTCTCTACTCTCGACCTCCTAGCTATAATCATCTTCGAGTTTTTGGATGTACTTGTTTTGTCATTCTTCCACTCACCGAACGTACAAAGCTTACCGCTCGCTCTATCCCATGTGCATTCTTGGGTTATAGCACCGAGCACAAAGGTTATCGTTGTTATGACCCAAATGCGCGACGTGTACGTATTTCTCGTGATGTTACGTTTCATGAACACATCCCTTTCTTTCCGACAAATACTACACCTCATGTTTCGTCTCCTGTTCCATTTATGGATTTTCCGTTGATCCTCTACCCGACCCTTCTAGTCCCTCTTCTACATCGGATCTAGATATATTGCCACCTTCTCCATCTTCACCTATCCCTTGTGCGGTACCTCCCGCTGTATACGCCTCGACGATTCTACACAACTAGAGCCACGCCCGTAATCCTCCTCGAGATCGGCGTCCACCTGCCCGGTATGTTGCTGCTACTTCTTATTCTACTGAGTTTGGTTCCTTTTTAGGCTGCTGTTCATGCTGTACAAGAACCTAATAGTTATCGCGAGGCGATTCGAAGCATGTAGAATGGCGCCAGGCTATGTCCGAGGAACTCTCGGCTTTGGAGAGTACTCGTACTTGGGAGCTTGTGCCTCTTCCTCCAGGTCGCTCCCTCGTATCTTGCCGATAGATATATAAGATTAAGACTGCTTCGATGGCGTATTGAGCGTTACAAAGCTCGTGCCGGTTGCTCGAGGTTTCTCGCAAGAGTATGGTATCGACTACGAGGAGACCTTTGCTCCCGTAGCAAAGATGACATCTGTCCGTGCTTTATTAGCGTGTTGCTTCAATTCGCAGTTGGCCTCTCTTTCGCTTGATGTGAAGAATGCTTTTCTTCACGGTGATCTTCGAGGAAGATATCTTTATGCAACCTCCGCCCGGTCTTGCTCATACCTCCGGAAAGGTTTGCCACTTGCGACGGGCTCTTTATGGTCTCAAACAGCCCTCGTGCTTGGTTTGAGAAGTTCGGTGATGCTATTCGATCTGTTGGTTTCACTCAAAGTGAGGCTGATCATGCTATGTTTGTTCATACCTCTTCTTCAGCCGCACTATTCTTCTTCTTTATGTTGATGATATGGTCATCACCGGGAGATGATCGTGACCATATTGAGCATACCAAGCGGCACCTTCAAAGAACATTTTTCCATGAAGGATCTAGGACCACTGCGCTATTTTCTTGGGCTTGAGATTGCTCGTAGTTCACGTGGTATTCTCATTTCTCAAGAGAAATATACCACCGATATTCCGTCCAGGGCTGCTCTATCGATTCACGCATCGCCGCCACTCCTATTGAGCTAAATCGAAGTTTTGCCCAGGCGATGGAGAACCTCTTTCGATGTCACCCGCTATCGGACCTTGGTTGGCGATCTTATTTATCTTACTATCTCCCGACCCGACATCGCCTATGCTTTGTTCATGTTGTCGATCGGTTTGTTCTTTGCTCCTCGAACAACTCATTATGTGGCTGTTCTAAGAATTCTGCGCTATCTTCGAGGCACTTTATCGCGTTCCTTATTTCTACCATCTTCCTCTACTCTCAAGTTGCGTGCCTATTCCGATGCTAATTGGGCTTCCAATGTCACCGATCGCAAATCTATCACTTGGTTATTGCATTTTTCTTGGCGATTCACTTATTTCTTGGCGATCCAAGAAACAACATATTGTCTCACGCTCCTCTACAGAGTCCGAGTATCGTGCTATGGGCCGACACTACTTTGTTGAGATTGTTTGGCTTCGCCGCTTACTTGCCGATATGGGTGTTTCATTTCGGATCCTACTCCTCGCATTGTGACAACAAGAGTGCCATTCATATCGGTGCAAATCCAAAGATTTCATGAGCGTACCAAACATATTGAGATCGATTGTCATCCGACTCGTCATCATCTCCAAGCTCGCACTATTTCACTTCCTTTTGTTGGAACCGAGAATCAACTTGCCGATTATTTTACGAAGGCTCTTACATCACAACGATTTAAATTTCTTCTTTCCAAACTCTCGTTATTTGACCCACCTTGAGTTTGAGGGGGGTGTTAGAACATGTTGTATAGTCTTGTAGGTTTTCCCTTACCTCTCTTCTTTCTCTTTAGTCCCACATAGGAAGAATGCTAGGCTCCTTTTCTCCTCTAAGCCTATATAAAGGCTTCTCATGTACAATGTTTAACACACCATTATTAGAGAACAAATACCATTCTCTTTTAATCTTTCTTTCTTATCACATAGAACCCTCCCGTCGATTTTCAAATCTTATGGGATGATTTTGAGCCATAATACATATTCCTTGGGCCATTGCTCGAAATTCCAATTCGATACTTGGTCTTGAAACCACATTCTATTTTTAACTCCTCTAAGTCACTAAAATTTCCACCAAGAAATATACAATAACTAGATGTGGACCTTCTATCCCTTGTGGATTCTACATAATCAGCATCGATATGAGCTTGTAGCACCACTTTTTGATTTCTTCTAAATAGAACTCCTTTTACGAGAATTCCTTTCAAGTAATGCAGCACTTAATTGATGGCCCATAAGTGTGATTCTCTTCGATCATGCATAAACCGATTGAATAGCCAATATTAGGCCTAGTATAAGCTAGATAGATGAGTTTTCCAAGCAATATTTGACACATTTCTCCGTCTACAACGGGTTCTTCCTTTGCCTCCCTAAGTCTTTTATTACGCTCGCACTCAATAGGTGTATCTATTGATTTACAACCAAGTTTTTTGATTTTCTTCAAGAGATTGGTCACATACTTCCGTTGTAAGACAAAAATCCATTGTCTAGAGTAAGAAACTTCAATGCAAAGGAAGTATTTGAGCCTTCCCAACTCCTCTATTTTAAACTATTTAATCAAACACGTTTTAGTTCATGTTTCTCCTTATCATCGTCACCCATGACAATAATATCATCAACGTATGCTAGAAGTACCATTGCTCTCCCCGTTGTTGAATGCTTAATGAAGAGGGTATGATCGCCTTGGCTTTGTTTGAAGCTCAAAGCTTTCAAAGCTTTGGAAAATCTCCCAAACCAAGCTTTAGGCGATTGCTTGAGCCCATATAGTGCTTTCCCTAATCTACATACTTTGTTAATTGTCCTTTCTCCTTCAAAGCCCGGTGGAATACTCATATAGATCTCCTCTTCTAAGTCTTTATGTAAGAAAGCATTTTTCACATCATACCTGTTGAAATTGCCGGTTAAAGTGAGCTTCTAGAGAAGGTAAAATTCTCACATTGTTCATCTTTGCCACCGGAGCAAATATCTCTTGATAATCTACTCCATAAGTCCGATTATAACCCTTTGCTGCTAATCTTGCTTTATATCTCTCAAGAGAACCATCAACTTTGTATTTCAAGGCAAAAACCCATTTGCAGCCTACCAGATTTTTTCTTCAATTTTTCAACAATCTCCCAAGTCTTGTTTTTTTCTAGTACATCCATTTATTCTCTCATTGCATTCCCCCCCATTCTTCTTTAGACAATGCCTCGGTAAAAGTATTTGGAATAACAAAGGTGTTTAGACTCAAAATGAAATTTCTATGAGGTGGTGATAGGCATTCAAGTGACACATAATGTGATAGTAAATATAAAGGGTCGCTTTGTTCACTCTCTTGTACCTTTTCTAATAGAAATGGGAAGGTGCGAATCATTTTTTGGCATATCAATCGAGTTGTTTTTGCAAAGGAGAATTGGAACTTACTGAAAATTCATATTACAAATTTGGATGTGAATCTTGAACCTGTGTTTGGTTTGGAATAACTGTCTTTCTTGAGTACACTTGAAGAAATCCCTTAGAGTCATAAATATGAGTAGATACGGGAGTAGACAGTTGTTTCGGAATAAATTCAGATGTAGGAAGTGAGTCCATGAGAGAAGTGGTAGGAATTGATTCATCAAAAATTGATTGGTTAGGAGATGATTGATCAAGGACCGATTCATCGAAGTGGGAGCTTGGATTGAAAGATTATCGGGAGGTAAGTCAAGATTAAGGTCTTCAAAGTTTTGATCTTTTACTAATGATTTCTTCTCCTAAAGGTAAGATTGTGAAAAGTAAGGTATGTTTTCCACAAAAATAACATCGATCGATATATAGGTCTTTCTAGAAGGAGGATGATAACATTTATACCCGTTTTGTGCGGAGGAATAATCAAGAAAGACACACTTGATTGCTTTGGGTTCTAGTTTTCCGTTTTGTTGATTATGAACTTGTACAAATGAGTTGCAACCGAAGACCGAGATTATTTGTTATCTTGAAAAGAGGATAAAAGCTGGAAACAACTTCCATAAGAGTTTTAAAATCTAATATTCTTGGTGGCGGTCTATTAATTATGTATGTAAATGTAAGGAAGGCTTCCCCACAATATGACTTAGGGACATTCTCATGAAACAACAATGCTCGAGTAATGGTAAGCAAATGACCATTTTTCCTGTCAACAATCCCAGTTTGTAGTGGTATGTTCACACATGATAACCCATGAATGATTCCCTCTTTTTAAAAATAGGTTGACAAGATCAGATTAAAGTAGTCTTGGACATGATCTAATCTAAAGCTCTTAATTTTGACTCCGTATTAGTTTTGAACCGTGGAATGAAAAATTAGGAATAATACTACTTACATTAGATTTGTGTTTGAGTAAGAATATCCATGTGACCCTAGTGCAATCATCGATTAGAGAAACAAACCATCGAGCCCCGAGATATTTAGAATTGTGAATGGTCTCCAAATGTCACTTTGAATCAAATCAAAAGGATAAGAACTTCTTTTGTTGTTAATAGGAAAAGATATACATCCGTGCTTAACAAATTCACAAGTGTTACATCGAAATTCACTCATATCTCATCTTTTAAACAAAGAAAGAAACATGATATTCAAGACACAAGAAGATGGATGACCAAAACGAAAATGAGAAAGCCAAATAACATCTTTATTTGATGTAAATGGAGGACACCTATGTGAGTGATAATGGGCGTAATATGGATATCACCAATTTCTGCAATAGTGGCTAAGGAACCGCTTGTCACCACTATTTTTCTATTGCTTGGACTTGTTGTATAAGTACCAAGAAAATGTCAAGTGTAAGTCATGTGATCAATAGCACCCGATCTATTGTCCAAGCTTCACTAGAAAGTGTTTCTAAGGCATTTAGATATACATACATACATACATACATATAAAATAGAGACTTACCCGAGAGTGCCAAAAACGTGCGCCGAGGACTTTTAAAAAAATGGAGGAACTTTTGTCACACACCTAGATCCAGGCACATGAAAAATAAGGAAAGTACCCAAAAAGGAAGAGCAAAATAGAAGCATCAACAATGATGGTTGCGATTAGATTTTTAAGCACAAAAACAAATCCAACAATGAAGGCTTTTGGAAGATATTGCAGCAATAAAGGCTGCAATGCAACACTATCCGAGAAATATAGCTAAAGGAATCCCAAGCAACGATGGTTGCGATCATATTGTTAAGCACAAAAATAAATCCAGCAATGAATGCTGTAATTGGTAGGTTATTGCAGCAATGAAGGATGCACTACATCACTAACCTAGAAAAACGAGCCTAAAGCTTTGTTACCATGAAAAATTTAGCGAAAAGAATTATGACTATTCTCATTTCATCTTGTAGCACAATTACAAAGCTATTTATAGGACTATTTTAAGTATAAACTAGAAAAAAAAAATCTGAAAATATAGTTATAAACCCACAAATTAAGGGACCAATCCTACAAATTAAGGGATGCTAAGAAATCATTTTCTAACTAATTATTTATAGCTATTTCCTAATAAACAGGATCTAGAAATCATGATAATTCAACAAACATTGTATAAGAAGAAAGAAACCCCATCTTTATTCAATCCATCCTATGTCCTATCCGATGATTGGATGTTTGGATGATGACCGGAGCTCTATTTTGCTTGAGCTTAGGACCTAAGCCAAGTAGAACCTCTAACCCTTACCACTAGATTAGCTATTGTTCTTTGGTTGGGCGTGGTGTCGCCGTATGTTTTCGGTTACACCCGAGTGAGGTTTGGTTGGTTAACGAAGAGGTTTATCTTGCATCTGGGTTACGCTTTGCCGAGTCATGTGTGTGATGTCGGATATGTTATGTGGTCGAGTGGTAGTTGTGTGTGGTCATGTGGCATATGTAATGTCCGAGATGGTGTGGAGTCTCGAGTGGTCTAATTTGTGCTGATTGGTGTGAGGCTGAAGGTGACATGTGGTATGAGATGGAGTGGGGTTTCGTGTGACTCTAGAGTGTCGACTTGTGGTTAATCGCATTGCATATAAAAATTGAAGCATGTGTGTGTGGACTGTTGATGTCCTGGAGAGTCGTGGTGATTGATGGCGGGTTGCATCTAACGATGAGAAAATGTAATGTACCTAGGGTCTTGTCGGCCCGTGTCCCGACGAAGATGAGATTATGTCCGTCTCGTATCCGGACAATTGCCTCGTGAGAGCCTGATAAAAATCGCAAAGTCCGCGGCTTGTGTCCCGTTGAAATGGAGCCTTAGAGTAGAGGAAATCGAGATTTGTATCCATCGTGAGAAAATGAGATTTGTGTTCCTCATGATTCCCATGGCTAGTCCCATGGACGAAGAGTCAGGTAAAACCCGAATCGAGGTTTGTGTCCCTCGGATTATAGATGAGGCTTGTGTTCCTCATATAAACCATGGGTCTCAGTCCCATGGTATTCAATTCAAAGTGGACACTGTGAATTGAATGTATCCCGTGTATGCTAATGCGCATGGAGTGCGTGGTACGGTTAAAGGGCGGCATAGGCATGTGGAGTTGTCGAGTCCATTCCGCATGCTGCTGGTGTTGGTCCTACTTGGTGGTTTCATTGTCCGCTTATTTTGTGTGCCTGGATGCTTGTCGTGTAGTTTTGTCCGATCGAGTAACGGATACGTAATTTGGCCAATCGATTTAGAACGTTCTACCCGCTGAGCTTCGGCTCACTCCTATGAAATATACTCTTTTTCATATAGGATTCGGCCACTTGAGAAGTAGAAGTCCTGGACAAGAAGATGACAAGATCTTGGAGCTCATCGACAGAGATGGTAGATAGTACCCGAAGTAGTTTCCTCTTGATATTTCCAAGGTATTCGTTTGATTTGTTTCAAACAAAGATAATGTAACTAATCAATAGCTATATATAATAACAAATGTTTTGGTATATGTGTGGTATTAGTGAACCTTATTAATGTTGTACTACGTAGACGTGCCCGCCATTTTCCTTCTCTCGCATGCACTTGTATTCCTTTTTGGGTGACCCACCGCCTCTTTCTAATCGTTTTAGCTTCCACATGCGCCTTCTACTATCAATAATATAAGATTAAAACATAGCTAATAATTAATGTCCAACGGCACTGGGACGTCGAGCTCGAAGGATAAGGGCCGATATAATACAGTGAAATATCTATCACGTGTTTCTATTACTAATAAACATGATACATTAATGTATTATACTTCACTAAGAATATAATTCAGCCTCTAAAATGAAATAGACAATACTGATTTCTCATGTCGGGGCTAATGTTAGTATCATATACTCACTTTCAAGTAACTTGTTGTTACCCATTAAATTATATAACTAGTGATGTGCTAGTATTTGGTCGGGTTACCATTACTTGTGATTTTAGTTAAATGATTTTAACCCTATTTCTTTTGAGCTCATTATTACTACCTTTCTTGGTAGTGTCTTTGGGAAAAGGGTCACCGATTCTTGCTTGACCTTACATAAATAATTGTTATGATATCATCTTGAGTCAATTGTCTTACATACTTATGTCTTAAGCTAATATGCCTAGACTTACCATTATAGGTGCTATTATAAGCTCTTGCCAAAGTAGCCTAACTATCACAACGGATAAAAATAGGAAGCATATGACTAGGCCATAATTTGATGTTCAAGCAACAAATTCCTAATTCACTTGGCCTCTTTCCCAATGTTGATAAAGCAACAAATTTTGATTCCATTGTTGAGTGAGATATGCAAGTTTGTTTTTTGTTTGCCCAAAATACGGTACATCCTCCTAATGTGAAAGTCCATCTAAAGGTGGAATGTTTATCTCCTATGCTTATAATCTAACTAATATCGGTGTATCCTTCTAATACAGACTAGATAATTATTATGGAACAATCCTAAATTTTTAGTTCTCTTAAGATAGCAAAAAATTATGGTAACAATATGTCAATGTTCTATACTTGGATTACTAGTATATCTACTCAACTAACACATAGAAAAGGCAATATCAAGTCTAGTACAATGCATTGCATACATTAAAGACGCTGGAGCACTTGCATATTCAAATTGTTCTACTGCCCTACCAGAATTATGATTTAACTTCACTTTGAGATCAAATGGATTACTCAACACTTTGCAACCAAGATGCTGGAATTTGTTTAACATTTTTTCAATGTAATCTCATTGGCTCAAAGAGTAACCCACACTATGCTAATATAGTATTTACTTCACAAAATCTTTCATTTTAAAATTCGAACTTAGATACTTCTTAGTCTCCTTGACTCCGATCATATTGGTTTAAAAAATAAGAATATCATCAACGTATAAGCAAACGAATACCCCATAGTCTTTAGTGAACTTAGAGTAAATACACTTATTGGCACTATTATGTTTGAAATCATTGGACAAGTATGACTGAATCAAATTTCTCATACCATTGCTTTAGAGCTTACTTAAGTACATAAAGAGATTTAAACATCTTCTTTTCATTCCCAAGAAGTACAAAACCTCTAGTTGTTCCATGAAAATTTTCTCATTTAAAACTCCATTTTTTTTGTTCTTCCATTTAAATCTCCATTTAAGAAAGCCGTTTTTACATCTATTTGATGTACGTAACGATCATAAAAGGATGCTAAGGCAAATAGAATTCGAATAGATGTTATACATGCTACAGGAACATACATGTAAAAATAATAAATTCCTTCCTTTTACCTAAATCCTTTGGCCATTAGCCTAGCCATAAAAGCTTGGATAGTATCATTAGAATTATATTTTCTTCCGAAAACCCGTTTGCACCCAATAGGATTCGATCTCTTTGGTAAATCACCTAAATATCCAAGTATTTTTAGATATAATCGAATTCATCTCGTCATTTATAGCTCATTTCTAAAAAGAAACATATCTAGAAGACATTGCTTCACCAAAGCTTTTAGGGTCGTTTTCTAAGTTTGATAATAATGGTTATTTATTTACCACGTTATTATTGTTGTCTCCTTCAACAAGGAAAATATTAGTAACAAAGTTAGGACCAAATCTTTCAATTTTCTTGCTCTAGTGCTTCTCTTTGGTTCGGTCATATTTTTCGAATTCTTTGTTTTATTCTCATGAGGATCTATTTGTATTTTAATAAATATTGAATTATTATTTTCAATAATTTCAAAGTCCATAGAACACTTATTCTCAAAGAATTCAACATCTCTTGATTCCACTATGACATTTGCTTCTACATCAATAAGCCTATAAGCTTTACTATTTTCAGCATATCCAAGGAGAACACTTTTAATAGCTCTAGGACCAAGCTTTCTATTAGGATATGACATGTTTGGCTTTTTATCTTTCCACAATTCACATGGACTTATGTTATTCTTCTTGGATGGTATTCTGCTATGAATATTGCATTGATCATCCATCTCTGATGATTAGAGCAATAGCAAGATTCTGAAGAAAGAACAGGATATTCCAAGAAGAACGGCACAACTATTCCTAACGTTTCCTACGGACAGCGCCAAACTATTGATACGATCTGGTTTTGAAAAATTTGATGGAGCTTTTACCTTGAAATGAACCTACCACCAACATCACCAGTTAGGGCAACCCGAATATGACCAGGATGGACCCTCCGATACTTAAGTTAGCAAGAGAAATCTGAGTATATGCTACTATGAAAAATTGGGCTAGAAAACTAACTGATTTGTTTGACACTCTAGTCATATGCGAGAGTTATCCAAGCTGTCCGGCGTAAGTCGACAGGTAGTGATCATATCATAGCCAATAGCGAAATGTCATGAGATGATCTTGACATGTGGTCAAACCCCTCTTACGGGCCAATGGGGAATATACTACTTGAAATGCCTAGCCAAGGGACATGTTTCTCCATAAAAGCCGCCGGGTATAAACGTCTACCCATCGGGGACTAGTGGTCAAATCCATCAATATTAGCTATGTTCAAATATCATGTGCTATCAGAAGATAAAACTGGAACTACTACATGAGCATGGCTTCATTCAATGAAGAGACTAAACAAATATAGTGTTTTCTCCTTGTGTAGATCGTTTCCTCCCCGAGAATTCCTCTTTGTCTTCGCTCTTACCCCTTATCGAATAAAGATAATGGTTCAATCTAATGAGGGAAAACGAAAGCCATGATTGAGATCCCATCACGGACTAAAGAAAAATACACCAATATCTATCAGTTAAGTGCAGCAAAACAACAGTGCAATACAATTGATATGATGTCCACCTCACCATATTGGTGCACTTCTAATGTCATTTCATGCACTTCTAATGTCACTTCTAAGCGTGGGATGAGAAGAGAAAGGTCACTAACGCATTCAGAACTGCCCAATGGGCATAACAATTATATGGAAAAGTTTTGACAAAGTAAACAAAATTCCAACATATGCACCGATACTAAGAATATGGTAAAAATCGATGTGAATTGCGCAAGTACAAGGAAAAACAATACCACAAGTGTCATAATTTTTGTGCGGCGCTCATTTGAGTACCATAATTTATGTACATGAATTACTTGAATGGCGTAACTTTTTCTTTTGATTCGCCGAAGTGCCATATAAGTTTTCAATCGGTCACTTGAATGCCATAAGTTTTAGGGTTAATACTACAAAAAACCCCAAATTTGTACACTTGTGATAATTTTACTCCAAAGTATTTTTTTAACTATCAAAAGCCCTAAACTGGTATACTTGTGATAAATTTACTCCAAACTATGTTTTTAACCATCAAAAGCCCTAAACTGTACACCCGTGATATACCCTAAACTAATTTTTTTGACTTCGAAAAATTCCAAACCGGGTACACCTATGATATACCCTAAACTAATTTTTTTGACCTCTAAAAAGCTCAAACCGATACACCTGTGACAAATTTACCATTCGTTAAATTGGGTTAATACAACGAAAAATTTCAAATTAATACACCTGTTCCAAATAGAGAGTAAAAACCCTAAATTGATATACCCATAAATTGTCACGTACCATCTAACTTAGCAATTCGAAAGTTAAATTTATTGAAAACTAATGGAGGGTAAATTTGTCATAGGTGTACCGGTTTGGGGTAAATTTATCATAAGTGTACCAAAGGCGGGGGTTTTTTTATGGTAAAACAAAAGTTTGGAGTAAATTTATCATAGGTGTACCGGTTTAGGGTTTTTCATGGTATTAACCCTAAGTTTTAGAAACAGTTCGCCCAAATTGTCATGACACATCGCATTTCTAACACTTGGATTAATGCTATTAAAATGTTATGGTACTCAAGTGACTAATGAAAAGTTATGACACTTGAATGAACATTTTTTTATGGAAGCTATAAAACTCAAGAGGTAGAAAAAAGTTTATGACACTCAAATGAGCACCATAAGAATTATCTCATTTGTTGAGATACATTTATGAGTTGTGTAAAAAAATCTCGCATTGGAAAATTAGTGTGGTGTGAAGCATTAATATATCATTCTCATAACTCATTCGCTTAAACTTTTGAGGAAAGATGAGTCTAACTTAATATGTTGATGGACTCGGACTTTAGCTCCCTCTTAACAATATCCTTGGGTTAGGATATCGATTTCTCTTTGTGCCCCAATAACAAATGATATCAATCAAGATCCCTCTAGTAAGTGGATGATGGGAAATCCTGTGGTCTACCTTGTCCTATAAGAACGGACGGTGCTCGAGATGCCACATTTGTCAAGAAGAGTAGAAGTGACTCGGAGATGCACGAACAACTTTGATTGGGTAAAGCCGTAAATGGAGTATAGCGGCATGTTCTATTGGGTGAGCGTTGGTCATCATGTAAGTTCCCGAAAAATGTCGTTGATTGTACCAACGTGACACAAGGAAGCGACAGAACAGCCCGCAACGAGGTCATTGCGAAATTGAGTGGGGAATAATGTCACGGACCGAATTCTCTCATATGCTCATACCCTTATGGGTGGAGCTAGTGGCATCGAGGTGAAGAGTGAGTGATGCGAAAGGGATAAATAAAACTAGTTCGTAGGAGTGCTATACAGAGTGATTGTGTTAGGCATTCTATAATAAAATAGTTATAACTCACAAGAGCCGTGAAGGCGAGGCTAGCCCTCCGTGCACAAACCGGTTGAGAGTTGATCCCACTGTCTTAATGAGGCCACGGCAAGCCGAAACTAGTTTTCATACTAAAGTGTTTTGTGTATCTCGCTCGAGAAATTAAATGCCTAAGTTAAATTGAATGTGGTATGATCGAATACGAAGATGCTATATTGTTCTTAGGAACAATTATATAAAGAAGGTTGGCCTGGTGTTCTCAGCTCGCCAGGCACCCTAGTGATTATTTAGTGGCCAAGAATTTTGTCGGCCTATGACAAATGCTATGATATTAGTGTTTGGTGATTTTAGATTTCTCTCATCATAAAAGCTAGCTTAAATGGTGAGATTTTTTCTCACACTTATAAACCGATCACCAATACTTTTCACAATCGATGTGAAATATCCTTAATTGTATTTAGGGTGTTCTTGTCACAAAGTGCAAGGAACAAAGTGAAACGAAATTGTCATTTAGACGAAAAAGGTCAGACCTCCAAAGCAAAAAAAAGGTTATGCTTCCCTATCCTACCGCTTTGTTTCGTATCAGCCATTGGCCGTACGGTACTTTTGAGGCCCTAATTACTTCGACCGTGTGTGCTCATCTCTCTCAACTGTCTTATCACAATCATAAAGAATTAGAACAATTTCATGCACTAAGGAGCGAGAGCATTAAGTCCACAAACGGAGGGACTGGCAAAAAGAGGAAAAATCCTCAGCCTGAAACGACAATCCATCAGGGTTAAAGTCTGTAAAGAGAGATTCTTCGGTTCATAGTCGATCAAAAATTGCACCATCGTCAATCATCTTCAGATTCCC
Source organism: Rhodamnia rubescens (assembly GCA_021437795.1). Lineage (NCBI taxonomy): Eukaryota > Viridiplantae > Streptophyta > Magnoliopsida > Myrtales > Myrtaceae > Rhodamnia > Rhodamnia rubescens. Next base: position 1,841,407 of record JAILYA010000031.1, on the reverse strand, counting down.
AAGTCCGTCTAAACCCACCGCCACTTAATCGACAACCTTTATTCTTATACTTTAACTTAGTTAATCGCTAAAAATAGTTTGCACTTAGTATCTATGCCTGATGATGATGCTGCTTTAATCAAATAATTAAATAAAACCCGACGGATGTGTGCGAGAATGAATAAAAAAAACCCTTAAATTGTTCTATGGCAATGCCGTTAATCCACATGAAATATAGTGAATAAGGTACTCTTTGGCTAGTCTTTTCACATGATATTAAAAATTAAGGGCAGTATCAAGAACCACTAAAAGGAAATTCCTTTTGCCCACTGCTTTATTGAAAACAACTTGCCCACCCAATATGTTGGTTATGTGGGTTCTGTGTTTTCTCTTATTTATGTAGACAAGGACATTAGGGCCACATAATTTAACCATTAGTGTTAATAAACAAATTAAAAATTGAGCTTAAGATACCCTCCCATAAAGGCACACTACATAGACCTACTATGAGTTGACTAATTATCACTAAGTAAATACTTGAAATGGTACAAACAACATGATGTCCATGTCATGCAACCGCTGATGTGGACCCCACCACAAATTTCTAGAATTTCCTGTTCAATGGTCAGTGAAACTCTATGCCAATGAGCGACTGTCATGTATAGTTGCATTACAAATAAGAGCCTCGTGGATGATCCTACCATCCACTCATATTTGCTTAAAGTAGAAACATAAGATGAAATTGGGATTTCCTCATTGCTTTTTATGTAAATGTTTTAAGTACTTATGCCACTGGTTTGCATTAAACACGAAAAATAATTTCTAAAATCAGTCCATTTCAATGGTCTCTAAAATCTACAAGGAAAGCCAAACTCTATTCACCATTTAGCCCCTTCAACTGAAGCGATGTCATACCCCTGGCTTCATATAGCCCACGGGCAACCAAGGCTAAAGGAGACAAATGGAAGCAAAAACTTTGAGCCACTTGAGGAAACGAAAAAATGACTTATAGACCAGGTATAGACCAGGTCCACTTGGACCGTTGATCATGTGGGCTACGTAATGAGACCTACATCATCTTTAGTGATTCAATAGATATTGGCTCACATGGTCTGTAAACCAAGCAACAACTGCTACGGGAAAAAGATAATTTCATTTTGGTCCCCTATTAAGCTATTTTACTGATCAGACTAAAGGGGCTGCAAGTTGCCCTCTTAATTGTGGTCAAGGAGAAAGCCATATAAACATTAGCTGTCAAAACTTTCACTTTTCAATTATGTTAAGATCAGTGTTCATGTATTGAATTAACCTCTCTATTCCAATCAAACATGTTCATGTCAAGATAGGAAGTTTGTGAGAATTTATGTTTCGTGACTCGATTATGAGCAGTTATGTTGAACTAGAATCGAACTTAAGACGTCGGTTTTTGAAGTGCTTTTTAAGGTGCAAAGTGTCATATTTACCTTACTATCTTTTTAAAGCTTACAAGAATCTTCGCCTGCTGCTTCAAGTATAAATAGGGTTGGCTTCTCTCATATTGTGCAGATTGAGCTTTGAGAGAGATGTCTATCTAATCTTTCTTCCTTAATATCTCCCTCTCCTCTCTCTCTCTCTCTCTCTCTCTCTCTCTCTCTCTCTCTCACTAACTCATCATGTCCTCCAACAAATTCTCTCTAAGTGCTCTCCCTGTCACAGTACCTTTTCCAAGTTCAGACATAGAAGATTGAATACTTGGTATTTGCTTTTGCGGCACTCCCAACAGAAGCAGACACTATCCTAGCTTGGCATATACCTAAAAAAACCTGCTTGCCACCACCTAAACTTCACACATCACACTCCCATTTTCTTCTTCTTCTTCTTCTTCTTCTTCTTCTTCTTTCTGCATACAAACGAGGACGTACAGGTCATTTGACTCTACAGTTTCGCCGCGTTTTTTGATGTTAAAGGTATTTTTATGGTGGCCCAAAAAAAATCAGTGGGTCTCTTGATGCTTTTGTCCTTTTGTCATTTATATGTAATAATCAGGAAAAGCGCAAAGATAATTCTCACTTGTTATGTCATGTATATTGCGCCCAGCATATTATATAAGGTCTAACTTATGGTCTGTCCCCCATTCTTTTCAGCTTTTCAGGCATAACATGAAAGTAGCTATGTCCGCTGTTTGCAAGCAAGTTCAGCCATTGCTAAATTTTCAAGGCCCAATCGACATGAATCCGTTCTATCTCAGGAAAGACAAGGTTGTATTCGTGATGGGAGCAACCGGCACCGGCAAGTCTAGGCTGGCCATCGACCTAGCCACCCGTTTTCCAGGTGAGGTCATAAATTCCGACAAAATCCAAGTCTACAAGGGCCTTAACATTGTCACCAACAAGGTCACCAAAGAGGAGTGCCGAGAAATTCCTCACCATTTATTAGGATTTGTGGACCCTGATTCAGACTTCACGGCCACAGACTTCAGGTACCACACATCACTAGCTCTGCGATCCATCTCGGGACGAGACAGGGTCCCAATAATCGCAGGCGGATCCAATTCCTTCATTGAAGCTCTAGTGGATGGTGATCCTGAATTTAGGTTGAGGCACAACTGTTGCTTCCTCTGGGTTGATGTTTCTTTGCCAGTGCTACGCCCCTTTGTGTCGGAGCGGGTGGATCGAATGGTAGAAGCGGGATTGGTGAACGAGGTTAGGAGTATGTACAACCCCGAGGCAGACAATACCAAAGGGATCAGAAGAGCAATTGGAGTTGGGGAAATGGACCAATACTTGAGGATTGAGGCAACCGATGCCGATGATGAAACCAAGGCGAGGTTTCTTGAGGCAAGCATTACCAAGATCAAGGACAACACTTGTTTGTTGGCTCGTGACCAACGAAAGAAGATTCGCAGGCTATACGAGATGTGGAGCTGGAACATGCATAGGATTGATGCCACAGAGGTTTTCGAGAAACGAGGATCGAAAGAGGCCGCCGCTGAAGCATGGGAAAGGTTGGTGCTGAGACCTAGTTCCATGATCGTGGACAGGTTCCTCTATGACGCGCCTAGCACCACCATCATATCACCGAATATTGCTGCCACAGCGGCCATCACCCCGCCAGTCCCAATGGCGGCAGTTGCGGCTGCAACCCATTAGAGGTGCGGCGCACCCAAAACCGTATTGACAGAGACGCTTGATTAGGAGAGCATCGATGTGATGGAGCCCCGAGGCAATGTCCGAGTCGGACAATTTGTTTACTTTATATGTCCACCTGACTTTTCTTGTTATGTCAATTACAGGAGTAAAAAAGAAAGGAGGGAATGAATCACTTAACAAGTTGGGAATGTTAAAAGGGCCGTCAAGTACTTTGATTTGGCGGCCAGTACTGATTGGGGACCATTTTTGTGATCCGTGCTGTATATTTCCTGTTCCTTCTTTAGACTTTTTCCATACTTTGGTGTGCTCGAAGCTGCATCAGACCATGATGCATAGGCCTCTCTTTTGGGGTCCATGCAATACTGGAAGGTCTCAGAATCGTCCAATAAATTCATAGAACCCACTACGAGTTTTTTCCCTAAATTTTCCTTTTATTTTGCCCCTTCTTGGTGTGTCTGTAACATCTTTTTCACATGAGTTGTGCGAACAATAGCTACGTGGTATCCACATGATTGGAATTTGGAATATCTTTTTAAGGTGTCTTCGTATTCATCCACCACTCTTTCATGATTAAGCAGTGATAAAAACTCCCAAGTTCTTATTGGGAATAGATGCAAATGCGATGAAAGTGAGTGTGTTTTCTGATGACTGACAGTTAATGAAAACTCGATCGGACCCTCCCCAAAGTAATTGAATCAAGCACCCACGTGGATGCAATCACAGGGTGATGGAACCATGTGAATGGAACAAACTATTGTAAATGGTAGGGGCCTAAGGTCCTTTATGCCCCACTCACACGCCCCATATCAGAAAAAGTTCGGAGGATCCATACCAAAGAGAAGGGAAAAACCTATCTTTAGTTCTCAGGCTTCATTCGGGGCAAGAAAGGCTAATTGAGTAGTCAGAATCAACTTTACAGAAGGAAGCTAATAATCTCTTGCTTTAAATGGGGTTTTAATTTTATTAGTTCTCACAAATGGTATGGAGATTAAAGAATGTCACAGAAGTCAGAGATGTATGTTTCTCTGCATGATTTTTGCCAAGACAAAGCAACTCATCTATGTGAAACAAAAAGAGGTAGAATTGGTAGCTTAGATTGTTAATCAGGTCTTTCCACAGAGAGTTTGAATAGGGATTGGAACCTTCCAATAGGTTAGTGCTAATTTCTGTGCAATATATGTTCCTAATTAAAATTGCACTTAGTATGGTTGTGTTCAATAAATAGACCATGAGATTTAAAAAGCTGGACATCTCATTCAAAGCTGAAAAGCTGGACATCTCATTCAAATCCCTTTCATTTTTTAATCAACTACAATCAGGAGAATATGTTAGTTTAGGCTAACAGCAATAAGAATGCAGAATGTTTGGGTTAGACATACCTTAGGACTAGCTTGATTTATACGGTAAATTTAGAAGGTTATCAGCACCACAAACGGCCAAAGTCACAATCGCTGGACCTAGGGAACAATAAAGCACAAACCACACAAGCAGAAAGAATAGAATTGTATTAGTCCTCCAGAGATCATAATGCATGATTATATGTCAAGTTCAATGCTTGCATCAATATTTGATTATTCAGTTCAGCAGTTAATTTTATTTGTAAGATGTTGAAATTTCAGAAACGCAAGTATTTGGAGACTAGGTAAGCCAAGTGCTTCCTCTTCTACTATACATATTGATGTACTCCAGCATTCACAATGGACGATATTTTCATCTGCAAATTGATTGTCTATGTGTGCGAATGCTAATTCAATCTCTTGCTCTTGGCTTGCATAATTACGCTTCTTTTGGTTTATATCTTCATGCCTCTAAAACAATATGTGGCTTGCAAGCGACCAAACAAGATGAAAGATGCTAGAGGATCAAGCATCATCATTTCTTCTGTGATAACATGAAAAAGTTTGATTGGGACTTGTACATGTCCCAGTTGCCCTACTAATGCTTGTCGTCGTCAAATAATTCACAAACAAGACTCTTTATTCTGTGCCAGGACAATATAAAGATCAAACAGAGGTCCATCAATCAATTTTTCATATTATTGAGACATTGTCGGAATTGTACCATAATCAATAGGAGTCAATCAATTAAGGAGAGATGGTAGTGCACAGACTGGCACTCTTCCAGTCAACTAACCGCTGACGTGATCGGCATGCTACCTAATTTGCATATTTCCTGAAAAGCCAGAAATTTCCAATGTTATAATTCTGCCATTTTATCTATAGCCTAATGTATTGGAGCAGGCTTTAAACATGAAAAGATCAAACTCTGTATGAAAGGCATTTTACACAAAATTAGAGCTGCTGTTTTGGTTAGTTAATACCTCTAAACAAAAAGTTACATGCAATGATGCAAATCCTTGGTTTATTTCATGCCAAAATCATGTGAAACTTGACATCTCTGCTCGGACAAGTACAAACAAGACTGGCAATATATCACAAAAATTAAAACATCCCATAAGAGCCCTGGATTACCTTTAGCATGTTGTGATCCCGAAATTGTAGTCCTTGGGGTTGGAGGACAATGTATTAAAAGCTTGTCCAGAATATCATTTCCTCCTCAAATTACAATTTACAACCAAATATGAAAGTTTTGTCGTGAAACTTGATATGATGCTCAAACCCTTATCATATTCAAATGCAAAGATTATATCACACAGAGAATGATTAGAAGAGTCTGCATCAAGAATGGAACAATTTCAGCCTTTATGCCAAAGAATCATATGCCTCAAACTCCTACGAGAACCATCATGGGACATTCCTCGTACTCTTTCTGAATGTGCTGTTCCATGAGCACTTTTTTGTTTTGTTCTCCAAGTTATTCTAGTAGCTTTATGTTTGTTCTGCTATTCTCTTGTTCTCTTTCCCATTAGGCACTCCTAGAAATTGCTCATCATAAAATCCAATATCTCGCCACCCAACCGCTACATGTAAGTTACCATGTGCACAATTAAAAGATGTTTATTCAAGATAAAATGGCATCCACATTCCCTCATTAACCAAGTTTCTATATTGATTTTTCACATTAGCGTAATCAAACAAGCTAGGATTTGATAAGGGTCAGAAAATTTGGATAAATGCAGCATACAGTTAGGATGATGAAATAGAAAGGACGACACCATGAACAGTATCTGGAAAACAAGGAAGGCGTGAAGCTACAATCTTCCTGGAGCAAAATTTCTGAAGAGCTATCTTTTCGGCATGGACTCAACATGCAGAATGTGATCATCAAGTAAAACGAACTGTATTACACATCTTTCTATAATATCTAATCTTCCCTTTGGTATGCGTTATGTGAATCTGGATTGGTTTTAGTCAGAACTCATGGCATAAAAATAGCAAAATGTTGCAGTTAACTTTACATCTGCCTGGATACTGCAACCTGACACAAAATGTCTTGCCTGATTAATTAAAATCTCCATTCTCCTATATCATTTATTTATCCTATCAAGATTAATGGTTCTTACACACCTATAACAATGTGAATATAGAATGTTATCAGGGAACCTTCTGCTAAGAGTGACTGCCTAGTTATATTTAATGACAGTGAGAAAACAAGAAATGGATGAAGAATCAACTTTCAACTACGAGTATGCTACCTTAAGAAATATTGGACAATTTAGGGTAAATTCGCTCACTAAGAAAACAAAAAGGAGATTCCGCGGGGTCTAACCTACGACTTCAGATGTATGTTGAATCCTCATGGCACTATCACCTGTCTTACCCGGTGAGAAGAAGAAGAAAAATGAAGAGCATGAGAACAAGAATAGCATATTAATCATGGGGTGGTGGTTCGACACTTCTTCCCCCCTCTGCATATTCCCAATCACATTGCATTTGTGTGAAGTGTGAAAAGATTCTTCTCCTCTTCTTCTTCATTTTTATTGTCCTATTTGGTTCAAATAAGCGGCAGAAGAATCTTCCTAAGACTATCCTTTTCTAAGAACGACAGCTCTATGGAAGGAAGAGGCCCTTACAGTTACTTCAGTTGTGAACAATTGCGAAAGAAAGGTAAATTGCCAACAGTAGAAATGATTGTTTATACCCCGAGCCCCATCCTCATGCCTCGGAAACAACCTAAATATTGTATCAGCATCATGGACCACGTTATTGGTTGGAGAGAGGTATGACCACCAATCGTAGTTTTTCATTAATGTGTAGTCGCTACTCGTTAACCCCACCATACAATGCCAGCAACGCGGGCATGGTGTAAGATGCTCACTGAATATTCTCAAAGATAGCACTCAACACATGACTGCTTCCGCATTAGAGAATAGACTAATGTGCAGCCAGCTAATACGTAGAAGATAATCCTTCATAGCCAGTCACATTCAAAATTAAGTAGCGAAAACAGAGAACGATTCAAAATCAGCACAGAACAAGTACCTAAATCGCACCTGGACGATGTCGATCTTCCGTGCACCACTCCTGGTAAAATCTCGTGAAGCTTCCTGCAAAGTGAGAGCCGCATTGGCTTCCATTAGGGTTGAAGGTGAAGAAAATGCCCAAAAACAACTTGGGGGTGATGACAATCTCATCTTCTAAGTGAAATTGTGGGCCGATCCTCTGTCTTAGTGCATTCAACTCCATATTTCGCTTTTCGTAGGAGAAAGTTATTGCAATTTGCGAGCTTATCGCAACGAACCAGAACAATTGCGCAACGATTCCTTAAAGCCATTACTTGTCCTTCGTTTGCACAATCCCGCAGAATCAGATTCTGCTCACGACACAACAAAGAGCAGGCACTCACCGGGCATTGAGACGCCGGCGACAGCCTAGGAGTGGCGGCGAACCGCCACCTCCGATAACGACGACGGCGACGACGGCGCAGGAGGCGATCAGTCGCCGGATCGGTGGTATGTTTGATTTTTGAATTCTGAGCGCTTGTTTCAACAGTAACGAACTCGCTGGATGACCAGTGAGCTTACGTGCCATTTTATTTTTGCGTAACTTTATTTAATATTTTCTTTCATTTGGAGTTAATTAAAATCTTCGGATTTATTTTGTGAATTATCTAGGTTTATGTTATGATATAGTCATTACATGACATATGTTGTCATTATTCTATTCTGAAAATATATATATATTTTTTTTTCATGTTAATGGTGCAATCGCATTTTTCATATACCAGTTGCAAGTAAAATTAGCTTTTTTTTTCCTTTAAAAACGGCAACAGTCAATTAAAATTAAAAATTAATCACGTTTTCTAATATACATTTAGACATCATAATTTTCCACATCATAAAAAAAAAATTGCCAAGTCCTTTTTGGAATGTCTTCGTAGAGTTTGTCATGTCATCATTAATATGTTATAATAATAAATTCATGTCATTATGGTCATGTTATCTCGCAAATTTGTCATGTTATCTATCCTATGATCATATCCTTACTTTAACTAGTGTTGGAGATAAGAATAAGCTCAGGGAAAATTCATAACAAAATTGACTTAAGTTTTGAACCGAGAAAAGAAAATCAAAATTGACGTACAAATTTAATTCAATTTTTTTTATTTTTAAAATCAAAAAGAACACAAATATTGCTCCAGAAGATGCTCGGTTTCATAATTTGAAAGATTAATTATGACTTTTAGTTAAGGTGATTTTTTTGTCTTCGTATGCTTTCATTTTCCGAGGGAGACAAGATGGCTGAAGTACTATTAAATGTTTGATTCTAGTATAGTCGGATATGTTTTGTTAGTTATATTATATAAGAAGGACATATTACTATTTCGCAACAAGAAAATTCACTCAACATGAAAATAATATTAGGGTAAATTCCACTTGCGACTATCAAAATCTAGCAGAATTTGCAATTTTCATCGTATGCATCCAACTTCAAACCTCTTTGCCTAATTAACTTCTATCGAAGTCTTATTAATTTTTTGACGTACTGCTAATGTGAAATGTGCGCCTAAATTTACTAATTTAAAATACGATGACCAACTAGAATGCTTGGCTCCACTCTCTTTACTTACTTACACTGTTTATTCATTAATCCGCGAGATGATATATATATGCACTATTTATGGCAAGTAACATTGCTGCAAAACCTCTTACTTTGCAATGTCTTTTTGCACCACTTTAATTTGATTGTTTAGATTTACGTACTTGTTTTGTCGGATGTCAATATTGATCGAATTTCTTTTTATAGCACAAAAAAGAGCATGAATGCAATATGCCCATGCTCGAGATCTGGCACAAGCCATAACAATTTATGAATTACTTACCCCACCTTATGCAGTAGATAATTCTACTTGCGTAACAATGAAAATGAAATAAAGAAAGTGGGGGAATAAAAGGGAAAACTAAGGAGAAAAAGAAAAGCAAGAAAACATCATTTATTGGGCCCAGGAATAATACTTGCCCAGGCCCATGCATTATGTGGGCTGGGCCCATTTTCCCATCCCCAGTGTTGTAGAAGATCAGGCCTACTTTAATTATTTGGCATGTCAGCTTATAATTGCTGTCTCATCATCATAATTGCTATGCCAATAAATTAAGGGTTAATACCATGAAAAATCTCAAATTGATACAATTTATGATAAATTTATGATAAATTATTTTTTTGATCACGAAAAACCTCAAATTAATACATCTATAATAATTCTATCCCAAACTATTTTTTTGACCATAAAAAATTCTAAATTGGCACATCTCCGACAAATTTGTCATAAAATAATTTTTTTTACCACAAAAAATTTCAAATTGATATATCCGTGATAAATTTACCCTCAATTAAATTGGGTTAATATATCAAAAATTCTAAATTAATACATCTATGACAAAGATAGGGTAGAAACCTCAAACTAGTGTACTCATAAATTACGATGTGTTATCCAACTCAACAATTTGATTGTTAGATTTAACGAAAATCAGTTTATGGTAAATTTATCATAGGTGTACCAGTTTAGGGTAAATTTATCACAAGTGTATCGGTTTATGATTTTTTGTGATAAAAAAATAGTTTGTGATAAATTTGTCATAAGTATACCGGTTTGGGCTTTTACGTGGTATTAACCCTTAAATTAATTATGTTGTCAAAAATTGCCAGTTCATCTTAGTAGCTCATATTACCATGACACGTCACGTTATCACACTTGCCATAGGATCACGATATGCCTCATCACATATGTTGTGTTATCCATGTATTTTTTTTAAATAACAAATGATATATGAACTTTGACCCTATGTGCGGCGTGATTCATAAATTTCTAATTCGTTCAATGTAGTCCTCAAACTTTAATTCAATATGCGGTGATCGTTCCTAAAAGTTCAATATTGTATTTGAATTTTTGGTACATATTTAATTTAATCCCTAGACAATTTCCCGAATTTGAATTAATGGATGAATAACATTGACATTTTCATATAGGTCAAAGATCAAGCTAAACATGTATCCGAAGTCCATGGACAATATTAAAAAAAATTATAAATTCAGGATTGCACATTGGGGTAAAGTTCAAGGACCACATTGAGTAAATTAAAAGTTAAAAAATTAATTGCATATTGAGCGAAAATTTAGGAGCTCTTTATGTCACTATCAATTTATTTTCACAAGACTTGAAGAGAAGTGATACTTTTCGTAGCTTGAGTAATAAAATCAGCATGCACGTTATGCACGTCACAATTGCCATGCATCTTAAGGAGTGTTGCTTGACTGAAAGTGTTTTTCGGAAATTAAGTTTTTGAATTTTCACCCGTTTGGTTTAGCGTTGAGCATAATAAACCAACCGAATTGAGAACCACCCGGACCGGCCATGTTGGCTAGATTCCTTGCAAATCCTATCGGGTTCTTAGTTCTATAAAATTGGAATCGATTATGGTCGGTTCCGTTCTCATTTCCAAATGGAAACTAGACAACCTGGATTGCCTAACTGTCTTTTATTTTTTTATTTACCAAATATAAATGTAAACATTTTTGTGGATGAGAAGAAGGATCTATAGACCTCAACATAACGAAGGATGGGTGGGCCAAGTACTTATAAGTTATCTCTTTAGTGTCCCCCATCGACCGGGAGACACAATGAAATAGAATGACTGTCATTCTCTCAACAAGTTTTTATTTCTTCTTATTTGTCTCTTTATTGTCCCAATCGACAAAGAGACACAATAAAAGAGGATGACTTGCTATAAGATGGTAAGCGTAACTCACTTCAAGAAGTCTTACGCCGGTTCCATTGGACAGTCCGGACAAAAGGTCGGGTCCGGTCCCGGTTTCAAGCTCCTTTAGTTCGGCCCCAAGTCCCTAAAATTGGGAATTGGGACCATCGGTCCAATCCCCGGCTTCGAGAGGAATTGGAAACCCATACCATGCTCACCCCTAGTTTAGTTTTCCGAAAATGACTTAATCAACGGAAAATATTTTCCCGGCAATAGAAAATTTATGCCTAAAATTAGGAAAGTGAAATTTTAAGTCTAAAGAGATGAAAACACTTTTTTAGAATTGCTTATCTTGAATTTTTAAATATTTTATTTTATTATTCTATTGTTTTCTTTTTCCTTCTTTCTCACCCGATGTCAGCAAGCTTGAGCTTGCTAAATCCTCATGTGGTTAGTCTCCCATTGTCACCAACTGGAGGCCCTACGACCGCAGAGCAAGATGGAAAAAATTTTAAAAAAAATAATAAATTTTTAAAACTCAAATTTTTCTTGGCTTGAGATAACTAATAAAGTTACAAGGTTGAAATTATTTTTCAAATGAGATCTAAACACTAGAAAACGTTTTTGATCAAATATGATCAAACAGAGGAAAATTAACTATTTTCCTGAAAAATATTTTTTTTGGAAAATGATTTTTCCAAAAAAACTTCCCTTAGCATGAATTCCAAACCAACCCCGCCCTTCCCCCCCAAAAAAAAAAAACAAAAAAACACGCACACACCACAACCAACCCAAAAAAAAAAAGCGCGCATCACGAGAGTTCATGTATTTAGGCTCCATTTTTTTGCGAAAATTATTTTCTAGAAAAACATTTTTCTCATTTTCCGACATTTGGATCTCTTAGGAAAATGAGTCAATGAGAAATGTTTTCCTATGAAAAATTAAATTCAAGAAAATAATTTCTTCATTAAAAGATTGAAAATCATTTTTCAAAATATAAAGTATTGGTGCTTGGACCAGAAACTCTACGCTTGGGCATGAGTACCCCAAGCTTGTTCTCCAGCTCTTGGCCTGGGGCTTTGGCACCATGGCCCAGGTCCATTTGGGCCACAATCTAGACCCCGACTACTGCTCCCCAGGTCCATTAAGGTCGGGCCTAAGACACCGATACCCATGTCCTTGCCCGGGATGCCAGGTCCAATATTATCAAGGCCGTGCCTCGAGTCCTCTACTCCCGTGCCTAAGTCCATCAAGGCCATTTTTTAAAATAAATTTTTTGAATTTTTAAAATTTTTCTTTTTTCATTTTTCCTCCCCTTGTCGCCGGTCCTTGAAGACAATTGGTGACCGGCCATAGGCGAGGGTCGACCTTGGACAAGGGTCAACCTCCCTAGATCAGGCGATACAATGAGGCACCAAGAGATCGAGCTCACTCGAGGCCAACCCTTGCCTGTGGCTTGGCCTCCCGTGAAAGAAGAAGGAAAAGAAAATGAAAAAAATTACAAAAAATGTCTACATCAAGCACCATTTCGACCAAATGAGATTTTTCTTAACAAGCAATAAAAAATATTTTTTAGCTCATTTTCGGGTCATAGCCAAACATCGAGAAATATCATCATTTTTTTTCCAGAAATATCATATTTTTTGGGACATAAAGGGAGCCATAAAAATGGAATTATATTATGTATCATATTAGTGTGCATTGCACATACACCTGCACACACATAATGTCGTGTCATTACTCGAAATAGTAATTTTATTAAAACGACGACCCCATGAAAATTCGACTTTAGTGACATCCCATTTTAAAATTTGAAAACATCTGAGATATGCTTTAGAATCCCACAGGGAATGATTCAAAGGCTTAATCGAAACTACAGGAATCAAAAGATCGTTGTGGGACGCTAATCCTTCCCTACAGACATGGAGAACCTAAAATATAATCATAAACCTTCGAACTTGAGTTGAACCTACAATAACCAGTAGTTTCGAGCAAGTCGAGGAGGTAATGGTCAATGACTTCCCACTCTCACTCACGGCTAATAAAATATTTGAATAGTAAATCACGCATTAATCTAACATTTTAAGATTTTGGAACAAGTCTCACGAAATCTCACACGGTATTAGATCGAGGTCTTAAGTCCAATTTTTTTTGTGTTCCATTTGTCTTTTCAATTAAATATGTTCACACTTATTACTAGGTAAAAAACTGGACTATGTATTAGGAGAGAGTGACATAATATTTAAATATTAAATCATACGTACATTCGTTTAAAGTTTAAGCTTTTAGAATAAATGGTTCCACAAAATCGCATAAGCTCGTTTAGTCGCTTGCGTAAAAGGTCATTTACGGCTGGTTGCCACATATAAGCGAACTTCACGGTGGAGGTCGATCTCAAGTATAGGCTGAACATGATAAAAGGGTGGCGTTGCAGAAGCAAATCTACGGGAACAGCCAATACTGTTTACATCCTCTTGTTCTCACGTTCTCCTCTTCATACTTGACATCTCTTTGTCGTCTTCGCCGCTGTCCAAGCCGCGCAACCGGTCACCACGGCATCCCTAGTGCCACGGCATTCGACGGCTCGTTTTGGTTCGAAACCATCAGATGTTGCCTTCGCATTGACGTCTCGTGCTCATCTCGTCCAGAGAATTTCAACTCGCATTAATAAACTCAGTCAAGCATCGCGCACCGCCCTTTTCTATTTGATCATGTGTTGTCAAAATAGGCAGCAAATCTATATTCTAATCCACATTTACTTGAATTGATCATAAAAGAGTCACCTTAAACTTAAAGGATGGGTCCTGTGGATTTTAAAGTTTAAAATAGAAAATAGATGAGTTTTAGTGGGTCCGTTATATAACCCACTTTCAATTCATTTAATAAATAGGTCAGACTCTACCCACTTTGCATTATTAATTGTGCAAATTCCACAGTAAAGTTTGACTTTTCATGAAGTCCGACTCTTTTTAAAGGTGCTCCGAAAAAGCCTTGCATAAATAAAAAACAATTTAAATAATATATATTTTGCCGGAAATTTTTTTGGTATTACCTAGCTTTTCATGCTTTTTCTGAAATATTTTGACATCGCTCTATGTGACTATTTCGTAAAATATTATGAAAATCTCAGTATCCAAAGGCTATGAGAAATTACGATAACAAAGTTTTCTACGGAAAAAGCTTAGGAAATATTCATTTCGACGAAGGGTTTTTTTTCAATTTATTTTTTTAAAAAAAATATTTACGAAATTATTTAAAAAAAAATATTTACGAGTTTGGGCCTCGCTCGGCAATTGGGTTGCCAAGCGAGGCCCGCCGGCCAACCCCAACTATCGACCAAGGCTTGCTCTCAGCTTGGGCCGCCGAGCAGGTCTTTGCCGGGCTCGGCCCCACTGCTCGGGCACTTAACGTAGCGAGCAGCCCACACACGCTTAGTTGGTTGGGCCTTTTAAAAAAAAAAAAAATTATTTTTTTAAGTGTTTTAATTATTTATACTTATAATATTTGATTTATTTTATATATTTTTAACATGTTTATATTTATTTTTATAATTTTTTTTCTTGTGAAGCTTATCTTTATAACATAATTAGTAATAATTAATATAAAAATTATTAAGATCTATAATTAATAAATAATGTTGTAATTATGTAATTAATTAAAAATATTCATAAAATAAAATTGATAAGATATATGAAATTAAGGAGGACGAGGATTCGGATGTTATTTCGTAAATATTTTTTTTTTTAAATTAAATTGGAAAAAAACCCTTCTTTTGCCCTTTTCCAATTTAATTTTATAAAAAAAAATTAAAGGGGGTTGTGGCACGTGACATATGAAGAAAGAAGAAGAAAAGTGAAGAAGAAGAAGCAATAAAGAGAGAGAGAGAGAGAGAGGGTACGTGAGGACATGGGGAAAACTTCGGGATTAAGGGAGCTGACGTCGGCGATGACGTCATTTGGGGGGGGGGCCGACTAAGACAAGCCAAAAAGGAGAGAGGGGCCCACAAAATTCAAAATCAATTAACTAATTTGTCCTATGTAAATAAAATATAGGGGCAATATAGTAATTTGACAAATGGGTATCAACCGATCATTTGGCTCAATCGACCAAGGGCAAAAAAATTGAGATTTTCACATTTGGGGTTCAATCAAGGCTAGGTTCAAGTGCAAAAAGTCTCGGCACTACGAGTTGACGTCCGACTATTCAAACTTAACTTTTTTTACCGACATCTCAAAACAACCAATTATCTTCTCTTAAATCTTTAGAATCCAAATTTAGTTTCCACGCTGGAATTCATGATTTTTTCTTACAAACGTCAAAATTTCGGGATGTCATAACTCTCCCCTCTTTAGAAAATTTTGTCCTCGAAATTGAATCATTGTTATAACTCCTCAAAAGAAAAGGGTACAAATTCCACATACTTGTTCACTTTCCCATGTTGCACCCTCGGTTCCATTGTGTTGTCCAATCACCTTAACCAAAAAGATTATCTTGTTTCAAGCACTTGCGTTTTTTTTTCAATCTTCACTAGACGTTCCTCATACGTAACTCGATCTTCCACTTTAATCCAGGCCCATACTTCCTCAACATCGACACGTGGAAAAGTCCCGCACTTGAGCAAGCTCCGGCGACAACGCCAATGATAAGCCGATTTCTAATCCGCTCCAAAATTTCAAACGGTCCTACATATCTCGGGTTTAGCCTTCCTTTCTTGCCAAACCGAGATGTCCCTCGCATAGGCAAGACTTCGAGGAACACATAACCTCCCATTTGAAATTCCAAAGGTCTGCGCCACTTGTTGGCGTAACTCTTCTAGGGGTTCCGAGCTATCTTAAATCTTTCTCTAATGACCTTGACAGCCTCCAATGATCGTCTGTACCAACTCGGGCCTGCAATACTTCTTTTACCAACTTCGTTACAATATATTGGCGTCCCGTAGGGTCTGTCATACAAAGCTTTAAAAAGTGTTATCTTAATACCTTGCTTGAAAAGCGTTGTTATAAAGGCAAACTCGATCAAATGAAACTGTTCCTCCCAACCGCCTTTAAAATCTAACTACAAGCTTGCAACACAACCACAAGCGTCCGAATTGTCCTTTCAGTTGGCCATTCGTCCGTTGATTATAGGCCGTAGTGAACTACGCTTTGTTTCCAACACAATCTGCAGACTTTTCTAAAATGTGGCAATGAACTTGGGATCACAATCCGAAGTAATTGTCACCGGCACTCCATGTAGACTTACTATATACAATGCAAAGTAAAGTCCTTCCATACAAAGAATAAAATGCGCAGACTTTGTCAATGTATCCACTACAACCCAAATTGAATTATTGCCTTTCGACTTCTTGGCAATCCCATCACAAAATCCATTGTGACAAGCTCCCACTTTCACTCTGGAATCTCAAGCGACCGCAAAGAATCCACCAAACTTACAATGATGCGCTTTAACCTTTATAGCACGTTAAACACTTCGTCACGTGCTCGGCTATGTCAGCCTTCATACCATTCTACCAAATGTGTTGCCTTAAATTCTAATCCATCATCCTACTCGCCCAAATGAATACCGTACTTACCGCAACAAGCTTCCTATAAGATTTTCTCCTTACCAAAAGCAAGACCCTTATGGTCATTTTCTCACTTAACTTGGTGGCCTTACCAAGCTTTCGCCGTATACTATGGTCATTTGTCTTCCTTAATTGCCACATCTCGCAATCTTAATATTATTCAGGGGCATCAGCGATCTCAAGTAACTTGTAAATTTATCTAACAAACTTCACTATATGTCATCCACCCATAACTTGTCATTACGAATTTTTCTTGTTCGTTTCCACAACTCTTTATTCCACCCGCCCGCCTATGGTTCCATTGATTACAGTCCTCAATAAAGTACACTCCACGCTCCCGGTCAACTAGCTCGTATGAAACTCAATTCATTCCAAAGCTATCCTAGTCATATAGTAGAGGACACTCTCCACGACTATATTGGGAGGTACAAACCGACCTTCACTAATACCACAAAGCACGTAAGTATCACTTAACCGCGGCATCTCAATCCACTCACAATCTTTCATTCGACGCTCAAGACGCAATGCTGTGCACTTCGAAAATATTTTCACTTTGAGGACCAACTTCAATGTCATGAACATGTGCAAGTGCACGATCGTTCTCTTCGCTTCTCACACATCGCTTAACTTCACATTGGCCCTTATCAATATGAACCCCCCTTTTTTTTTTAATAATTAATTTTTTTTAACTCCGTAGGCGATCGTTACATCTCGTAGATCAATTGCGTAATATCAATCTATAACTTCATATCTAATCGTTGTCTAGACAAAACTCATATGCATTCAATCACATTGGTCTTTAGTACAAACGTTCATCGTTCACCTGTCTTGCTAACCTTTTCTCATCCATCAAGGTCGTCAATAAAAATCTCTAACTTAAGTCATCAAAGTGCAATATAAATTCAGAACTATTTCCACAATTATCAATCACCACAATTCCATATCCACAATCGTTCCAAATAGGCTAACCACCAAATTCCAACGATACGATCTAAATTTTCGCCTTCCGAACTTATCATCCAATCCACATGTTGATCACTATATTATATCCTCAAGTTTGGTCGTTGACAATCCAAAATCACAATCATATAATTCAAGTGGTCCTTCGTCCATAAGTAAATTATTAAACCTTAAGCACATTCACCATCTCAAATTCATGCTTAAACTTTCTTGATTCTCGTTCGCTTCCTTACGAATCTCAATCACATCATCACTCGGGTTATTAATGAAAGTCGATATCTAAAACCACTAGAATACCACACAAGTTCAAACTTATATAATCCACAAATACCGACTCGTCTTATTACAAACACAAATTCACAAGTCAAGCCTATCGATAGGTATTTTCCACTTCGACTACCTATAACCAACTTAAGGGGGTCGATTTAGGTTGCCCTACAGAGTGTTCCCTCGTGGTTGTCTTCCTTGCGGTGGTTGCGCTTACACTCCTCTTTGTCTTTGGGGACAATCCTTCACTTGGTGGCTATGCTGACCATACCCAAAGCAAGCTCTTGACCTAATAGGGCATGGGGCTATTCCATGCTTTCGTTTATAGAGTCGGTACCTACCTTTGGGGTTATGTGCTGATTTTTCCACAGCGTTCCTTTGATTGAGCGGAATGGAGTGCTTTTCTCATATCATTAGACTTTTTCCAAATCGATGGCTATCCTTTACAAAGGTCATGAATCGCGATCCAGATGCTACGCCCTTTTAGCTATGTTCCTCTCCACAAGGTAGGTCGTTTCATACAACTCATTATAATCCGTAAGATTTAGCAAACCAATTGATTATTAATTTCAGGTTTCAAACCATCCCGAAATCTCTTTGCCCTATTCATAGGGTCTTCCACCATTCTAGGTGTATACTTCGACAGGTTGGCGAACTTCGCCTCATATTGATCCACCGACATCCGATTTTATCGAAGACGCAAGAACTCAACCATCTTCTCGCTCTCGTGCACGGTCCAAAAAATACTTTCCATAAAAGGCTTCGACGAAGGCGTTCCACACCTGGACCGTACCTTCCGAAAAGATCTTTCCTCGCGTGTCTTTCCACCAAGTACTAGCATTACCTTGAAGTTGATAAATTGCTAGCGTCGCTTTATCCTCATCCGAGCACCTCAGCAAAGCAACGGCCTTTTCCAACTCCTTAATCCATGAGATTGCAGCCTCGGATTGTCCGTGTGCCGAAAACTTCGATGGCTCGAGCTTCGAAACTGCTCCATCAACTTAAGCATCGACCGTCCACCACTCTTGTTTTCAGCCAATAGGTCTTCATTCGGTACGGCGACAAAGAACCTCGGTTCCTCACTTATTGTCTAACGGCATCTCCCAAGGTTTCCAACGCTTGTAGGATCCCCGTCCACTCTAGAATCCTCGTGAGCCGCTCTTCCTCTAGGGACCCTCGCATTACCGTTGCTCATTATATTGGTAGTTTACTGAGCTCTATTGACCCCAAAGTAACACGTAATGAGAACTCGGATATACAAACCTTATAAAATCTTAAGTAACAAACACATGCACGGAATTTAAATCCTACTAACTATCCCCAAAATCCAACGCTCCTTATTACTCGGGGCCATGACCACGTAGTTCGAGTTGACCTTACTTTGATACCACCTTCGGCGGGGTTGTCACGCCCGATCTCCGGGCTTGCAACAACCTTACCAAAACTCCTTAGGTCAAAAAGGACGACATCACAGGCACGTCATCAACCCATTATTTTTATCTTATTATTTAGCGCATGCGGAACATGCAACTCCCATATAATTATAAAACCCGGGGATAGAAAAGAAGGATGACAAACAACCAATCACACCGATCAACATCAACAATTATCATTTTTCTTTATTTACCGTTAACCCCGAGAAGTACATATATATAAGCCCTACCTCATGGCCACTTCCTACAATCCTCAAAAATACCATATCAAGTTAGGGCTAAACATTACTTCGTGCTTTGCTTAAAAAGAACCCACGCCCACTTTCACTCTCCAAAGGTAAGGGCTTAAAAAATGGTCAACAACAACGAGGTGAGATATAAATCTCGGTGAGTCAACGCCAAAGTCCGAGCAGGATACTTGGCTCGCTCAAGGAAGCCTAAGCATGCGGGACACTATCGATGGCAAATCAATAGCGTACGATCCTCGTAACGCTTTACCTATCACAAGGTTAGGTCCCAAATCAATAGTCAACCATCAAAGACATGCAAGGTTACCCCGCCTTGGTTCACACATTTAATAGTTCATGTATAACATATAATCAATTGCATACAATCAAGGCACATAGCCGTAACACTCATCACAATTTGCATGTACAATGCACTACACATGTTCTAGTTATTAACAACCGTTTTCGGCCTTAGCAAAATCATGCTCTTCCGGCGAGAACCAGGCACCGATCCATTTCTTCAAAGAACATCAACCGACAAGCTATGTGGTTCTAAGTACCCTCGGCATGGACTAACAAATAAGAATTCTTGTAGAGAGCGTCGATCCGTCACAAGCTACGATCGACATTTGATAAATCGTGTGGTTCCAAGTACCCTCGACACGAACTTACCAAGCTCAAACCTTCATACTCGGGGGTGTCGGCTTTATCCTCACGTACCCGAGGGACGGTATCCATCAAGTGACCATATAAGCACGACAGACAATCGCCCAATTTATATCTTTGCATTTAACCCAATACTCACACGCACAAATAGTCGTGCTCAAAACTTGACTCAAGGCCATTTTCATGCTTAAAATGTCAATCCACACATGATCATATAAATACACATATTGTCCACCGACTTTGCATCTATAAACAGGGTAATCAATCACATTAATCCAAGCGCTTAACAATATAAGACAATCACCCAATAATAATCATTCGATAATAATCATCTAATAATAATCGTCAAATAGTTATTGATTAATAATTAATTAACCCGACTATAATTAATTTATATAATTATTAATTAATTTTAAATATAACTAATTGCATGTATATTAATTAATTAAACCCACTTTAATTAATTAATCCATCTCGGATAATTAATCCGATTCCGATTAATTGTCATCACAATGTTTAGCCGAACCGAGCTTTAGGTAGACAATTCGATCACGATTACTTAGCTTTATCCAAGCACCCGCTAATTAGAGTTTAGGGATCGACTCACTACTATTCAACGTTTGATGACGACTCGAGCGCGTCGGCCACGACCACGACAACAACAAGGTTCACCGATGTGAGGGCGCATCATCACGGTTCGGGTCGCTCGGGCCTCGGATCGCTTCGGTTTAGGTTCGGTTCGGGTTTCGGGTCAACTCAATAGTTTCGAGTCGAGTCGACGGTTCGAGTTCAAAGGACTCTTGACGAGTTCCTCGAGATCAACTCTAGGACACGGTAGCATCGTGGCTCAAGGGTGGTGGGACTAGGTAGTAGCGCCGGGGCTCGGACGTCGGGGGATGGTGGAGGCGGAGCATCCCGCGTTAGCTCGCGGGTAAGGTGATGGGGATGATGGCGTGGCACGGCGGATCCGGGCGTCGATGATTGAGGGTCGCGGGACTAGGCTGCTCGTGGGTCGAGGTGGGTCTCGGATATGGGGTTCTCGAGGTCTTCGGTTGGAAGGGTAACGGGCCGACGTCCGGTTGCTCGAGGCTTTAAGGGCTTCACGATTGCTAGGACGGCACAAGGTGGAGGATGACGGCATTGTGGATCTCGCCATCGAGGGTTATGGGTGTTGGGGTGAGGCCGGAGCTTGGGGGCTTGGGTTGGTGAGGTCGGGCCGACGGGCGACGGGGATCGGCGAGTGGCCGGGGGGTGTAACGGTCGGTGGTAGCCGGACAAGCAACGGGCGTCGGAGTAGCGGTGACGGAGGATGGAGGTGGTGGTTGGGTGTCGCGAACGCAGGGGGAAAAGAAGGGGCTGGTGTCGACGGCGGGCTCGAGGTTAGGGGCCGAGCGACGGGCGACCGGCAGTGAAGAGGGTGGTGCGGCGGCCGAGCAATGGAGGAATCACCTGGTGGTGGTGCAAGTGGTGGTCTTTGAAGGGGGGTTATTGCACGCGACATAGGAAGAAAGAAGAAGAAAAGTGAAGAAGAAGAAGCAACGAAAGAAAGAGAGAGGGAGAGAGAGAGAGAGAGAGAGCATGTGGGGACATGGGGGAAAACTTGGGGATCAAGGGACTAACGTCACCGATGATGCCATTTGGGGGCCGACGAGACAAGACATAAAGGAGAAAGGGCTCACAAAATTCAAAATCAATTAACTAATTTGTCCTATGTAAATAAAATATAGGGGCAATATGATAATTTGACAAACGGGTATCGAATGATCATTTGGCTCAATTGAATGAGGGCAAAAAAATTGAGATTTTCACATTTGGGGTTTGGTCAAGGCTAGGTTCACGCGCGAAGGGTCTCGGCACTACAATTCGAAGTCCGACTATTCAAACTTAATTTTTTCTCGACCGACGTCTCGTAAACAACCAGTCATCGTCTCTTAAATACTTAGAATCCAAATTTATTTTCCAAGCTAAAATTCATGATTTTTCTTACATACGTCAAAATTTTGGGATGTTATATTCTCCATACGATCAATCAAGATAAACACAATTGGAAATATGGAGAATTTTTCAGATATATGTACAATCATGAGAAATATGGAAAACATTCCATATATATTTCTAGAAAGTATCCTAAATATTTATGTATATAATTCTTTTCACAATCTGTATGACCCAAGTCTCCCTATTGTGGTGCTTGGATTCGAAAGTTTATGCTTCCCATATCCTTTGACCATGGCGTCGAATCTCCTCCAAATGCGACATATATGAGCAATTGAAATAGATCATTCAATGTCCGAAGTGTTGTAATTATACGTGTTAATGGCTCAATTTATGTCAACGTGACCGACGTGCACTTATGTCGGTGTAACCAACGTGGATTAATATTGCGTAACCGATGTGGCTTAATGTCGTGTAATCGATGTTTTCTCGATCCATAAATAGATGTGTTTTCGTAGTTTAGAATCACAACTCACAACTCGCAACTCAAAGCACATTCCCCTAGTTCCCTTATAGTCGTCCCTCTAAGTGTGTCGGTTTCAAGAAGTGTTTGATAGATCCATATTCGTATAGTGCCGATACAAACAGGTTCGATTAGTCGTAGCTCACCACTTCTCCGATTCCTTTTTGAGTTTACATTAGCTAGCAATTTTATTTGCTTTGTAATATTTATGTGTTAAGATTCCTACAAAATTATTAGCTTGGTTATTGTTATTGAAGTTATTATCGCCATCTTCATTTTATTATTTTTTCTTATGATTACATACGAGTGTTACGTATTTTACCCGATATGTTAATGTGTGCGCATTATTTTCCAACAGTCTTAAGGCGATTATTCTCACTCTTTGTTGGTGTATAAGAAAACTACTTAGTAATGTCCAGAACGTTCCTAGAGATGTTCCTTTGGTCGATGCGACCGCTGCTAATGGGTTCATACCTTGAGGCCTGGTGTTGTGACAACGAATGTTGTAAGCCTCTAGACAGAGACCATCTTTGGTGGTATGGGCATACATCAACAGGCTTTACCTTCCTTGATGGTGCCATTTTCGATTATACCGAGTGAGAAACCAGAGAAAGTCACCGATGTAGGCTTTAAACAAAAGGAACAGTCCAATAGTTCCACACGACATGTTTTGTTTGCAATCGCCTAGCCATCGGGCTAAGGATTATAAGAAGTGCCCAAGCAAAGGCAAGGATGGTAGTGCAACCAAGCAGTTGGATCGAATAAAGCGCATGCACAATCAAGGATCGACTTGTGGTGGTGTCTCGAGGTATCCTTAGTGTCAAACAATACCGAGTGGTGGTTGGACACAAGTGCTATAAATCACATTGTGTGGACAAACACTTCTTCTTGTCATACGAGAAGGCTGGGGAAGATGAGATGCTTTATATGATTAACTCTACACCAACAAAAATTATCAAGAGAGGAAAGGTGATCTTGAAATTCACCTCCAAGCAAGGAGATTGCCCTACTAAATATGCTGCATGTACCGGAGATCCGGAAGAATCTCATTTCGGCCCATACTTGTCAAGCAAGGCTTCAAAATTGTATTTGAATCCGACAAGTTTGTACTTTCTAAAGTGGAATGTATGCGGGGAAAGGGTAACCGAGCAATGATCTATTCAAAGCTAATGTGGTCGTCATTGATGTAAACTAGAATTCTTGTACCCAAAGACTATTAATAAAGAGAAGACTTGATTTAAATTGTTGTGTCTCCATATCTATGGCACGGTAGATTAGGACATGTAAATTATGATACAATGGAAAAGATAGCAAACTTTGGGCTAATTCCAAAGTTTGAATTGGATGCCCATTACAAGTGTAAGACTTGTGTTGAGGCAAAGTTTGCTAAGAAATCTTTCAATTCCATTGAAAGAATGAGTGAACCTCTATAACTAATCCATAGTGATATTTGTGATTTAAATTTTATAGAAAGTATAGGTGAAAAGAATTACTTTATCACTTTTGTGGATGATTGTACTCGATTCTGCTATGCTTATCTATTAAACTAGCAAAGATGAGGCCATGAGCATTGGTCTCGGGCTAGCCTAAAACGACATAGTTTTGGGTTTTTTTTTTCTAATTTTTTTTTATTTTTATCTATTTTTCGAGAATTTTAAATCTAATATTGAATCCTATGGTCCAGACTTGCCCACGTGGCTAAGCCACTACCCTTGGATCCGATTACCAAAATCTACGGCCAAAATTGAACGACGACTAAATATAAGTCTGTCCGATCTAATTACCAAAAACTAACGACCACGATCGCACGGTGAGACCAATTCTCGATCATCCGACCAAAATTTTTATTTTTATTTCTAAAAATTCATTTTTTATTTTCGAAAATTCCCAAATCGTGACAGGTGAACTAATGCCAACCGTCTATTGACACTTAAATTTTGATTTTATTTAAATCAGTCATATTTCATAAAAATGAGAATTAACTTTAGTTCTCGCCAAAAATAATTTTCATGCATAACATATTTAATGTTTCTCATTTTTATATTCATACATTTGCATTAGCATTTATCTGCATCGGTGATGCAAGATTGACTTGATTTGACAAGCGATTTAGAATTAGACCGAAGGGCAAACATTTTGCAATTCACGAGTGCATGTACCGAAATTTTTACGTGGGATTGGATCTATTCTTAATTTCAAATCGGCCCATTTTTGCTCATTAAAATTTTAAGGCTTTTGATTAATTAATTAATTAATTAGAGTCGATTTGAGGCCGGACAAGTACGATTGAACCCGCACATTAATGAAATTCGGCTAACCCATCCTCTACTTCTTCCGGCTAAAATTTTTAAGAATTTTTAAGGGATATGACTCTTGATTTTCAGATTGTTCGATCCTACTGCTATTATCTTGCTTGGAGTTCCCAAACCGATGATGTGGATTAAATCTTATAGCTTACTCTTGTTCTATATATACATAATTATGCCTAGGATTAAGGGGCGGAGCCATACATTGAATATATGGTCACAATTTAGGTGAGAGAGTATCCACAAAGAGGAGCTTCATCGAATAGGGAGAGCACGACAGATTGAGAGGCGATGAGAGGAAGGACCTAAGAACACGCCAAAAGGAGAGGAGATGGCTGGGCACCAGGGGCTTTCATGATTCAGGATCCATCAACGAAATCCACTAGGAGATAATCACGAAGAAGGAAAAGACAGGGGATTATCAAATCTTGCGTACGGATTCCCCCCGCAGAAAAAGCCAAAAGGAGGACGTTCAAACATAGTCTTCTCTCTCGTCCATGACTGCGATTTAATCCCAACAAGCTCAGCCGCCCTGGAGCCTACACACGGGCCCAGATCAGTTGCATCCAACGCATTCAATGACTCGCTGTTCAGACGAGTTTTTCCCTTACTGTTTGGAGTCCTTTTCGCTACTGTTTGGGGAGTATTTTACTGCCATTCAGTATTTGAGTTCATCACTGATTCGAGGACTTATTAGCTGCTATCCAGGACTAGTTTTACCACTAATTCAGCATTGTTTTGTGATTATTCGGTGTTGTTTTATTGCTATTTCAGTGTCAAAACAGTGCTGTCTGGCCTGGTTTTGTTTACAATTCGATGCAGAATTTTTCTGCAGGTTTTACTACCGTTTAGGGGGCTCTTTCGCTGCTGTCCAGGTCCAAAAACAAGCTTGTTTTTCGGGCTTTTTGCTATCAATCAGTGCAGGATTTTATTTACTGCTCAAGGCCAATTACTTCGCTGTTTGGGCGGGTTTCATTCGCTGTTTTGTGCTTATTTTTTGGCAATAGGTTTTCGAATTCACTATTGCAAAGTAAGCTTAGACGAAGACGCACATGGGCATTGCTTCTAATGCCAAACTGCCGCTGTTCTTGCCGCAAGCCAACCGTCGTGTATGAGTCCATTGTCGCATCCGATCTCGATTCGAAACAGGAAATGAATCAACGGATACTTGAATTAGATTGCTGCTGCGAACCAAGTTGAGCTAAACCCCTTTAGGCATGCACACAAGTCCCCTGTCATTCGGTCGAAGAAGCTTGCTTGGTGCTAAAGATTTTGCTTCGATTTTTGAAATTAGGTAATTATCTAATCTTATGATATTCTCGAGATATTTGCTTGATTTGAATATTTTGCTAAATATCAATAGATTATGATTTGCTCAATTTTCGAAATTCAAACGAATCTGTGAAATATTGTGCATATCTTCGGATCATATCCGCAAGAAATTTTGTTGCCTAATCTTGAATGTGTGAAATTTCTGAATAAATCTTGAGATATCATGCTTATCTTTTTCGGATTCTTGACATATCTTATGGTAGTATCATTTTGAGGAAATCTTAATCTTAATCATGTCTAATAAGATATTGGCATATTCTCGAATTTTAAGTATATCATCAATCTAACTTGAGGTTTTTGGAAATATTGAACATATCTTTCTTAATTAGGATAATTATTTGAAATCCTTTAAATATCTAAAGAGATAATCTTTCCTAATTAAAAGATGGGATCCTTTGCAGATAGGACCTTATGTCCTTCAAAATTTCAGCACCTACCCTAATTGGTAGAAAATTCATTCCTTTTTATACTAAAGTCTAAATCAAATATTTTTATAATCTATCTTGAGTATAATACATGCTCCATTGTGCCTTATCCCTTAGATTATGTGCATTATGGATGATCATTTGACTTCACCCTTGAAGTACGACGTCGTCCGCATAATGAAATTGTTTATCCTATCACATAACTTTGGGACCGGATCGACAAATTTCATAATACATAAATTTACTATTTGACCCCACCCCCGGGATACGACGTGAATAAATTACCTTCTGACCCCACTTTCGTGGTATGAAGCAAATTCATCGAAAATTTTGGATATAAATGTGTATTATGCTCAAGGTTTATTATAATTTTATTTGATTCATTTTTTGTAAGAAAATCATAAAAATCACTATGTCTTCACTTTAAATGAATTTTTTCGGAAATTACATTCAAAGATGACTCTTAATATAAATTGGATTTTAATTAATCAATTTGTGTTACTTGTTGGACCAATTCATCATCAAAAACTGAAAATTCATTAAAAGTTATGACATCTCATTCGCATTTCATATAGTTTAATTCGTCATGCATTTTCATGTCTTTAGTATAGTCCATATCGCATGCCATGTAATTCGAAATTCATGTTCACTTTGCATCAAATTTAACTTTTCTCGAAGTCATTCATGCAATGTTTTACTATATCACCTAAATTAGATTATCATCTCGCATGTCATTTAGGTTAAAATTCATTTTTTTTCTTGCATTAAATTTTGATTTTTCTAAAGTCATTGTGCATGATAATTTCCATCATATAATGTTTTGTCATACCATCATGTCACGTTTGCATTCATATAGTTGCATTCATATAGATACATACATTGCATTCGTATAATCAAGAAAACCCAAAAAAAATTGCACCATGATCTTTCAAAGCCGAATCAATTGAATTTGCCAATCAAGAAAATTTTCATAAAAATGGCACCTAAGCGTGTTAATTAAAAAAATTAACATAATCAAGTCCCCGAAATTAAATATCTGGTTAGCAGAAAATAAAGTATTCTCCCATACTTTATTTAGGTATCTAATCTACCTTCCAAAAAGATTAGTGGCAGCTCCGAAAATTGAAAATCTGTTAATTAAAATCATGTGAACCTAAGTTGTGAATTGGTAGAGTTTGGGAGAGCTCGAGCTAGGTTAGTTAATTCATTTAATTAATATGGTAATCGATTAACCCTAAATTCAATCCGAATTTTAGGTCGCGACACCGTCCGATATGGGTTTTTATTCTCTTATTTTTTAAGAATTTTATTGTAACCGCCTCGGACGTGGGCTCGCTACGTGTATAGCCACGTGGCACCGTCGGAGGTCGATTCCTACCTTGAAACCCGGGTAAAACTTCGCAATTTTTGCATGAAATGAATCCTCATCACTTCCTCAACAACATATGTCAAATTCAAGACAGAATAACAACCTAAAATTTCCAGTTAGCTCCGGCCGAATCTAATCTCCGGGGAGAGCTCGACCTAGCCGTTTTCTATGAGATCTAGCTAATCTAATCAATTAGGAAGCATCATAGAAGGTTGGTAAGACTTACCCGACAATCAAGGGAGCTCGGTTTGGTCTAGAACGAGCTCGAGAGCTCGCGATTAGCCGAGAAAGATTGGAGGTCGAGTCGGGGAATTATGCAATGAAAATGCGTAAAAGTGGTATGGATGTGATTGGCGAGCATGTAGAGTAATTTAGAACTAATTTCGTTCAAAATTATCAACTAGAATTCAAGATACCATGCTAGCACATCTCGACAAATTCGAGCTAGATTGTACCTTTTTCGAGATCACCGCACGACCGGAGGGGGTCGATAGCTTCCTTAGGACCACGAGATGCTCGGACGGCTGGTGGTGTGCCTCGGTTTCGCCGGAATAAGCTCGGCGAAGCTTCGACGGGTTCCGCAAAGCTCGACTTCAATGGCGAGCTCACGATTGCCTCTTTCTCTCTCTCTAGATGTCCCTTGCAACGAAAAAATGAGCCTCTCTTCCAACCGAAAACGCGCGAGCCCTCTTATTTGAAAAAATTGAATTCCGCCGTGCGCGGAGTTCAAGTCGATGGCCCTTCGCACGTGTCAACTATGTGCGAAATGGTCCATTATCACCGGACGGAGGTGGGAAATCGGGAATATTCCTATCGATGCTCCAAGATGCGTAATTTGGCACGAATTTGGCATGAATTTGGTTTGATCTTGCTCGGCCGCACAAAATGAACTAGCCTTCGCTCGTCCGATGGCCATTGGTCATCAAATTAGGCTTGATCGGGGAGGACGAAGCGACAAACAAAACCCGTACTTGAGCTCCCTTGATTGTCGATGAATTGACTTTCAATTTGATGATCAAAGCTCGGCCCGCAAAAATGCTCAAATTTGCGCAGGAATGGCTATTGGGGAAGAAGGAGTCGCTCGGGTCGTGGGTCGGATCCGGTTCGACTCGGCGGACCTTGGTCAACTTAAAATGACGACATCGACCCTTGAAACTTCAAAATTTTTCAAATTAAATCCCAAATTTGACTTTAAGAGTATGAATTGTATCGTAAAATGTGATTTTCCCCAAAAAATATGCGATGAATTATACGGAACCCTCAAATTTCTCACTTGACCCGAGAATGAAAAATGAGAAATTCAAACCATAAATGGCATAATCGGACCCAACTAATCCTTCCAATCAATTCAGAAGGTCAAAAACTATAGGGTAGTGGTCTTGGTTTTCTATGGCGATCCCCGTATTTTGGTTAATTTGAATTTAGGCAAGATCCAGGGACTAAACCGAAAAGTTTTTATGCATTTAAGTCCTTTT
Organism: Rhodamnia rubescens; assembly: GCA_021437795.1. Classification (NCBI taxonomy): domain Eukaryota; kingdom Viridiplantae; phylum Streptophyta; class Magnoliopsida; order Myrtales; family Myrtaceae; genus Rhodamnia; species Rhodamnia rubescens. The sequence goes on along the minus strand of JAILYA010000031.1, from coordinate 1,811,724 downwards.
CACCGAAATCGATAAATATATTAGAATTTTGGACCAACAATAAATATAGGGGACACAAGGCAAATGTCATGACTCATGAAAAGTGACAAAAGAAAATTAAATGACTCAAAACGTACTTTTTTTGCTCAAATTGCAATTATGTTCAATGAAGGAGCTCATAATCGCAAATCAAAATTTTCAAATATTAAGAGGTCAAAATGAAAAGGGAATTAAATGAAAATATTGGATATTTTTTCGTATTTTTGCGGCCTCAAATGCTATTTTTCTCGATTTTCCAAGAATTTTTCTATTTTCAGAAAATATTTAAAAATATGAAAAATTATTTTTTGTTCAAAATAGTTCCTTAGGCTTGGCCATGGCTCCCATAGTTGATTTTGTATTTTTTTACTTTTTACGGATTGGATTTGTACTTATTTATCTATATGTTGATGACCTGCTATTATTGGAGATAACGCCGAGGTTATCAAAATCACCAAGAATATTCTCAAGAGGAACTTTGAGATGAAAGACTTAGGTGTTGCGGATGTTATACTCGACATTAAAATTCTAAGGAATTCCGATAACCTAGGTTTAACACAATCTCATTATATTGAAAAGGTAATTGAGAGGTTTAAAGGATTTAGCATTAAAGATGCGAATAATCCTTTTCTATCACACCTAATTTTAAGTAAGAATACTAGAAATAGTATCGTGCAACCTGGAGTAGTCTCAAGTAATTGGTAGCCTTATGTACATCATGAACCGTACTAGACTGGATATAGCATACTCGAAGAGGAAAACCGAGCAAATATATAAGTAATCTTGGTCACGAGCATTGAAATGCTTTGTTGAGAGTATTAGGGTATCTAAAAACATCAAATACTATATTCTACAATATAGTCAATATCCAGCTGTGTTTGAAGGCTATAATGACGCCAACTGGATTTCAGATTATGATGAATCGAAATCAACTAGCGGTATGTATTCACGTTAGGAGGTGCCGCAGATATCATGGAAATCTTCAAAGAAAATTCTAATAGCGCGCTCCACAATGAAATCATAGTTTATTGCTTGGATAAAGTTGCTAAAGAAGCGGAGTGGCTTCGATAATTTTTAGAGGACGTACCGTTATGGCCAAAACTTGTGCTCGCAATATGCACTCACTGTGATAATTAAACAGCTATTGCAAGGGCACATAATGTAATATATAACGGTAAATCTAGGCACATTCGTCATAGACATAATATCGTAAGGCACTTGCTCTCGCATGGAATAATTTCTTTAGACTTTGTGAAGTCAAAGGAAAGCATTGGGGATCCGCTCACAAAAGGTTTGTCGAGAAAGCAAGTAAACTACGCATCAAGGGGAATGCGGTTAAAAACCTTAACCCAATAAAGAGCTTCGAGGTGGAAACCTAACCTATGCGATTGAAGATCCCATGGAATAGGTTCAACAGGACAACGTAAATTTCGAAAAATCTAGAGTGAGCACTGTCTCCCATTCCTATGATGCAACAAGTGCTTCCCGGGTATGCTATGCATTTAATGATTCTTATAGCTTGAATTTTAACATCTCGAGAAGGTATGGTATGATACCTTTAATAGGAATGCACCTCTATGCGTGGAATTAGCCAATTCTATGAAAATCTTTAAAGGCTGGATTTCTAAAGCACGCATGAATCCCGAAAGGTTTAGGGCCGAAAGAATGAAAGCAATTGAGAACCAATCTTGATTTGGAGATACGCTGTGTGAGGTCTATTATTTGGGTTTACACTAACAACCGGCAATTCAAGACTAATTTCGCCGATTAGTTAAGTATGTTCAATAACCTTTCACTAAAGAAGGTTCAAAGCGACAGCTACCCTTCTTGATGCAATGTATTTCCACAGGCACACTTGGCATTCCTCGAGTCTTAGTTCTATTGAGCTATTATGTGGGAGATTGCTGTAATTATACGTGCTAATGGCTCAATTTGTGTCAACATGACCGACGTGCACTTATGTCGGCGCGTAACCGACATGGATTATTATTGGCGTAACCGATATGGCTTAATGTCGGCAGAATCGACGTTTTCTCGGTCTATAAATAGACGTGTTTTCATAATTCGAATCACAACTCACAACTCAAAACAAATTCCTCTAGTTCTCTCATAGTCGTCTTCCAAGTGTGTCGATTTCGAGAAGTGTTCAACAGAGTTATGTTCGTATAGTGCTGATACAAACAGGTTCGAGGTGTTATATTTTAGGAGACATAGTTCGTGAAACTGCTTAGCACTGTTGATAGGAACTAATCGCATTAAGAAAATTTGATTAGCCATACCTAACCTTTTCTTCTATTCCTATTTGAGTTTACGTTAGTTAGAAATTTTATTTGCTTTGTAATCTTTATGCGTAAAGATCAATACAAAATTATTGACTTGGCTATTATTATTGAAGTTATTATCACCATCTTCATCTTATTACTTTTTCTGATTACAATATACAATGTTACGTATTTTTCCCGATACGTTAAGGTGTGCGCATTATTTCCCAAATAAGAAACGTACTTTTACGGGGAGCCGAACCTTGCACTTATGATATTAGCGTCTCTACCCATAATCCGTTTATCAATAAGGCCACATGTCTATTGACACAGCATGGTAATTAGATTTCTGCTCTGGCTCTCGAGTATCCTCTGCTAGAAAAGGTCTCGGGATGGAGTGTGAACGAGGCTCCCGATCAGGTGAGTTCTTTGATGAATGTCAAATCAAAACGAAGGCGGCATCCGAGGAAGTGGAGAGATGCTGCTGCTGTTCTAGTTTCTTGAATGCCTTCTATTGTTGGAGAAAAACCCCTTTATGTTGCTGTTGTTAGTAAAATTGCTACTTCTAAGCCTTTGTTTCGTAGAAATAAATTATTTTAAAAAATATTTTTATAGAAAAATGATAATTTATAAAGGTTGAAATAATTAATCAATGAAAAATATTCTCGCTATCGCTAATAATTTATGTCCGAATATTTTCAATCAATTATTTTTATAAGAGATACGATCAACCATTTTTTATTTTTCACGAAACAGGGGGATCTTGGATTTCAAATCGAGAAGCAATGGAGCTCTGGTTTCTGGTCTTGCCATATACTCTTTTGTGTCCCTCCTATTTTTGTACCCATGATGTCTGCTTGAAAAATAGTAATGATGCCAAAAAATGACATGACAAAAAATTAATGATACTAAATAAAAATGGGATGAAAAAAATACTGATTGCATCTAGGGTTTTGTTTTGCATCACACGGATTGGATTCGATTGCTTGTATTCTTATATTTTGTTGTTGTTAGATTCATCTTATCGTATTCATTGAATTAGATCGAGGAATTTACATTTATTAGTCTCATATGTGCTTATTTTATGCACCGTCGACGGGGAGTGTTATCTCGGGGCATGATAATCAAGCGTTGTGTTAAGTTTGCTCGACACGGCTCGGGTTATTTCCCTTTCCGTATTTTATTTGCTTTCTTATTGATGGACTTAATTTGTACTGCTTGAACAGTGACGCATGGACCATCTAGATCCATGTTATGGAACGAAAATCGAAAAAAAGATCGAGTGGGATGCGTTTTAACCAAAGAGAAAAATGTGACAAATTGCACGATGGATAAACATGTAACGAAATTAAGTCCTCGGATCATGTGTCTCCGATTTGCAAAAGTAAAATATCTTCCACATCTTACATGGCCTATGACTAGTATGACGACTCTTAAAAATTATAATTGATAGAATTTGTGAGAATTCGAGCCGAGCGGGCTCATGTCGCCCGCCAGGCAATTAGTCAAACCTGGGGTCGCCACTATTGAACCTGGGGGAGTCGTGAACATCACGACCCTTTGGCGAATTTTGAGATTCATGATTCAGTTGACATGGTTTCGAGAGAAATGGACATGTGAGCTGATTGAAATCATGACGCGGGACACGAAAATGATTCTTATTCGTAGTAACGCCGTTGGCGTGCTCAGTCCAACCCGGACAAGGACAACCGCGACCTCGGAACCAAACAACAATTCGCCCACGAGATTCGCCCAGATCCCGCCACGTGTAAATCGCATCATTCTGGTGGGGGCGTCGGAGGGTACCCCGTCTTTTCCTCTCTCTGATTCTCCCTGCGTCTCGAGCTAGCCAGTCGCCAGCATCCCCAGACCCCGCCTTCCCCCAGGATCTCTCTCTCCTCTGAAACACCATCGTCGTCATCGAAGTGGCATATCCCACTTCGATATCACGTTCGAATTCTATAGGTAGCAACCGGAGGACCAGGGGGGAGAGATGCATCTGATCAATGCGTTGATGGTGGCTCGGACGATGACCCGAGACGACCTCGGCACAGTCCTGGGGAGCGAAATCGAGTTCGGGTCGGTCTGGTTCTTCGTCTACGTGGGGATTTGCTGCTTCCTGGTCCTCTTCGCGGGCATAATGTCGGGCCTCACGCTCGGCCTCATGTCGCTCGGCCTCGTCGACCTCGAGATTCTCCAGCGCAGTGGCACCAACGCCGAGAAGAAGCAAGCGGGTGGGTCGTGTGTGCCTTCGTGTTTGTGTTATGTGTGTTCGTTCTCGATTGTTGGTCTGGAAGGCGATACTAGTTGGCTTTGGTGGATTTAGATCTTCATTTCTCTCTTTTTTTTTGTCTTTTTGTAAGGTGTACTATTGTGGGTCTTGCTTTAATTTACCCTGGCTGCGTGAGAGTGGATTGGTTTTGATGTGATTTGAGTTGATTTGCGTGGTATTCATGCTTACTTTGTGCAAATTTTTGTTTTTCAAAATTTCAGCTGCTATTTTGCCGGTGGTCCAGAAGCAACACCAACTTCTTGTGACTTTGCTTCTTTGCAATGCTTGTGCAATGGAGGTAACGCATTGTGATCATCTCGTAGAGCTTGCTTGTTAAATTTATCTTGGAGGAGAGTTGTTGCGGCCTGAGTTGGCGGCTTCCCATTTCACACGTCCATGACATGTGACTTTGCAGCGTCGACTGTGGACCCTGATTAGTGAACTGAACCTGACATTTCCGCTTAGCTTAGCGAAAAAGAGGGGCGTGCTCTCTCTGCTAGTCGAACAAGAGTTCGTTTGAACTGTGTACGCATTACTATCTTTGGGGGCCTTCTGGTGTTAATCTGGGTTTGAAAAGCACGTGCCTACATGTTGCCTGACAATGATTGGCTTTAGGTTAAAAGGCTTGGCTTAGCAAACGTTTGCCACTATACTTTCTGTCAGTTCATTGTTGGAATTGCTCACAGACACCTTTTTTTACATTTGCAATCGACAGGCCCTTCCCATATACTTGGATAAGCTTTTCAATCAGTATGTTGCAATTATACTTTCTGTCACGTTCGTGCTGGCCTTTGGAGAGGTACTTGTTTCCCCTAGTTTGTGTTACTACCAACATTCTTCTTAATCTCGTTCATGATTGGCTGGATCTGACCCTCTTGTCTTATCTCATGTGAAAGGTTATTCCACAATCAATATGTACCCGATATGGACTTGCTGTTGGTGCCAATTTTGTGTGGCTTGTTCGGATTCTAATGATCATTTGCTATCCAATTGCATATCCTATTGGAAAAGTAAGTGGTTACTGTCTTTTGAAGTATTGTCATTATAAAATCACCTTTGACATAAGTCTTACCAAAGCTTACGTTGTTGCGCTCATAAAGAACTAAAGGTGACAGAGCTAAATAAATTGTCCAATGCATCAGACTGTTACTTTAATCCTAAATCAAGTAGTGTGAGATCCTTGTTTCTTCATACACCATGGTAGAGATTCAGTGTCGGAATAATAGAGGATAACATGTAGACAAGCAGGTCTAATACAAGTGTAATGGATCTTCACTATATATCAACATGGTAAGCTACAGCATGAGAGGCACAAATTGTCGTATGCAGTGGTCATGCTGGTGGTTGACTGATAATAGAAGCAGTGGTTACCACGGTTGCCACTTGCCAGCAGTGTATATGGTGAAAGCTGCAGTGCACTGGTGGAGGTGACAAGTGATAAGGGGTGTGGCCCGTGGTGTAATGGTTGTGGGAGGAGAGGATGGTATCAGTTACATGAGTTCTGGAAAATCTTTATGAAATTCAAATATGCATTTAATAAAGACCTGCTTTGCTTATTTCATCAAGTAGCTACAATACAAGTATTTTGTTGCACTTAAGAAAGGAGCCTTAATCTAAACATCATTTCTTATTAGATATTTATAATGGAAGGATGCATTAGTGGATGATGTAAGGTCCGAAACCAGCTTCCAATAGGAAGTTACCCAAAACCTTAGTGCATTTTATGCTTAGTTTGTGATACAAATTCCTTCTTCGTCTTTTGAAGCATGTCATCTTTAGTTGCTGCAAACCAGCAAAACTGGTTCATAACTGAGACCTTCGACATCCTTTTCATTGGTTGTTGTAGAGAGATAATTGGCTTGTGAGCTGGTGGTCTACATAATGTTCAGTAGTGCCCAAAAGTTAAAACCGTTATCTTTGACAGTGTGGTTGGTTTGAACCTATTGAATTTCCTGTGCAAAAATTGGACAAAAATTATCCTTTTGGAGCATACCGCATGCTAAATTTGCCTCATTTATGAGCATCTGCTTTCGGTTGAAAGCCCTCATGAGGCTAAAATGCTAAGATGTGGAAAGGGCACAAAGAAAGACAAACTGTAGGATTAAACAATGAGGCATGACTCTTGCTGTGGGAACTTAGTCAGACTGAAGCAGATCAGTAGCTTTAAAGTATTTCTTTGCAGCATGTTAAGTGCATAGATATCATCTTCACAGATGTCTATGTTGAGATCCATTTTTCCCTTACTTCTTTGGACGGATATTTCCCTTGAATGTAACATTTCCATAGAGCAAGAATGTCAATCCTTAGACCCATGCTCTTTATAAAATCTTCTTTTATACAGACACGTGTGGATGAGTGTAGGTACTGTGCATTTATTTTCCATGTTGATGTTGGAGGACAAGTTTTTCTTTTTTGGCGAAAGTTGGAGGGGAACCTTTGAAACGGTAATTTGTAATCATAGTCATTGCTTTTCCTTTTCAGGTTCTAGACTGGGTGTTGGGTCATAATGAGGCATTGTTTAGGCGTGCTCAATTAAAAGCTCTCGTCTCCATCCACAGTCAGGAGGTAAGTCTTGCTTGCAGATGGGTTCAAGAAAGGAGTTGCATTTTGATCTTCCTCATGGTTTCCTTTTCATTTTCATGATTTGTGATTCTGTTTTCTAAAGGCTGGCAAGGGAGGTGAACTCACCCATGATGAGACCACGATCATTAGTGGAGCTCTAGATTTGACTGAGAAGGTGTGGAGCTAAATCTGAACATCCTATTTGCTTCCTCAAGTAAATCTGAAATTCTTGTTAGGCTAGATTATTTCTTTATCTCCTCTGTTGTCTGAGCATCTCTGTTTCTGTCTGTAGTACAGTATCTAAAATTGTAGAAATTATGACACCTTTTCAGAAATTTGATTGATAATGCAACTTGTGAATGCTGTGCGAGCTTGTGTTTGCGTTGGTCAGTTGTCTAAAAGTGCAAGTATTCTAGATCCTTCCCTCAGTATATACAGCAATGGTTTGCATAGTTTCTAATGATATATGATGATAGTTTCAGTTTTGAGAAGATATCAGCATCAAATCATTGCCATTTCCCTATCGTTTAAGTCTTGTCACCATAGTACTGATACTTTTGTATTGGCTGATAGACTAGCACTTCGTTTTCAATTGTGGTTAAGTACTTTCCATCGAAGAAGTTTCCTTTTATTGAATGAGATATTGCTAGGTCATTACGGTGTTTTGCTCAAAACTTCTGTTTAAAGGCAGAATTTTATGTGAAGATAGACATAGTATTATTGTAGGAAGATTGCTATACTAATTGCTATGTTTGCCTATTGACAGACTGCGGAGGAGGCAATGACACCCATTGAATCTACCTTTTCTTTAGATGTCAATTCCAAACTAGACTGGTAAGTTACTTAGCTACTCAGGAGATTCGTTTTAGTCTGTGCCCTCCTCTACGCATCCTTTGTGGGGTCAAATATGGTAGCATGAGTCATAACTTATTGCTCGATCTATCTGAGACCTCTATATAAGTAAATCGTTCTTTAAGTCACATCTCATTGAGGAGATGATTTGATAACAGTGAAAGCAGATATATTGAAAGCATAGATAAAGTTTCTCCGGTGGATTTGGATCTTTAGCTGTTGCACTTGCTATGGGGCTCCGAAGTATTTGTTTCCCGTGTTTAGTTAAATTATGTCTAGCAAACAGCAACTTTGTAGCTGGCTATTTCCCATTTTCTTTAAGCTGCTTATGAATTCTTCTTTTTCCTTCTGTAGCTTGAATGGTTGATCCAATAACTTGTGGGTAATGAAAGTCCTTTGTAAATAGTTTTGTTGACCTGGTTGTGATCTATTTAAGTAAATGAATATGTAAATCATAGGAATGTATAGACCAGATCTATCTGACATTTACGGCACAATTGTTTAGGGAAGCAATGGGAAAGATTCTTGCTCGGGGTCATAGCCGAGTTCCTGTCTATTCTGGGAACCCCAAAAATGTCATTGGTCTTCTTCTGGTATATCTCAAAATAAAAAAATTCTTGCCATATCTCTATTCTTTAGTATGAGACAGTTCCTTGATTTGTCTACTTTGTACCTCTCTCACAGGTGAAAAGCCTACTCACGGTTAGACCAGAAACAGAGACCCCTGTCAGTGCTGTTTCAATCAGAAGAATTCCACGGTCTGCTAAATCTAAATGATTCTTCCAATTAACTAGCCATTCCTTTGGTCATAAGTATAGGTTGTGATGGTTTAAGCTGGATTTTTTGCCCAGGGTTCCAGCAGATATGCCCTTTGTACGACATACTGAATGAGTTTCAAAAGGGTAGCAGTCATATGGCTGCTGTAGTGAAGACCAAAGGGAAATCAAAGAATCTTCCATCAATGCCGGATGTGGACATACCGGAAGAAAACAAAGCCACTGCTGGAGATTCCCAGTTAACTACTCCCTTGCTTGTCAAACAAGATGAAAAACCTGATGTTATTGTTAACATCGAGAAGGCTCCTAGGCCTGTCAATGTAAGTAAGCAACTTAATGATGCCTCAATGAATGGCTTGCCTCTTTTGTCAGAAGATATCGAGGATGGGGAGGTTATTGGCATCATCACTCTCGAGGATGTGTTTGAAGAACTTCTTCAGGTTTTCTTTGCTGCCTCATCAGTCATCTGGATAATTTTCTTTTTGATTAGAGTACTTAACAATTTAATTGACCAAGTGCAGGAAGAGATTGTTGATGAAACAGATGAATATGTTGATGTACATAAAAGGTACTGCAAGAATCAGATGCTGTGTGTTTGGTTTATGTAATGGCATTTGATTTCGTAAATCATTGACAAGGGCCATCTCTCTCTTATCTCTTTGGGCAGAATCCGAGTAGCTGCAGCTGCATCAGTTGCACGGGCTCCATCACTTCGGAGACTGAACATCCATAAAGGAGCTGTAAGTTGACAGTTCTGTTTTCAAACAAAATAAATTAACCTGAACTTAGAAGAGTTCTCAAAATCAGGCTTCGGTTAAAATTGTTCGCTCACGGACCAAGTAGAGTGAACTGCCAATTTTGAGCTTTCTTTGAACTTATGAAGGACGTAGGAGATAAACAAAGATTCTAGAATATGGGAGATTTAGGAAACTAAATTCTTGAAAATGAGTCATCTACCTGTATTTAGGGCCATTAAAAGCCGAAAGCTCCTTACTCATCTGACTTCTCATTGGGACATTAGTAGCTTGGCATACTGTTAGTAGTGACTGAACCCATGTGCACTTATTTTCTCCTCCATTGTTACTGAACTTAGTTGTCAAGTTGGTACATAATTTGTATTTTGGAGCAAAGTGCAACACATTACTACAAAACTTTACAGGATGTGAAATAATAATGTTGTGGTTTTGGCAAGTCTGAACATTTAGGATAGTGATACATCATCTAAATTGGTGGGTTGAAACTGTGATAACCTGTCATAATTGGCGGGATGAAATGATGTTATTTTACGGTATGTCCGCTTTGTGTGTGTCATTGTTTTCTTTGTGCGCGTGTGTGTGTGAAACCCGCTGCTACCAGGGTCAATCTTCTTCCCTCTATGGCTCCTTCCCTTAATAAACCCTGCCCCAGAAAAGCCTGAAGAAAAATAGAATTTAAAGCAAAAAGTCAGTGATTTATTCCCTTCTGCGAGGTAAGGCAACATTTGAACTCTGAGAGAGAGCACTTGAGGAGGGGGTCTCAACTCATGGTACATTGTGGATTGCACTAAGAAGCTGGAAGATAGTATTTGAGTTGAATTACATGCTAAGTGGACTGATGAAAGTGATCATCGCTGTCTGAGGAAGAACATTGACAGCAGAAACCAGCAATTATCATCTCCTCACCAAAAAAATATAAATAAACTGGGGAGTACGAACAGGAAAATATATTCACTTGAAAATGTCAGTAGGTGGTGTAACTGTCCAAGTTTCTCCACTTGGGCCTGGTGTGATGACAGTGTACTCAAACAAAGCATCTTAAAAAAAAGTCTGTTTATCAGAAATTATTACTGTTATCCATGCTGACTTCCAACTATGTACTCTTCTCGACTTGGATGATTCTAGTTCATTTTGCTTGGCCATGATAGGTAATTCCTGTTATTATGATCACAGTAACCTAAGAATCTGCTCTTATGTGGTTCACAGGGAGGCCAAACCAAGCACGGGCAGGTCCCAAGAAAAACTGCTGAGGATGATCCAAGTTCTGCTAGGTCAACAGGCACTCCAGGTGAGCCTCTGTAGGAGCATAAGATGGTACTATTCCAACAAAGATATCTGCATCATAGTAGCATGATTCAAAATTGACGCATTTGATGCTAAGTCCCACTAAACGAGTGCAAATCAATATGTTGTCCTTGCTGCAAATTTTGATGATGATAAACAGTGAGGATAATCATCTAATGAAAGATATAAGATAATTGAGAGATAGCTGCTTTTTCTGGTCAAATAATTTGTCTATACAAGCAAGTGCAGGAGCTTAAATGTTTTTTCGTTAGGTTTGCAAAACTCTGGTGCCTAGGCTCAAAGTTTCGGCGCGAGTGACATCTGGTAAATGCTTCCATGGGATGTCAGAGTCTAAAAGCGAAGGATTCTCGAACGATCCTTTTTCTAGGGTAATCAAAATATCCCGTGGAAGGGGTACAGCGGAAAACCGCATTCTTGGAAGTTAATAACGTCTAGCATATGTAAGATGTTCAGTTGTCTGATGCAATTTTGTTTCATCGTAGCTGAATAATTAATCTATTTTGTATACGAAAACAGAGGAGAAAGTTCCGTAGTATGAGATTGAAGTGTATGAGTTTCATCGCAAGGGATTCGTTTGTTTCGCGGAAATGAGTGATTCGAAAAATATTTTTTAAAAGGTGAACGCTTGTATTGCTGATAAAAATGAATGAACGAAAACGGTTTTCTTCATTTATGCAAATGTTATACGTATATTGTTGTTGGTAATGATAATAATTTTAATTGACTAACTATTTTATGTGATACATGTGATTGTTTTTAAGAAAATTATTTTTCACAAAAGAAACGTATCTGACGATTAAAGATACTTTGACTCATTAGATTCACAATTTGTTATTAGTACAAAATCGCATGTTTGTATACCTTCTTGTGGACATGCAACGTACTTTCTTTGTGCTACTGCGCATTGTGGGGCAATGTCGAGGTGGTGTTCATTTTGGTCGATCCCAAGAAACAAATGTCTGCTTGCAGCTCATGGAAGTTGTTTAGGTTCAGGATAATCTTTGTCTCTTTATATTTGGTAATATAAATAATTTTGATGCTAAAATTTTCTGATTTTGTTTTTGGGAACGCATTTGAAGTGGAAACAAGGATAAAAAAAAAAGGTGATTTTCTGTTCATTTAGCTCATTTCTTGATCTTTATATTTGGATAATCTTTGTCTCTTTATATTTGGTAATATAAATAATATATTTGTTTCGTCCGCCGATGTTCGTCTCCGATTGTCGGAGAAAAAGGAAAATAAAAAATAAAAAATACTTTTAAAAAAATAAAAAATCATATTTTTTAGCAATAAAAACAATAATTTTTTTATGATAATAAAGTAATTTAATTTAAAATTAATTGATTAAAAAATATTTATAAAATAATTAAATTTTTTAAAAATATTGTTTGAGAAAAAAGAAAAAAATTTCTCTAAATTTGTATTGCACTCTTAGAAAATTATAAGAAATAAATGCCATGATTTGATTAAATATATCAATGTTTTAGCAATACGGGTAGGGTCGGTTAGGGGTTTGGTTAAATATAAAAGCGTTAAATTGCAAATTCTTGGCAAAAATTCAGGTGCAAATTTCCTATTGAGCTTATACCGTTTCATAAGGATTTTGCATGTCTTTATGCTCTACGAAATAAATAGACTAATTATGGATTATGCATGATATGTATTAATTTTATTAGTGATGCTATATCGATTGATTTTGTAGTGATAAGACGTAACTATTTGACTTAAATGAAAAAAATTGGGAAAAGAACTTGTTCTTGAGAACATAAATTATGTGAAGTTGCCAAACATATTTTTATTTTAGGAACAGAAATTTTGTGTGGTTGTCAAACACGTTCGACACTCTAAAATTCATCCAGGAAAGAGAATCATAAAAAATCAATTATGATCGGAATTGATTTTGAGAATCGAATCGTTGCCAAACAAGCCCTAAATGTATGAATGCCGTCACAAATTAAGATGAATTCATGAATTAAGATGATGCAAACGAACGAAAGGAAACAAATATTACTATTATAAACCACTTGCATCTTCCAATGGTAATGTCCCATGAAAACGCGGCTTTCATGCAAGACCTAAAGTGATAAACAACAAGTCTAAATCGGATGAGAAAACGTCTAATCGGGTTTAAGTCTCACTCGACCAGGAGCTACATGATGCTTCCGATAGATTTGGCATTCTCATCTCCATGGCATAAATACACGGACACAAGGGAAGAAACCTCTACCAGCCTCACATCACGAGATAATTTGAAACATAAAATTTAGAATCGAATCGCCCACCTCACTGCGAAGACGGCGGACGGGAGCAGCGTTCGGGAACGTCCAGGAATTCACCCTTCCACATTCCCTCTCTCACCGGGCCAGCCCCTCTCCTTTCTTCCTGATTACTTGTTTTTCGGCTGCTTCTCTACATCTCTGCCTGCCCTTTAGGATGCTGATTCGTGCTTCTTCTAATAAGGCCGTGTGGAAGAGACGGAGAAAGATCGGGCTGAGCTTCACGGGGTTCGGGTCACATTCCAGGCTGTTCACGAAAACTATATTGATGTTCGATGCCGGCATGTTATTCTTAAGCGAAAGGATGTCCCTAATTTCCAAATTAGGGAAAATGCATCGGCAAATGAGAATATGGGAATACGCAAAATAGATATTTCGGCATTGCTAGTGGGATCCGATCCCTATTTTCATGCCTATCATTTTAGATTCTCGATCGATTTGAAAAATGATTGATGGTGACTTTCGAAACGATATCAAATTTGAATCTTAGTAGCATACTCCAGCCCAGAAAGATAAGCAAGACTCCCAAATAGTTAACAGAAAAAAAAATGTTGATCGCTAGAATGCTCTAGCCAAATCACCCAAAACGAATTGCCGACTGAGATGCATATTTAACATTATGTTATAGTCATATTATTTGCTAAAGTTATAATCTAGTAATGTTCAGTTAGCATTTAATACCATAATGAACAATGAGGTGTAGCCTTGGCCTGGCAATGGGCATTGAGACTAGCGCACGAGTATACCTAATCAAAGGAAAAAGAAAGGCAATGCCTAATTTCATGAATTTAGAAAATGCATTAACAAAATACGGAAAAAGAATGTATGAGTAATACTCAATCAAATTGTGAGAAGAAAATAATAAAACTATAAATAGAAACTAATTATTAAAATCAATATATCTTTGTTTATAATATAGAAAAGGAAAAGAAAACCTTTGATTAGAAAATATATCCTTGGTGGTTAAAGAAAAAAAAGGATTTGGGATACCATCCGATAGCAAAGATATAGCTGTTTCAACCCTTTTAAAATGAACTTAACCTTTGCGAGATTCCTTGGAAGATCAGTTACTTGCCGATGTTTTGGGTTGTAGCCCGAACATTTCACTTTTAGCGCTAAGGCTGTTCTTGCCAAAATACGATTATTGGATATGAAAGAACCGTTTCATTGGATGAAAGACAGTAATCCCAAATGACCCTTTTTGCAAGAATGAAATGCAACGCAATCCCTTTCTTCTGCTAAGGGTAACTAAGGAGGCAAAGAAAGGGATCAATTCCCAAGTTTCCTTCTTGTGTTCACCCAAGAAAGGAATCTTCCTCTTTTCTTTCTCTATATAATGTGCAACGAGGATAGATGCAGGCACCACTCAAGAACCATTTCTAATCTTGTTGCTTGTGTTTCATCTAGGCTCGCCGCTGTCAAATTCGATCCTTCAGTGTCGCCCGTACTCCCGGTAATTTCGCTCGTAAGTTATTTTCACCATGCATGCATCGGTTTATTATTTCATGAACTATAAGATTAGATATTTATTTTCACCAGCATTTTCATTGCCTTTGCAAGCACGTTAAATCTTAGACAAACAAATCACGGACCTCCTGTAGTGGATCTCAAGGTCTGCGCTTTCACAAGCAACAGCAAAACAACTAAAGCCTTGTTTTTTTTTTTTTTTTTTTTTTTGCGGTCTCATTGCAGACGCAATAACCTGTAACAAGTCTCTGAAAATGACATTTGTTAGTAAATTTAGGAAATTTTGTAAAGGAATAGTCTGTTCATGCAATATGAAACAAACCCTACATGAGAATATCATTGAATTATGCATCAAGGATTGTCATGCATAGAGAAAAATGCATTTAATTTAAAATAATGAGTAGGACCAATCCTATTACTGGTGGGAGGATGAGCATGTCGCAATTTAACAAAAGTAGATGCGTGGGGTGCATAATAAATTATTCAGAACAAGACTAGGCATACTTCAAAATGAATAATAAACGATTACTATCGTAATTAAATAAATAGTTGATGCACTTTTTTATGTGTAAAAAGAATAATGAACGTTGTTGCAATGTTTGATTACTTGTGTTGTACTAATTGTTAAAGAAAAGATATAAATTTTAACTAAGTGAAGGATCCCAAACTAATCATTATGATTACGATAGGATACTGAAAAAGTAAGAGACTGTTTTACATATTGTGTATGCCAGAAAAAGCGTGGGAGTATGTTTACAATCCCTAAATATAGGATTTGTACATTGCATAATGTGCAAGTTTTGTAATTGTCTAGTGTGGGAAGAGATCTTTAAGGCAGTTTTTTCGTTTATTTCGAGAACTGGAAACAACAAAGGAAAAAAAAATATGTAGAAGCGTTTATACATAGGAAGCAAATAATTTTGAGAGATTAGCAAGGAGAGTGAACTTCCCTATTCAATCGTATTTCCTAGGTTTAAAACATAAGCTTCGTTACCAACTTTCCCATACATAAAATTCATCCCAAGAGAGTAAAGAATGATCGGTCATCTTTTGACAAAAAGGCAAAGAATGAAGCCTCAGAAAAAATTGAAGTGTTCTTGCGGGCATTGGACGCGACCTCGGTGGGTCCGAATGTTTTATTTAGACTTGCATGGATGATCAAAATTCCTATCTATAACAGGTCAAGTCATTCATAGAAGTTCATAATTATATTTGCCGAGCTTTCAATTTGCCAGTCTCGGGTGAGCATCAAGTTTAACTTATTATACACGTCATGAGAAGTCGCTAGGCTTGGACCGACCGAACTAATATATTCCGATCCACAGAGGGAAAGAGAGAACAAAAATGGCAGAAGCTGTCGTCAGCATTGCTGGAAAGATCGTTTCTATTCTCGGTTCTCAAGCAATAGAAACGGTTGGAAAGTTATGGGGCGTCAAGCATGAACTCAAGGAGCTTAGGGACACTGTCTCTAGGCTTCAGCCTGTACTAGACCATGCAGAAGAACAATACCACCAGACTCCCCAAGTTAGAGTTTGGGTTGAGAATCTGAAAGACGCTTTCTATGAGGCGCAGGACGTTCTTGAAGAATTCAACATTGAAGCTATTCGACGAGAACTGAGGAGCCACCATGAAATGATGAGGGAGGTAAGGACATTTTTCTCAAGTTCAAACCAGGTTGCTTTTAAATTGAAGATGAGTAACAAAGTAAGAGTAGTGAGGGAGAGAATACAAGCCATTAAGGCTGAAAAGAAATTCCACCTAGATGAGCGCCGCGTGGATTCACACATAGAAAGAGAGTGGAGGAAGAGAGAAGAAACGCATTCTTTTATACGTGAGGGAGATATTATAGGGAGAGATGATGATAAGAAGAAGGTCAAGGATTTTTTATTGGATTCAAACGTGAAAGAGGATGTTTCCATTCTTCCAATAGTTGGTATTGGGGGGCTGGGAAAAACAGCTCTTGCTCAGTGTGTGTATAATGATGAGATGGTTAGTAAACAGTTTAACTTGAAAATGTGGGTTTGTGTCTCTGATAACTTCGACATGAAGAAAATAGTCAAAGATATGATAGCTTGTGCAAAGAAGAAAGAACAAACCGCGGATACAATGGAATTGTTGCAAGGTGAGCTAAGGGAAGAAATTGGTGGGAAGAGATATCTCTTAGTTTTAGATGACTTGTGGGATGAAGACCCAGAATGAAGACCCAGAAAAATGGCGGCACTTGAAAGAATTATTGGTGGAAGGCGCTAGAGGAAGCAAGATCCTTATAACTACACGCTTGCGTTCAGTTGCAGAGATCACCGGCACTGCTTCACCTCATCTTCTCGGAGACTTATCGGAAAGTGCATCTGTTGATTTATTGATGCAAATTGCTTGTCGAAAAGAAGAGGAGATACATGATCCTGAAAAGCGAGCTATCGCCAAAGAAATAGCTAGAAAGTGCTATGGGGTTCCATTGGTCGTTCGAACTGTTAGGAGTTTACTATTCTTTAAGAAATCTAAACAGGAATGGTTAGATTTTAAAGATTATGAGCTCCCAAAAGTGTCTCAGAAGGAAGATTGCATAAATTCTACTCTTAGGCTAAGTTATGACCGTCTTCCTTCACACTTGAAACAATGTTTCGCGTTGTGTTCATTGTTTCCCAAAGATTATGAGATAAAGAAGCGGACTTTGGTCGATCTTTGGATGGCAGAAGGATTTATCCAGCCATTAGATAGAAGTCAGCATTTAGAAGATATAGCTCATGGATATTTCATGGAACTACTATGGAGAAATTTCTTTCAAGATTTTAAAAAAGATCCGGTCACGAAGAAGGAGACTTGCAAGATGCATGATTTGATGCATGATCTGGCATGCTTGGTTGCGGGGACCGAGTGTTGGGTGGCATGGGTTGACACAAAATCCATACAAGAAAGAACTCGTCATATATCATATGGTTCAACTTCCAATTTGATGGGTCAACTTCTAATCTCACGCTTGGAAAGCGGGTGCACCGAGAACATTTCGTCTCTACTCGTGCATATGGGTATTCGGAACACGAAACATTGAGTGAAGCAGATCTACGCCAACTCATTCAAAGGTTCAAGAGGTTACGGGTCTTGGATCTACATGCCACAAAGGTCGAGAAGGTGCCAAGATCCATCTAGTAAGTTGAAGCATCTCACGTATCTCGATCTCTCTCACAATAGAAAACTCAAAAAGCTTCCTAACTCCATTACAAGATTGCAGAATTTGCAAACGCTTAATCTCTCATGTTGTGAATCCCTTGAAGAATTGCCAAGGGATATAAGGAAGTTAGTTAGCCTCCAAAATCTAGACATTCGTGGTTGTTTAGAACTTAGATATATGCCGTGCGAACATGGGGCAATTGAGTTCTCTTGCATAGGCTAACGAATTTCATTTTGCCTAAAAATAAAGCTCTTGCTAAGAATTGTTGCGGACTTGAGGAGCTAAATGGGCTTAATAATATCCGGGGAAGCCTACGCATTACAAATTTGGGAAGCGTGATAGATGCAGAAGCAAAATCCAAGGCCGCCAACTTGATAGGGAAGCATTCTCCGGAATCTTTGTGGCTTAAATGGGGCGATTTCGATACTCGATGGAGAAGTAATTGGGAATAGAGATGAAGCTTTATTAGATGGACTGAGGCCGCCCTCGAATCATAGGGGTTGACGATAGATGGATATAAAGGTGAGAGTTTTCCCTGGTGGATGACGGATGGGTCTTCCTTGCCCAATTTAGTTGGGTTAAGCTTGTATGACTGCAAAAGATGTAAGCATTTTCCTCAATTTGTCCTCAATAAGTTGAAGAGTCTGGAAATATCGGGGATGGAATTTCTAGAAGGTTTGCCAATATCGGGGATGGAATTTCTAGAAGGTTTGCCACAGGAGGAGTGTTTGAAAAGTCTCACCTCACTTGAATCCCTTAGCATCGGTGGATGTCCTCGGTTGACTTGCCTCTCGTCACTCGGAATGAGACATCTATCGAGTCTCGTGGATCTCACTATTTGGCATTGTGAGGAGCTGGATATATCCAAAGACAAAAGCGGCAACTTCATCACCTTGGAGGATTCCCATGGAGGACGACTTCTTCACAGTCTCCGCTCCGTGTACCTCAAAGAACTTCCAAGACTAGAATCTCTCCCGCAGTGGCTTCTACAGGCCAGCAAACTCGAGCAGCTCAAGATTTCATATTGCTTCAATCTCGGGGAATTACCAGAGCAGATGGAGGCCCTTCAATCACTTCAACGGCTTGAAATCGCATGGTGCCCCTCGCTGACGTCATTACCCGAAGGGATGCGAAGGCTGACATCCCTTACTCAGCTAAGAATCGCAGGTTGCCCAGTATTGAGGGAGAGGTGCAAAAGAGATGGAGGCGAGGACTGGTACAAGATTGCTCATATCCCCCACATAGTTGTTCTATACTGAAGGTATGTGGACCTTTGTCTGTTTCCCATATTTTCACAGGAATAATTCTCGATTTCTGTTTCGATACTTGATTCGATTGGGGGACATGGACTCATCGTCCTCCATTGCCTTTTGCCTCTCTCTCTCTCTCTCTCTCTCTCTCAGAGGAAGCGAATGAAGCGAACAAGATGGAAAGAGGGAGAGAGAGTGGGAGCTACTGCGGAATTCACTCCCCTGGGCAACTATAGAAGCTACTGCGTCTATCGCGTAATTCTCCGTGCGCCCAGTCCTCTTGTCTGTCCGGCATGATTTCCACTCTCGCGCCGTTCCTACTTCGCTTTGGTGTCTTAGAATTCGGCTTCGCTCTCTACTTGATTGAAGTCTGGAATGAGGAGGAGTTTCAAGGCAAGTATTGTCTGCGACAGTGGGCTTGTTACCATCCACATTGGTAAGTGGATTGTTAACTTTTGTGGCTCTCTGGGTCTCAGATTAAAGTTGCTGCTTTATTCATCTATCCTTTGCTTCTGATGGTTCTTGTCTGGGATGTCCACATTGGCAGGGTCTGGAAAACTTCTCCTTATCCTCCAACGCACGAGAGAAAGGAAGACAATTTATGCTCCTCATCATCCAACTCCTCGCTCGTTAAATTGGGCTCGCCACTCGTGCTGTAGATATGGTGTGCAATCTGCTTATTTGATTTCACAAGGAGCCAAATGCCTGCACAGTCCCATGATTCTGGAAAACTCTCACCATATAAAGTGATGAAATGTTTCTCTGCAGAGTGGCTTCTGGTTTTGCTTCCCTTAAAAATCAACCTTTTACCTCAATGTGTTCCCATAGAAACGGAGGTTCTGGCATGGATCTGCGCAGCAAATCAAGGGTATGAATGGCGACCATAAAATATGTAGCGTTGTCCTTTTTCAAATGCTACACGATACTGATCTGTTAATGCCTGAAATCAGGTGATCCCTAGACCTTTTGATCACCCATCTGGACTTCCAAAGTGGAATTATATGGATCAAGTACCAGTCGAGCTCCAGGGGAGGATGGTGAAGTGATCTTATTGTTAGCATCTGACAGCAACAACGTGTAAACTAAAAGCTGCAAATTGTTTAGTATTCTAGTAGAGGTTCTAAAGTCTCTCTGTGATGAGTTTGAAGGGAAATGTGAGGGAGGGACGGAGGGAGTGAATGGAAATGCACATTCTTCATTTGCTCTTCAGCCATTCTGCAGAGGTTCTCAGGTAAATCCTTTGCCAATTTGACCACCATCTTAAGCAGTCGAATAAATGTTTGACATTTAAAAGAGGTCTTATGACAGTTGGACTGCGAGTCTAATCTATGACTTCTCCATTTTGATCACTGCAAGGTTGTCCTGCTCATTTTTGTTTGGTTGACAATTGACCTGTTCTTCATCTCTTCGTGATGATAATGTTTGCAAAAGTAATGCGGTTGTATGAAGCAGGATTAATGAACGAAGCGGTAGTCATTGTTGTTGTTTCTTTCTATAACTAAATCAATCATTAGCAATTTTAAGTCTATGTTGTGGACCTCATGTAGACACGATATCTCTTGTATCCACTCTTGTCTCAGATTTTTCTTGTTCCATGACTTCAGTTGGTCATATTGATTATTGCTGTGTTCAGGTAGTCTTCCTCTGCCATGGCGATATCTGATGGATATTTTAGCGAAAGATTTTGGCAAGAGCAATTTGCAATTATGCCTAGTTTGTGAAAGAAGAACGTACTTCAATGTGATTGTCTTTTGATTTCGAGAGGAAAGAATTAGGTGCACTGTCAAGATTCACGACTTGAGATCCATTATATCTAATGAAATATCAGAATGACAAGTTTGCTAATTGATCCTTGGTAAGGTGGTTAATCTCTTGAGCTGTTGCATTCTGCAGTCTGCTTCCTTCAACTATGTACCTGCCCTTAGTTTTTCTTTTTCTTTTTGGTCAAGCGTATGTTTTTTTTACTTGTTGACAAGCTCTCTTCTGGGAATGAGGCCTGAGAGTAACCTTGAAATGGTTCTAAAAGGTTAAGTATAGTTATGCCGCTGTTTTTAGTTTATTTTTCAAGGAGAATGCGGTGGCGCAATTGATAAGACTTGCTATTTGTGCTTCAAAAATGTAGGTTTTCCCTACTTGAAACTAGTCTTCAAAAGCGGTCTTCTACTTTTTGGTGCTGTATTTTGCTGAAGAGACCCTTTCTTTGAAGTACCCCAGTCCATTTTTTTTTATCTTTTCAAAACTAAACTCTCGTGCATACTAGATGGCCAAGTCATACAAACGAAGTTCGTCGTTTGAACTATCTTCCATGAGATTAAGCTTCCAGGCTTTTTGTTTCAGTAGATATGTTTATTACTCACACTGCTTTACTTTTCAGAATGGGCAGAAATGGCGCTGATTTTGCCACCGGCGACACAATGCTAGATGAGGATCACAAAGAACTCACTGACTGCTAGTCCCATGACAGCAAACGCATGGAGCTCTGTCTTGCTGATACAGAAGAGGAGTGGAGACACGAAGAGCTTTTCTAAGTTCAAGGTGTATGCTTTGAAATTCGTGAACAATACTATTACAAGCTTGAGAGTCTTCTCGACTACACCGTTACGGTAATTGCAGATTACCAGTGTGGTGCACAAAAGGATGAACAGCACATGAACTATTCTGTACTAAGATTATAACTCCGCATTTTTCTTCAAACCAACATCGGAATAAGTATGTCATATGTTTTATGCACATTCAGCAAGTGACACCACTTTCTTTTTTTCTTATTTTTTTTGAATTTCCACCTCAGCAAATCTGTTTTCACATTTTGACGATAGTCTAACTATGAGACAAGATCAGAGTTTATGGCATAGATCTGCACAGCAAATACGTCGCCATCTTGCCTGTTTTTACGGAAAAGAAAAAGAAAGAGCACAGAACTGTTGCCATCAGCAGTGGCTTCTCCAGTGCAGTAGGAATACCAAGTGGGACCATGCGTGGGAATTGAAGCGGGAGATTATATATGGTGTTCAAGATAACTTCTTGAGTTGAAATTACAATTACTTGCTCAAGAATAACCGAATGCCACTAATGGCACACAGAATAAGTGCATACAGACATGTTCTACAATTTCAAATACTTAATTGTTTAGGTTGCTTATATAATAGAGACTAACTGAGCAAACTGGTGCTGTCCTTGTGTTAGATCCAAAGCCAATAGAGGTCGCTGACTTCTCTATCGCCATTTACTCAACATATTATCCCAAAGTTGGTAAAAATATTTTCTCCCTTCTTAGGGTGACTGGACTCGGTGCAGGATGCCACACTAACTACAGGTTCACATCATAGAAATAACATGGACTTCTGCAATACAAGAAGCATGAGAGAAGAGGGAGGCTTTGAAGTGATGAAGAAGGGAATTCTGAATCTCTCCCTTCCCCATGAGCACCACATCAGCGCCTATGGAGAAGAAAATGAGAGAAGGTTGATGGGAAAGCATGCAACAGCCAACATTGACGCATTTTCTTTGGTAATGCTCAGAAGAAGCATACCTGCTGCTAGCCAAATTCGAAGATTGCCCAAAAATGTCATTGGTCTTCTTCTGGTATATCTCAAAATAAAAAACCCTCGCCATATCTCTATTCTTCAGTATAAGACAGTTCCTTGATTTGTCTACTGTGTACCTCCCTCTCTCAGGTGAAAAGCCTACTCACGGTTAGACCAGAAACAGAGACCCCTGTCA
Source organism: Rhodamnia rubescens (assembly GCA_021437795.1). Lineage (NCBI taxonomy): Eukaryota > Viridiplantae > Streptophyta > Magnoliopsida > Myrtales > Myrtaceae > Rhodamnia > Rhodamnia rubescens. The sequence continues at coordinate 1,789,041 of JAILYA010000031.1, read as the reverse complement.
GTGCTGTTGCGATCAGAAGAATTCCACGGGGTGCTAAATCTAAATGATTCTTCCAAATTAGCTAGCCATTCCTTTAGTCATAAGAATAGGGCATGATGGCTTAAGATGGATTTTTTGCCAGGGTTCCAGCAGATATGCCCTTTTACGACATAATGAGTTTCAAAAGGGTAGCAGTCATTTGGCTGCTGTAGTGAAGACCAAAGGGAAATCAAAGAATCTTCCATCAATGCTGGATGCGGACATACCTGAAGAAATCAAAGCCACTGCTGATGATTCCCAGTTAACTACTCCCTTGCTTGTCAAACAAGATGAAAAACCTGGAGTTATCGTTAACATCGAGAAGGCTCCAAGACCTGTCAATGCAAGTAAGCAACTTAATGATGCCTCGATGAATGGCTTGCCTCTATTGTCGGAAGATATCTAGAATGGGGAGTTTATTGGCATCGTCACTCTCGAGGATGTGTTTGAAGAGCTTCTTCAGGTTTTCTTCGCTGCCTCATCGGTCATCTGCATAATTTCCTTCTTGATCGAAGTACTTAACAATTTAACCGACCAAGTGCAGGAAGAGATTGTTGATGAAACAGATGAATATGTTGATGTGCAGAAAAGGTACAGCAAAAATCATATGCTGTGTGTTTAGTCTATGTAATGGCATTTGATTCGTAATACAATGACAAGGGCCATCTCTCTGCCATCTCTTCTGGCAGAATCCAAGTAGCTGCAGCTGCATCAGTTGCACGGGCTCCATCACTTTGGAGACTGAACATCCATAAAGGAGCTGTAAGTTGACCGTTCTGTTTTCAAACAAGTTAAGTTAATCTGAACTTAGAAGAGTTCTCAAAATCAGGCTTCGGTTATAATTGTTTGCTCAAGGACCAAGTAGAGTGAACTGCCAATTTGAGCTTTCTTTGAACTTATCAAGGATGTAGGAGATAAACAAAGATTCTAGAGTATGGGTGATTTAGGAAACTAAATTATTGAAAATGACTCATCCACCTGTATTTAGGGCCATCAAAAGGTGAAAGCTCCTTGCTCAGCTGACTTCTCATTGGGACATTAGTAGCTTGGCATACTGTTAGAAGTTAGTAGTGACTAGGCTGGAAGATAGTATTTGAGTTGAATTACGTGCTAACTAGAAGGATGAAAGTGATCATCGCTGTCTGAGGAAGAACTTTGACAGCAGAAACCAGCAATTATCATCTCCTAACCAAAAGAGTATAAATAAACTGGGGAGTACGAACAGGAAACTATATTCACTTGAAAATGTCAGTAGGTGGTGTTACTGTCCAAGTTTCTCCACTTGGGCCTGGTGTGATGACAGTGTACTCAAACAAAAGCATCTTAAAAAAAAAGTCTTATCGGAAATTATTACTGTTATCCATGCTGACTTCCAACTATGTACTCTTCTCGACTTGGATGGTTCTAGTTCATTTTGCTTGGCCATGGTAGGTAATTCCTGTTATTATGATCACTGTAACCTAAGAATCTGCTCTTATGTGGTTCACAGGGAGGCCAAACCAAGCACGGGCAGGCCCCAAGAAAAACTGCTGAGGATGATCCAAGTTCTGCTAGGTCAACGGGCACTCCAGGTGAGCCTCTGTAGGAGCATAAGATGGTACTATTCCAACAAAGACATCTGCATCATAGTAGCATGATTCAAAATGGACGCCTTTGATGCTAAGTCCCACTAAACGAGTGCAAATCAATATGTTGTCTTTGCTGCAAATTTTGATGATGATAAACAGTGAGGATAATCATCTAATGAAAGATATAAGATAATTGAGAGATAGGTGCTTTATCTGGTCAAATAATTTGTCTATACAAGCAAGTGCAGGAGCTTAAATGTTTTTTCGTTAGGTTTGCAAAACTCTGGTGCCTAGGCTCGAAGTTTCGGCGCGAGTGACATCTCGTAAATGCTTCCATGGGATGTCGGAGTCTAAAAGCGAAGGATTCTCGAATGATCCTTTTTCCGGGTAATCAAAATATCCCGTGGAAGGGGTACAGCGGAAAACCGCGTTCTTGGAAGTTAATAACGTCTAGCATCTGTAAGATGTTCAGTTGTCTGATGCAATTTTGTTTCATCGTAGTTGAATAATTAATCTATTTTGTATACGAAAACACATGAGAAAGTTCCGTAGTATGAGATTGAAGAGTGTGAGTTTCATCGCAAGGGCTTTGTTTGTTTCGCGGAAATGAGTGATTCGAAAAATATTTTTGAAAAGGTGAACACTTGTATTGCTGATAAAAATGAATGAATGAAATCTGTTTTCTTCATTTATGCAAATGTTATATATATATATATATTGTTGTTGGTAATGATAATAATTTTAATTGACTAACTATTTTATGTGATACATGTGATTGTTTTTAAGAAAATTATTTTTCACAAAAGAAACGTATCTCGACGAATAAAGATACTTTGACTAATTAATGCTCCGTTTGTTTCGCGGAAAATATGACCTTTCCGAAAAATGTTTGTCGGGAAGTTATTTTCCGAAAAATGACGTCCTTTTCCGATGTTTGGCAAAAACTTGAAAAAGTTTCAAAAAATATTTTTCGCTTTTGGGTAAGAAAAATTCGTCTTTTTTTTCTTCTTCAAAGTAGACTCTAGCGCTTACATCTTTTGTAATCTCATCTTTTTCTCTATCTTGGCTCGCGTTTCTAGAAATAGAGAGAGACACCCGATGAAGAGAGGCGTTGCGCATAATATAATCTCCGCACTAAGTGATAGGGATTTTGATTTCGGAGCGCATGCGGAGTACACCACCGATATTGCGGAGGAAGCATGAGGCGACGGTGCTCGGAGCTCCGGCATTACCTCGGCCCGCGATGTTGTCGACATTCATCGGGAAGCGGTGGTCCCCGTCGATCGCGCCGCGGAGATTTCGCAGCGCCTCTTGAAGGCCGCCCTCGGCGACGACTCGGAATCGGCCTTGGAGTGCCTCCTCGACCCGCTTGTCGACGTCAACTATGTTGGGGTGGTGAGCCTCAAGATTAGGAAGGTCGACATCGTCCTATCCGGCGAGTCCGCCGCCGAGCTCCATGTGGAGTACAAGGAGTTCGGGACGGATGTCACGGCCTGCATTCTTCGCTATAGCTTTCCTTGCTCGAGGCCGGAGCCACCGGTTGTGGCGATGGTAGACGACCAACTAGGAAGAAGAAGGTAATTAAAAAAATAAATTTTATCCGAAAAATAAAAAATAAATTTTTTGAATTTTGAAAAAATAAATAAAAAATGAAAAGAAAGCAAAAAATAATTAAAAAGAAAAAATAGTTGAAAAAGAGGAGAAATGAAAAGTGTGGAAAATATTTTCCTCTTCTCAAAATGAGAAAATCATTTTCCTTAGTTTTAGAAGAATTTTTTTATTGATCGGAAAATATTTTCCCTTGACCGCTCATTTTCCAACCCCCATACATCGGAAATTGGGGAAAATGTTTTTTGGAAAAATATTTTTCGTGAAATAAACGGAGCCTAAATGCACAATTTGTTATTAGTACAAAATCCCATGTCTATACACCTTGTGAACCGAAACGATGCAACGTGCGGTAACTTTCTCTGTGCTACTGCACATTGTGGGGCAATGTCGAGGTGGTGTTCACTTTGGTCGACCACAAGAAACAAATGTGTGCTTGCAGCTCATGGTAGTTGTTTAGGCTCAGGATAATCCTTGTATCTTTATATTTGGTAATATAAATGATTTTGATCTTAAAATTTTCTGATTTTGTTTTTGAGAACGCATTTGAAGTAGAAACAAGGATAAAAAAAAAAAGGTTATTTTTTGTTTTAGAACCACTTTTGGGTAACAAGACCAGGCTCTCACTTTGTTTCGTTCTGCCGTTGTTCTTCGCCGATTGTCGGAGAAAAAGGAAAATAAAAACAAAATAGAAAATGCTTTTAAAAAAATAAAAATAATATTTTTAGCAATAAAAAAAATAATTTTTTTATGATAATAAAGCAATTTTATTTAAAATTAATCAATTAAAAATATATATTGGGAAAAAACATAAAATAATTCTTAAAAAATTTTAAAATATTTTTTTTGAAAAAATAAAAAAGTTTCTCTAAATTTGTATTGCATTCTTAGAAAATTATAAGAAATAAATATGCCATGATTTGATTAAATATATCGGTGTTTTAGCAATACGGGTAGGGTCGGGTAGGGGTTTGGTTAAATATAAAAGTGTTAAAAGTGCAAATTTCCTATTGAGCTTATACTTTTTCATAAGGATCTTGCATATGTCTTTATGCTCTACAAAATAAATAGACTAATTATGGATTATGCATAATCTGTATTAATTTTATTAGTGATGCTATATAGATTGATTTTGTAGTGATAAGACATAACTATTTCACTTAAATGAAAAAAATTGGGAAAAGAGCTTGTTTTTGAGAACATAAATTATGTGAAGTTACTAAATACATTTCTATTTCAGAACAGAAATTTTGTGCGGCCGCCAAACACGTTACGATACTCTAAAATTCATCCAGGAAACATAATCATAAAAAATCAATTGTGATCGAAATTGATTTTGAGAATCGTTACCAAACCGGCCCTAAATGTACGAATGCGATCACAAATTAAGATGAATTCATGAATTAAGATGATGTAAACGAACGAAAGGAAACAAATATTACTATTATAAACCACTTACATCTCCCAATGGTAATGTCACATGAAAACGTGGATTTCATGCAAGACCTAAAGTGATAACAACAAGTCTAAATCGGATGAGAAAACGTCTAATCGGGTCTAATCGGGTTTAAGTCTCACTCGACCAGGAGCTACATGATGCTTCCGATAGATTTGGCATTCTCATCTCCATGGCATAAATACACTGACACAAGGGAAGAAACCTGTACTAGGCTGACATCACGAGATAATTTGAAACATAAAATTTAGAATTGAATCACTCACCTCACTACGAAGACGGCGGACAGGAGCAGCGTTCGGGAACGTCTAGGAATTCACCCCTCCACATTCCCTCTCTCACCAGGCCAGCCCCTCTCCTTTCTTCTCGATTACTTGTTTTTCAGCTGCTTCTCTACATCTCTGCCTACCCTTTAGGAAGCTAATTGGTGCTTCTTCTAATAAGGCCGTGTGGAAGAGACGGAGAGAGATCGAGCTGAGCTTCATGGGTTCGGGTCACATGTCGGGCTGTTCGCAAAAACTATGTTGATGTTTGATGCCGGCATGTTATTCTTAAGCAAAAGGATGTTCCTAATTTCCAAATTGTGGAAAATGCAGTGACAAATGAGAATATGAGAATACGCACGATAGATATTTCGGCATTATCAGCGGGATCCGACCCCTATTTTCATGCCTACCATTTTAGATTCTCAATCGATTTGAAAATGATTGATGGCGACTTCTGGAATGATATCAAATTTGAATGCTAGTAGCATACTCCAACCTAAGGAAGGGAAGACTCTAGGCCATAGACCATGGGATGGATCTTTACAAATTCAAATAAAATCAAAGTAAAATATTGGCATAACATTGCAGTCACCCAATTAATATAGAATAGAAGAAAAAAAAAGTGCAGTTACTGACACAGAACCAGGATGCTCAAAATTCATGTGGTCCACAACCCAGGGGGTACTAAATTTCTAACACAATCATCCCCAGAAAGATAAGCAAGATTCCCAAATAGTTAACAGAACAAAATGTTGAGCACTAGAATGTTCTAGCCAAATCGCCCAAAACGAAATGCTAACTGAGACGCATATTAAACATTATGTTATGGTCATATTATTTGCCAAAGTTATAATCTTGTAATGTTCAGCATTTAATAACATAATGAACAATAAGGTGTAGCCTTGGCCTGGCAATGGGCATTGAGACTAGCGCACAAGTATACCTAATCAAAGGAAAAAGAAAGGCAATGCCTAATTTCATGAATTTAGAAAATGCATTAACAAAATACGGAAAAAGAATGTATAAGTAATACTCAATCAAATTGTGAGAAGAAAATAATAAAACTATAAATAGAAACTAATTATTAAAATCAATATATCTATGTATGTAATATAGAAAAGGAAAAGAAAAACTTTGGTTAGACAGTATGTCCTTGGTGGCTAAAGAAAAAAGGATTTGGGAGACCATCCAATAGGAAAGATAGAGCTATTTCAACTCTTTTAAAATGAGCTTAACCTTTGCGAGATTCCTTGGAAGATTAGTTACTTGCCAATATTTTGGATTGTAACCCGAACATTTCACTTTTAGCGCTAAAATTATTCCTGCTAAAATATGATTATTAAATATGAAAGAACCATTCCGTCGAACAAAAGATAGTAATCCAACACGACCCTTTTTGCAAGAATGAAATGCAAAGCAATCCCTTTCTTCTGCTAAGGGTAACTGAGGAGGCAAAGAAAGGGATCGATTCCCAAGTTTCCATGTTGTGCTCACCCAACAAAGGAATCTTCCTCTTTTCTTTCTCTATATAATGTGCAACGAGGATGGATGCAGGCACCACTCAAGAACCATTTCTAATCTTGTTGCTTGCGTTTCATCTAGGCTCGCCGCTGTCAAATTCGATCCTTCAGTGTTGCCCGTACTCCCGGTAATTTTGCTCGTAAGTTATTTTCACCATGCATGCATCGGTTTATTATTTCATGAACTATAAGATTAGATATTTATTTTCACCAGCATTTTCATTGCCTTTGCAAGCACGTTAAATCTTAGACAAACAAATCACGGACCTCCTGTAGTGGATCTCAAGCTCTGCGCTTTCACAAGCAACAGCAGAACAACTAAAGCCTTGTTTTTGTTTTATTTTTATTTTTTTCAGCCTGGTCTCATTGCAGACGCAATGCTTGTGTGAAATAACCTGTAACAAGTCTCTCAAAATGACATTTGTTAGTAAATTTAGGAAATTGTGTAAAGGAATAGTCTGTTTATGCAATATGCAACAAACCCTACATGAGAATATCATTGAATTATGCATCAAGGATTGTCAGGCATATAGAAAAATGCATTCAATTTAAAATAATGAGTAGGACCAATCCTATTACTGGTGGGAGGTTGAGCATGTCGCAATTTAACAAAAGTAGACATGTGACGTGCATAATAAATTATTCAGAACAAGACTAGGCATACTTCAAAATGAATAACAAACGGTTATTATCATAATGAAATAAATAGCTGATGCAATTTTTATATGTAAAAAGAATAATAAACGTTTTGCAATGTTTGATTACTTGTGCTCTAGTAATTGTTAAAGAAAAGATACAAATTTTAACCGAGTGAAGGATCCCAAACTAATCATTATGATTACGATAGGAAACTGAAAAAGTAACCGACTGTTTACAAATTACATATGCCGAGAAAAAGTGAGGGGCATGTCCATCATTTTTGCTCCTACATGGAAATATTGTTAAAAGGGTTAATATCGCGAAAAATCCTAAACTGGTACACCTATGATAAATTTACCAAAAATTATTTTTCTTGACCATACAAAACCCCAATTTGGTGCACCTATGACAAATTTACACCAAATTGGTATACTTGTGACAAATTTACCCTCCGTTAATTTTCGTTATATTTGACTATCGAATTCTTGAGTTAGATGGCACATGACAAGACATGGGTATACTATTTTAGGGATTTTACCCTCTGTTTGTCACAAATGTATCAATTTGAGATTTTTCGTGGTATTAACCCAATTAACAAAGGGTAAATTTGTCACAAGTGTATTAGTTTAGGGTTTTTGATGAAAAAATTAATTTACCATAAATTTGTCACGGGGATACCAATTTAGAATTTTTGATAGTCAAAAAATAGTTTGAGATAAATTTATCGCAGGTATACCGGTTTGGATTTTTTTGTGGTAAAAAAATAGCCTAGGGTAAATTTATCATAGGTGTACCGAGTTTGGGATTTTTTGTAGTATTAATCCTTTTTAAAATCCCTACATTTAGGATTTTACATTGCATAAGTGTGCAAGTTATGTAATTTCCTCTTACCAAAAAAAAAAATTCTTACCAAAAAAAAAGTTTTGTAATTTCCTAGTATGGGAAGGGATCTTTGAGACAGCTTTTTCATTTGTTTCGACTTAGGAGACAATAAAGGAAGACAAAAATATGTGGAAGTATTTATTCATAGAAAGCAAATAATTTTGAGAAATTAGCAAGGAGAGCGAACTTTCCTAATCAAACTGTAACGTTTTAGTAAAATAATAGCAATAGTGTCCCGTGACAATATGAAGGAGAGTTTTGATTTGACAAATCCATTATGTTACCTAAGCATAAACTTTCTATTCTCACATAAAGAATCCCTATCCCAATGTGCATTGCATGATACGTATAAATATATTCACACACACTCACACATTATATATGTACAATCGTAAGTTACATCTCAGAGAACCCGGATCAAAGCAAACTACTATTTCCTAGGTTTATAACATAAGCTTTGTTACCAATTTTGTCATACGTAGAATTCATCCCAAGAGAGTAAAGAGTGATCGGTCATCTTTTGACAAAAAGCCAAAGAATGAAGCCTGAGAAAAAATTGAAGTGTTCTTGCGGGCATTGGACGCGGCCTCAGTGGGTCCGAATGTTTTATTTAGACTTGCATGGATGATCAAAATTCCTATCTATCACAGGTCAAGTCGTTCATAGAAGTTCATAATTTGATTTGCCAAGCTTTCGATTTGCCAATCTCCGGTGAGCATCAACATTAACTTATTATACACGTCATGAGAAGTCTCTAGGCTTGGACGGACTGAACTAATATCTTCCGATCCACGAGGGACAGAGAGAACAAAAATGGGAGAAGCTATCGTCGGTATTGCTGGAGAGATCGTTTCTATTCCGGGTTCTCAAGCAATAGAAACGGTTGGAAAGTTATGGGGCTTCAAGCATGAACTCGAGGCGCTTAGGGACACCTGTCTTCATGCTTCAACTGTACTTGGACCATGCAGAAGAACAATACCACCAGACTCCCCATGTCCGAGTTTGGGTTGAGAAACCGAAAGATGCTTTCTATGAGGCGCAGGGGCGTCCTTGATGAATTCAACATCGAAGCTATGCGACGAGAAATGAAGGGTCACAATGAAATGATCAAGGAGGTAAGGACATTTTTCTCAAGTTCAAATCAGCTTGCTTTTAAATTGAAGATGAGTAACAAAGTAAGAGCAAGAAGGGAGAGAATACAAGCCATTAAGGCTGAAAAGAAATTCCACTGGATGAGCGCCGTGTGGATTCACATATAGAAAGAGAGTGGAGGAAGAGAGAAGAGACGCATTCTTTTATACGTGAGGGAGACATTATAGGGAGAGATGATGATAAGAAGAAGGTCATGGATTTTTTTTCGGATTCAAACGTGAAAGAGGATGTTTCCATTCTTCCAATAGTTGGTATTGGGGGCTTGGAAAAACAGCTCTTGCTCGTGTGTATAATGATGAGATGGTTAGTAAACAGTTTAACTTGAAAATGTGGGTTTGTGTCTCCGATAACTTCGACATGAAAAAAATAGTGAAAGATATGATACCTTGTGCAAAGAAGAAAGAACCAACCGAGGTTACAATGGATCGCTTGCACAAGTGAGCTGAGGGGAGAGATTGATGGAAAGAGATACCTCTTAGTTTTAGATGATTTTTGGAATGCAGAACGAGAAGCATGGCTGAGCTTGAAAACTTTATTATTGGGAGGTGCTAGAGGAAGCAAGATCCTTATAACTACACGCCTTCCTCTAGTTGCGAAGATAACCGGCACTACTCCGCATCATCTTCTTGGGGGCTTATCCGAAAGTGCGTCTCTTAAATTACTAATGCAAATGGCTTGTTGTGATGAAGAGGAGATGCAAGATCCCGACATGCTAGCGATTGGTAAAGATATTGTTACGAAGTGCTACGGGGTTCCATTGGTTGTTCGAACCATTGGGAGTTTACTCTTTATGAAAAGTAAGCACGAATGGTTGCAATTCAAAGAAAATGAGCTCCCAGATGTGTCTCAAAGGGAAGACGGTATAAAATTAGTTCTTAAGCTTAGTTATGACCATCTTCCTTCGCATTTGAAACGATGTTTTGCGTTTTGTTCATTGCTTCCGAAAGATTGTGTGATGGACAAGTGGGCTTTGGTCGACCTTTGGATGGCAGAAGGATTTATTCAACCATTCGAATAGAAGTCAACATTTGGAAGATATTGGTCATGGATATTTCATGGATCTACTTTGGAGTAACTTCTTCCAAGAATTTAAACAAGATCCGAGACACGAAGGAGGAGACTTTCAAGATGCATGATTTGATGCATGATCTAGCTTGTTCGGTTGCGGGGACCGAGTGTTGGGTGGCATGGGATGACACAAAATCCATAGATGGAAGAACCCGTCATATATCCGTGGGTGACCTTCCAATCTCGCGCTTGAAAGCATGTCCCCTAAGGACATTTCTTTCTACTATGCCACAAAGAAGAAGTGAAGCGGATCTACGCCAACTCATGCAAAGTTTCAAGAGGTTACGCATCTTGGATCCGCATGCCACAATGGTCGAGAAGGTGCCAAGGTCCATTTGTAAGTTGAAGCATCTCACGTATCTTGATCTCTCTAGCAATGTTGCAATCAAGAGGCTTCCTAACTCCATTACGAGATTACAGAATTTGCAAATGCTTAATCTCTCCGATTGTCATTTCCTCGAAGAATTGCCAAGGGGTATAAGGAAGTTAGTCAGCCTTCGAAATCTAGACATAAATGGTTGTCATAGACTTAGTTATGTGCCACGTGGACTTGGGCAATTGAGTTCTCTGCATAGGCTAACGCATTTCATTTTGCCCAAAGATAAAGCTCTTGCTAAGAATTATTGTGGACTCGGGGAGCTGAATGGGCTTAATAACGTTCGGGGAAGCCTTTTCATTGAAAATTTGGGAAGCGTGACGAATGCGGTAGAAGAATCTAGGGCCGCGAACTTGATAGGGAAGCGTTCTCTGGAATCTTTGCGACTTGGGTGGGGCAATTTCTATATTGATGATTCAATAATGAGGGATAGAGACGAAGCGCTATTAGATGGATTGCAACCGCCCCCAAATCTACAGGGGTTGATGATCGACAGTTATGGAGGTGAGAGGTTTCCAAGGTGGATGATGAATAACCTTGTGTCTTCCTTGCCAAATTTAGTTGAGTTACACTTGCATAAATGCAGAAGATGTAGACGGCTCCCTCAACTAGGCCAACTACCTCGCCTCAAGACTTTAGTGATTTATGGGATGAGTGAATTGGAATGCATCGAGTCAGGCCATTCATTCAGTTCAACAACGACATCATTTCCTGGTCTAATGAAATTAGAGATCTCTTACTGTGGGAAATTGGAAGCCATGCCACGAACTCCACATCTTGAGAAGTTAGTGCTGAGTAACGCCAACTCGGCGTTGATTAATCAGATAGTTGGCCTCAACAAGTTGAAGAGTCTGGAAATCCGGAGTATGGAATTTCTAGAAGGTTTGCCTGAGGAGTGTTTGAAAAGTCTCACCTCACTTGAATCCCTTAACATCGGTGGATGTCCTCGGTTGACTTGCCTCTCATCACTCGGAACGAGACATCTATCGAGTCTTGTGGATCTCACTATTTGGCATTGTGAGGAGCTGGATATATCCAAAGACGAAAGCGGCAACTTCATCACCTTGGAGGATTCCCATGGAGGAGGACTTCTTCACAGTCTCCGCTCCGTGTACCTCGATGAACTTCCAAAACTAGAATCTCTCCCGCAGTGGCTTCTACAGGCCAGCAATCTCGAGCGTCTCACTATTTCCTATTGCTCCAATTTGAAGGAATTACCAGAGAAGATGGAGGCCCTTCAATCACTTCAACGGCTTGAAATCAGAGAGTGCCCCTCGCTGACGTCATTATCCGAAGGGATGCGAAGGCTGACATCCCTTACTCACCTATACATCTTCGGTTGCCCAGAATTGGAGGAGAGGTGCAAAAGAGAAGGAGGCGAGGACTGGTACAAGATTGCTCATATCCCCCACATATTTGTTGGATACTGGAGGTATGTGGACCTTGTTTGTTTCCCATAGTTTCACATGAATAATTCTCGATTTCTGCTTCGATACTTGATTCGATTGGGGGACATGGACTCATCGTCCTCCATTGCCTTTTGCCTCTCTCTCTCTCTCTCTCTCTCGAGGAAGCGAATGAAGCGAACAAGATGGAAAGAGAGAGAGAGAGTGGAGCTACTGCGGAATTCACTCCCCTGGGCAACTATAGAAGCTACAGCGTCTATCGCGTAATTCTCCGTGCGCCCAGTCCTCTTGTCTGTCCGGCATGATTTCCACTCTCGCGCCGTTCCTACTTCGCTTTGGTGTCTTAGAATTCGGCTTCGCTCTCTACTTGATTGAAGTCTGGAAGGAGGAGGGGTTTCAAGGCAAGTATTGTCTGCGACAGTGGGCTTGTTACCATCCACATTGGTAAGTGGATTGTTAACTTTTGTGGCTCTCTGGGTCTCAGATTAAAGTTGCTGCTTTATTCATCTATCCTTTGCTTCTGATGGTTCTTGTCTGGGATGTCCACATTGGCAGGGTCTGGAAAACTTCTCCTTATCCTCCAACGCACGAGAGAAAGGAAGACAATCTATGCTCCTCATCATCCAACTCCTCGCTCGTTAAATTGGGCTCGCCACTCGTGCTGTAGATATGGTGTGCAATCTGCTTATTTGATTTCACAAGGAGCCAAATGCCTCCACAGTCCCATGATTCTGGAAAACTCTCACCATATAAAGTGATGAAATGTTTCTCTGCAGAGTGGCTTCTGGTTTTGCTTCCCTTAAAAATCAACCTTTTACCTCAATGTGTTCCCATAGAAACGGAGGTTCTGGCATGGATCTGCGCAGCAAATCAAGGGTATGAATGGCGACCATAAAATATGTAACGTTGTCCTTTTTCAAATGCTACACGATACTGATCTGTTAATGCCTGAAATCAGGTGATCCCTAGACCTTTTGATCACCCGTCTGGACTTCCAAAGTGGAATTATATGGATCAAGTACTGGTCGAGCTCCAGGGGAGGATGGTGAAGTGATCTTATTGTTAGCATCTGACAGCAACAACGTGTAAACTAAAAGCTGCAAATTGTTTAGTATTCTAGTAGAGTTTCTAAAGTCTCTCTGTGATGAGTTTGAAGGGAAATGCGAGGGAGGGACGGAGGGAGCGAATGGAAATGCACATTCTTCATTTGCTCTTCAGCCATTCTGCAGAGGTTCTCAGGTAAATCCTTTGCCAATTTGACCACCATCTTAAGCAGTCGAATAAATGTTTGACATTTAAAAGAGGTCTTATGACAGTCGGACTGCGAGTCTAATCTATGACTTCTCCATTTTGATCACTACAAGGTTGTCCTGCTCATTTTTGTTTGGTTGACAATTGACCTGTTCTTCATCTCTTCTTGACGATAATGTTTGCAAAAGTAATGCGGTTGTATGAAGCAGGATTAATGAACGAAGCGGTAGTCATTGTTGTTGTTTCTTTTTATAACTAAATCAATCATTAGCAATTTTAAGTCTATGTTGTGGACCTCATGTAGACACGATATCTCTTGTATCCACTCTTGTCTCAGATTTTTCTTGTTCTATGACTTCAGTTGGTCATATTGATTATTGCTGTGTTCAGGTAGTCTTCCTCTGCCATGGCGATATCTGATGGATATTTTTGCGAAAGATTTTGGCAAGAGCAGTTTGCAATTATGCCAAGTTTGTGAAAGAAGAACGTACTTCAATGTGATTGTCTTTTGATTTCGAGAGGAAAGAATTAGGTGCACTGTCAAGATTCACGACTTGAGATCCATTATATCTAATGAAATATCAGAATGACAAGTTTGCTAATTGATCCTTGGTAAGGTGGTTAATCTCTTGAGCTGTTGCATTCTGCAGTCTGCTTCCTTCAACTATGTACCTGCCCTTAGTTTTTCTTTTTTTTTTTTTTGGTCAAGCGTATGTTGTTTTTACTTGTTGACAAGCTAGCTCTCTTCTGGGAATGAGGCCTGAGAGTAACCTTGAAATGGTTCTAAAAGGTTAAGTATAGTTATGCCACTGTTTTTAGTTTATTTTGCAAGGAGAATGCGGTGGCGCAATTGATAAGACTTGCTATTTGTGCTTCAAAAATGTAAGTTTTCCCTACTTGAAACTAGTCTTCGAAAAGCGGTCTTCTACTTTTTGGTGCTGTATTTTGCTGAAGAGACCCTTTCTTTGAAGTACCCCAGTCCATTTTTTTTTATCTTTTCAAAACTAAACTCTCGTGCATACTAGATGGCCAAGTCATACAAACAGAGCTCGTCGTTTGAACTATCTTCCATGAGATTAAGCTCCCGGGCTTTTTGTTTCAGTAGATATGTTTATTACTCACACTGCTTTACTTTTCAGAATGGGCAGAAATGGCCCTGATTTTGCCACCGACGACACAATGCTAGATGAGGACACAAAGCACTCACTGACCGCCAGTCCCATGACAGCAAAGACATGGAGCTCTGTCTTGCTGATACAGAAGAGGAGTGGAAACACGAAGAGCTTTTCTAAGTTCAAGGTGCATGCTTTGAAGTCCAGGAACAATACTATTACAAGCTTGAGAGTCTTCTCGACTACACCGTTACGGTAATTGCAGATTACCAGTGTGGTGCACAAAAAGATGAACAGTACATGAACTATTCTGTACTAAGATTATAACTCCGCATTTTTCTTCAAACCAACATTGGAATAAGTATGTCATATGTTTTATGCACATTCAGCAAGTGACACCATTTTCTTTTTTTCTTTGTTCTTTTTTTGAATTTCCACCTCAGCAAATCTTTTTCACATTTTGATGATAGTCTAACTATGAGACAAGATCAGAGTTTATGGCATAGATCTGCACAGCAAATATGTCGCCATCTTGCTTGTTTTTACGGAAAAGAAAAGACAGAGCACAGAACTGTTGCCATCAACATTGGCTTCTATCGTGCAGTGGGAGTACCAAGTGGGACCAAGCGTGGGAATTGAAGCGGGAGATTATATATGGTGTTCAAGATACCTTCTTTAGGTGAAACTACAATTACTTGCTGAAGAAAATAACCGAATGCCATTAACGGCACACAGAATAAGTGCATACGTACATGTTCTACAGTTTCAAATACTCAATTGTTTAGGTTGCTTCTATATCAGAGAATAACTGAGTAACTGATGTTGTCCTTGTGTTAGATCCAAAGCCGATAGAGGTCGCTGACTTCACTATCGCCATTTACTCAACATATTATCCCAAAGTTGGTAAAAATATTTCCTCCCTTCTTAGGGTGACTAGACTCGGTGCAGGATGCCTCACTAACTACAGGTTCGCATCATAGAAATAACATGGACTTCTGCAATACAAGAAGCATGAGAGAAGAGGGAGGCTTTGAATTGATAAAGAAGGCAATTCTGAATCTCTCCCTTCCCCATGAGCAGCACATCAGCGCCTATGGAGAAGAAAATGAGAGAAGGTTGACGGGAAAGCATGAAACAGCCAACATTGACGCATTTTCTTTGGTAATGCTCAGAAGAAGCATACCAGCTGCTAGTCAAATTCGAAGATTGCCCAAAAATGTCATTGGTCTTCTTCTGGTATATCTCAAAATAAAAAAAAACTCGCCATATCTCTATTCTTCAGTATAAGACAGTTCCTTGATTTGTCTACTGTGTACCTCCCTCTCTCAGTTGAAAAGCCTACTCTCGGTTAGACCAGAGACAGAGACCCCTGTCAGTGCTGTCGCGATCAGAAGAATTCCACGGTGTGCTAAACCTAAATGATTCTTCCAAATTAGCTAGCCATTCCTTTAGTCATAAGAATAGGGCATGATGGCTTAAACTGGATTTTTTGCCAGGGTTCCAGCGGATATGCCCTTCTATGACATAATGAGTCTCAAAAGGGTAGCAGTCATATGGCTGCTGTAGTGAAGACCAAAGGGAAATCAAAGAATCTTCCATCAATGCTGGATGCGGACATACCTGAAGAAAGCAAAGCCACTGCTGGAGATTCCCAGTTAACTACTCCCTTGCTTGTCAAACAAGATGAAAAACCTGAAGTTATCGTTAACATCGAGAAGGCTCCAAGACCTGTCAATGCAAGTAAGCAACTTAATGATGCCTTGAAGAATGGCTTGCCTCTATTGTCGGAAGATATCGAGGATGGGGAGTTTATTGGCATTGTCACTCTCGAGGATGTGTTTGAAGAACTTCTTCAGGTTTTCTTCGCCGCCTCATCAGTCATCTGCATAATTTGCTTTTTGATCGAAGTACTTAACAATTAACCGACCAAGTGCAGGAAGAGATTGTTGATGAAACAGATGAATATGTTGATGTACAGAAAAGGTGCAACAAAAATCAGATGCTGTGTGTTTAGTTTATGTAATGGCATTTGATTCGTAATACAATGACAAGGGCCATCTCTCTGCCATCTCTTCTGGCAGAATCCAAGTATCTGCAGCTGCATCAGTTGCACGGGCTCCATCACTTTGGAGACTGAACATCCATAAAGGAGCTGTAAGTTGACTGTTCTGTTTTCAAACAAGATAAGTTAATCTGAACTTAGAAGAGTTCTCAAAATCAGGCTTCGGTTATAATTGTTCGCTCAAGGACCAAGTAGAGTGAACTGCCAATTTGAGCTTTCTTTGAACTTATCAAGGATGTAGGAGATAAACAAAGATTCTAGAGTATGGGTGATTTAGGAAACTAAATTATTGAAAATGACTCATCCACCTGTATTTAGGGCCATCAAAAGGCGAAAGCTCCTTGCTCAGCTGACTTCTCATTGGGACATTAGTAGCTTGGCATACTGTTAGAAGTTAGTAGTGACTAGGCTGGAAGATAGTATTTGAGTTGAATTACGTGCTAACTAGAAGGATGAAAGTGATCATCGCTGTCTGAGGAAGAACTTTGACAGCAGAAACCAGCAATTATCATCTCCTAACCAAAAGAGTATAAATAAACTGGGGAGTACGAACAGGAAAATATATTCACTTGAAAATGTCAGTACGTGGTGTTACTGTCCAAGTTTCTCCACTTGGGCCTGGTGTGATGACAGTGTACTCAAACAAAAGCATCTTAAAAAAAAGTCTTATCGGAAATTATTACTGTTATCCATGCTGACTTCCAACTATGTACTCTTCTCGACTTGGATGGTTGTAGTTCATTTTGCTTGGCCATGGTAGGTAATTCCTGTTATTATGATCACAGTAACCTAAGAATCTGCTCTTATGTGGTTCACAGGGAGGCCAAACCAAGCACGGGCAGGTCCCAAGAAAAACTGCTGAGGATGATCCAAGTTCTGCTAGGTCAACAGGCACTCCAGGTGAGCCTCTGTAGGAGCATAAGATGGTACTATTCCAACAAAGACATCTGCATCATAGTAGCATGATTCAAAATTGACGCCTTTGATGCTAATGTCCCACTAAACGAGTGCAGATCAATATGTCGTCTTTGCTGCAAATTTTGATGATGATAAATAGTGAGGATAGTCATCTAATGAAAGATATAAGATATTGAGAGACAGCTGTTTTATCTGGTCAAATAATTTGTCTATACAAGCAAGTGCAGGAGCTTAAATGTTTTTTTCGTTAGGTTTGCAAAACTCTGGTGCCTAGGCTCGAAGTTTCGGCGCGAGTGACATCTGGTAAATGCTTCCATGGGATGTCGGAGTCTAAAAGCGAAGGATTCTCGAACGATCCTTTTTCCAGGGTAATCAAAATATCCCGTGGAAGGGGTACAGAGGAAAACCGCATTCTTGGAAGTTAATAACGTCTAGCATGTTGCAATTTTGTTTCATTGTAGCTAAATGATTAATCTATTTTGTATTTGAAAACAGAGGAAAAATTTTTATAGTATGAGATAACGGTGTATGAATTTCATTGTTATAGTCCGCGTTTGTTTTCACGAAAAATGAGTGATTCGAAAAATATTTTTTTTAAAAAAGAACACTTATATTGTTGATAAAAATGAATGAACAAAAATTATTTTTATAATTTAGGCAAATGTTTACACATAAATTGTTGTTGCTAACGATAATAGTTTTAATTGATTAATTATTTTACATGATACATGTGATCATTTTTAGGAAAATTAGTTTTCAAATCACTTGCTTTCGCAAAACAAGCATAGCTTAAGATTAAAGATAGTTTGACTCATTAAATGCATTTTTTTAACTCATTAAATGCACAATTTGATATCAGTACAAAGTCCCTTGTTTGTCACCCTTCTTGAGAACTGAAGCGATACAACATGCGGTAACTTTCTTTGTAATACTACAATGTCGAGGTGGTGTTCACTTTGGTCGACCCCAAAAAGCAAGAATGTCTTCTCGCAGTTCATGGAAGCCGTCTAGGCTTAGGATAATTTTTGTGTCTTTACTATATATTTCAGATGTTAAATGTTCGAATGCAGACAAGAATTAAGATGATATAAACGAAAACAGATATTACGGTAATAAACCATTTGCATCTCCCAACGGTCGTGTTACATGAAAACACTGCTTTCATGCATGACCTAAAGCGGTAAAACAGTCTGAATCAGATGGGAAAACGCCTTATCGGGTTTGCTTCCGATGGATTTGGCAGTCTCCATGGCATAGAAATACAGACAAAAGGAAAGAAACCGTTACTGGCCTCACATCACGAGGTAATTTGAAACGTTCAAGTTAAGAACTGACTCGCTTACCTGACCACGAAGACAGCAGACGGGAGCAGCATTCGGGAACGTCCAGGAATTCACCCTTCAACAATGCCTCTCTCGCGCAAAACAAAAAAATGCCTCTCTCACCAGGCCAGTCCCTCTCCTTTCTTGTCGATTACTTGTTTTTTGGCTGCTTCTCTACATCTCTGCCTGCCCTTTAGGAAGCTGATTCGTGCTTCTTCTAATAAGGCCGTGTGGAAGAGACGGAGAAAGATCGGGCTGAAGCTTCACGGGGTTCGGGTCACATTCCGGGCTGTTCGTGAAAACTATATTGATGTTCAATGCCAGCATGTTATTCTTAAGCGAAAGGATGTCCCTAATGTCCAAATTAGGGAAAATGTATCGGCAAATGAGAATATGGGAATACGCAGAATAGATATTTCGGCATTGCTGGCGGGATCCCATCTCTATTTTCATGCCTATCATTCTAGATTCTCAATCGATCATAGACCATGGGATGGATCTTTACAAATTCAAATAAAATCAAAGTAAAATCCTGGCATAACATTGCAGTCACCCAATTAATATAGAATATTAAAAAAGTACATTTACTGACACAGAACCACGATGCTCAAAATTCATGTGGTCCACAACCCAGGGGGTACTAAATTTCCAACACAATCGTCTCCAGAAAGATAAGCAAGACTCCCAAATAGTTAACAGAAAAAAAAGATGTTGATCACCCAAAACGAATTGCCGACTGAGATGCATATTTAACATTATGTTATAGTCATTATTTGCTAAAGTTATAATCTTGTCATGTTCAGTTAGCATTTAATAACATAATGAACAATGAGGTGTAGCCTTGGCCTGGCAATGGGCATTGAGACTAGCGCACAAGTATACCTAATCAAAGGAAAAAGAAAGGCAATGCCTAATTTCATGAATTTAGAAAATGCATTAACAAAATACGGAAAAATAATGTATAAGTAATACTCAATCAAATTGTGAGAAGAAAATAATAAAACTATAAATAGAAACTAATTATTAAAATCAATATATCTATGTGTATAATATAGGAAAGGAAAAGAAAAACTTTTATTAGACAGTATGTCCTTGGTGGCTAAAGAAAAAAGGACTTGGGAGACCATCCAATAGGAAAGATAGAGCTATTTCAACCCTTTTAAAATGAGCTTAATCGTTGCGAGATTCCTTGGAAGATCGATTACTTGCCAATATTTTGGATTGTAACTCGAACATTTCACTCTTACAGCTAAGGCTATTCCTCCTAAAATACGATTGTTGGATATGAAAGAACCGTTTCGTCGGATGAAAGACAGTAATCCAACATGACCCTTTTGCAAGAATGAAATGCAAAGCAATCCCTTTCTTCTGCTAAAGGTAACTGAGGAGGAAAATAAAGGAATCTTCCTCTTTTCTTTCTCTATATAATGTGCAACGAGGATGGATGCCGGCACCACTCAAGAACCATTTCTAATCTTGTTGCTTGCGTTTCATCTAGGCTTGCCGCTGTCAAATTCGATCCTTTGGTATCGCCCGTACTCCCGGTAATTTCGTTCTTAAGTTATTTTCACCATGCATGCATCAGTTTATCATTTCATGAACTATAAGATTAGATATTTATTTTCACCGGCATTTTCATTGCCTTTGCAAGCATGCTAGACTAGTAAACTCTTGAAGCACGAAAAATCTTAGACAAACAAATCACGGACCTCCTGTAGTGGATCTCAAGCTCTGCGCTTTCACAAGCATCAGCAAAACAACTAAAGGCCTGTATTTTTGTTCTATTTTTTTAGACTAGTCTCATTGCAGACGCGATGCTTGTGTGAAATAACCTGTAACAAGTCTCTGAAAATGACATTTGTTAGTAAATTTAGGAAATTGTGTAAAGGAATAATCTGTTTATGCAATATGAAACAAACCCTACATGAGAATATCATTGAATTATGCATCAAGGATGGTCATGCATAGAGAAAAATGCATTTGATTTAAAAATAATGAGTAAGACCAATCCTATTACTCATGGGAGGATGAGCATGTCGCAATTTGACAAAAGTAGATGCGTGACGTGCATAATAAATTATTCAGAACAAGACTAGGCATACTTCAAATGAATAACAGACGATTATTATCATAATGAAATAAATAGCCGATGCAATTTTTTATGTGTAAAAAGAATAATAAACGTTTTGCCATGTTTGATTACTTGTGCTCTAGTAATTGTTAAAGAAAAGATATAAATTTTAACTGAGTGAAGGATCCCAAACTAATCATAATGATTACGATAGGATACTGAAAAAGTAAGAGACTATTTTACATATTGTGT
Organism: Rhodamnia rubescens; assembly: GCA_021437795.1. NCBI lineage: Eukaryota > Viridiplantae > Streptophyta > Magnoliopsida > Myrtales > Myrtaceae > Rhodamnia > Rhodamnia rubescens. The sequence continues at coordinate 1,768,094 of JAILYA010000031.1, read as the reverse complement.
ATGCCAGAAAAAGCGTGGGAGTATGTTTAGAATCCCTAAATATAGGATTGGTACATTGCATAATGTGCAAGTTTTGTAATTGTCTAGTGTGGGAAGAGATCTTTAAGGCAGTTTTTTCATTTATTTCGAGAACAGGAAACAACAAAGGAAGAAAAAAAAAATGTAGAAGCGTTTATACATAGGAAGCAAATAAGTTTGAGAGATTAGCAAGGAGAGTGAACTTCCCTATTCAATCGTATTTCCTAGGTTTAAAACATAAGCTTCGTTACCAACTTTCCCATACATAAAAATCATCCCAAGAGAGTAAAGAATGATCGGTCATCTTTTGACAAAAAGGCAAAGAATGAAGCCTCAGAAAAAAATTGAAGTGTTCTTGCGCGCATTGGACGCGACCTCGGTGGGTCCGAATGTTTTATTTAGACTTGCATGGATGATCAAAATTCCTATCTATAACAGGTCAAGTCATTCATAGAAGTTCATAATTATATTTGCCGAGCTTTCAATTTGCCAGTCTCGGGTGAGCATCAAGTTTAACTTATTATACACGTCATGAGAAGTCGCTAGGCTTGGACCGACCGAACTAATATATTCCGATCCACAGAGGGAAAGAGAGAACAAAAATGGCAGAAGCTGTCGTCGGCATTGCTTGGAAAGATCCTTTCTATTCTCGGTTCTCAAGCAATAGAAACGGTTGGAAAGTTATGGGGGCGTCAAGCATGAACTCAAGGAGCTTAGGGACACTGTCTCTAGGCTTCAGCCTGTACTAGACCATGCAGAAGAACAATACCACCAGACTCCCCAAGTTAGAGTTTGGGTTGAGGATCCGAAAGACGCTTTCTATGAGGCGCAGGACGTCCTTGAAGAATTCAACATTGAAGCTATTCGACGAGAACGAGGGGCTATTCGACGAGAACCGAGGGGCCACCATGAAATGATGAGGGAGGTAAGGACATTTTTCTCAAGTTCAAACCAGCTTGCTTTTAAATTGAAGATGAGTAACAAAGTAAAAGCAGTGAGGGGAGAGAATACAAGCCATTAAGGCTGAAAAGAAATTCCACTGGATGAGCGCCGCGTGGATTCACACATAGAAAGAGAGTGGAGGAAGAGAGAAGAAACGCATTCTTTTATACGTGAGGGAGATATTATAGGGAGAGATGATGATAAGAAGAAGGTTAAGGATTTTTTATTGGATTCAAACATGAAAGAGGATGTTTCCATTCTTCCAATAGTTGGTATTGGGGGGCTTGGAAAAACAGCTCTTGCTCAGTGTGTATAATGATGAGATGGTTAGTAAACAGTTTAACTTGAAAATGTGGGTTTGCGTCTCCGATAACTTTGACATGAAAAAAATAGTCAAAGATATGATAGCTTGTGCAAAGAAGAAAGAACCAACCGAGGTTACAATGGATCAATTGCAAAGTGAGCTGAGGGGAGAGATTGATGGGAAGAGATACCTCTTAGTTTTAGACGATTTGTGGACTACAGAACGAGAAGCATGGCTGAGCTTGAAAACTTTATTGTTGGGAGGTGCTAGAGGAAGCAAGATCCTTATAACTACACGCCTACCTTTGGTTGCGAAGATCACCGGCACTGCTCCGCATCATCTTCTTGGGGGCTTAATTGAAAGTGCATCTCTTAAATTACTAATGCAAATGGCTTGTTGTGATGAAGAGGAGATGCAAGATCCTGACATGCTAGCTATTGGTAAGGATATTGTTAGGAAGTGCCACGGGGTTCCATTGGTTGTTCGAACTATTGGGAGTTTACTCTTTAAGAAAAGCAAGTATGAATGGTCGCAGTTCAAAGAAAATGAGCTCCCGGATGTGTCTCAAAGGGAAGACAGCATAAAATTAGTTCTTAAGCTTAGTTATGACCATCTTCCTTCACATTTGAAGCAATGTTTCGCGTTTTGTTCATTGTTCCCCAAAGATTTTGTGATGGACAAGCGGACTTTGGTCGACCTTTGGATGGCAGAAGGACTTATCCAGCCATCGAATAGAAGTCAGCATTTAGAAGACATTGGTCATGGATATTTCATGGATCTACTATGGAGAAACTTCTTTCAAGATTTTAAAAAAGATCCAGTCATGAATGAGGAGACCTGTAAGATGCATGATTTGATGCATGATCCGGGCTTCGCTTGGTTGCGGGACCGAGTGTTGGGTGGCATGGGATGATAGAAAATCCATACCGGAAAGAACTCGTCATATATCATATGGTTCAACTTCCAATTTGATGGGTCAACTTCTAATCTCACGCTTGGAAGCAGGTGCACCGAGAACATTTTTGTCGTCTCGTGGATATTGGGATTCGGAACAAGTGACATTGAGTGAAGCGGATCTACGCCAACTCATTCAGAGGTTCAAGAGGTTACGGGTCTTGGATCTACATGCCACAAAGGTTGAGAAGGTGCCAAGGTCCATCTCGTAAGTTGAAACATCTCACGTATCTCGATCTCTCTCACAATAGAAAACTCAAAAGGCTTCCTAACTCGCATTACAAGATTGCATCATTTGCAAACACTTAATCTCTCATGTTGTGATTCCCTTGAAGAATTGCCAAGGGATATAAGGAAGTTAGTTAGCCATTAGTGGTTGTTCGAACTTAGACATATGCCACGCGATGGGCAATTGAGTTCTTTGCATAGGCTAACGGATTTCATTTTGCCTAAAAATAAAGCTATTGCTAAGAACTCAATTGCCTTGAAGAATTGCCAAGGGATATAAGGAAGTTAGTTAGCCATTAGTGGTTGTTCGAACTTAGACATATGCCACGGATTGGGGGCAATTGAGTTCTTTGCATAGGCTAACGGATTTCATTTTGCCTAAAAATAAAGCTATTGCTAAGAATTGTTGCGAGACTCGGGGAGCTAAATGGGCTTAATAACATCCGGGAAGTCTAAGCATTGTAAATTTGGGAAGCGTGACGGATGCGAAGCGGAATCCAAGGCTGCGAACTTGATAGGGAAGCTTTCTCCGGAATCTTTGTGGCTTCGATGGGGCGATTTCGATCGATGGAGAAGTAATTGGGAATAGAGATGAAGCTTTATTAGATGGACCGAGGCCGCCCTCGAATCTACAGGAGTTGACGATAGACGAATATAAAGGCGAGAGCTTTCCCGGATGGATGACAGATGGGTCTTCCTTGCCCAATTTAGTTCGGTTAAGCTTGTATGACTCGCAAAAGATGTAAGCATTTTCCTCAATTTGTCCTTAATAAGTTGAAGAGACTACGTATATGGGGGATGGAATTTCTAGAAGGTATGCCTGGGGGAGGAGTGTTTGAAAAGTCTCACCTCACTCGAATCCCTGAGCATCGGGGGATGTCCTCGGTTGACTTCGCTCTCATCACTCGGTATCGAGACATCTGTTGAATCTCGTGCGTCTCGATATTCGGGCTTGTGAGGAGCTGGATATATCCAAAGACGAAAGCGGCAACATCATCATCTTGGAGGATTCCCATGGAGGACGACTTCTTCACGGTCTCCGCGCCGTGTACCTCGATAGACTTCCAAGACTAGAATCTCTCCCACGAGTGGCTTCTACAGCCAAAGCAATCTCGAGAGTCTCGTTATTTCCTTTTGCTCCAATTTGAAGGAATTACCGGAGCGGATCGGGGACCTCCAATCACTTCAACGGCTTGACATCGGATGGTGCCCCTCGCGACGTCATTACCCGAAGGGATGGGAAGGCCGACATCCCTTACTCACCTAAGGATCTCCGAGTGCCCAAAGTTGAGGGAGAGGTGCGAAAGAGATGGAGGCGAGGACCGGTACAAGATTGCTCATATCCCCCACATTATCATAATATGAAGCAGTATGTGATTCGTAACCCCCATTGCTTGGAGACATCTCTCGCGAGGGCTAATTCTAATTATTACACGGATTTTTGTTATTCCTCCCCCAAAATGCCTTTTTTTTCTTCGGAATTCTCATAAAATTTTCTTTCTCAAAGGTATGAGGGACCTTTTCTCCTAGATTTCGCGTGAATAATTTTCCTTTCCCAAACATCAAATGAATAGAATTCCCTCCCTACTTCTTCTCAAGTAGACTCAATTTCTCTTGTATTTCGCTCTCGTCTTAGTTTCTTTCTTCTTCTTCTTCTCTGGCTCTTCAATTGCTCTGCCATGCCCATATCCGATGCAATTTTGCCAAGTTCATGAGCGGAGAAACTACTTCAATGTAATTGCCTTTCACTTCAACAAGACTTCGATTCCTAGTCTATTGAAATTAGACATAAGCAATTGTGAGAAATTGGAAGCCATGCCACGAGCTCCACATCTTGAGGAGTTAATGCTTTGAATAAGGCCAACCCAAAGATTGATTAATCAGGATAGTTGGCCTCAACAAGTTGAAGAGGCTATGTATATGGAGGATGGAATTTCTAGAAGGTTTGCCTGGGGGGAGTGTTTGAAAAGTCTCACCTCACTTGAATCCATCTGGCTATGTCCTCGGTTAACTTCCCTGTCGCTGGGTATGAGACACCTATCCAACCTCGTGGCTCTCGACATTTATGATTGTGAGGAGATGGATATATCCAAAGACGAAAGCGGCAACATCATCATCTTGGAGGATTCCCATGGAGGACGACTTCTTCACAGTCTTCGCTCCGTGGTCATCTCATGGCTTCCAAGACTAGAATCTCTCCCGCAGTGGCTTCTACAGGCCAGCAATCTCGAGCGTCTCGAGATTTCACATTGCTTCAATTTGAAAGAATTACCAGAGCAGATGGAGGCCCTTCGATCACTTCAACGGCTTGAAATCGGATGGTGCCCCTCGCTGACGTCATTACCCGAAGGAATGCGAAAGCTGACATCCCTTACTCACCTAAACATCATCGGTTGCCGAGTATTGAGGGAGAGGTGCAAAAGAGATGGAGGCGATGACTGGTGCAAGATCGCTCATATCCCCCACATATTTGTTCTATAATGAAGGTATGTGGAGCTTTGTCTGTTTCCCATATTTTCCCAAGAATAATTCTCGATTTCTGTTTCGATACTTGATTCGATTGGGGGACATGGACTCATCGTCCTCCATTGCGTTTTGCCTCTCTCTCTCTCTCTCTCAGAGGAAGCGAATGAAGTGAACAAGATGGAAAGAGAGAGAAAGAGTGGGAGCTACTGCGGAATTCACTCCCCTGGCCAACTATAGAAGCTACTGCGTCTATCGTGTAATTCTCCGTGCGCCCAGCCCTCTCGTCTGTCAGGCATCATTTCCACTCTCGCGCTGTTCCTACTTCGCTTTGGTGTCTTAGAATTCGGCTTCGCTCTCTACTTGATTCGACGGCCGGCGGCAGATAGGTCTGGGATTGGATGACGATCCACGATTGAAGTCTGGAAGGAGGAGCGGTTTCAAGGCAAGTATTGTCTGCGACAGTGGGCTTGTTGCCATCCACATTGGTAAGTGGATTGTTAACTTTTGTGCCTCTCTGGGTCTCAGATTAAAGTTGCTGCTTTATTCATCTATCCTTTGCTTCTGATGGTTCTTGTCTGGGATGTCCACATTGGCAGGGTCTGGAAAACTTCTCCTTATCCTCCAACGCACGACAGAAAGGAAGACATATCATCATCCAACTCCTCGCTCGTTAAATTGGGCTCGCCACTCGTGCTGTAGATATGGTGTGCAATCTGCTTATTTGATTTCACAAGGAGCGAAATGCCTGCACAGTCCCATGATTCTGGAAAACTCTCACCATATAAAGTGATGAAATGTTTCTCTACAGAGTGGCTTCTGGTTTTGCTTCCCTTAAAAATCAACCTTTTACCTCAATGTGTTCCCATAGAAACGGAGGTTCTGGCATGGATCTGGGCAGCAAATCAAGGGTATGAATGGCGACCATAAAATATGTAGCGTTGTCCTTTTTCAAATGCTACACGATACTGATCTGTTAATGCCTGAAATCAGGTGATCCCTAGACCTTTTGATCACCCGTCTGGACTTCCAAAGTGGAATTATATGGATCAAGTACCGGTCGAGCTCCAGGGGAGGATGGTGAAGTGATCTTATTGTTAGCATCTGACAGCAACAACGTGTAAACTAAAAGCTGCAAATTGTTGAGTATTTTAGTAGAGTTTCTAAAGTCTCTCTGTGATGAGTTTGAAGGGAAATGCGTGGGAGGGACGGAGGGAGCGAATGGAAATGCACATTCTTCATTTGCTCTTCAGCCATTCTGCAGAGGTTCTCAGGTAAATCCTTTGCCAATTTGACCACCATCTTAAGCAGTCGAATAAATGTTTGACATTTAAAAGAGGTCTTATGACAGTCGGACTGCGAGTCTAATCTATGACTTCTCCATTTTGATCACTGCAAGGTTGTCCTGCTCATTTTTGTTTGGTTGACAATTGACCTGTTCTTCATCTCTTCTTGACGATAATGTTTGCAAAAGTAATGCGGTTGTATGAAGCAGGATTAATGAACGAAGCGGTAGTCATTGTTGTTGTTTCTTTTTATAACTAAATCAATCATTAGCAATCTTAAGTCTATGTTGTGGACCTCATGTAGACACGATATCTCTTGTATCCACTCTTGTCTCAGATTTTTCTTGTTCCATGACTTGAGTTGGTCATATTGATTATTGCTGTGCTCAGGTAGTCTTCCTCTGCCATGGCGATATCTGATGGATATTTTAGCGAAAGATTTTGGCAAGAGCAATTTGCAATTATGCCAAGTTTGTGAAAGAAGAACGTACTTCAATGTGATTGCCTTTTGATTTCGAGAGGAAAGAATTAGGTGCACTGTCAAGATTCACGACTTGAGATCCATTATATCTAATGAAATATCAGAATGACAAGTTTGCTAATTGATCCTTGGTAAGGTGGTTAATCTCTTGAGCTGTTGCATTCTGCAGTCTGCTTCCTTCAACTATGTACCTGCCCTTAGTTTTTCTTTTTTTTTTTTTTGGTCAAGCGTATGTTGTTTTTACTTGTTGACAAGCTAGCTCTCTTCTGGGAATGAGGCCTGAGAGTAACCTTGAAATGGTTCTAAAAGGTTAAGTATAGTTATGCCACTGTTTTTAGTTTATTTTGCAAGGAGAATGCGCTGGCGCAATTGATAGGACTTGCTATTTGTGCTTCAAAAATGTAAGTTTTCCCTACTTGAAACTAGTCTTCGAAAAGCGGTCTTCTACTTTTTGGTGCTGTATTTTGCTGAAGAGACCCTTTCTTTGAAGTACCCCCGTCCATTTTTTTTTATCTTTTCAAAACTAAACTCTCGTGCATACTAGATGGCCAAGTCATACAAACAGAGCTCGTCGTTTGAACTATCTTCCATGAGATTAAGCTCCCAAGCTTTTTGTTTCAGTAGATATGTTTATTACTCACACTGCTTTACTTTTCAGAATGGGCAGAAATGGCCCTGATTTTGCCACCGACGACACAATGCTAGATGAGGACACAAAGCACTCACTGACCGCCAGTCCCATGACAGCAAAGACATGGAGCTCTGTCTTGCTGATACAGAAGAGGAGTGGAAACACGAAGAGCTTTTCTAAGTTCAAGGTGCATGCTTTGAAGTCCAGGAACAATACTATTACAAGCTTGAGAGTCTTCTCGACTACACCGTTACGGTAATTGCAGATTACCAGTGTGGTGCAACAAAAGATGAACAGTACATGAACTATTCTGTACTAAGATTATAACTCCGCATTTTTCTTCAAACCAACATTGGAATAAGTATGTCATATGTTTTATGCACATTCAGCAAGTGACGCCATTTTCTTTTTTTCTTTGTTCTTTTTTGAATTTCCACCTCAGCAAATCTTTTTTCACATTTTGATGATAGTCTAACTATGAGACAAGATCAGAGTTTATGGCATAGATCTGCACAGCAAATATGTCGCCATCTTGCTTGTTTTTACGGAAAAGAAAAAGACAGAGCACAGAACTGTTGCCATCAACATTGGCTTCTATCGTGCAGTGGGAGTACCAAGTGGGACCAAGCGTGGGAATTGAAGCGGGAGATTATACATGGTGTTCAAGATACCTTCTTTAGGTGAAACTACAATTACTTGCTGAAGAAAATAACCGAATGCCATTAACGGCACACAGAATAAGTGCATACGTACATGTTCTACAGTTTCAAATACTCAATTGTTTAGGTTGCTTATATATCAGAGAATAACTGAGTAACTGATGTTGTCCTTGTGTTAGATCCAAAGCCGATAGAGGTCGCTGACTTCACTATCGCCATTTACTCAACATATTATCCCAAAGTTGGTAAAAATATTTCCTCCCTTCTTAGGGTGACTAGACTCGGTGCAGGATGCCTCACTAACTACAGGTTCGCATCATAGAAATAACATGGACTTCTGCAATACAAGAAGCATGAGAGAAGAGGGAGGCTTTGAATTGATAAAGAAGGCAATTCTGAATCTCTCCCTTCCCCATGAGCAGCACATCAGCGCCTATGGAGAAGAAAATGAGAGAAGGTTGACGGGAAAGCATGAAACAGCCAACATTGACGCATTTTCTTTGGTAATGCTCAGAAGAAGCATACCAGCTGCTAGTCAAATTCGAAGATTGCCCAAAAATGTCATTGGTCTTCTTCTGGTATATCTCAAAATAAAAAAAAACTCGCCATATCTCTATTCTTCAGTATAAGACAGTTCCTTGATTTGTCTACTGTGTACCTCCCTCTCTCAGTTGAAAAGCCTACTCTCGGTTAGACCAGAGACAGAGACCCCTGTCAGTGCTGTTGCGATCAGAAGAATTCCACGGTGTGCTAAATCTAAATGATTCTTCCAAATTAGCTAGCCATTCCTTTAGTCATAAGAATAGGGCATGATGGCTTAAGCTGGATTTTTTGCCAGGGTTCCAGCGGATATGCCCTTCTATGACATAATGAGTTTTAAAAGGGTAGCAGTCATATGGCTGCTGTAGTGAAGACCAAAGGGAAATCAAAGAATCTTCCATCAATGCTGGATGCGGACATACCTGAAGAAAGCAAAGCCACTGCTGGAGATTCCCAGTTAACTACTCCCTTGCTTGTCAAACAAGATGAAAAACCTGAAGTTATCGTTAACATCGAGAAGGCTCCAAGACCTGTCAATGCAAGTAAGCAACTTAATAATGCCTTGAAGAATGGCTTGCCTCTATTGTCGGAAGATATCGAGGATGGGGAGTTTATTGGCATTGTCACTCTCGAGGATGTGTTTGAAGAACTTCTTCATGTTTTCTTTGCCGCCTCATCAGTCATCTGCATAATTTGCTTTTTGATCGAAGTACTTAACAATTAACCGACCAAGTGCAGGAAGAGATTGTTGATGAAACAGATGAATATGTTGATGTACAGAAAAGGTGCAACAAAAATCAGATGCTGTGTGTTTAGTTTATGTAATGGCATTTGATTCGTAATACAATGACAAGGGCCATCTCTCTGCCATCTCTTCTGGCAGAATCCGAGTAGCTGCAGCTGCATCAGTTGCACGGGCTCCATCACTTTGGAGACTGAACATCCATAAAGGAGCTGTAAGTTGACCGTTCTGTTTTCAAACAAGATAAGCTAATCTGAACTTTGAAGAGTTCTCAAAATCAGGCTTCGGTTATAATCGTTTGCTCAAGGACCAAGTAGAGTGAACTGCCAATTTGAGCTTTCTTTGAACTTATCATGGATGTAGTAGATAAACAAAGATTCTAGAATATGGGTGATTTAGGAAACTAAATTCTTGAAAATGAGTCATCTACCTGTATTTAGGGCCATCAAAAGGCGAAAGCTCCTTGCTCATCTGACTTCTCATTGGGACATTAGTAGCTCGGCATACTGTTAGAAGTTAGTAGTGACTAGGCTGGAAGATAGTATTTGAGTTGAATTGCATGCTAACTAGAAGGATGAAAGTGATCATCGCTGTCCGAGGAAGAACTTTGACAGCAGAAACCAGCAATTATCATCTCCTTACCAAAAAAGTATAAATAAACAGGGGAGTACGAACAGGAAAATGTTAAATTAATGTCTCGGGTTTGAAACCATTCCGACGGAAAGATTTTTTTTTTTTTTTTTGGTGAGAAATATCCTAAGTCCAACTTTGACCAAGTTCACGAGTTTGAATCCAATTGGCTGCGGATTGACCGAATTAAGAATAGGGCATGTATATATTTTATAGTGAATATTTGGTGGGACCCAAATATGAAAGTAGGTCATATATTTATGGATTCTCAAAAGAAAGAGTCCACTGACTCAGTTACATAGCTGCATAAGACAGTCAAACTCTGTAGAAAATAAAAGGGCTGTACGACGGTGGGTTCTTAGGGAAAAATAGTACACAAAAAGTCCCAGTTCAAGCGGCACAAAGATTTTCGGATATCCATCCATTTTATGCGTGAGAGAGCTCTATTTATTTGGTGAACAGGACGCTCACATCGGACACACATGGAGGTTTTAACACGGTGGGATTTGTGCTGTGAACCCTACATCAAATTGAGATGTTTTCTCCTTGGAGACGCCTACATCAAATTGAGATGTTTTCTCCTTGGAGACGCGAGTGTTTAAGCGGTGAGGTAATTCTCATGATCTATTAGAGAGCAATTACGTGAGGCTAAATACTATGGGTACTTGGGTGTAATTTAGGTATGGGAAACTCTCGAATGCATGAGCGATTGTAATTATGATTTTCCGATTATAGTGGATTATATTGCTAACTTTCCCCATGGACATAGATACGGACATTCGGACCAAATCACGTAATCTATGGTGTCCTTTATGGTTCCTCGTAATATCTCTGCGGTGATTTCATATTGACTTATTTGCAAGATCCGTTAGTATTTCCATGTTATTATCTCAACAGAAAATATATTCACTTGAAAATGTCAATAGGAGCTATTACTGTTCAAGTATCTCCACTTGGGCTTGGTGTGATGACAATGTACTCAAACAAAAGCAGCTTAAAAAAAGTCTGTTTATCGAAAATTATTACTGTTATCCATGCTGACTTCCAACTATCTACTCTTCTCGACTTGGATGGTTCTAGTTCATTTTGCTTGGCCATGATAGGTAATTCCTGTTATTATGATCACATTAACCTAAGAATCTGCTCTCATGTGGTTCACAGGGAGGCCAAACCAAGCACGGGCAGGTCCCGAGAAAAACTGCTGAGGATGATCCAAGTTCTGCTAGGTCAACAGGCACTCCAGGTGAGCCTCTGTAGGAGCATAAGATGGTACTATTCCAACAAAGACATCTGCATCATAGTAGCATCATTCAAAATTGACGCCTTTGATGCTAATGTCCCACTAAACGAGTGCAAATCAATATGTCGTCTTTGCCGCAAATTTTGATGATGATAAACAGTGAGGATAATCATCTAATGAAAGATATAAGATAATTGAGAGATAGCTGCTTTATCTGGTCAAATAATTTGGCTATACAAGCAAGTGCAGGAGCTTAAATGTTTTTTCGTTAGGTTTGCAAAACTCTGGTGCCTAGGCTCGAAGTTGCGGCGCGAGTGACATCTGGTAAATGCTTCCATGGGATGTCAGAGTCTAAAAGCGAAGGATTCTTGAACGATCCTTTTTCCAGGGTAATCAAAATATCCCGTGGAAGGGGTACAGCGGAAAACCGCATTCTTGGAAGTTAATAACGTCTAGCATATGTAAGATGTTCAGTTGTCTGATGCAATTTTGTTTCATCGTAGCTGAATAATTAATCTATTTTGTATACGAAAACAGAGGAGAAAGTTCCGTAGTATGAGATTGAAGTGTATGAGTTTCATCGCAAGGGATTCGTTTGTTTCGCGGAAATGAGTGATTCGAAAAATATTTTTTACAAGGTGAACGCTTGTATTGCTGATAAAAATGAATGAACGAAAACTGTTGTCTTCATTTATGCAAATGTTATACGTATATTGTTGTTGGTAATGATAATAATTTTAATTGACTAATTATTTTATGTGATACATGTGATTGTTTTTAAGAAAATTATTTTTCACAAAAGAAACGTGTCTGACGATTAAAGATACTTTGACTCATTAAATTCACAATTTGTTATTAGTACAAAATCGCATGTTTGTACACCTTCTTGTGGACATGCAACGTGCGGTAACTTTCTTTGTGCTACTGCGCATTGTGGGGCAATGTCGGGGTGGTGTTCACTTTGGTCGACCCCAAGAAACAAATGTCTGCTTGCAGCTCATGGAAGTTGTTTAGGCTCAGGATAATCTTTGTCTCTTTATAATTGGTAATATAACTAATTTTGATCCTAAAATTTTCTGATTTTGTTTTTGGGAACGCATTTGAAGTGGAAACAAGGATAAAAAAAAAGGGATTTTTTGTTCATTTAGCTCATTTCTTGATCTTTATATTTGGATAATCTCTCTCTTTATATTTGGTAATATAAATAATTTTGATCCACTTTTGAGAAATAAGACCATCAAAGTGAGAAGGCTCTCACTTTGTTTCGTCCGCCGGATGTTCGTCGCCAATTGTTCGAGAAAAAGGAAAATAAAAAAATAAAAAATACTTTTACAAAAATAAAAAATAATATGTTTTAGCAATAAAAACAATAAATTTTTTTATGATAATAAATTAATTTAATTTAAAATTAATTGATTAAAAATATTTTTTTAGAAAAAAATAAAAAAATTTCTCTAAATTTGTATTGCACTCTTAGAAAATTATAAGAAATAAATGCCATGATTTGGTTAAATATATCAATGTTTTAGCAATATGGGTAGGGTCGGGTAGGGGTTTGGTTAAATATAAAAGTGTTAAAAGTGCAAATTCGTGGCAAAAATTCAGGTGCAAATTTCCTATTGAGCTTATACCATTTCATAAGGATCTTGCATATGTCTTTAGGCTCTACGAAATAAATAGACTAATTATGGATTATGCATGATCTATATTAATTTTATTAGTGATGCTATATTGATTGATTTTGTAGTGATAAAACGTAACTATTTGACTTAAATGAAAAAAATTGGGAAAAGAACTTGTTCTTGAGAACATAAATTATGTGAAGTTACCAAACATATTTTTATTTTAGGAACAGAAATTTTGTGTAGTTGTCAAACACGTTCGACACTCTAAAATTCATCTAGGAAACAAAATCATAAAAAATCAATTATGAGCAGAATTGATTTTGAGAATCGAATCGTTGCCAAACAGGCCCTAAATGTATGAATGCCGTCACAAATTAAGATGAATTCATGAATTAAGATGATGCAAACGAACGAAAGGAAACAAATATTACTATTATAAACCACTTACATCTTCCAATGGTAATGTCCCATGAAAACGCGGCTTTCATGCAAGACCTAAAGTGATAAACAACAAGTCTAAATCGGATGGGAAAACGTCTAATCGGGTTTAAGTCTCACTCGACCAGGAGCTACATGATGCTTCCGATAGATTTGGCATTCTCATCTCCATGGCATAAATACACGGACACAAGGGAAGAAACCTCTACCAGCCTCACATCACGAGATAATTTGAAACATAAAATTTAGAATCGAATCGCCCACCTCACTGCGAAGACGGCGGACGGGAGCAGCGTTCGGGAACGTCCAGGAATTCACCCTTCCACATTCCCTCTCTCACCGGGCCAGCCCCTCTCCTTTCTTCCTGATTACTTGTTTTTCGGCTGCTTCTCTACTTCTCTGCCTGCCCTTTAGGATGCTGATTCGTGCTTCCTCTAATAAGGCCGTGTGGAAGAGACGGAGAAAGATCGGGCTGAGCTTCACGGGGTTCGGGTCACATTCTAGGCTGTTCACGAAAACCATATTGATGTTCGATGCCGGCATGTTATTCTTAAGCAAAAGGATGTTCCTAATTTCCAAATTAGGGAAAATGCATCGGCAAATGAGAATATAGGAATACGCAGAATAGATATTTCGGCATTGCTAGCAGGATCCGATCCCAATTTTCATGCCTATCATTTTAGATTCTCGATCGATTTGAAAAATGATTGATGGCGACTTTCGAAACGATATCAAATTTGAATCTTAGTAGCATACTCCAGCCCAGAAAGATAAGCAAGACTCCCAAATAGTTAACAGAAAAAAAATGTTGATCGCTAGAATGCTCTAGCCAAATCACCCAAAACGAATTGCCGACTGAGATGCATATTTAATATTATGTTATAGTCATATTATTTGCAAAAGTTATAATCTTGTAATGTTCAATAAGGTGTAGCCTTGGCCTGGCAATGGGCATTGAGACTAGCGCACAAGTATACCTAATCAAAGGAAAAAGAAAGGCAATGCCTAATTTCATGAATTTAGAAAATGCATTAACAAAATACGGAAAAAGAATGTATGAGTAATACTCAATCAAATTGTGAGAAGAAAATAATAAAACTATAAATAGAAACTAATTATTAAAATCAATATATCTTTGTTTATAATATAGAAAAGGAAAAGAAAACCTTTGATTAGAAAATATATCCTTGGTGGTTAAAGAAAAAAAAGGATTTGGGATACCATCCGATAGCAAAGATATAGCTGTTTCAACCCTTTTAAAATGAACTTAACCTTTGCGAGATTCCTTGGAAGATCAGTTACTTGCCGATGTTTTGGGTTGTAGCCCGAACATTTCACTTTTAGCGCTAAGGCTGTTCTTGCCAAAATACGATTATTGGATATGAAAGAACCGTTTCATTGGATGAAAGACAGTAATCCCAAATGACCCTTTTTGCAAGAATGAAATGCAACGCAATCCCTTTCTTCTGCTAAGGGTAACTAAGGAGGCAAAGAAAGGGATCAATTCCCAAGTTTCCTTCTTGTGTTCACCCAAGAAAGGAATCTTCCTCTTTTCTTTCTCTATATAATGTGCAACGAGGATAGATGCAGGCACCACTCAAGAACCATTTCTAATCTTGTTGCTTGTGTTTCATCTAGGCTCGCCGCTGTCAAATTCGATCCTTCGGTGTCGCCCGTACTCCCGGTAATTTCGCTCGTAAGTTATTTTCACCATGCATGCATCGGTTTATTATTTCATGAACTATAAGATTAGACATTTATTTTCACCAGCATTTTCATTGCCATTGCAAGCACGTTAAATCTTAGACAAACAAATCACGGACCTCCTGTAGTGGATCTCAAGCTCTGCGCTTTCACAAGCAACAGCAGAACAACTAAAGCCTTGTTTTTGTTTTATTTTTATTTTTTTCAGCCTGGTCTCATTGCAGACGCAATGCTTGTGTGAAATAACCTGTAACAAGTCTCTCAAAATGACATTTGTTAGTAAATTTAGGAAATTGTGTAAAGGAATAGTCTGTTTATGCAATATGAAACAAACCCTACATGAGAATATCATTGAATTATGCATCAAGGATTGTCAGGCATAGAGAAAAATGCATTCAATTTAAAATAATGAGTAGGACCAATCCTATTACTGGTGGGAGGATGAGCATGTCGCAATTTGACAAAAGTAGATGCGTGACGTGCATAATAAATTATTCAGAACAAGACTAGGCATACTTCAAATGAATAACAGACGATTATTATCATAATGAAATAGATAGCTGATGCAATTTTTTATGTGTAAAAAGAATAATAAACGTTTTGCAATGTTTGATTACTTGTGCTGTACTAATTGTTAAAGAAAAGATATAAATTTTAACTGAGTGAAGGATCCCAAACTAATCATTATGATTACGATAGGATACTGAAAAAGTAAGAGACTGTTTTACATATTGTGTATGCTAGAAAAAGCGTGGGAGTATGTTTACAATCCCTAAATATAGGATTTGTACATTGCATAATGTGCAAGTTTTGTAATTGTCTAGTGTGGGAAGAGATCTTTAAGGCAGTTTTTTTGTTTATTTCGAGAACAGGAAACAACAAAGGAAAAAAAAATATGTAGAAGCGTTTATACATAGGAAGCAAATAATTTTGAGAGATTAGCAAGGAGAGTGAACTTCCCTATTCAATCGTATTTCCTAGGTTTAAAACATAAGCTTCGTTACCAACTTTCCCATACATAAAAATCATCCCAAGAGAGTAAAGAATGATCGGTCATCTTTTGACAAAAAGGCAAAAGAATGAAGCCTCAGAAAAAAATTGAAGTGTTCTTGCGGGCATTGGACGCGACCTCGGTGGGTCCGAATGTATTATTTAGACTTGCATGGATGATCAAAATTCCTATCTATAACAGGTCAAGTCATTCATAGAAGTTCATAATTATATTTGCCGAGCTTTCAATTTGCCAGTCTCGGGTGAGCATCAAGTTTAACTTATTATACACGTCATGAGAAGTCGCTAGGCTTGGACCGACCGAACTAATATATTCCGATCCACAGAGGGAAAGAGAGAACAAAAATGGCAGAAGCTGTCGTCAGCATTGCTTTGGAAAGATCGTTTCTATTCTCGGTTCTCAAGCAATAGAAACGGTTGGAAAGTTATGGGGCGTCAAGCATGAACTCAAGGAGCTTAGGGACACTGTCTCTAGGCTTCAACCTGTACTAGACCATGCAGAAGAACAATACCACCAGACTCCCCAAGTGAGAGTTTGGGTTGAGGATCTGAAAGACGCTTTCTATGAGGCGCAGGACGTCCTTGAAGAATTCAACATTGAAGCTATTCGACGAGAACCGAGGGGCCACCATGAAATGATGAGGGAGGTAAGGACATTTTTCTCAAGTTCAAACCAGCTTGCTTTTAAATTGAAGATGAGTAACAAAGTAAAAGCAGTGAGGGAGAGAATACAAGCCATTAAGGCTGAAAAGAAATTCCACCTGGATGAGCGCCGCGTGGATTCACACATAGAAAGAGAGTGGAGGAAGAGAGAAGAAACGCATTCTTTTATACGTGAGGGAGATATTATAGGGAGAGATGATGATAAGAAGAAGGTTAAGGATTTTTTATTGGATTCAAACACGAAAGAGGATGTTTCCATTCTTCCAATAGTTGGTATTGGGGGGCTTGGAAAAACAGCTCTTGCTCGGTGTGTGTATAATGATGAGATGGTTAGTAAACAGTTTAACTTGAAAATGTGGGTTTGTGTCTCCGATAACTTTGACATGAAAAAATAGTCAAAGATATGATAGCTTGTGCAAAGAAGAAAGAACCAACCGAGGTTACAATGGATCAATTGCAAAGTGAGCTGAGGGGAGAGATTGATGGGAAGAGATACCTCTTAGTTTTAGACGATTTGTGGACTACAGAACGAGAAGCATGGCTGAGCTTGAAAACTTTATTGTTGGGAGGTGCTAGAGGAAGCAAGATCCTTATAACTACATGCCTACCTTTGGTTGCGAAGATCACCGGCACTGCTCCGCATCATCTTCTTGGGGCTTAATTGAAAGTGCATCTCTTAAATTACTAATGCAAATGGCTTGTTGTGATGAAGAGGAGATGCAAGATCCTGACATGCTAGCTATTGGTAAGGATATTGTTAGGAAGTGCCACGGGGTTCCATTGGTTGTTCGAACTATTGGGAGTTTACTCTTTAAGAAAAGCAAGTATGAATGGTCGCAGTTCAAAGAAAATGAGCTCCCGGATGTGTCTCAAAGGGAAGACGGCATAAAATTAGTTCTTAAGCTTAGTTATGACCATCTTCCTTCACATTTGAAGCAATGTTTCGCGTTTTGTTCATTGTTCCCCAAAGATTTTGTGATGGACAAGCGGACTTTGGTCGACCTTTGGATGGCGAAGGACTTATCCAGCCATCGAATAGAAGTCAGCATTTAGAAGACATTGGTCATGGATATTTCATGGATCTACTATGGAGAAACTTCTTTCAAGATTTTAAAAAAGATCCAGTCATGAATGAAGAGACACAGTAAGATGCATGATTTGATGCATGATCCGGCCTGCTTGGTTGCGGGGGACCGAGTGTTAGGTGGCATGGGATGATAGAAAATCCATACCGGAAAGAACTTGTCATATATCATATGGTTCAACTTCCAATTTGATGGGTCAACTTCTAATCTCACGCTTGGGAAGCGGGTGCACCGAGAACATTTTTGTCGTCTCGTGGATATTGGGATTCGGAACAAGTGACATTGAGTGAAGTAGATCTACGCCAACTCATTCAAAGGTTCAAGAGGTTACGGGTCTTGGATCTACATGCCACAAAGGTCGAGAAGGTGCCAAGGTCCATCTGGTAAGTTGAAACATCTCACGTATCTCGATCTCTCTCACAATAGAAAACTCAAAAGGCTTCCTAACTGCATTACAAGATTGCAGCATTTGCAAACACTTAATCTCTCATGTTGTGATTCCCTTGAAGAATTGCCAAGGGATATAAGGAAGTTAGTTAGCCTCCAAAATCTAGACATTAGTGGTTGTTCGAACTTAGACATATGCCACGCGGACTGGGGCAATTGAGTTCTTTGCATAGGCTAACGGATTTCATTTTGCCTAAAAATAAAGCTATTGCTAAGAACTGTTGCGACTCGGGGAGCTAAATGGGCTTAATAACATCCGGGGAAGCCTAAGCATTGTAAATTTGGGAAGCGTGACGGACGCAGAGCGGAATCCAAGGCTGCGAACTTGATAGGGAAGCTTTCTCGGAATCTTCGTGGCTTCGATGGGCGATTTCGATCTCGATGGAGAAGTAATTGGGAATAGAGATGAAGCTTTATTAGATGGACCGAGGCCGCCCTCGAATTTGCGGGGAGTTGACAATAGATGAATATAAAGGTGAGAGCTTTCCCGGATGGATGACGATGGGTCTTCCTTGCCCAATTTAGTTCGGGTAAGCTTGTATGACTGCAAAAGATGTAAGCATTTTCCTCAATTTGTCCTTAATAAGTTGAAGAGACTACGTATATGGGGGATGGAATTTCTAGAAGGTATGCCTGGGGAGGAGTGTTTGAAAAGTCTCACCTCACTCGAATCCCCGAGCATCGGGGGATGTCTTCGGTTGACTTCGCTCTCATCACTCGGTGTCGACATCTATTGAATCTCGTGCGTCTCGATATTCGGGCTTGTGAGGAGCTGGATATATCCAAAGACGAAAGCGGCAACATCATCATCTTGGAGGATTCCCATGGAGGACGACTTCTTCACGGTCCCCGCGCCGTGTACCTCGATAGACTTCCAAGACTAGAATCTCTCCCACAGTGGCTTCTACAGGCCAAAGCAATCTCGAGAGTCTCGTTATTTCCTTTTGCTCCAATTTGAAGGAATTACCGGAGCGGATCGGGGACCTCCAATCACTTCAACGGCTTGACATCGGATGGTGCCCCTCGCCGACGTCATTACCCGAAGGGATGGGAAGGCCGACATCCCTTACTCACCTAAGGATCTCCGAGTGCCCAATATTGAGGGAGAGGTGCGAAAGAGATGGAGGCGAGGACCGGTACAAGATTGCTCATATCCCCCACATTGACATAAGATGAAGCGGTAATGTGATTCGTAACCCCCATTGCTTGAGATCTCTCTCGCGAGGCCTAATTCCGATTATCACACGGATTTTTGTTATTCCTCCCCCAAATGCCTTTTTTTTCTTCGAATTCTCATAAAATTTTCTTTCTCAAAGGTATGAGGGACCTTTTCTCCTAGATTTCGCGTGAATAATTTTCCCTTTCCCAAACATCATATGAATAGAATTCCCTCCCTACTTCTTCTCAAGTAGACTCGATTTCTCTTGTATTTCGCTCTCGTCTCGGTTTCTTTCTTCTTCTTCTTCTCTGGCTCTTCAATTGCTCTGCCATGCCCATATCCGATGCAATTTTGCCAAGTTCATGAGCGGAGAAACTACTTCAATGTAATTGCCTTTCACTTCAACAACGACTTCGATTCCTAGTCTATTGAAATTAGACATCAGCAATTGTGAGAAATTGGAAGCCATGCCACGAGCTCCACATCTTGAGGAGTTAATCTTGAATAAGGCCAACCCAAAGATTGATTAATCGAGATAGTTGGCCTCAACAAGTTGAAGAGGCTATGTATATGGAGGATGGAATTTCTAGAAGGTTTGCCTGGGGAGTGTTTGAAAAGTCTCACCTCACTTGAATCCATCTGGCTATGTCCTCGGTTAACTTCCCCTGTCGCTGGGTATGAGACACCTATCCAACCTCGTGGCTCTCGACATTTACGATTGTGAGGAGATGGATATATCCAAAGACGAAAGCGGCAACATCATCATCTTGGAGGATTCCCATTGAGGACGACTTCTTCACAGTCTCCGCTCCGTGGTCATCTCATGGCTTCCAAGACTAGAATCTCTCCCGCAGTGGCTTCTACAGGCCAGCAATCTGGAGCGTCTCGAGATTTCACATTTCTTCAATTTGAAAGAATTACCAGAGCAGATGGAGGCCCTTCAATCACTTCAACGGCTTGAAATCGGATGGTGCCCCTCGCTGACGTCATTACCCGAAGGAATGCGAAAGCTGACATCCCTTACTCACCTAAACATCATCGGTTGCCGAGTATTGAGGGAGAGGTGCAAAAGAGATGGAGGCGAGGACTGGTACAAGATCGCTCATATCCCCCACATATTTGTTCTATAATGAAGGTATGTGGAGCTTTGTCTGTTTCCCATATTTTCACAAGAATAATTCTCGATTTTTGTTTCGATACTTGATTCGATTGGGGGACATGGACTCATCGTCCTCCATTGCCTTTTGCCTCTCTCTCTCTCTTAGAGGAAGCGAATGAAGCGAACAAGATGGAAAGAGAGAGAGAGAGAGTGGGAGCTACTGCGGAATTCACTCCCCTGGCCAACTATAGAAGCTACTGCGTCTATCGTGTAATTCTCCGTGCGCCCAGCCCTCTCGTCTGTCAGGCATCATTTCCACTCTCGCGCCGTTCCTACTTCGCTTTGGTGTCTTAGAATTCGGCTTCGCTCTCTACTTGATTCGACGGCCGGCGGCAGATAGGTCTGGGATTGGAGGACGATCCACGATTGAAGTCTGGAAGGAGGAGCGGTTTCCAGGCAAGTATTGTCTGCGACAGTGGGCTTGTTGCCATCCACATTGGTAAGTGGATTGTTAACTTTTGTGCCTCTCTGGGTCTCAGATTAAAGTTGCTGCTTTATTCATCTATCCTTTCCTTCTGATGGTTCTTGTCTGGGATGTCCACATTGGCAGGGTCTGGAAAACTTCTCCTTATCCTCCAACGCACGACAGAAAGGAAGACATATCATCATCCAACTCCTCGCTCGTTAAATTGGGCTCGCCACTCGTGCTGTAGATATGGCGTGCAATCTGCTTATTTGATTTCACAAGAAGCGAAATGCCTGCACAGTCCCATGATTCTGGAAAACTCTCACCATATGAAGTGATGAAATGTTTCTCTGTAGAATGGCTTCTGGTTTTGCTTCCCTTAAAAATCAACCTTTTACCTCAATGTGTTCCCATAGAAACGGAGGTTCTGGCATGGATCTGCGCAGCAAATCAAGGGTATGAATGGCGACCATAAAATATGTAGCGTTGTCCTTTTTCACATGCTACACGATACTGATCTGTTAATGCCTGAAATCAGGTGATCCCTAGACCTTTTGATCACCCGTCTGGACTTCCAAAGTGGAATTATATGGATCAAGTACCGGTCGAGCTCCAGGGGAGGATAGTGAAGTGATCTTATTGTTAGCATCTGACAGCAACAACGTGTAAACTAAAAGCTGCAAAATTGTTTAGTATTCTAGTAGAGTTTCTAAAGTCTCTCTGTGATGAGTTTGAAGGGAAATGCGAGGGAGGGACGGAGGGAGCGAATGGAAATGCACATTCTTCATTTGCTCTTCAGCCATTCTGCAGAGGTTCTCAGGTAAATCCTTTGCCAATTTGACCACCATCTTAAGCAGTCGAATAAATGTTTGACATTTAAAAGAGGTCTTATGACAGTTGGACTGGGAGTCTAATCTATGACTTCTCCATTTTGATCACTGCAAGGTTGTCCTGCTCATTTTTGTTTGGTTGACAATTGACATGTTCTTCATCTCTTCTTGACAATAATGTTTGCAAAAGTAATGCGGTTGTATGAAGCAGGATTAATGAACGAAGCAGTAGTCATTGTTGTTGTTTCTTTTTATAACTAAATCAATCATTAGCAATTTTAAGTCTATGTTGTGGACCTCATGTAGACACGATATCTCTTGTATCCACTCTTGTCTCAGATTTTTCTTGTTCCATGACTTCAGTTGGTCATATTGATTATTGCTGTGTTCAGGTAGTCTTCCTCTGGCATGGCGATATCTGATGGATATTTTAGCGAAAGATTTTGGCAAGAGCAATTTGCAATTATGCCAAGTTTGTGAAAGAAGAACGTACTTCAATGTGATTGTCTTTTGATTTCGAGAGGAAAGAATTAGGTGCACTGTCAAGATTCACGACTTGAGATCCATTATATCTAATGAAATATCAGAATGACAAGTTTGCTAATTGATCCTTGGTAAGGTGGTTAATCTCTTGAGCTGTTGCATTCTGCAGTCTGCTTCCTTCAACTATGTACCTGCCCTTAGTTTTTCTTTTTTTTTTTTTGGTCAAGCGTATGTTTTTTTTACTTGTTGACAAGCTAGCTCTCTTCTGGGAATGAGGCCTGAGAGTAACCTTGAAATGGTTCTAAAAGGTTAAGTATAGTTATGCCACTGTTTTTAGTTTATTTTGCAAGGAGAATGCGGTGGCGCAATTGATAAGACTTGCTATTTGTGCTTCAAAATGTAAGTTTTCCCTACTTGAAACTAGTCTTCGAAAAGCGGTCTTCTACTTTTTGGTGCTGTATTTTGCTGAAGAGACCCTTTCTTTGAAGTACCCCAGTCCATTTTTTTTTTATCTTTTCAAAACTAAACTCTCGTGCATACCAGATGGCCGAGTCATACAAACAAAGCTCGTCGTTTGAACTATCTTCCATGAGATTAAGCTCCCAGGCTTTTTGTTTCAGTAGATATGTTTATTACTCACACTGCTTTACTTTTCAGAATGGGCAGAAATGGCCCTGATTTTGCCACCGACGACACAATGCTAGATGAGGACACAAAGCACTCACTGACCGCCAGTCCCATGACAGCAAAGACATGGAGCTCTGTCTTGCTGATACAGAAGAGGAGTGGAAACACGAAGAGCTTTTCTAAGTTCAAGGTGCATGCTTTGAAGTCCGGGAGCAATACTATTACAAGCTTGAGAGTCTTCTCGACTACACCGTTACGGTAATTGTAGATTACCAGTGTGGTGCACAAAAAGATGAACAGTACATGAAATATTCTGTACTAAGATTATAACTCCGCATTTTTCTTCGAACCAACATCGGAATATGGTTTTCAAGATACCATCTTGAGTTGAAATTACAATTACTTGCTCAAGAAAATAACCGAATGCCACTAATGGCACACAGAATAAGTGCATACAGACATGTTCTACAATTTCAAATACTTAATTGTTTAGGTTGCTTATATAATAGGGACTAGCTGAGGAAACTGGTGTTGTCCTTGTGCTAGATCCTAAGCCAATAGAGGTCGCTGACTTCACTATCGCCATTTAGTCAACATATTATCCCAAACTGGTGTTGTCCTTGTACACCTTCTTGTGGACTGAAACGATGCAACGTGCGGTAACTTTCTTTGTGCTACTGCATATTGTGGGGCAATGTCGAGGTGGTGTTCACTTTGGCCGACCACAAGAAACAAGAATGTCCGCTTGCAGTTCATGTAAGTTGTTTAGGCTTAGGATAATCCTTGGCTGCGTTTCATCATTCGGATTGTTAGTCAAAATAGGATTGAATAGGATTAGATATGAAATCCATAAATTTTGTCATATTCTATTCAGCATTTAGTGAATCGCAGAATGATAGACGGATATGTTCATATCATATCATGTTCATTATTTAATATTTACAACATATCAATGTAAATGAATATGAAAATATACAAATGAAAACCGTAAGAATATCTCATACTTCACTTCGCCGGATCTAATAAGAGAAAGAAAATATAACCATTTATCTTTGTGAATATGAAAAGTTTTGCCTCTCTTGCTATATTCGTTAAGCTTCAACATGAAACATAAAATTACGAAGGAGAAGGAGGTTTGACTATTTTTGAGGTTTGACTCTTTTCTACTTAGACTTTTGATGTGAACCGAAAAGCTAAGAAGGAGAAAAAGTTTCACCTCTCTCGCTGTTTTCGTAGACTTTGTTCGTGAACTAAAAAATTATAAAATAGCCATGAAACTTCCACGTGAACTAAAAATATAGATGAGAAGGACATGGAGATGCGAATTTGTTTTTAGAAATTTCAATGCCCCTCATTCTTCGAGAATTAGAAAAATCATTTTCAATTTGAATATATTCCCTTAAAATCTGGGTTCTTCTACCCTATTTTACTTATTTTTTAATTATAAATCTCTTTTTATCATGATTTTGATTCCCTTCCATCATTTATTAATAAAAGTTTTCATTAAATAATAAACTATAATATTCTACTAAAAATATGTAATGATATAGATACTAGGATATATACATATACATATATATATGTATATGTATACACAAACACACACACATACAAACTATGTATTATAAAGAAGAAAGAAATTAAATTATAAATAAGATTTATAATAGATAAAAATGAAAACTATTTTTTTATTTTGAGTTTTCCTTTTAACATTAGGATTCAAATATATTTAAATATAGTAATTATTTTAATTTTATTATATAAGAAGTTTGTTATTAAAAAAATAGCTTTTATACCATGAACAAAATATATTTTATCCACCTTTATCCTACCTCCCATGGAATAATTATATCCATGCTATATCCCCTTTATATTCCACTTGTATCCTATTTTGAGCAGGAACTAAACACAAGATAGGATAAAATTTATCTTATCCTCGACTTTTATCCTAACTCGCCAAACGTAGCCTTTGTATTTTTATATTATATATAATATGTTAAGGGTTTGTTTGGAAAATATTTTGATTCTTTGATTTTGTTCCCTGTAACAAAAAAAAAAAGATGAGAAATCTGTTTGGTAACATAAACAATTCGATCCTAAAATTTTTTTATTTCGTTTTCGAGGACAATTTTGCAAGTAGAAACAAGAATTAAAAAAAAAGTTGGTTCTTTGTCCTAGAATCACCTTTGAGAAACAAAACCAATAAAGTGAGAACTGAGAAGAAGGCTTTCACTTTGTTCCGTCCGCGCTCTTTGTCACCGATTGCCACCAATCGCCAAAGAAAAAGAAAAAGAAAAAGAAAAAGAAAAATAATAAATACTTTCAATATAAAAAAAAATAATTTTTAACAATAATAATTTTTTTAGGATAATAAAATAATTTGATTTAAAATTAATTGATTAAAAATATATATTTTTAAAATATTAAAAAATTAAAAAAATTTCTCTATATTTGTATTGCATTCTTAACAAATTATAAGAAATAAACATGCCATGATTTGATTAAATATAGAAGTATTTAAGTAATACGGGTCGATTGCGTATGTGTTTGGTTAAATATAAAAATGATAAAGTGCAAATTGCCTATTGAGCTTATATTCTTTCTTAAGAATTTTGCGTATGTCTTTATGCTCCATGAAATAAATAGACTAATTATGGATTATGCATAATCTGTATTCATTTTATTAGTGATGCTATATAGATTGATTTTGTAGTGATAATATGTAATTATTTGACTCGAGATGAAAAAAAATTGGAAAAAGAAATTGTTCCTAAGAACAGAAATTATGTGCGATTACCAAACACATTTCTATTTCGGGAGCAGAAATTTTATGCAGTGACACGTTATAATACTTTAAAATTCGTCCAGGAACAGAATAAAAAAAAACCAATTCGATCATAATTGATTTTGAGAATCGAATCATTGTCAAACAGGCTCTAAATGTACGAAAGAGACAATTAAGATGAATTTATGAATTAAGATAATGTAAACGATCGAAACAAAGCAAATATTACTATTATAAACCAATTATAAACCATTTACCTCTCCCAATGGTCGTTCCACATGAAAACACGGCTTTCATGCAAGACCTAAAGCGATAAACAATAAGTCTAAATCGGATGGGAAAACGTCTAGCACGTTTAAATCTCACTCGACCAGCAGCTACATGATGGGGATTTTTTTACTAAATAGGTCTAATTTTTTTTACCAAATTAAGTTTTTTATTTATTTACTGATTTGGGTCTCGTGCGGCAGTTGGGGTGCCGTGCATTAAACCTGTGGACTGCCGCACAAGGCCTTTTTTTTTTAGTTCTTTTTTTTGTTTTCTTTTAACCATTTTTTTATTATTCAGTTTGTTATAACCAGCCATTAACTTCAATAACATTCCCCCTCGCCACTTCAATTCCATGAAATTTACAACCTTCGTCTCCAGTCCCGCAATGTCGAAGCTGCCATCGTCTTCCTCGACGCATAACAATAGAGTGCGAGCGCGGAAACCTAGTGAAAGACGTAGTTCTCGGCGTTGGGGATTGAGGTGGTGTCCCGGACCATGGACGCCACCATCGAGTCATGCATCACGATGACGCGCCTCGATTCCGAGGAAAGGGAGCGGACAAGCGAGGCGACGGAGCTGCGGAGCGACGAGACAACGTCGAATGCCGGCCGGAGGTGGGATGGGAACTTGTGACGCAAATTAGGGTTTGAGGCGGGAGACAGGAAGGACGGGGTCGGGAAGTCATGGAAGCAGATGTCGCTGGTCGCGGATGAGGCCGGGACATGGACGAGATGGGTGAGCTCGATGAGCTGGTTGAGATGGCCTTGCGCCAGCAGAGGCACCATGATCGCCATCGTTGATCCTGAGACGTCTTTCATTTTTGAGCCGTTCGGACGTTTTTGGACATGGTTTTGGTCAAACATTTCCTTTATGGTGTCTAATTTTTTGAAAATGGTGTAGCTCGAGAGGCAAAATTTAAGGAATGCAATGGCAAGACGTCATCGTGGTGCATGACTCGATGATGGCGTCCGTGGTCCAGGACACCACCTCAATCCCCAATGCCGAGAACTACGTCTTTCACTTCGGTTTCCGCGTCCGCGCTCTATTGGTACGCATCGAGGAAGACGACGGCAGCTTCGACATTGCGGGACCGAAGACGAAGGTTGTGAATTCCACTGAATTGAAGTGGCAAGGCGGGAATGTTATTGAAGTCAATGGCTGGTTATAACAAATTGAATAATAAAAAAAGGTTAAAAGAAAACAAAAAAAAAAAGGCCTTGTGTCTTGTGCGGCGTTTGGACTGCCAGCGAGACTCAAATCAGTAAATAATTTTTTTTAATCTAATATGTTAATTTTTTTTAGACCTATTTTAGAAAAAAAAAAACCCAACATGATGCTTCCGATAGATTTGGCAGTCCACATGACATAAATATACGGACACAAGGGAAGAAACCGCTATTAGGCTCACATCAGGCGGTAATTTGAAGCATAAAATTTCAGAATTGAATCGCTCACCTCGCTACGAAGACGGCGGACGGGAGCAGCGTTCAGGAACGTCCAGGAATTCACCCTGCCAAAATCGGGTTTTTTTCCAATTTAATTTTTTTAAAAAAAATATTTACAAAAATATTTTTTTAAAAAAATATTTACTAATTTGGGTCTCGCTCGGCACTAGGTGTGCCGGAGCCAGGCAATGGGAGCCCAACTCCTTGCTCGGTAGTTGGGGTTGCGAGTGGCAGCCCTTTTTTTTTTTTTTTCAATTTCGTTTTTTTTAATTATTAGTACTTATAATACTTATTTTGTTTATAATTTTTTTCTTGTGAAACTTATCTTTATAATATAATTAGCAATAATTAATGTAAAAAATTATTAAGATATATAATTAATAAATAATGTTGTAATTATAAAATTAATTAAAAATATTCATAAAATAAAAAAGAGATTTTCATAATATATAATAATCGTCAACTTACCAATTATTAAAAAAATATTTTTCGTATTTTTTCTAGAGGGTGGGCCTTTTTTCATATTTTTTTAAATTTCATATTTTTTAATTATTTATACTTATAATATTTATTTTATTTATTTATAATTGGTAAGTTGATGATTGTTATATATTATGAAAATCTCTTTGTTGATGTTCGATGCCGGCATGTTATACTTATACAAAAGAGTGGCCATAATTTCTAAATTGGGGAAAATGCAATGACAATTGAGAATATGGGAATACGCATAATCAAAGGAAGATAAGTTAATCCGAACTTAGAAGAGTTCTCAAAATCGAGGCTTCGGTTATAATCGTTTGCTCAAGGACCAAGTAGAGTGAACCTGCCAATTTTGAAGGGATTTATCGAAAACGAATCAAACGATCACACGAGAGAATCAAGAAAAAATTTGGAATGACGCACGAGATTACCCGGGTTCACCCCAAGATTAGGGCTACGTCCCGCAAAGAGATTTCACTATATTTCTTTCGGTTCTGACCAATTCTTACATAATACAATGATAAAACCGAATGAAATATATATGCCCCAAAACGGGCTAAAAACCTAAAACCTCTTAATTCCAACCATACGGGCCAGCCTTAAATAAAAGCCCAAACCCGTAGAGGTTTCGGGAGCGCGCCCCCGAATCCCCTCGACCGAGCGAGCGGGACACCCTGTCGGGCGCGCCCCGAACCCCGCATCCTGCTCGCATGGGTCACATGTCGTTGGGTAACACTTCCGGTTTCCCTAAGCTCACGTGGGCGTACCCGGTGTGAGAAACAAGGGTCCCGAAGTATTCGCCAACTCCAATAAATTTGAGCTTTCTTTGAACTTATCAAGGATGTAGTATGTAAGCAAAGATTCTAGAATATGGGTGATTTAGGACACTAAATTCTTGAAAATGAGTCATCTACCTGTATTTAGGGCCATCAAAAGCCGAAAGCTCCTTGCTCATCTGACTTCTCATTGGGACATTAGTAGCTCGGCATACTGTTTTTTTCTCCTCCATTGTTACTGAACTTAGTTGTCAAGTTGGTACATAATTTGTATTTTGGAGCGAAGTGCAACACATTACTACAAAACTTAACAGGATGTGAAATAATAATGTTGTGGTTTTGGCAAGTCTGAAAAGTTAGGATAGTGAGACATCATCTAAATTGGTGGGTTGAAACTGTGATAAACTGTCATAATTGGCGGGATGAAATGATGTTATTTTACGGTATGAAATAATAATGTCGTTGTTTTGGCAAGATCCGTTAGTGTTTCCATGTTATTATCTCAACAGAAAATATAGTCACTTGAAAATGTCAGTAGGCGGTGTTACTGTCCAAGTTTCTCCACTTGGGCCCGGTGTGATGACAGTGTACTCAAACAAAGCATCTTAAAAAAAAGTCTGTTTATCGGAAATTATTACTGTTATCCATGCTGACTTCCAACTATCTACTCTTCTCGACTTGGATGGTTCTAGTTCATTTTGCTTGGCCATGATAGGTAATTCCTGTTATTATGATCACAGTAACCTAAGAATCTGCTCTCATGTGGTTCACAGGGAGGCCAAACCAAGCACGGGCAGGTCCCGAGAAAAACTGCTGAGGATGATCCAAGTTCTGCTAGGTCAACAGGCACTCCAGGTGAGCCTCTGTAGGAGCATAAGATGGTACTATTCCAACAAAGACATCTGCATCATACTAGCATCATTCAAAATTGACGCCTTTGATGCTAATGTCCCACTAAACGAGTGCAAATCAATATGTCGTCTTTGCCGCAAATTTTGATGATGATAAACAGTGAGGATAATCATCTAATGAAAGATATAAGATAATTGAGAGATAGCTGCTTTATCTGGTCAAATAATTTGGCTATACAAGCAAGTGCAGGAGCTTAAATGTTTTTTCGTTAGGTTTGCAAAACTCTGGTGCCTAGGCTCGAAGTTTCCGCGCGAGTGACATCTGATAAATGCTTCCATGGGATGTCAGAGTCTAAAAGCGAAGGATTCTTGAACGATCCTTTTTCCAGGGTAATCAAAATATCCCGTGGAAGGGGTACAGCGGAAAACCGCATTCTTGGAAGTTAATAACGTCTAGCATATGTAAGATGTTCAGTTGTCTGATGCAATTTTGTTTCATCGTAGCTGAATAATTAATCTATTTTGTATACGAAAACAGAGGAGAAAGTTCCGTAGTATGAGATTGAAGTGTATGAGTTTCATCGCAAGGGATTCGTTTGTTTCGCGGAAATGAGTGATTCGAAAAATATTTTTTACAAGGTGAACGCTTGTATTGCTGATAAAAATGAATGAACGAAAACTGTTGTCTTCATTTATGCAAATGTTATACGTATATTGTTGTTGGTAATGATAATAATTTTAATTGACTAATTATTTTATGTGATACATGTGATTGTTTTTAAGAAAATTATTTTTCACAAAAGAAACGTGTCTGACGATTGAAGATACTTTGACTCATTAAATTCACAATTTGTTATTAGTACAAAATCGCATGTTTGTACACCTTCTTGTGGACATGCAACCTGCGGTAACTTTCTTTGTGCTACTGCGCATTGTGGGGCAATGTCGAGGTGGTGTTCACTTTGGTCGACCCCAAGAAACAAATGTCTGCTTGCAGCTCATGGAAGTTGTTTAGGCTCAGGATAATCTTTGTCTCTTTATATTTGGTAATATAAGTACTTTTGATCCTAAAATTTTCTGATTTTGTTTTTGGGAACGCATTTGAAGTGGAAACAAGGATTAAAAAAAAGGTGATTTTTGTTCATTTAGCTCATTTCTTGATCTTTATATTTGGATAATCTTTGTCTCTTTATATTTGGTAATATAAATAATTTTGATCCACTTTTGAGAAATAAGTCCGCCAATGTTCGTCGCCGATTATTGGAGAAAAAGGAAAATAAAAAAATAAAAAAATACTTTTAAAAAAATAAAAAAATAATATTTTTAGCAATAAAAACAATAATTTTTTATGATAATAAAGTAATTTAATTTAAAATTAATTGATTAAAAAAATATTTATAAAATAAATTTTAAAAAATATTTTTTAGAAAAAATAAAAAAATTCTCTAAATTTGTATTGCACTCTTAGAAAATTATAAGAAATAAATGCCATGATTTGATTAAATATATCAATGTTTTAGCAATACGGGTAGGGTCGGGTAGGGGTTTGGTTAAATATAAAAGTGTTAAAAGTGCAAACTCGTGGCAAAAATTCAGGTGCAAATTTCCTATTGAGCTTATACCATTTCATAAGGATCTTGAATATGTCTTTAGGCTCTACGAAATAAATAGACTAATTATGGATTATGCATGATCTATATTAATTTTATTAGTGATGCTATATTGATTGATTTTGTAGTGATAAGACGTAACTATTTGACTTAAATGAAAAAAATTGGGAAAAGAACTTGTTCTTGAGAACATAAATTATGTGAAGTTACCAAACATATTTTTGTTTTAGGAACAGAAAATTTTGTGCAAATGCCAAACACGTTACCGACACTTTAAAATTCATCCAGGAAACAGAATCATAAAAAATCAATTATGATCGAATTGATTTTGAGAATCGAAATCATTGCCAAACAGGCCATAAATGTACGAATGCAAATTAAGATGAATTCATGAATTAAGATGATGCAAACGAACGAAAGGAAACAAATATTACTATTATAAACCACTTACATCTTCCAATGGTAATGTCCCATGAAAACGCGGCTTTCATGCAAGACCTAAAGTGATAAACAACAAGTCTAAATCGGATGAGAAAACGTCTAATCGGGTTTAAGTCTCACTCGACCAGGAGCTACATGATGCTTCCGATAGATTTGGCATTCTCATCTCCATGGCATAAATACACGGACACAAGGGAAGAAACCTCTACCAGCCTCACATCACGAGATAATTTGAAACATAAAATTTAGAATCGAATCGCCCACCTCACTGCGAAGACGGCGGACGGGAGCAGCGTTCGGGAACGTCCAGGAATTCACCCTTCCACATTCCCTCTCTCACCGGGCCAGCCCCCTCTCCTTTCTTCCTGATTACTTGTTTTTCGGCTGCTTCTCTACATCTCTGCCTGCCCTTTAGGATGCTGATTCGTGCTTCTTCTAATAAGGCCGTGTGGAAGAGACGGAGAAAGATCGGGCTGAGCTTCACGGGGTTCGGGTCACATTCCAGGCTGTTCACGAAAACTATATTGATGTTCGATGCCGGCATGTTATTCTTAAGCGAAAGGATGTCCCTAATTTCCAAATTAGGGAAAATGCATCGGCAAATGAGAATATGGGAATACGCAAAATAGATATTTCGGCATTGCTAGTGGGATCCGATCCCTATTTTCATGCCTATCATTTTAGATTCTCGATCGATTTGAAAAATGATTGATGGTGACTTTCAAACGATATCAAATTTGAATCTTAGTAGCATACTCCAGCCCAGAAAGATAAGCAAGACTCCCAAATAGTTAACAGAAAAAAAAATGTTGATCGCTAGAATGCTCTAGCCAAATCACCCAAAACGAATTGCCGACTGAGATGCATATTTAACATTATGTTATAGTCATATTATTTGCTAAAGTTATAATCTAGTAATGTTCAGTTAGCATTTAATACCATAATGAACAATGAGGTGTAGCCTTGGCCTGGCAATGGGCATTGAGACTAGCGCACGAGTATACCTAATCAAAGGAAAAAGAAAGGCAATGCCTAATTTCATGAATTTAGAAAATGCATTAACAAAATACGGAAAAAGAATGTATGAGTAATACTCAATCAAATTGTGAGAAGAAAATAATAAAACTATAAGTAGAAACTAATTATTAAAATCAATATATCTTTGTTTATAATATAGAAAAGGAAAAGAAAACCTTTGATTAGAAAATATATCCTTGGTGGTTAAAGAAAAAAAGGATTTGGGATACCATCCGATAGCAAAGATATAGCTGTTTCAACCCTTTTAAAATGAACTTAACCGTTGTGAGATTCCTTGGAAGATCAGTTACTTGCCGATGTTTTGGGTTGTAGCCCGAACATTTCACTTTTTAGCGCTAAGGCTGTTCTTGCTAAAATACGATTATTGGATATGAAAGAACCGTTTCATTGGATGAAAGACAGTAATCCCACATGACCCTTTTTGCAAGAATGAAATGCAACGCAATCCCTTTCTTCTGCTAAGGGTAACTAAGGAGGCAAAGAAAGGGATCAATTCCCAAGTTTCCTTCTTGTGTTCACCCAAGAAAGGAATCTTCCTCTTTTCTTTCTCTATATAATGTGCAATGAGGATGGATGCAGGCACCACTCAAGAACCATTTCTAATCTTGTAACTTGCGTTTCATCTAGGCTCGCCACTGTCAAATTCGATCCTTTGGTGTCGCCCGCACTCCCGATAATTTCGCTCGTAAGTTATTTTCACCATGCATGCATCGGTTTATTATTTCATGAACTATAAGATTAGATATTTATTTTCACCAGCATTTTCATTGCCTTTGCAAGCACGTTAAATCTTAGACAAACAAATCACGGACCTCCTGTAGTGGATCTCAAGCTCTGCGCTTTCACAAGCAACAGCAGAACAACTAAAGCCTTGTTTTTGTTTTATTTTATTTTTTTCGGCCTGGTCTCATTGCAGACGCAATGCTTGTGTGAAATAACCCGTAACAAGTCTCTGAAAATGACATTTGTTAGTAAATTTAGGAAATTGTGTAAAGGAATCGTCTGTTTATGCAATATGAAACAAACCCTACATGAGAATATCATTGAATTATGCATCAAGGATTGTCAGGCATAGAGAAAAATGCATTCGATCTAAAATAATGAGTAGGACCAATCCTATTACTGGTGGGAGGTTGAGCATGTCGCAATTTAACAAAAGTAGACATGTGACGTGCATAATAAATTATTCAGAACAAGACTAGGCATACTTCAAAATGAATAACAAACGGTTATTATCATAATGAAATAAATAGCTGATGCAATTTTTTATATGTAAAAAGAATAATAAACGTTTTGCAATGTTTGATTACTTGTGCTCTAGTAATTGTTAAAGAAAAGATACAAATTTTAATTGAGTGAAGGACCCCAAACTAATCATTATGATTACGATAGGAAACTGAAAAAGTAACCGACTGTTTACAAATTACGTATGCCAGAAAAAGTGATGGGCATGTCCATCATTTTTTCTCCTACATGGAAATATTGTTAAAAGGGTTAATATCGCGAAAAATCCTAAACTGGTACACCTATGATAAATTTACCCCAAATTATTTTTCTTGACCATACAAAACCCCAATTTGGTGCACCTATGACAAATTTACACCAAATTGGTATACTTGTGACAAATCTACCCTCCGTTAATTTTCGTTAAATTTGACTATCAAATTGCTGAGTTAGATAGCACATGACAGGACATGGGTATATTATTTTAGGGATTTTACCCTCTGTTTGTCACAAATGTATCAATTTGAGATTTTTCGTGGTATTAACCCAATTAACAAAGGGTAAATTTGTCACAAGTGTATTAGTTTAAGGTTTTTTGATGAAAAAATTAATTTACCATAAATTTGTCACAGGGATACCAATTTAGAGTTTTTGATAGTCAAAAAATAGTTTGAGATAAATTTATCGCAGGTATACCGGTTTGGTTTTTTTCGTGGTAAAAAAATAGCATTGGGTAAATTTATCATAGGTGTACCGGTTTGGAATTTTTTGTAGTATTAATCCTTTTTAAAATCCCTACATATAGGATTTTACATTGCATAACTGTGCAAGTTATGTAATTTCCTCTTACCAAAAAAAAAAAAATTCTTACCAAAAAAAAGTTATGTAATTTCCTAGTATGGGAAGGGATCTTTGAGGCAGCTTTTTCATTTGTTTCGATCTAGGAGACAATAAAGGAAGACAAAAATATGTGGAAGTATTTATTCATAGAAAGCAAATAATTTTGAGAAATTAGCAAGGAGAGCGAACTTTCCTAATCAAACTGTAACGTTTTAGTAAAATAATAGCAATAGTGTCCCGTGACAATATGAAGGAGAGTTTTGATTTGACAAATCCATTATGTTACCTAAGCATAAACTTTCTATTCTCACATAAAGAATCCCTATCCCAATGTGCATTGCATGATACGTATAAATATATTCACACACACACATTATATATGTACAATCTAAGTTACATCTCAGAGAACCCGGATCAAAGCAAACTACTATTTCCTAGGTTTATAACATAAGCTTTGTTACCAACTTTGTCATACGTAGAATTCATCCCAAGAGAGTAAAGAGTGATCGGTCATCTTTTGACAAAAAGCCAAAGAATGAAGCCTGAGAAAAAATTGAAGTGTTCTTGCGGGTATTGGACGCGCCTCAGTGGGTCCGAATGTTTTATTTAGACTTGCATGGATGATCAAAATTTCTATCTATCACAGGTTAAGTCGTTCATAGAAGTTCATAATTTGATTTGCCAAGCTTTCGATTTGCCAATCTCCGGTGAGCATCAACATTAACTTATTATACACGTCATGAGAAGTCTCTAGGCTTGGACGGACTGAACTAATATCTTCGATCCACAGAGGGACAGAGAGAACAAAAATGGGAGAAGCTATCGTCGGTATTGCTGGAGAGATCGTTTCTATTCTGGGTTCTCAAGCAATAGAAACGGTTGGAAAGTTATGGGGCTTCAAGCATGAACTCGAGGCGCTTAGGGACACTGTCTTCATGCTTCAGCCTGTACTGGACCATGCAGAAGAACAATACCACCAGACTCCCCATGTCCGAGTTTGGGTTGAGAAACTGAAAGATGCTTTCTATGAGGCGCAGGACGTCCTTGATGAATTCAACATCGAAGCTATGCGACGAGAAATGAGGGGCCACAATGAAATGATCAAGGAGGTAAGGACATTTTTCTCAAGTTCAAATCAGCTTGCTTTTAAATTGAAGATGAGCAACAAAGTAAGAGCAGTAAGGGAGAGAATACAAGCCATTAAGGCTGAAAAGAAATTCCACCTGGATGAGCGCCGTGTGGATTCACATATAAAAAGAGAGTGGAGGAAGAGAGAAGAGACGCATTCTTTTATACGTGAGGGAGACATTATAGGGAGAGATGATGATAAGAAGAAGGTCATGGATTTTTTACTTGGATTCAAACGTGAAAGAGGATGTTTCCATTCTTCCAATAGTTGGTATTGGGGGGCTTGGAAAAACTGCTCTTGCTCAGTGTGTGTATAATGATGAGATGGTTAGTAAACAGTTTAACTTGAAAATGTGGGTTTGTGTCTCTGATAACTTCGACATGAAAAAAATAGTGAAAGATATGATAGCTTGTGCAAAGAAGAAAGAACCAACCGAGGTTACAATGGATCAGTTGCAAAGTGAGCTGAGGGGAGAGATCGATGGAAAGAGATACCTCTTAGTTTTAGATGATTTTTGGAATGCAGAACGAGAAGCATGGCTAAGCTTGAAAACTTTATTGTTGGGAGGTGCTAGAGGAAGCAAGATCCTTATAACTACACGCATTCCTCTAGTTGCGAAGATAACCGGCACTACTCCGCATCATCTTCTTGGGGACTTATCTGAAAGTGCGTCTCTTAAATTACTAATGCAAATGGCTTGTTGTGATGAAGAGGAGATGCAAGATCCCGACATGCTAGCTATTGGTAAAGATATTGTTACGAAGTGCTACGGGGTTCCATTGGTTGTTCGAACCATTGGGAGTTTACTCTTTACGAAAAGTAAGCACGAATGGTTGCAATTCAAAGAAAATGAGCTCCCAGATGTGTCTCAAAGGGAAGACGGTATAAAATTAGTTCTTAAGCTTAGTTATGACCATCTTCCTTCGCATTTGAAACGATGTTTCGCGTTTTGTTCATTGCTTCCGAAAGATTGTGTGATGGACAAGTGGGCTTTGGTCGACCTTTGGATGGCAGAAGGATTTATTCAGCCATCGAATAGAAGTCAACATTTGGAAGATATTGGTCATGGATATTTCATGGATCTACTTTGGAGTAACTTCTTCCAAGAATTTAAACAAGATCTAGACACGAAGGAGGAGACTTGCAAGATGCATGATTTGATGCATGATCTAGCTTGTTCGGTTGCGGGGGACCGAGTGTTGGGTGGCATGGGATGACACAAAATCCATAGATGGAAGAACCCGTCATATATCCGTGGGTGACCTTCCAATCTCACGCTTGAAAGCATGTCCCCTAAGGACATTTCTTTCTACTATGCCACAATGAAGAAGTGAAGCAGATCTACGCCAACTCATGCAAAGTTTCAAGAGGTTACGCATCTTGGATCCGCATGCCACAATGGTCGAGAAGGTGCCAAGGTCCATTTGTAAGTTGAAGCATCTCACGTATCTTGATCTCTCTAGCAATGTTGCAATCAAGAGGCTTCCTAACTCCATTACGAGATTACAGAATTTGCAAATGCTTAATCTCTCCGATTGTCATTTCCTCGAAGAATTGCCAAGGGGTATAAGGAAGTTAGTCAGCCTTCGAAATCTAGACATAAATGGTTGTCATAGACTTAGTTATGTGCCACGTGGACTTGGGCAATTGAGTTCTCTGCATAGGCTAACGCATTTCATTTTGCCCAAAGATAAAGCTCTTGCTAAGAATTATTGTGGACTCGGGGAGCTGAATGGGCTTAATAACGTTCGGGGAAGCCTTTGCATTGAAAATTTGGGAAGCGTGACGAATGCGGTAGAAGAATCTAGGGCCGCAAACTTGATAGGGAAGCGTTCTCTGGAATCTTTGCGACTTGGGTGGGGCAATTTCGATATTGATGATTCAATAATGAGGGATAGAGACGAAGCGCTATTAGATGGATTGCAACCGCCCCCAAATCTACAGGGGTTGATGATCGACAGTTATGGAGGTGAGAGGTTTCCAAGGTGGATGATGAATAACCTTGTGTCTTCCTTGCCAAATTTAGTTGAGTTACACTTGCATAAATGCAGAAGATGTAGACGGCTCCCTCAACTAGGCCAACTACCTCGCCTCAAGACTTTAGTGATTTATGGGATGAGTGAATTGGAATGCATCGAGTCAGGCCATTCATTCAGTTCAACAACGACATCATTTCCTGGTCTAATGAAATTAGAGATCTCTTACTGTGGGAAATTGGAAGCCATGCCACGAACTCCACATCTTGAGAAGTTAGTGCTGAGTAACGCCAACTCGGCGTTGATTAATCGAGATAGTTGGCCTCAACAAGTTGAAGAGTCTGAAATCCGGAGTATGGAATTTCTAGAAGGTTTGCCTGAGGAGTGTTTGAAAAGTCTCACCTCACTTGAATCCCTTAACATCGGTGGATGTCCTCGGTTGACTTGCCTCTCATCACTCGGAACGAGACATCTATCGAGTCTTGTGGATCTCACTATTTGGCATTGTGAGGAGCTGGATATATCCAAAGACGAAAGCGGCAACTTCATCACCTTGGAGGATTCCCATGGAGGAGGACTTCTTCACAGTCTCCGCTCCGTGTACCTCGATGAACTTCCAAAATTAGAATCTCTCCCGCAGTGGCTTCTACAGGCCAGCAATCTCGAGCGTCTCGCTATTTCCTATTGCTCCAATTTGAAGGAATTACCAGAGCAGATGGAGGCCCTTCAATCACTTCAACGGCTTGAAATCAGAGAGTGCCCCTCGCTGACGTCATTACCCGAAGGGATGCGAAGGCTGACATCCCTTACTCACCTATACATCTTCGGTTGCCCAGAATTGGAGGAGAGGTGCAAAAGAGAAGGAGGCGAGGACTGGTACAAGATTGCTCATATCCCCCACATATTTGTTGGATACTGAAGGTATGTGCACCTTGTTTGTTTCCCATAGTTTCACATGAATAATTCTCGATTTCTGCTTCGATACTTGATTCGATTGGGGGACATGGACTCATCGTCCTCCATTGCCTTTTGCCTCTCTCTCTCTTCTCTCTCTCTCTCAGAGGAAGCGAATGAAGCGAACAAGATGGAAAGAGAGAGAGAGAGTGGGAGCTACTGCGGAATTCACTCCCCCGGGCAACTATAGAAGCTACAGCGTCTATCGCGTAATTCTCCGTGCGCCCAGTCCTCTTGTCTGTCCGGCATGATTTCCACTCTCGCGCCGTTCCTACTTCGCTTTGGTGTCTTAGAATTCGGCTTCGCTCTCTACTTGATTGAAGTCTGGAAGGAGGAGGGGTTTCAAGGCAAGTATTGTCTGCGACAGTGGGCTTGTTACCATCCACATTGGTAAGTGGATTGTTAACTTTTGTGCCTCTCTGGGTCTCAGATTAAAGTTGCTGCTTTATTCATCTATCCTTTGCTTCTGATGGTTCTTGTCTGGGATGTCCACATTGGCAGGGTCTGGAAAACTTCTCCTTATCCTCCAACGCACGACAGAAAGGAAGACAATTTATGCTCCTCATCATCCAACTCCTCGCTCGTTAAATTGGGCTCGCCACTCGTGCTGTAGATATGGTGTGCAATCTGCTTATTTGATTTCACAAGGAGCCAAATGCCTCCACAGTCCCATGATTCTGGAAAACTCTCACCATATAAAGTGATGAAATGTTTCTCTGCAGAGTGGCTTCTGGTTTTGCTTCCCTTAAAAATCAACCTTTTACCTCAATGTGTTCCCATAGAAACGGAGGTTCTGGCATGGATCTGCGCAGCAAATCAAGGGTATGAATGGCGACCATAAAATATGTAACGTTGTCCTTTTTCAAATGCTACACGATACTGATCTGTTAATGCCTGAAATCAGGTGATCCCTAGACCTTTTGATCACCCGTCTGGACTTCCAAAGTGGAATTATATGGATCAAGTACCGGTCGAGCTCCAGGGGAGGATGGTGAAGTGATCTTATTGTTAGCATCTGACAGCAACAACGTGTAAACTAAAAGCTGCAAATTGTTTAGTATTCTAGTAGAGTTTCTAAAGTCTCTCTGTGATGAGTTTGAAGGGAAATGCGAGGGAGGGACGGAGGGAGCGAATGGAAATGCACATTCTTCATTTGCTCTTCAGCCATTCTGCAGAGGTTCTCAGGTAAATCCTTTGCCAATTTGACCACCATCTTAAGCAGTCGAATAAATGTTTGACATTTAAAAGAGGTCTTATGACAGTCGGACTGCGAGTCTAATCTATGACTTCTCCATTTTGATCACTGCAAGGTTGTCCTGCTCATTTTTGTTTGGTTGACAATTGACCTGTTCTTCATCTCTTCTTGACGATAATGTTTGCAAAAGTAATGCGGTTGTATGAAGCAGGATTAATGAACAAAGCGGTAGTCATTGTTGTTGTTTCTTTTTATAACTAAATCAATCATTTGCAATTTTAAGTCTATGTTGTGGACCTCATGTAGACACGATATCTCTTGTATCCACTCTTGTCTCAGATTTTTCTTGTTCTATGACTTCAGTTGGTCATATTGATTATTGCTGTGTTCAGGTAGTCTTCCTCTGCCATGGCGATATCTGATGGATATTTTTGCGAAAGATTTTGGCAAGAGCAGTTTGCAATTATGCCAAGTTTGTGAAAGAACGTACTTCAATGTGATTGTCTTTTGATTTCGAGAGGAAAGAATTAGGTGCACTGTCAAGATTCACGACTTGAGATCCATTATATCTAATGAAATATCAGAATGACAAGTTTGCTAATTGATCCTTGGTAAGGTGGTTAATCTCTTGAGCTGTTGCATTCTGCAGTCTGCTTCCTTCAACTATGTACCTGCCCTTAGTTTTTCTTTTTTTTTTTTTTGGTCAAGCGTATGTTGTTTTTACTTGTTGACAAGCTAGCTCTCTTCTGGGAATGAGGCCTGAGAGTAACCTTGAAATGGTTCTAAAAGGTTAAGTATAGTTATGCCACTGTTTTTAGTTTATTTTGCAAGGAGAATGCGGTGGCGCAATTGATAAGACTTGCTATTTGTGCTTCAAAAATGTAAGTTTTCCCTACTTGAAACTAGTCTTCGAAAAGCGGTCTTCTACTTTTTGGTGCTGTATTTTGCTGAAGAGACCCTTTCTTTGAAGTACCCCAGTCCATTTTTTTTATCTTTTCAAAACTAAACTCTCGTGCATACTAGATGGCCAAGTCATACATACAGAGCTCGTCGTTTGAACTATCTTCCATGAGATTAAGCTCCCGGGCTTTTTGTTTCAGTAGATATGTTTATTACTCACACTGCTTTACTTTTCAGAATGGGCAGAAATGGCCCTGATTTTGCCACCGACGACACAATGCTAGATGAGGACACAAAGCACTCACTGACCGCCAGTCCCATGACAGCAAAGACATGGAGCTCTGTCTTGCTGATACAGAAGAGGAGTGGAAACACGAAGAGCTTTTCTAAGTTCAAGGTGCATGCTTTGAAGTCCAGGAACAATACTATTACAAGCTTGAGAGTCTTCTCGACTACACCGTTACGGTAATTGCAGATTACCAGTGTGGTGCACAAAAAGATGAACAGTACATGAACTATTCTGTACTAAGATTATAACTCCGCATTTTTCTTCAAACCAACATTGGAATAAGTATGTCATATGTTTTATGCACATTCAGCAAGTGACACCATTTTCTTTTTTTCTTTGTTCTTTTTTGAATTTCCACCTCAGCAAATCTTTTTTCACATTTTGATGATAGTCTAACTATGAGACAAGATCAGAGTTTATGGCATAGATCTGCACAGCAAATATGTCGCCATCTTGCTTGTTTTTACGGAAAAGAAAAAGACAGAGCACAGAACTGTTGCCATCAACATTGGCTTCTATCGTGCAGTGGGAGTACCAAGTGGGACCAAGCGTGGGAATTGAAGCGGGAGATTATACATGGTGTTCAAGATACCTTCTTTAGGTGAAACTACAATTACTTGCTGAAGAAAATAACCGAATGCCATTAACGGCACACAGAATAAGTGCATACGTACATGTTCTACAGTTTCAAATACTCAATTGTTTAGGTTGCTTATATATCAGAGAATAACTGAGTAACTGATGTTGTCCTTGTGTTAGATCCAAAGCCGATAGAGGTCGCTGACTTCACTATCGCCATTTACTCAACATATTATCCCAAAGTTGGTAAAAATATTTCCTCCCTTCTTAGGGTGACTAGACTCGGTGCAGGATGCCTCACTAACTACAGGTTCGCATCATAGAAATAACATGGACTTCTGCAATACAAGAAGAATGAGAGAAGAGGGAGGCTTTGAATTGATAAAGAAGGCAATTCTGAATCTCTCCCTTCCCCATGAGCAGCACATCAGCGCCTATGGAGAAGAAAATGAGAGAAGGTTGACGGGAAAGCATGAAACAGCCAACATTGACGCATTTTCTTTGGTAATGCTCAGAAGAAGCATACCAGCTGCTAGTCAAATTCGAAGATTGCCCAAAAATGTCATTGGTCTTCTTCTGGTATATCTCAAAATAAAAAAAACTCGCCATATCTCTATTCTTCAGTATAAGACAGTTCCTTGATTTGTCTACTGTGTACCTCCCTCTCTCAGTTGAAAAGCCTACTCTCGGTTAGACCAGAGACAGAGACCCCTGTCAGTGCTGTCGCGATCAGACGAATTCCACGGTGTGCTAAACCTAAATGATTCTTCCAAATTAGCTAGCCATTCCTTTAGTCATAAGAATAGGGCATGATGGCTTAAGCTGGATTTTTTGCCAGGGTTCCAGCGGATATGCCCTTCTATGACATAATGAGTCTCAAAAGGGTAGCAGTCATATGGCTGCTGTAGTGAAGACCAAAGGGAAATCAAAGAATCTTCCATCAATGCTGGATGCGGACATACCTGAAGAAAGCAAAGCCACTGCTGGAGATTCCCAGTTAACTACTCCCTTGCTTGTCAAACAAGATGAAAAACCTGAAGTTATCGTTAACATCGAGAAGGCTCCAAGACCTGTCAATGCAAGTAAGCAACTTAATGATGCCTTGAAGAATGGCTTGCCTCTATTGTCGGAAGATATCGAGGATGGGGAGTTTATTGGCATTGTCACTCTCGAGGATGTGTTTGAAGAACTTCTTCAGGTTTTCTTCGCCGCCTCAT
This sequence comes from Rhodamnia rubescens, assembly GCA_021437795.1. NCBI lineage: Eukaryota > Viridiplantae > Streptophyta > Magnoliopsida > Myrtales > Myrtaceae > Rhodamnia > Rhodamnia rubescens. The sequence continues at coordinate 1,725,340 of JAILYA010000031.1, read as the reverse complement.
CAGTCATCTGCATAATTTGCTTTTTGATCGAAGTACTTAACAATTAACCGACCAAGTGCAGGAAGAGATTGTTGATGAAACAGATGAATATGTTGATGTACAGAAAAGGTGCAACAAAAATCAGATGCTGTGTGTTTAGTTTATGTAATGGCATTTGATTCGTAAAACAATGACAAGGGCCATCTCTCTGCCATCTATTCTGGCAGAATCCGAGTATCTGCAGCTGCATCAGTTGCACGGGCTCCATCACTTTGGAGACTGAACATCCATAAAGGAGCTGTAAGTTGACCGTTCTGTTTTCAAACAAGATAAGTTAATCTGAACTTAGAAAAAGGGCCGACCAGTTCAATACCCACTTCGTGAGTGTCTGGACTTAGAAGAGTTCTCAAAATCAGGCTTCGGTTATAATTGTTCGCTCAAGGACCAAGTAGAGTGAACTGCCAATTTGAGCTTTCTTTGAACTTATCAAGGATGTAGGAGATAAACAAAGATTCTAGAGTATGGGTGATTTAGGAAACTAAATTATTGAAAATGACTCATCTACCTGTATTTAGGGCCATCAAAAGGCGAAAGCTCCTTGCTCAGCTGACTTCTCATTGGGACATTAGTAGCTTGGCATACTGTTAGAAGTTAGTAGTGACTAGGCTGGAAGATAGTATTTGAGTTGAATTACGTGCTAACTAGAAGGATGAAAGTGATCATCGCTGTCTGAGGAAGAACTTTGACAGCAGAAACCAGCAATTATCATCTCCTAACCAAAAGAGTATAAATAAACTGGGGAGTACGAACAGGAAAATATATTCACTTGAAAATGTCAGTACGTGGTGTTACTGTCCAAGTTTCTCCACTTGGGCCTGGTGTGATGACAGTGTACTCAAACAAAAGCATCTTAAAAAAAAGTCTTATCGGAAATTATTACTGTTATCCATGCTGACTTCCAACTATGTACTCTTCTCGACTTGGATGGTTCTAGTTCATTTTGCTTGGCCATGGTAGGTAATTCCTGTTATTATGATCACAGTAACCTAAGAATCTGCTCTTATGTGGTTCACAGGGAGGCCAAACCAAGCACGGGCAGGTCCCAAAAAAAACTGCTGAGGATGATCCAAGTTCTGCTAGGTCAACGGGCACTCCAGGTGAGCCTCTGTAGGAGCATAAGATGGTACTATTCCAACAAAGACATCTGCATCATAGTAGCATGATTCAAAAGTGACGCCTTTGATGCTAATGTCCCACTAAACGAGTGCAGATCAATATGTCGTCTTTGCTGCAAATTTTGATGATGATAAATAGTGAGGATAGTCATCTAATGAAAGATATAAGATATTGAGAGACAGCTGTTTTATCTGGTCAAATAATTTGTCTATACAAGCAAGTGCAGGAGCTTAAATGTTTTTTTCGTTAGGTTTGCAAAACTCTGGTGCCTAGGCTTGAAGTTTCGTCGCGAGTGACATCTGGTAAATGCTTCCATGGGATGTCGGAGTCTAAAAGCGAAGGATTCTCGAACGATCCTTTTTCCAGGGTAATCAAAATATCCCGTGGAAGGGGTACAGCGGAAAACCGCATTCTTGGAAGTTAATAACGTCTAGCATGTTGCAATTTTGTTTCATTGTAGCTAAATGATTAATCTATTTTGTATTTGAAAACAGAGGAAAATTTTTTATAGTATGATATAACGGTGTATGAATTTCATTGTTATAGTCCGCGTTTGTTTCACGAAAAATGAGTGATTCGAAAAATATTTTTTTAAAAAAAGAACACTTATATTGTCGATAAAAATGAATGAACAAAAATTATTTTTATAATTTACGCAAATGTTTACACATAAATTGTTGTTGCTAACGATAATAGTTTTAATTGATTAATTATTTTACGTGATACATGTGATCATTTTTAGGAAAATTAGTTTTCAAATCACTTGCTTTCGCAAAACAAGCATAGCTTAAGATTAAAGATAGTTTGACTCATTAAATGCATTTTTTTAACTCATTAATTGCACAATTTGATATCAGTACAAAGTCCCTTGTTTGTCACCCTTCTTGAGAACTGAAACGATACAACATGCGGTAACTTTCTTTGTAATACTACAATGTCGAGGTGGTGTTCACTTTGGTCGACCCCAAAAAGCAAGAATGTCTTCTCGCAGTTCATGGAAGCCGTCTAGGCTTAGGATAATTTTTGTGTCTTTTCTATATATTTCAGATGTTAAATGTTCGAATGCAGACAAGAATTAAGATGATATAAACGAAAACAGATATTACGGTAATAAACCATTTGCATCTCCCAACGGTCGTGTTACATGAAAACACTGCTTTCATGCATGACCTAAAGCGGTAAAACAGTCTGAATCAGATGGGAAAACGCCTTATCGGGTTTGCTTCCGATGGATTTGGCAGTCTCCATGGCATAGAAATACAGACAAAAGGAAAGAAACCGTTACTGGCCTCACATCACGAGGTAATTTGAAACGTTCAAGTTTAGAACTGACTCGCTTACCTGACCACGAAGACAGCAGACGGGAGCAGCATTCGGGAACGTCCAGGAATTCACCCTTCAACAATGCCTCTCTCGCGCAAAACAAAAAAATGCCTCTCTCACCAGGCCAGTCCCTCTCCTTTCTTGTCGATTACTTGTTTTTTGGCTGCTTCTCTACATCTCTGCCTGCCCTTTAGGAAGCTGATTCGTGCTTCTTCTAATAAGGCCGTGTGGAAGAGACGGAGAAAGATCGGGCTGAAGCTTCACGGGTTCGGGTCACATTCCGGGCTGTTCGTGAAAACTATATTGATGTTCAATGCCAGCATGTTATTCTTAAGCGAAAGGATGTCCCTAATGTCCAAATTAGGGAAAATGTATCGGCAAATGAGAATATGGGAATACGCAGAATAGATATTTCGGCATTGCTGGCGGGATCCCATCTCTATTTTCATGCCTATCATTCTAGATTCTCAATCGATCATAGACCATGGGATGGATCTTTACAAATTCAAATAAAATCAAAGTAAAATCCTGGCATAACATTGCAGTCACCCAATTAATATAGAATATTAAAAAAGTGCATTTACTGACACAGAACCACGATGCTCAAAATTCATGTGGTCCACAACCCAGGGGGTACTAAATTTCCAACACAATCGTCTCCAGAAAGATAAGCAAGACTCCCAAATAGTTAACAGAAAAAAAAAGATGTTGATCACCCAAAACGAATTGCCGACTGAGATGCATATTTAACATTATGTTATAGTCATTATTTGCTAAAGTTATAATCTTGTAATGTTCAGTTAGCATTTAATAACATAATGAACAATGAGGTGTAGCCTTGGCCTGGCAATGGGCATTGAGACTAGCGCACAAGTATACCTAATCAAAGGAAAAAGAAAGGCAATGCCTAATTTCATGAATTTAGAAAATGCATTAACAAAATACGGAAAAAGAATGTATAAGTAATACTCAATCAAATTGTGAGAAGAAAATAATAAAACTATAGATAGAAACTAATTATTAAAATCAATATATCTATGTGTATAATATAGGAAAGGAAAAGAAAAACTTTTATTAGACAGTATGTCCTTGGTGGCTAAAGAAAAAAGGACTTGGGAGACCATCCAATAGAAAAGATAGAGCTATTTCAACCCTTTTAAAATGAGCTTAACCGTTGCGAGATTCCTTGGAAGATCGATTACTTGCCAATATTTTGGATTGTAACTCGAACATTTCACTCTTACAGCTAAGGCTGTTCCTCCTAAAATACGATTGTTGGATATGAAAGAACCGTTTCGTCGGATGAAAGACAGTAATCCAAAATGACCCTTTTTGCAAGAATGAAATGCAAAGCAATCCCTTTCTTCTGCTAAAGGTAACTGAGGAGGAAAATAAAGGAATCTTCCTCTTTTCTTTCTCTATATAATGTGCAACGAGGATGGATGCCGGCACCACTCAAGAACCATTTCTAATCTTGTTGCTTGCGTTTCATCTAGGCTTGCCGCTGTCAAATTCGATCCTTTGGTATCGCCCGTACTCCCGGTAATTTCGTTCTTAAGTTATTTTCACCATGCATGCATCAGTTTATCATTTCATGAACTATAAGATTAGATATTTATTTTCACCAGCATTTTCATTGCCTTTGCAAGCATGCTAGACTAGTAAACTCTTGAAGCACGAAAAATCTTAGACAAACAAATCACGGACCTCCTGTAGTGGATCTCAAGCTCTGCGCTTTCACAAGCATCAGCAAAACAACTAAAGGCCTGTATTTTTGTTCTATTTTTTTAGACTAGTCTCATTGCAGACGCGATGCTTGTGTGAAATAACCTGTAACAAGTCTCTGAAAATGACATTTGTTAGTAAATTTAGGAAATTGTGTAAAGGAATAATCTGTTTATGCAATATGAAACAAACCCTACATGAGAATATCATTGAATTATGCATCAAGGATGGTCATGCATAGAGAAAAATGCATTTGATTTAAAAATAATGAGTAAGACCAATCCTATTACTCATGGGAGGATGAGCATGTCGCAATTTGACAAAAGTAGATGCGTGACGTGCATAATAAATTATTCAAAACAAGACTAGGCATACTTCAAATGAATAACAGACGATTATTATCATAATGAAATAAATAGCTGATGCAATTTTTTATGTGTAAAAAGAATAATAAACGTTTTGCAATGTTTGATTACTTGTGCTCTAGTAATTGTTAAAGAAAAGATATAAATTTTAACTGAGTGAAGGATTCCAAACTAATCATTATGATTACGATAGGATACTGAAAAAGTAAGAGACTATTTTACATATTGTGTATGCCAGAAAAAGCGTGGGAGTATGTTTAGAATCCCTAAATATAGGATTGGTACATTGCATAATGTGCAAGTTTTGTAATTGTTTAGTGTGGGAAGAGATCTTTAAGGCAGTTTTTTCATTTATTTCGAGAACAGGAAACAACAAAGGAAGAAAAAAAAATATGTAGAAGCGTTTATACATAGGAAACAAATAAGTTTGAGAGATTAGCAAGGAGAGTGAACTTCCCTATTCAATCGTATTTCCTAGGTTTAAAACATAAGCTTCGTTACCAACTTTCCCATACATAAAAATCATCCCAAGAGAGTAAAGAATGATCGGTCATCTTTTGACAAAAAGGCAAAGAATGAAGCCTCAGAAAAAAAATTGAAGTGTTCTTGCGCGCATTGGACGCGACCTCGGTGGGTCCGAATGTTTTATTTAGACTTGCATGGATGATCAAAATTCCTATCTATAACAGGTCAAGTCATTCATAGAAGTTCATAATTATATTTGCCGAGCTTTCAATTTGCCAGTCTCAAGTGAGCATCAAGTTTAACTTATTATACACGTCATGAGAAGTCGCTAGGCTTGGACCGACCGAACTAATATATTCCGATCCACAGAGGGAAAGAGAGAACAAAAATGGCAGAAGCTGTCGTCAGCATTGCTTGGAAAGATCGTTTCTATTCTCGGTTCTCAAGCAATAGAAACGGTTGGAAAGTTATGGGGCGTCAAGCATGAACTCAAGGAGCTTAGGGACACTGTCTCTAGGCTTCAGCCTGTACTAGACCATGCAGAAGAACAATACCACCAGACTCCCGAAGTTAGAGTTTGGGTTGAGGATCTGAAAGACGCTTTCTATGAGGCGCAGGACGTCCTTGAAGAATTCAACATTGAAGCTATTCGACGAGAACCGAGGGGCCACCATGAAATGATGAGGGAGGTAAGGACATTTTTCTCAAGTTCAAACCAGCTTGCTTTTAAATTGAAGATGAGTAACAAAGTAAAAGCAAGTGAGGGAGAGAATACAAGCCATTAAGGCTGAAAAGAAATTCCACCTGGATGAGCGCCGCGTGGATTCACACATAGAAAGAGAGTGGAGGAAGAGAGAAGAAACGCATTCTTTTATACGTGAGGGAGATATTATAGGGAGAGATGATGATAAGAAGAAGGTTAAGGATTTTTTATTGGATTCAAACATGAAAGAGGATGTTTCCATTCTTCCAATAGTTGGTATTGGGGGGCTTGGAAAAACAGCTCTTGCTCAGTGTGTGTATAATGATGAGATGGTTAGTAAACAGTTTAACTTGAAAATGTGGGTTTGTGTCTCTGATAACTTTGACATGAAAAAAATAGTCAAAGATATGATAGCTTGTGCAAAGAAGAAAGAACCAACCGAGGTTACAATGGATCAATTGCAAAGTGAGCTGAGGGGAGAGATTGATGGGAAGAGATACCTCTTAGTTTTAGACGATTTGTGGACTACAGAACGAGAAGCATGGCTGAGCTTGAAAACTTTATTGTTGGGAGGTGCTAGAGGAAGCAAGATCCTTATAACTACACGCCTACCTTTGGTTGCGAAGATCACCGGCACTCGCTCCGCATCATCTTCTTGGGGGCTTAATTGAAAGTGCATCTCTTAAATTACTAATGCAAATGGCTTGTTGTGATGAAGAGGAGATGCAAGATCCTGACATGCTAGCTATTGGTAAGGATATTGTTAGGAAGTGCCACGGGGTTCCATTGGTTGTTCGAACTATTGGGAGTTTACTCTTTAAGAAAAGCAAGTATGAATGGTCGCAGTTCAAAGAAAATGAGCTCCCGGATGTGTCTCAAAGGGAAGACGGCATAAAATTAGTTCTTAAGCTTAGTTATGACCATCTTCCTTCACATTTGAAGCAATGTTTCGCGTTTTGTTCATTGTTCCCCAAAGATTTTGTGATGGACAAGCAGACTTTGGTCGACCTTTGGATGGCGAAGGACTTATCCAGCCATTGAATAGAAGTCAGCATTTAGAAGACATTGGTCATGGATATTTCATGGATCTACTATGGAGAAACTTCTTTCAAGATTTTAAAAAAGATCCAATCATGAATGAGGAGACCCGTAAGATGCATGATTTGATGCATGATCCGCCTGCTTGGTTGCGGGGACCGAGTGTTGGGTGGCATGGGATGATAGAAAATCCATACCGGAAAGAACTCGTCATATATCATATGGTTCAACTTCCAATTTGATGGGTCAACTTCTAATCTCACGCTTGGAAGCGGGTGCACCGAGAACATTTTTGTCGTCTCGTGGATTTTGGGATTCGGAACAAGTGACATTGAGTGAAGCGGATCTACGCCAACTCATTCGGAGGTTCAAGAGGTTACGGGTCTTGGATCTACATGCCACAAAGGTTGAGAAGGTGCCAAGGTCCATCTGTAAGTTGAAACATCTCACGTATCTCGGTCTCTCTCACAATAGAAAACTCAAAAGGCTTCCTAACTCGCATTACAAGATTGCAGCATTTGCAAACACTTAATCTCTCATGTTGTGATTCCCTTGAAGAATTGCCAAGGGATATAAGGAAGTTAGTTAGCCTCCGAAATCTAGACATTAGTGGTTGTTCGAACTTAGACATATGCCACGCGGACTGGGGCAATTGAGTTCTTTGCATAGGCTAACGGATTTCATTTTGCCTAAAAATAAAGCTATTGCTAAGAACTGCTGCGGACTCGGGGGAGCTAAATGGGCTTAATAACATCCGGGGAAGCCTAAGCATTGTAAATTTGGGAAGCGTGACGGATGCGAAGCGGAATCCAAGGCTGCGAACTTGATAGGGAAGCTTTCTCTGGAATCTTTGTGGCTTCGATGGGGCGATTTCGATACTGATGGAGAAGTAATTGGGAATAGAGATGAAGCTTTATTAGATGGACTGAGGCCGCCCTCGAATCTACGAGGAGTTGACGATAGACAGAATATAAAGGCGAGAGCTTTCCAAGGATGGATGACGAATGGGTCTTCCTTGCCCAATTTAGTTCGGTTAAGCTTGTATGGGCTGCAAAAGATGTAAGCATTTTCCTCAATTTGTCCTTAATAAGTTGAAGAGACTACGTATATGGGAGATGGAATTTCTAGAAGGTATGCCTCGGGGAGGAGGGTTTGAAAAGTCTCACCTCACTCGAATCCCCGAGCATCGGGGGATGTCCTCGGTTGACTTCGCTCTCATCACTCGGTATCGGACATCCGTTGAATCTCGTGCGTCTCGATATTCGGGCTTGTGAGGAGCTGGATATATCCAAAGACGAAAGCGGCAACATCATCATCTTGGAAGATTCCCATGGAGGACGACTTCTTCACGGTCTCCGCGCCGTGTACCTCGATAGACTTCCAAGACTAGAATCTCTCCCACGGTGGCTTCTACAGGCCAAGAATCTCGAGAGTCTCGTTATTTCCTTTTGCTCCAATTTGAAGGAATTACCGGAGCAAATCGGGGACCTCCAATCACTTCAACGGCTTGACATCGGATGGTGCCCCTCGCCGACGTCATTACCCGAAGGGATGGGAAGGCCGACATCCCTTACTCACCTAAGGATCTCCGAGTGCCCAGTATTGAGGGAGAGGTGCAAAAGAGATGGAGGCGAGGACTGGTACAAGATTGCTCATATCCCCCACATTAACATCGGATGAAGCAGGTATGTGATTCGTAACCATTGCTTGAGATCTCTCTCGCGAGGGCTAATTCGATTATTACATGGATTTTTGTTATACCTCCCCCAAATGCCTTTTTTTTCTTCGAATTCTCATAAAATTTTCTTTCTCAAAGGTATGAGGGACCTTTTCTCCTAGATTTCGCGTGAATAATTTTCCTTTCCCAAACATCAAATGAATAGAATTCCCTCCATACTTCTTCTCAAGTAGACTCAATTTCTCTTGTATTTCGCTCTCGTCTTAGTTTTTTTCTTCTTCTTCTTCTTCTCTGGCTCTTCAATTGCTCTGCCATGCCCATATCCGATGCAATTTTGCCAAGTTCATGAGCGGAGAAACTACTTCAATGTAATTGCCTTTCACTTGAACAAACTTCGATTCCTAGTCTATTGAAATTAGACATCAGCAATTGTGAGAAATTGGAAGCCATGCCACGAGCTCCACATCTTGAGGAGTTAATGCTTTGAATAAGGCCAATCCAGCATTGATTAATCAGATAGTTGGCCTCAACAAGTTGAAGAGGCTATGTATGTGGAGGATGGAATTTCTAGAAGGTTTGCCTGGGGAGGAGTGTTTGAAATCGGATGGTGCCCCTCGCTGACGTCATTACCCGAAGGAATGCGAAAGCTGACATCCCTTACTCACCTAAACATCATCGGTTGCCGAGTATTGAGGAGAGGTGCAAAAGAGATGGAGGCGAGGACTGGTACAAGATCGCTCATATCCCCCACATATTTGTTCTATAATGAAGGTATGTGGAGCTTTGTCTGTTTCTCATATTTTCACAAGAATAATTCTCGATTTCTGTTTCGATACTTGATTCGATTGGGGGACATGGATTCATCGTCCTCCATTGCCTTTTGCCTCTCTCTCTCTCTCTCAGAGGAAGCGAATGAAGCGAACAAGATGGAAAGAGAGAGAGGGAGAGTGGGAGCTACTGCGGAATTCACTCCCCTGGGCAACTATAGAAGCTACTGCGTCTATCGTGTAATTCTCCGTGCGCCCAGCCCTCTCGTCTGTCAGGCATCATTTCCACTCTCGCGCTGTTCCTACTTCGCTTTGGTGTCTTAGAATTCGGCTTCGCTCTCTACTTGATTCGACGGCCGGCGGCAGATAGGTCTGGGATTGGATGACGATCCACGATTGAAGTCTGGAAGGAGGAGCGGTTTCAAGGCAAGTATTGTCTGCGACAGTGGGCTTGTTGCCATCCACATTGGTAAGTGGATTGTTAACTTTTGTGCCTCTCTGGGTCTCAGATTAAAGTTGCTGCTTTATTCATCTATCCTTTGCTTCTGATGGTTCTTGTGTGGGATGTCCACATTGGCAGGGTCTGGAAAACTTCTCCTTATCCTCCAACGCACGACAGAAAGGAAGACAATTTATGCTCCTCATCATCCAACTCCTCGCTCGTTAAATTGGGCTCACCACTCGTGCCGTAGATATGGCGTGCAATCTGCTTATTTGATTTCACAAGGAGCGAAATGCCTGCACAGTCCCATGATTCTGGAAAACTCTCACCATATGAAGTGATGAAATGTTTCTCTGCAGAATGGCTTCTGGTTTTGCTTCCCTTAAAAATCAACCTTTTACCTCAATGTGTTCCCATAGAAACGGAGGTTCTGGCATGGATCTGCGCAGCAAATCAAGGGTATGAATGGCGACCATAAAATATGTAGCGTTGTCCTTTTTCACATGCTACACGATACTGATCTGTTAATGCCTGAAATCAGGTGATCCCTAGACCTTTTGATCACCCGTCTGGACTTCCAAAGTGGAATTATATGGATCAAGTACCGGTCGAGCTCCAGGGGAGGATAGTGAAGTGATCTTATTGTTAGCATCTGACAGCAACATCCTGTAAACTAAAAGCTGCAAATTGTTGAGTATTCTAGCAGAGTTTCTAAAGTCTCTCTGTGATGAGTTTGAAGGGAAATGCGAGGGAGGGACGGAGGGAGGGAATGGAAATGCACATTCTTCATTTGCTCTTCAGCCATTCTGCAGAGGTTCTCAGGTAAATCCTTTGCCAATTTGACCACCATCTTAAGCAGTCGAATGAATGTTTGACATTTAAAAGAGGTCTTATGACAGTCGGACTGCGAGTCTAATCTATGACTTCTCCATTTTGATCACTGCAAGGTTGTCCTGCTCATTTTTGTTTGGTTGACAATTGACCTGTTCTTCATCTCTTCGTGATGATAATGTTTGCAAAAGTAATGCGGTTGTATGAAGCAGGATTAATGAACGAAGCGGTAGTCATTGTTGTTGTTTCTTTTTATAACTAAATCAATCATTAGCAATTTTAAGTCTATGTTGTGGACCTCATGTAGACACGATATCTCTTGTATCCACTCTTGTCTCAGATTTTTCTTGTTCCATGATTTCAGTTGGTCATATTGATTATTGCTGTGTTCAGGTAGTCTTCCTCTGCCATGGCGATATCTGATGGATATTTTAGCGAAAGATTTTGGCAAGAGCAATTTGCAATTATGCCAAGTTTGTGAAAGAAGAACGTACTTCAATGTGATTGTCTTTTGATTTCGAGAGGAAAGAATTAGGTGCACTGTCAAGATTCACGACTTGAGATCCATTATATCTAATGAAATATCAGAATGACAAGTTTGCTAATTGATCCTTGGTAAGGTGGTTAATCTCTTGAGCTATTGCATTCTGCAGTCTGCTTCCTTCAACTATGTACCTGCCCTTAGTTTTTCTATTTTTTTTTTTTGTCAAGCGTATGTTTTTTTACTTGTTGACAAGCTCTCTTCTGGGAATGAGGCCTGAGAGTAACCTTGAAATGGTTCTACAAGGTTAAGTATAGTTATGCCACTGTTTTTAGTTTATTTTGCAAGGAGAATGCGGTGGCGCAATTGATAAGACTTGCTATTTGTGCTTCAAAAATGTAAGTTTTCCCTACTTGAAACTAGTCTTCGAAAAGCGGTCTTCTACTTTTTGGTGCTGTATTTTGCTGAAGGGACCCTTTCTTTGAAGTAACCCAGTCCATTTTTTTTTTATCTTTTCAAAACTAAACTCTCGTGCATACTAGATGGCCAAGTCATACAAACAGAGCTCGTCGTTTGAACTATCTTCCATGAGATTAAGCTCCCAGGCTTTTTGTTTCAGTAGATATGTTTATTACTCACACTGCTTTACTTTTCAGAATGGGCAGAAATGGCGCTGATTTTGCCACCGGCGACACAATGCTAGATGAGGATCACAAAGAACTCACTGACCGCCAGTCCCATGACAGCAAAGACATGGAGCTCTGTCTTGCTGATACAGAAGAGGAGTGGAAACACGAAGAGCTTTTCTAAGTTCAAGGTGCATGCTTTGAAGTCCGGGAACAATACTATTACAAGCTTGAGAGTCTTCTCGACTACACCGTTACGGTAATTGGAGATTACCAGTGTGGTGCACAAAAAGATGAACAGTACATGAACTATTCTGTACTAAGATTATAACTCCGCATTTTTCTTCAAACCAACATCGGAATAAGTATGTCATATGTTTTATGCACATTCAGCAAGTGACACCATTTTCTTTTTTTCGTTGTTCTTTTTTTGAATTTCCACCTCAGCAAATCTTTTTTCACATTTTGATGATAGTCTAACTATGAGACAAGATCAGAGTTTATGGCATAGATCTGCACAGCAAATATGTCGCCATCTTGCGTGTTTTTACGGAAAAGAAAAAGAAAGAGCACAGAACTGTTGCCATCAACATTGGCTTCTATCGTGCAGTGGGAGTACCAAGAACGTGGGAATTGAAGCGGGAGATTATATATGGTGTTCAAGATACCTTCTTTAGGTGAAACTACAATTACTTGCTGAAGAAAATAACCGAATGCCATTAACGGCACACAGAATAAGTGCATACGTACATGTTCTACGGTTTCAAATACTCAATTGTTTAGGTTGCTTATATATCAGAGAATAACTGAGTGACTGATGTTGTCCTTGTGTTAGATCCAAAGCCGATAGAGGTCGCTGACTTCACTATCGCCATTTACTCAACATATTATCCCAAAGTTGGTAAAAATATTTCCTCCCTTCTTAGGGTGACTAGACTCGGTGCAGGATGCCTCACTAACTACAGGTTTGCATCATAGAAAAAACTTGGACTTCTGCAATACAATAAGCATGAGAGAAGAGGGAGGCTTTGAAGTGATAATGAAGGCAATTCCATGAGCAGCACATCAGCGCCTATGGAGAAGAAAATGAGAGAAGGTTGACGGGAAAGCATGAAACAGCCAACATCGACGCATTTTCTTTGGTAATGCTCAGAAGAAGCGTACCAGCTGCTAGTCAAATTCGAAGATTGCCCATTGAATTGAAACTCAAATTTTGTTTTGTGATGCCTGAATTACTTCAATTACGTTATGCAGGGAGTTGCCAATGGTGGTTGCGCTAGCTTAGCTTAATTAGCTCCTGGTCGACTGTGTTTGCTGCTACTCTACCTCTCTAAATGCCTGAACGTGTGTATTTCCCCTTTCGAAAGCTGATGGATGCTTCTTCTGATGGCCCAAAAGAGACCCATGTATCATGAATGCCAATTCATATGCTCTCTCTCTCTCTCTCTCTCTCTCTCCCTCCTATCATTTTCATCTTCTTTTCCTTTTCTAAGTTCATTCACATGCCGGGCTATCCACAGAAAACTATGTTGATGTTTGATGCGGGCATGTTATTCTTAAGCAAAAGAATGTGCCTAATTTTTGTAAACTGGGGGAAATGTAGTGACAAATGAGAATGTAGGGGTATTCAGCATCAATGTTCCGTCATTGCCGTTGGGATTCGACCCCGATGTTCATGCCTACATTTTAGACTCTCAATCGACTTGAGAAATTATTGGTGGCAACTTTCGGAACAATTTTAGATTTGTTCTATTTGTTCGTTCGAAAGTAAAAGTTACAATTTTTCGGAATAAAAAAAATCTGGTTTGTGGTGTGGACAAGGCAAGGCGCAATGACCTGGACTATCTATTGACTAATTGAATGCTAGGTAAAGCAAATCGGTGATATTTGAAATTGGTATTCCATTGTTAATTAAAAAAAATGAAACAAAGTTCAGGTTATTATGACAATACAAGATTCTATGTGAATCCACGTATTATCATTTGAATATTGTGAAAGTTCCAAGGGTTTTCAACTTCAAGAAATGTTTTACCTGTTCAAGCCATTAGAAGATTAAGCAAAAGTAAAAAAGTAAAAGTTAATCACATGTCATCTTAATTTTGGTTGTTCCGCGAAAAACTAACTATATAAAGAGGACTTCCTCATTTTCCAGCATTGGATGTTTAAGAAAATGAATTAACGGAATATTTACGCGTCAATTTGAGAAAACAAAATGTCATTTTTACAAAAGTAGAAATTATATTTCAGAGTCACCACTAAAATGTCGTGTTATCCTTGCGTGGGCCGCCATAGCCCCGGTCGCTGCACCAGGTTCCTAGGTATGTCAACTGGGCACCTAGGTCCGGGCACATAGGAGAAAGGTCTTGTAGACTTGGAGGTCAAGTTGTATCTTGAGAAACTTATCGATCGTACGAGTAATGATCACAATCTAATCCTTGGATAGAGTAACCGATCATGCTTATCCACAAACACACAAAAAAATTATTCACTTGTTCAAAATTTGAACTAATGCATGTACAATTATGTGTCTTCAATGTAAATTTTAGTACACTCACATTATGATAAATCATTTCCCTCGAGTCCAAAAATCAATGTACCAACACCATAAAATGAAATAAAAAAAAGTTGCCTATAACTATCTCTCTGGTTTGTCCATCAAGGCCTTTTAGGGTTGAAGAATGAAGAAGCAGAAAGAGGACAAAATGAAAAAGACAAGCAAAAACAAGCGAAGTTCTCCCTTAGTTTGCTGCACAACGCCCCTCTTTGATAAGTACATTACAATTGCAATAACTTTCATATAGTGTTCATTTGAGTACCATAACTTATTTTTTGACCACTTAAGTGTCATAATTTCTAAAAAAACGTTCACTTGAGTGCCATAACTTTCGATCGATCACTTAAGCGTCAATTTTTGTTTTAAAATGTTCATCCAAGTGCCGTAAATATGACGTGGCGTAACACTTATGGTGAATGTTTTTAAAAAAATTATTAAAAAAGAGCGTCGTACGGTATTATGGCATTTGTGGCGTTTTTATCTCTCTTTCAAATGAAGCCATCTCAGTCGGATTAGTAAGTCGGCCTAGCTATTCGGTCTCCGTGTCGTCGCTCAATCTGAATAACCTCCTTCTTCTTCTTCTTCTAGTAAAAATTTCAAAAATTTTTCATTGTTCCATTCATCCTTTTCACTTTCTCTTCTTCCCGAATCATACCCAAAGGTTTGCCCAAGATCGCTCTGCTTGCCCAACCCTTCTAAGTCATCATGATTAGAAGCTAGAGAAACGAAAGGCCAATATAAAAGTTGCAAGCCACAGCCATAATGCACTCTTACATAGAAGATGATATCCCAAAACATTCATCAAAACTTTTCGAATAAATGTTTCCTGCAACCGCACGATTCGTTGGCGAGATCGGTTTCACACGATGCGAAACGGGCACGGGCCACAGAGAGAGAGAGAGAGAGAGAGAGAGAGAGGGTGTTGCTGGACATCAAATACATATGCTACACAGCTTCTCATACAATTCTGCTAATGAAGAGCCAGATCTCTCCCTTCATCATCACTTCTCTAATGGGGATTGTCTCAGGACATGCCTCACGGAGCTAGCAGCACCAACTGGCGGTCCATCTCGAGGCTTCACTGTCACGTATCCCTCGGCATCAATCCCTGTCTCATACCTGGGCGGGCCGAAGAGAACTGATGATCACTCGTCCCCGCAAAGAAGAATCACCGTGCACCTCCATATTATGTACAAGCGGGTCCACCGCTCTCGCACGAGCCTTGAGCACTGCCGACGCCTCCGGAGCTTTGGCTTGCGCGTCAAGTGCATCATCCCAAGTTCACTGACTTGTTGGGCGTGACTCCAAAGTTGTGGTTCCGGCGTTCCGACTTTGCCAAGTCAATCTGTGTCTGAGATCTTGGACTCTTCATACACATTTAAATAGCAGAAGCGAGCAAGAGAAGCTCCTCTGATAGGAAGGAGAGCAATCTCCTATGGGCCGGGCGACACTTGCCGGGACACGATTGGACGGACAGGTGTGGGGCCCTCAGAGGCGGAAGATGACAAGGCAGACACATCAGCTTGTTCCCTTGCCAATTCAGAGGGAAAGTGACTTTGGCGTGCCTTGTGATTTGTCCTGCCGTGACCGGGATTGAGCTTTCGTGCGTCAACTACTCCCCTCAGAATCTCAGCATCTCAGGACATGGTCGGATAGATTGCATGGGGCTCTTATTGGAGTGGGTCAAATCAACCTTTAAAAACATCAAAGGCGCTTTAAAAAAGATCAGTCTAAGATAGTGCTATGCAATATGGATCGCACACTTGGGTTGAACAGTTCCTTTGCATGCGGAAATCCAAATGGTATACACAGAGTTTTGAAAGCCAAGTTGTCTAGACTCATTTTACCTGATCGGACTACAATCCTATTTCAAGGGACCGTTCGATTCCCTAGAGATCATAGTTGGGTGGTTTTAGATCTCTATCATCTCAAAATTACTTCATCTCACATTTATAAATTGACCATCAACCCATTCCACAATCAACGTGGAATAACTCCAACAATCTGTCCCCCACACTTCGGACTTAGGTCGGAGCAACAATAACCCTCTCCAAGTGACTGTGGTGTAGGATAACCCAACAATCTCCTCCTCACATTCCGAACTTAGGTTGAAGCAACAACAACCCTCTCTCGAGTGACCGTTGATTCCACGATTGTTGGTACCTCAAGCACCGATACCCGTGTTGGGTGATCTTGGGCCTCTCGGACCTTAAAAGTTACCTTAAAAGATGAGACTTTTCTCTCACGATTTTAGGCTAGATCGGCACGCCATGCTGTTGGGATTGGGATTCTCCTTAATTAGTTGGGTGAATTAGAGCATTAAAGCTTTGTTGACCACGTAATCCCAATGCAACAACCTCGCACGGGAAAATGGATTCTTGTGGCTCCATTTATTGGAAAGATGCTTGTCATCTTCGTAAATCCACTCTTATTAATTGGTGAAGATTCTAGAGCATGGAAGAGAGGTCCCATGGCCATCTATAAATAGAGGTAGAAGAGATGGGTTGTGGCATCCAAAGCAATCCTCAATCTATTGACAAGAGAGATTCTCCAAGAGAGAGAGAAAGCCACCATTGTGTGAAGAGTTTGAGATATTCTCGAACTAGAGTGTATTCCACCACAAAGGTGAGGGTGATCCACCAAATTCGGTGAGAAAATACTGTTGTAATCCTACTATTATAGTGGAAAACTTTCGTGATTTTTTTCCCTTTCGTTTTCGAGGGGTTTTCCACATAAAAATTTGCGTGTCTCCGCCTCTACATTTCTTTATTTTTCTCTTGGCCATCTTGATTACATGAAGAGGGAGAAAGGGTTCGCTTCGCATACTCGCCTTTTTTTTCCCAACAATGGTATCGTAGCTTGGTTCAAGGGCATTGTGTGTTTCAAGATGGAGGCCATCGTCACTCATGATGGTGATATGTTCAAACTCACAAGGGAGAACTATTCCTATTGGAAGCCCATGATGGAGGACCACCTCTATTGTAGGGACTTGTACGAGCCAATCCTAAATGAGGAGCAACTTGAAGAGAAGAGCGACAAAGAGTGGGAACTCTTGAATCGCAAAGCGGTCGCCATGATCCGCAAGTACATTGATAAAAGTTTGTTCGAGCATGTGTCGACATATACCAATGCTCACAAATTATGGACGAAGCTAGAGTCTATGATTCAAAAGAAGACGCCTCCCAATAAAGCTCACCTAGTGCGATGATTGGTGAAGCTGGAGGACAAGGATGGTCAAAGTATGATCGAGCACTTAAACAATTTTAAGGGCTCGTAAATCAATTGATGAAGATTGATGATGAGTTGCAAGCCCTTCTACTCCTTAGTTTCCTACCGAAAGTTGGGACACATTAGTTGTTACTCTAAGTAACTAAGCCCCATAAGGGAAGCTCACCATGGATGCCGTAGTTGATAGCCTTCGAACGAAGAGGCTAGAAGAAGAGAATGAGGCACATCCAACCAATATGAAGCCAATGTCGTCGACATTCATGGGAGAAATGAGACCCGTGGAAGAACTAAAAGCCGCGGTCTTGACAAGTTTCATGGGCGGTCTAAATCTCGCTCCAAAGTAACTTGTTATTATTGCGGAAAGCCGGGTCATAAGAAACCAAAGTGTCGGATTCTTAAGAGAGATCAAAAGTCCGGCAATGTCAAGCCGGATAAAGTTGACCCAAAGAAGAAGGAGGAGAAGAGCACTACGGACGTCGTTACAATTGAAGTTTATGATATCTTCCTAATTGGAGAAGCCAACTACCTCAATGTTGCCGACGATGATAGTTCGTGGATCGTTAACTTAGGTGCGTCCTTTCACGTCACTCCACATGAAGGCTTCTTTTCATCCTACCAAAGTGGTCACTTTGGTATAGTTAAGATGGGAAACCGTGTCACTAGCAAAATTGTTGGAATTGGTGAAGTCACTTTGGTGACCGACACGGGATATAAGTTAGTATTAAAGGAGGTGAGGGATGATCCGGATATGCTTCTCAACCTTATCTCACCTGGGAAGCTAGATGATGCCGGGATGGTGAATCACTTTGGTGCGGGCAAATGAAAACTCGCCAAAGGGAGTATGGTCATCGCCCGAGGAAACAAAGAATGTTCTTTGTACGTCATGCAAGGTAGAGTATGCAATGGAGATGCTAATGTTGCCCACGTTGACTCAAGCCCGGAGTTATAGCACAAGAGGCTTGGTCACAAGAACGAGAAGGGGTTACAAGTCCTCGCCAAGAAAGAACTACTCTCCAACGTAAAAGGCCAATTGCTTGGAGCCTTGCACTCACTGCTTAGCCAGCAAACAACGTCGAGTGTCTTTCCAAAAACCAGATCGAGCCATAAGGAGAAGGTATGTTCTTGATCCGGTTCACATCATTGTTTGTTCGATGATAGAGAAATCCCTCGGTGGTGCATACTACTTCGTCACCTTTATCAACGATCACTCTAGAAAAGTATGGTTGTTTTTGTTGAGCACAAAAGATCAAGTTCTCCAAGCGTTCAAGGAGTACCATGTCATGGAAGAATGGGAGACGAGGAGGATATTAAACTATGTGCGAGCCGATAATGGTGGTGAGCACCATGGGCCATTCGAAGCATACTCGAGTCACATAGTATTAAACCTGGAGAAGACACCACCAAAGACGCCTCGGCTAAATGGTGTAGGCGAGAGGATGAACCGAACCATTAAGGAAAGAATCTTATGCATGTTATGTCATGCCAAACTACCCAAATCATTTTGGGGTGAGACCGTGAAGACTGCAGTTGATGTAATCAACTTGTCATCGTCAAAACCTTTGGATGAAGAAATCCCAGAGGAAGTTTGGACAAGAAAGAAGGCGTCATACGGTCATTTAAAAGTGTTCGGTTGCCGTGCATTCGTTCATATTCCTAAAGACGAACGATCTAAGCTCGATGCAAAGACCAAGGAGTGTATTTACCTTGGTTCGCCAAGAGATGAGTTTGGTTATTGACTTTGGGATCCTATCAAAAGGAGGATTGTGAGAAGTCACGATATTGTATTTTTTGAAGACCAAACTCTTGAAGACATCAAGAAGCCCAATACTAGGGTTTTTACCCATTCCAATCATGTATTATCCTCTAAGAAGCGTGATGATTCGGGGGAGAAACATCATAGAACAATAATGAAGTTGGAGATGGAAATGTCGAACCACCAACAGAGGAGCTTGTCGAAACGACAGAGACAGAGCCGGTCCAACTAGAGCCCGAAGTTCAACCTCAATTGAGGCAATCCACTAGAATCGGCGTCCCTCGACCAGGATATCCAGCTAATGATTATACAATTCTTGCGAAAGAGGGGAGCCTCAAGTGTTATGAAGAAGTTGTGACCGAGAGATGAGAAAGAAGAATGGGTGAAAGCCATGCAAGAGGAGATGTAGTCCTTGCATGAGAATCGGACCTATGATCTAGTTGAGTTACCGAAGGGAAGGCGAGTGTTGAAAAATAAATGGGTGTATAGACTCAAAGCTGATGAAAATAGCTCGCCGCCAAGGTACAAAGCTCGAATGGTTGTCAAAGGATGCAACCGGGAAGAAGGGCATCGATTTCGATGAGACATTTTCTCCAGAGGTAAAGATGTCATCGATCCAAGTCGTCTTTAGTATAGCCGCCACCCTAAACTTGGAGATTGAACAACTCAATGTGAAGACTGCATTTTTTTCACGGAGACCTAGAGGAAGAAATCTACATGGAGCAACCCGAGGGTTTCAAAGCTTTAGGTAAAGAACACTTGGTGTGTCAACTCAAAAAGAGCCTCTATGGTCTAAAGCAAGCACCAAGACAAGAGTACAAGAAGTTCGATTCGTTCATGGCCCAACATGACTTTAAGAAGACCGACGCCGATCATTGTGTGTTTATTAAGAGGTATGTCGGTGGCGATTTCATCATTCTTCTATTTTATGTCGATGATATGCTGATAGTCGGGCAAGACTCGAAGAAAATTGCTGCTCTTAAGAAGGCTTTGAGCCGTCTTTCGCTATGAAAGATCTTGGCCCAATGAAAGCGCATCCTTAGGAAAAAGATCATTCGAAGAAGCTGTTATGGCTATCCCAAGAGAGATATATCGAGAAGATTCTCAAGAGATTCGATATGCACAAGGCCAAACCGGTAAGTACTCATCTTGCTTGGACATTTCAAATTAAGTAAAAAACAGAGTCCATCGACCGAGAAAGAGAAATAAGAAATGAACAAAGTGCCATATTCATCGGCGGTTGGTAGCCTCATGTATGCTATGATATGCACCAGGCTCGACATTGCTCGTGCCGTCGGTGTTGTGAGTCGATATCTTTCAAATCCAGGAAAGGAGCATTGGGCTGCTATCAAATGGATATTTCGATATCTTCGGGGTACATCGAAATGGTGTTTGTGTTTCGGCAAAGAAGAACCCCGTGTTAGAAGGATTCACAAATGCATATTTAGGTGGTGATGACGACTCAAGAAAGTCAATGTCGGGGTACTTGACTATCTTAGCGGGGGAGCTGTATCTTGGCGCCTAAGCTCCAAAAATACGTTGCCTTATCTACCATCGAAGTTGAATATATTGCAGTCACAAAAGTATGTAAAGAAATACTGTGGATGAAGAACTTCTTGCTTGAGTTGCGTCATAAGTAAGAAAAGTATGTGTTGAGATGTGATAATCAAAGTGCCATACACTTGGCAAAAAATTCAGCCTATCACTCTCGATCAAAACATATCGATATGCATTATCATTAAATTCGGGATGTAATAGAGGAGAAGCATATATAGCTCGAAAAGGTTCACACCGACAAGAACTAGTCGACATGATGACCAAGGTTATTCCATCGAAGAAGTTCGATGAGTGTTGCAAAGGTGCCGGTGTAGTAACCCCCTCTAATTAGGTTGAACAGGGGGAGATTTGTTGGGATTGGGATTCTCCTTAATTAGTTTGGTGAATCATAGCATTAAAACTTTGTTAACTATGTAATCCTAATGCAACAACCACGCACGGGAAAATGGATTCTTATGGCTCCATGTATTGGAAAGATACTTGTCATCTTCGTGAATCAAATCTTATTAATTGGTGAAGATTCTAAAGCATGGAAGAGAGGTCCCATGGCCATCTATAAATAGAGGTAGAAGAGATGGGTTGTGGCATCCAGCAATCCAACAATCCTCAATCTATTGACAAGAGAGATCCTCCAAGAGAGAGGGAGAAAGCCACCATTGTGTAAAGAGTTTGAGAGATTCTCGAACTAGAGTGTATTCCACCACAAAGATGAGGGTGATCCACCAAATTCGGTTAGAAAATACTGTTGTAATCCTACTATTCTAGTAAAAGATTTTCGTGGGTTTTTCCCTTTCGTTTTCGAGGGGTTTTCTACGTAAAAAACCGTGTGTCTCCACCTCTACATTTCTTTATTTTTCTCTTGCCCATCTTGATTACACGAAGAGGGAGAAAGGATTCGCTTCCACATACTCGCTTTTTTCCCAACACATGCAAGCACTCTAGTGAGCGGAGACCCTAGCGGACAATATGGTGCTAGCAGGGTTGCAATCGATGGTTTTGAAGCCAGTATGGATGGAAATGTTAAATGCCAGATAATGCCTCTCATCCCATACGACCCATGCTTGGGCTATTGCGCTTGCACATAATTCATACACAACCACGAATTATTCTTGCAAGGTTTCTTTTTTATGTGGTTGAGAAAGCTAATTGCTTTTAAAAAATGTAATTGTGTGTTACGATGGACAAGAGATTTCCGGTTTTGACTTGTCCTCTAGTTAATAAGTATTCTATCCTAGGCACTAAAATTAGGTTCGAGCCTCCTACAATATTTTAATATCAAATTACATGTTCATTGAACACTTTAAACCTTTAAAATAATTTGACAGTAATCTTTAAATAAATAAATAAAACCTTTTAACGTGGGAATAAAAAGGCATCTACATTGGATTCTTCATTCTCAATCCGACGAGGATGTTGGTTCATTTCACACACTAAAAGTCAGAAACACCTAAAATATTAAAATTAGAAAACTGGCATTTTTTGTTTGGTGGGTTGTGGATTGAGAATTTTAATGAACAAATCTCCAACCATCTACCCTTGTATCCGTGCATGGGGACGAAATCATTCTATTTGAAGTGACCTTCACTCATTTTTTTAATGAATCTTGTGACGGGTATATTTCAATTTTTGTATTCTTAGGCATATGAGACTTTCACATAGATAAATATTGGCACGTGAATTTTTCATATTATTCTGTAATTTTCTTAATTTCAGAATTAGTTCAAATTTCGGCGGAAAAACAAAGAATTATTCTTTACGTTTTAATTAAAGTTACATACAGATACTGACCCTTTTTTCCCATCGCATTGAGTGAATTTGCATCTTTATATAATGGTCGTTTTTGGCATTTTTCTGGTTTTTTTTTTCTTATTTCGATTTGGAATATATAATGGTTGCAACTATCCTGTTTATTTGGAAAATCTCAATCCCCATGTTAATGCCATCCAGCTCAAGTATAGTTCACCTTAATATAAGATATTTGAGACGTACGTAGAATCGATAGGGTCCCGACAAAACAGACAAGATTTTCCAATTGATTTTTTGCGGAAAAGAAACAAAGACAAGACACCTCCCCGTTCGTACACGCTAAAGAAAGCATTTTGTATCATCTCATATATGGCGGAACATATATCAAGTTCCCAAATTGCTTGGATATTCCCTCCGAAAAGACAGTCTCGTTACGTTATTTAAAGTTGAATATTCGCTACAACAATAGATAGAGCTATCAAAACCTCAATCACGGACTTGTCAAATGGTGCCCTAGGGCTAGGATTGTTACGAATGAGGCTCGTGGATACCATTAAACATGTTCATTCCGTTGTAAATCCAGTGTAAAGCATCGTAAATAACTTTTTTCTTGGGTGATAAAGTTTGAGAAACATTAAACTTTGTAGACACGTTTACGATGAATGTACGACACCTACGGTACGATCGGGGAACATGTAAAGGACCTCTCTCGATCAAAAGATCAATCGAGATGACATATTCAACCAGAGCGAATCACGGAAAAGTTAAGATAAAGCTGAAAAGGATGATTGATTTGCAAATGAAAAGAGAGAAATTTACACCATCCTTGGCCTTCAAGGGACTAGCAAAACAGGAATCAAGAGTACTTGTGCCAACAAAGAAGCATGGAGATGCACACCCTCATGATGTAGAGCTTCCCCTTCTTCTGCTTCACCATCCTCTTCCATTTGCCAAATCTCTCCCCCATTGAGCAGAAACCCTAGAAATCCCTAATTATCTCAAGCATGCTAAGTATTTGCACCTCTCTGAAACATCACAACCCAATGTTCAGCCTGCGATCTTATCTTTATATCGTGGCGCCCTAGAAATCCTTTTACAGGGGCCCATCGTTGTCGCAAAACATCAGTATGTCAATATCGCCATATGTACTTTCTTTTTGTGTGGAACCGATTCGTCAACTTTCTAACTTGTTCATCAGTTGAAGTTGTCGGTTTTGTATTAACACATGCACGTGCCTTAGCCATTATCTTAAACAGTTGATGGAACCCCACTAAGCAACATTTGTATGTCCCCTTTGATCGGATGGGATACTGTTCTTGCTAATGGTCATGGTTGTGTCATGACCACCTCACAATTAGTTCCACTGCTTTTAAACTCTTACGATTTAGAAGGATACACAAAACAAAAACAAAATAATCGTCGCAAACAATGCAACGTTGTGTAGTCGAATGATCGCGTGTTACAGTAAATGAGAAGATCAGTTCTTAAATTGTGAAATCTCCGACCTTTGACGAGTCTCAGATGAGGTATCATACCCTTTTGTGAGTCAGAAGATAGAACACCGAAGATAGTACACCGGATAATCTTAACACCTCAAAACAACCCATGAAGTCAAACGATGAGGAATGAGACGAGTAGAGAGCTTGGGATAGATATGAAAATGTTAGGATTCAGAGGTGTACACATAAAAAGAACAAAAAAATTGACACAAACTATGCAACATTGTATAGTAAACTAATCGCGTGTTATAGTAAATGAGAAGATCAAGTCTTAAAATTTGAAATCTCCAACTTTTGACGGGTCTTATATGAGGTGTCCTACCCTCCCGTGAGCCAGAAGATAAAAACAACCCATGAAGTCGAAAAACGAGGAACGAGACGAGTAAAGAGTACGGGACGGATGTGTAATGTCGAATTGAGCATGAAGTAAAGAAATTTTCTACGCATTGCCAGTTTACCGCTAATAATGGTTCGATCTAAAAGGTGAATGAGTGTCATGTAAAAGGGCCAAGCACACGGAAGAGTACTATTAAAACCTCCTTTATGTTTAGTAGGAATCAGACGCTCATAAAGAAATGACAACGGAAGTCCAGATAATAACATTGGTTGACATTTATTTAATGATGAGAAAATCTAACTTAAACATATAACTCACTACAATTTTTTTAAATTTTTTTGGAATTTAGGACACTGGCTTAAGTGGCAAAAAAAAGTGCTACTTCATTAGTGCCACAACAGCCATAGAAACAAACTTCCCTCCTCCATGTCTATTAAAGAAAATATCCTCCAGATTATAGCGACCTTGATTTGAAGTAGGGTCGTTCGTCCATAGCTTCCACAACCTCGATTTGAAGTCATGCCAATTTGGCCGCGTCACGTCTTGATCGATTGATCGACCGAGAAGACTGAGAGATCGATCGATCGAGAGAGAGAGAGAGAGAGATGACAAGGGGCGTGGTTGCGAGCATGGCACGGGGTGGTGGACAACGGTGGACGGTCAGTCTTAGGTGGAGCAGGCTTGGCTTTGTGAGTGTTGGGGCTTTAAGGAACTAAGACTTGGAAATTTGAGGACTAGGATTTGTGGTTGGTGTTCCTAGAAGGGAGAGAAATTTAGTCTTTTTAATCTCGAGTTTTGTCCTAGATGCAACACAGTGTTTTGATAAATAAAAAAGGGACAATGGTAATCAGGTAGTGGCTATAAGGGAGAAATCGAAAAGAAATCGCACTCGACCAAGGATGGACGTATCTAAGCGAAATTGCGGATGGTATTAGGTATTTGCTCCAACATTAGATAGGAGAAAAGTAAAATCCTTCATCAACTGGTTGTGAACCGCTGATTTATGTTTGAGCATTGATAAATCACCTCCCAAAGCTACAAGCCCTCGTCAAGAAATGAGAGAAAGAAAAGACACCCGTGTCTTGAAAACCACAAATCTTGATCCCAATCAATGTCCACTCAACGGTGTTCATCATGTCACGTTGCCATGCTAAAGGAGGACAACAGTCTGGTCCATGAACCTTATCTAATTATGTCTCAAAGTGTCAAAGATAAGATTCCCACGGTTCTTAAATCTTTGTGGGCCTGCAGGGCTTTAATAGTTCAACCCAACAAAATGACAGGAATCCTACAAAACGATCAATAAAATTTGTCACGTAAATACTGAAGAAGAGGAAGAAGAAAGAATTATCGAGGAAAATGCATTTGGCACTTGCTATAAGGGAAAATCACCAAAAAAAAAAAGTCCTAAATCTTTTATAATTGTGCCAATTCAATTCTAAACTTTTGTTTTGCCAATTGAATCCTAAACATTTCGTATTTATGTTAATTTAGTCTATCGTGCCAACTTTGACCGACCGGCGTTAATGTAGACGTTGGCGCCGAGGTGGATAATTTTAATAATATTTTAATATTTTTTTCATTTTTTTATTTTTCTTTTTTTCTTCCATCCCTTCTCCTTCCTCCAGCCGATAGCCGAGACAAGCCTCACCATCACCGGGCTAGGTCGGCCTTGCCCGATCATGGCGATGCGTGACCTCGCCCAAATCTAGCTTAAGCGAGCTTGAATAATATCTTTTTCAGTGTCATCCTACGTGAGGATTCTACATGAACCTTGAAACCCTAAGTTGAGAAAACGGGGTTGCAACTGTTCTAGATAATTTGAATTCTCACAGGGTAAGCATCAATTTAGGCGGGTTTTTAGCTGACTATTATTGGAGAGAAGACAGCTTCAAGTGGAGCATTGGAATCTTGTGCTTTACATGGACATCTGAAGTTGGTTGAGAGGTCATCCTTTCGGAGTTTTCCTGTTTGTCTTGTAGGAGCAAGGGACGAGTGAAGCAAATCTATTTGCCCCACAAGATGTGACTAACTCGAAAGTCGCGGTCACTTGCTCATCCACCTTTGGACAGGCACTTTGTCGCACATCCACCCATGCACGCAAGAGAGGGAGGAACAAACACTGTGGGGGGCCTGATGGTGTGGCATTATAAGGGGGATGTGCATGCGCATATCCAAGCTATGCTTTCTTTAATTGCGATTCTCTTATTGGTAGGATCTTTCGCTACATATCTGGAAATTCGGTAACCCCATTTAAAAGAAATAGCTTGCAGAAATTCAACTGTGAACACAGTCGATTTACATGATTCGGTTGTGCGCTTGACTAAGAGGGAGAGATCAACGAGATGTTTCCACAGTAGTCGGCAAAGGGGAAATGAGAATACGTCCACAAAGGATAAGAAAAAGAGAAAGTGGCGGTGTTTGTCAAAGAACTCCCCAAAAAGATTGACAGCAAAATTTGAAAGTGCTTCAAGTGTCACGGTTATAGACAACTCGATGTGACCCTCAATCTTACTATCATTCTCAATTGGAAACAATTACCAAAATCATGTACTATGTGTCACTTCCATGGATACATGCAACTTATTATTGGAAAGGGCATGGCAATTTGATAGAAAAGTTATCCATGATAGAATGAAAAATAATTACACATTCCAAAACTAATAGAATCTCATCCTCGTTCCTAAACCACAAAAATCAACTTGGGGAGGAAAACACTAGCAATGAAAATTTGTTCTTGAATGAAACACGGGTGAGAGAGCCCTTGACAAATAAAAGAATGTTTTTGCTTTGCTTGTGGCTGAGAATAAAAAAAAATGAAACAGAGAGACCCCTACACCAAAAAATGCGGCCCCGAATAGATGAGCTTGAAGATATTTTTCCAGCAGATTTGCCACTTGGATTACCTCCCATAAGAGAAATTGAGTGTCACATCGAGTTGTTTCCCAATGCTTCTCTCTACCCAACAAAGCTACTTACCGATGCAATCTTGAGAAAGTCTCAGAACTACTACAACGACAAATCGATGGGCTGATTGCGAGAACGTATTAAATGACCATTGTTCTAGACTCTAAGTTCTTGGCTTCAAATCGGTGAAAGATCTTTATGCTAAAGATACAGAGGTCTCAACAATCATCGACAACTACAAACATGAAGTTTATGGTATTTGGGCGATCCATGATGAATTTCTATTTAAGGGAAATAAAGTCTGTGTGCCAAAGAGTTACTTTAGAAAGCTACTAATTCAAGAAGCGTATAGTGGAGGATTGGCAAGCCACTTTGGAATCAGTGAAACTCTTGAAATCCTTCAAGAACATTTTTATTGGCCTAAAAAATGAAGATATACATGCAATCATTTATGGATGCTCGATGTGCCAAAGATCGGAAAGTTATAAACATCGAGGGATGTGTATTCTAATTTCAATTTCTACACAGCTTTGGGAGGATGTGAATATTGATTTTATTGAGGCACTCCCAAGAACTCAAAAGAAGAAAAATGTCATCATGGTGATTGTTGATCGATTTTTTAAAATGGTACATTTCATTCTGTCATAAGTCGGATGATGCTTCTCACGTAACCAAGTTGTATTTCAAGGAGATTATTCATTTGCATCGAGTTTCCAAGACCATTATGCCGGATCGTGATTTCAAGTTTCTAAGTTACTTTTGAAAGACTATCGAGGAAGCTTGGCACCAAAATCCTAATCAGTACAACTTGTCATGTAAGAGGCCTTTCTCTTGCCTTTCCTTAATCGGAGCTCCGACATCCCAGGGCGTCCGCACGTTCTTATTACTAACGGGCTCTGATTTAATCTATTAATATATATTAGATACGGAGGGCACATGTAAAAGCTTAGTAAACTACAAATAAACAACGGCCATATAAAATACAAGCAAGTGCATGCAAAAAGAAAATGGCGAGGCACGCCTAACAGGATATGGCCTTAGTCGGGTTCATCGTAACAAGCAATTAGCAAGATCAGCAAATTGTTTTAAAATATTTTATACATATCTAGAAAATAGGTTAGATACGTCGTCTTTTATTATATGAAATACAAGATTACACTAGGAGGATTCAAGGGAGGCTACTCCAAGTACTATCTACCGTCTCCATCGGCGGACTCCAAGTTCATCACTTTCATCTGCGGCCGAAGAACCTATCTATCCGAAAAAGGGTTTAGCAACAAGGGGTGAGCGAATGGTCAACAAGTAAAGCATCTAACATACCCACTAAACTACCTATTTATCACCCACCCAAGCGAGACTCGGCACCAATAGAAATCAGAAAACTGCAGGCATGATTAAAACTAGACATTGACTTTACACATCGTGCAATATGACCCTCACACGCATGATTCATTTGGTTTTCTGTTTCCACTTCAAAACCTTTCCATGGGACACGAACATGATTATATGAGTGACACATGCATCATTTTATCTCCGAGGGACATAGGCCTCTATTATGAGGGATAAACACCTCAACTTTTTCGTCAATGAAACACCATCCATGAGAATCATGAGGGACACATGCCTGAATTTCTGCCCAACTCCGGTGCTTCCGAGGGGCATAGGCCTTAGGCATTCCATTCCAACGAGACACAAGCCGTGAATTTCTCGATTTCCACTCAAGCTCCCATGGGATATTATCTAGACACGAGGTGGATATTATATAGTCCTCGTCGAGACACGGGCCGATGGGATCTCGGTTCTTTAGTCAAATTCATGTATTACCCAACCACTCATCCATCAAGCTCATACACACGAATCAACTTGGAATTCATCAAACAATGCAAGCCACCACGCGCATGCTTCAATATTTATTATGCAATGTAATTGGCACCACGTCTTGATCAATCCACAACATGGGACACGCATTCTCAATCAATACCAACAAGTAGAATCCAATATGACAAGCGTACAACAAAGCCACAAGGCCGAAACCAAAAAATTCAGAGTGCGAGAGTCATATCCACAAGATTGCTAGTACAATCAAAGATGGTGATCGTCCGGGGGTTTTCATCTTTCCTTTCATCGTACGATTAGTGATATGTCCGAACTAGAGGTCCGACACTTGTAGGACTTGAAGAACATCGGAACCAAATCATTTCAAGCACGCTTTAAGAAGTATTCCAATAACCCCATTCGTATGATTTGATTTTCGATTGAAACGCACGAGATGACACCTCTAAAGATCCATGGATACACGTACAAGTTTATTGTTTTTATTTCTGCTGCATTTAATGTATATTACGTTTTTATTGTGCCCGTACGTCGGACGCATTCCATCGCGTCGGGATCTATACATTGTGCGAAATGGTTCTGCGCCGCGTTGACAAAGAATCCCAATAGTGGTATCGAGCCAATCCTTTGGTGTTCTCGTGCGTTTAGTTGATTGAGGTTCATGACAGTTTTTGTGATCGGCCGATTTGTTTTGTAGAATTGTTTTCTATTGGCCTATCAAAGTTGATTATGATCAACTTAGCAAAAATTGAACTAAATCAATTTGAATCGAAAATTTGTTATTAGTTTTATTTTTCGTATGAATTCTACAAAACGATACGCGATGGTGAACTGGAGGCGAGAACATTGTCACCGCTTAAAATCACGCACTTGAAAACTATTTCGTTGGCATTGATTAGTTAACGCAACTTACGTTGCTCGGCCATGAATTTGATTCAATGTAGAATTTTATATGTGCCTTACGAAGCTTTAAATTATGAATTTGTGGCACGTAAGGAAGGGTGGTGATATAATGGTTAAATGCGGTCGAATTGGCTCAAGCCTCGTTAAAGATAATCACCACATAGGATAGATATTAGTACGATAGACATCTATTTATTTATTCCGTTTATGTTAGCATGTCAAATTGGTTAATGTGCAAAGTAAGACTGTTAGTAATAACCCAAATCTCCCCTTGTTAATAAATTAAGTCGTAATAGGTTTTGGACTCGTGGCCTTCCATTGTTATAGTTTGATCTAATATTATAGTGGTTGATTGACCAATTATAGATACATGGGGGTCAATTGTCATTCATATTATTGGACCACTCTATTATGCATATAATGTTGTGGGGTTGAAACCAAACGATTTCCAATGACTGTCAGGTGAGGGGATCGTTTGTACTTGTAAGAGACGATAGACTAGACTTAACTATGATCATGGAGTCATTAAATGTCAGGGTGAGACTTTCATGGTCTAGAGGCCGAAGTTATAATTAGGACTCGCATGCGATGCGTTGAATAAATTGATTCACTCACTAAGTTCATATAACACCAATAACTATCGGGTGAGGTGGACTACGTGCTTGGTGGTGGGACTCCAATCCCCACTAGCAATCTTTATCCAACTAATATTGTCATTTCCGTTTTAAGGAGTATGGATCCGATATAAATTTAGTGGGAGCATCTATTTTATTTGAAGGCCAAAATGAAATAGTTACTTTGAAAGATCAGTAACAATTTAATTTTCTGAAAATATATTTTTTACTCCGAAATTGGTGAACACAAACCGGCTCGAGGAAGGACCTTCAAACGAGGTGAATATCTAGAAAGACCTTGATCAATGTGAACAAGTCGAGGAGAATGGGGATGTTCGTGATAGCTTAAAGGTGTAAAGATCGGGTGAACAAGTGGAAGGACCCGGTAATGGTGAACAAGCCTAGACTCGTTATGTTTAGCAAAGCTTGAAAGGACCATGAAAATGAATAGCTTGGTAGAGTCCAAATAGCCAATATGCTTGGAAGAACCAAAAGAAAGATCGGGTCACTGATTGTTATCGGAGCAAGAGATTTTTAGCAAAGAGCAAATTGCCTAATATAGATCGAGTAGAAGATCGGTTGAACAACATCAACAAACTAGTAAAGATCCGGACGTTCGATTATGGGTAAGGGATCGTGCGGATGTTTATTCCTAGAAGGTGACGATTACTTGATCAATTGACCGGATCTTTGGTTTTGAAGAATATGACGAATGTAAAGATTGTAGTGATATCAATGACCTAAACTCAGCGAAAACTAGGTACATGTATAAAGATATTGACAAGCGGGAGAAGAAATCAAAGATGACGGGGTGTTCATAATGACTTGGAGGTAACATGGTCGATCTATCATCAAGGTGACGTTTTTGGACGCGGGATACTCAAGAGGATCATTGGATAATTGATAACAAGTCGTTCCGAAAGTTTTTCCATAAATAGGACTAACGGACCCAAAGATCATATGAGACAATGTTTACGTCGATATTGGGTTTGGTGATGTTTAAACAACGGATATGAGCGGATGCTTCGTTAAAAGTAAATACAGCCATTGGCACATGAAAGATCCGCAGAGAAACATCAAGAAGTCTATCGGGTAGAATATAGTCGTTGGCATCCGTCAACTTTTTTATAACAAAGTGTCGAACAATAGATGTTTCAAAACAAGTGTAAAAAACAATAGCTATAGCAGTTTCAACAGATCTCTAACGGCTAGTTGGACTTCGCAAGCCCCTCCAATGGGAAGAATAAAGTTGTCTATATAATGGAAGACCTTTTAGACCAAATATTAGAGAGAGAGCACAATGTAAAATACATACTTGCTGTGAGCTACTTTTCTCTCGTCGTTTCTTTGTTCTCCCGAAAGATCTTCTCTCGTAATCTTTCTATGTTGTAATCTAGTGAAAGATCAAGTATACAATAATGAGAACGAGACGTGAGTCCTAATAGTGTGATCTATTGGAAGGACGATACTTGCTGTTTGTAACTTTTCTTGAAGATTACTAGTGAATTTTAGCCCTGAGTTGTGGCTATTAGTCATGAGAGTAGACGTAGGTTTATGGATAAAGCCGAACCACTATATATCTATTTGCAAATATTCTATCTCTTCTTTATCGGCACTCCATGTTCGTAAAAAACACCATCTCGTCAAACAAAGAGTACAACCCGATTTCTAAAATATGTTTTCATTGATGTTTGACCATATGTTTATTTGTGCTTTGATTTCTTGTAATCATTACACACTTACACACACAATCAGCTCACATTATTTCAAACATCTGCTGACCTCGATCTCTATGATGTCTATGCAAATGTATAGTTGCACTTTACTTGTTCTTTTACCCAGTCTTGCACACGTTGAGGTATTGTTTTGTGAAATATCTGTTCACCATATCTTTTTATCACCTATTATTTTATGTACTCTTGTTTCTCGTGATTATCGTACACTTAAGCACACAATGTTCTCACGGTATTTCAAACATCTGCTGACATGTTCTTTACAATATCTCTACGAATGTTTAAAAGGTGTTTGAAATTAAACTTGTTTTATTCTGCAAATATTTTTCAAAGTTCCTAAACAATCTATTCACCCCTCTAGGTTGTATTGTTAGCCCCAACAATTGATATCAAAGCCTCATTACTTATTATTAGAAGTATATTCTTTCGAGTATAAAGATCTTATTATAGCTAACTTTACAAGAGGTGGTTTTGATCTTGCAAATTTCTATTCGTTCATGATCCATCCTTTCAACTCAAGTTTTCTGGAATTAATTTGTTGTTTTTGAGGATTTACTTGTTTTAAATTAAAGTTTTTCAAGTTTGAATTTTACCAAAGGATCTTCACATTTTCAAAACTTTATGAACTCTTCTTCCTGGCTTTGAAAATGTTTTTGATGATTATTTTGATTAACTTCTTTGGACAAAAGATTATCCCAATCCAAATGAGTCATCCTCCTTTCTGGTAATGATGTTTATGTGGATTCTTCCGAACATAGGAGTTTGTTCAATCTCAAAGTGCAAAGATCGTCCTATGTAATTATTGACAAATTTTGGAAATTATTGTTATTATATTATTATTATTTTATTCTTTAAAAAAAACGAATTTTAAAATACACCTGTCTATAAAAAAAAATATATATAATAATATATAACAAAATTAAGAAAAAAAGGTGGGTGGGCGGAAACCCCGGGAGCAGACAAGCCGCTTTCCTTCATCCGCGAACGAGCCCATTCGCTCATCTTCTCATTTCTCCAAAGCCCATTTTTTATTATTATTATCGCCTTTCCATACGCAACTCTCCTCATTATCACCGTTCACTCCGTCACAACTCACATCACTCACAGTGTACTTCATACGGCTCCCTATAAGTCCACGTCCCTACCAAGCGGGTTTCACTCCCGTCCACGCGATGAAAACTTGCAGAAGGAGGCAAGGCAAGAATAAAAAAATTGAGAGGGCAGGCTAAAGGTTGGTCAGCAAAAAAAGAGGAGAGAAAGCAAGAAGGGCTCAGCTATTCCAAAAATGGAAAGGAAATAGAGAGAGGTCAGAGAGGTTGAAGTGCAGGAGAGTAGGAACCAGTCGCACCTTGGCCGAAAGAGACCGTCATCGCTACTACCACCGCCCATCGACTCCGACCATCGTCGCCCCGCATCAGGTAAGGTGAGCCCCAAGGCCCACCTCTGTTTGGCCTGAACAATGAATCGAACTCCATCGTCTAGGCCGCGTGTAGTATAGACTTAGTCGCGTGCTTCTCCTCCATTACGTAGCTCCGCTTCGCTACTATTTCTGGCTTTTAGATGAGTCATTAGCTCTCTTTCATTCACTGCATGTGCGTCCATTACCTTTTCGGGTTAGCATTGTTGGTTTTGGTCTCGTACCCCAGCTCGTTTGATTTCTCAATCAATCTCTTCTCTCCATCTTGAACATGGTGAGGTGGAGTGATACGGAGGGTGGAAGTTGGAGAAGTTAGTAGAGTCGATCGCTAGCCGTTGCATCTGTCAGGCCAGAAGACCATGGCTCGTGGGGAAGACGAGGAAGGCAGGCTACGTCAGTCCAGCGGAGTTGATGGCATAGCAACGTAAGCGCAGACGGCGCGCGACCGAACCATTACCAGCGTGTGAGGATATTCGAACTGGAGGCGTGGTGGGAGTTTGACGGTGCCGGTTCAGCTATCCGTGTTCAGCGTGAAAGCCACCAGATTGCGGTCAGGTTGGTGTGCACGAGACTCTCGATGAGCTTCCTCGGCCTGCAAAGACCCAGCGAGCTCTGTTAGGCTCGGGTGTCGTCTTGTAGAGGCCACCGGGAAGTTACTCCGTGAAGAAGAAACTGGGAAAGCAGAGCCGGAACTAACTGAGCGGGAGACGGCACATGAGCTCGAACCAGTGGTTGCGCGGATGGTACTCGGATCACAGGCGGTGGCGTGGTGGTCGAATCTCGGCATCACGGTCTCCGAGCTCGGTGAGCAGTGGTGGTCGGCGTCCAGGGGTTTGGCGACTTGGCGGTGCACGGACGAGGCGGCAGAGGCTGGCGATGCCGAAAGAGTAGCATCACGGTCTTGGTTGCAGAGTGATGCCGTGATGGAGATGATGAACAGTAGCTGAGCAGGCTTCCCCGTCTGTTCCTTAAGTTGTTAGGGCTGCTTGAGCGGGCTGAAGTTGAGTAAAGAGATTGTTGGGCCTGTGCTATTTTGTTCTAAAGCAATAGTGGCGTGGAGTTTAGAAGCTGGGCTATAGGAGATCTGGGTCCAGTCCATCAAGTTTAAAAGGTAGCTGAGCCTTTATGTAAACCAGGCCCGGATCGGTCTCTCTCGGGCTCAGATCAGGTTCAGGACCATCGAGCCGGGTCAGACGATTCGGACCCGGTCCATTTTAATTAAAATAATAAATAATAAATAAATAAATAATCCAAAAAAATCCGAAAATTTAAAAAAATTCAAAATCAGAAAATTAGAAAATTAAAAAAAATTAACCAATAATTACAAAATCATAGCAATCCGCTTATATTTTCCTTTAAATTTTTTTTTTTAAATATCCCATAATAGATTTGGTATGCATGTGCTTATTCCAATCTTTTATTTGGCATATTTACTTGATGGAGCTTTGAAAAATTGTTAAGCTTTCCTGGATGATAGGTTAGGATAAATGGTAATTCGAAATGACGACGTTATCATGATCATTAGTACTGGTAGAACCATAAAATGGTGGTAAGGATATAACGAATATTCAACTTAAAACCGTTCTAGGAATTGAGATAACACTCGTATCTCGATTGGTTTCTAACCCCAATAGGCTAGTGGCGACTCTTAATATTCTAATTATCGAATGCAGGATGATAAACCTCTAAACCGCCTGGAGGCTAAAGGCAAATTCTTACCCAACACGATCTTTCTACAATCGAGAGAAAAGTCAGCCTGATTTCGAGCTCGTCAATGTGTTCATCTATAACAATCAAGACATCAATGAAGTTGCAAACACAATAATGGTGGTGATAGATAAGCAAATGGTTCATGTCATTGAACATGGAACATCAACTGAAACATAAACAGACGTCCTATTCAAGCAACGAAGAAGAACAACCATCGCCTCCCCCGGCTCCTTCTTCTAACGATATTCAAAAAAGAATTGCACTAATCTCTTAAAGTTATTCATTTCATATATTGTGCGTTCATATCTTGATATTTAAGAGTACTTCTTCTTGTGTGATTGTAGAGATTTGAAATTAATTCCAAAGTCACATTTGAAGAATCAATGGAAAAAGAGAAGAAGGAACATTCTCTTGGTGATCTTGAAATCTTCAAGATGAAGCCACATGAAGATGTCGAAAAAATGTCCATGCGCTATGATGACATCATGAGTGGACGTGCTGAACATGTAAAAAGACCACCACTCACTATTCTTCAAGTACTACCACAAGAACAAGTTCATGCCAAAATCACCCATCCATGAAGTTCAAAGATCTAGACACGTGACATTAGATGAACTTATTGGAACTCTCATGGCTTAAAAATGAAATCCATCAAAGAGCAAGAAGTTCCAAAGGTAAAAATCTATTGCATATATCGCTAACACTTTTCTTGCATATTTTGAAGGATAGTTCTCTAATGACAACAATGATAATGATAAAGATGATGATATGACGTCGTTGATTCAAGAGCTCCAAATATTCTTGAAAAGAAAGAATAAATTCAAAGGCAATCATATCATGCATTCAAAGCTCGAAAGAGAAGAACAATCTGGAAAGAAAGAATTTCAAGCAAATCGAAGTAAAGATCAGCGACATCAAAGATCGGCTCGAGATATCACCAAAAGTAAATATCGATCGCCAGGATCTCAAAACGTTTGACCGAATCTAATACTATCCAAAAGCTATCAATCAAGGATATCAAGTAAGTTTTGATAATCATCAAATCAAAGGCATGGTATCTATTAAACATCCACCTTGGGTAAGAGTTTTAAAGATTTTGATTATTCTCTAACTTACTTTGCAAATCTTTAGTAAATTTATGATGATTCTTAATCATTCCAAATGAGTTATTAATGATTACACATGATTCTTATCTACAATGTTATCTTGTCAATAGTATAAGATATTACATGCATCTAGTACAAAACATGGCATGTGTAATGTCCGTATATGATAGAAGCATCAATATCTTCTTGTGCAAATCATGCTTGTGCTACATATCATAATATCATTGCAAGTGAGATTCTTTTTACTTGAGGAAAATTCGCTGATATTGAAAGCAATCACTACATCATTTTGTCTATTCGATTGCAAGTGCTATATTATTGGGAATGCTAATAACATGTTGGTAAGTACGGACCAAAGGCTCATAAAGGTATGTTTCTTGATTACCCAACTTCTAGCAAACATTTCATGTATCTAACAAAGTTTGCATAAAGTGAAAGAATCAACAAACATCAGATTTGAAAATAAGTGGACAGGTGCACAAGATGATAGTGAAGAAATCATGCAAAGATCCGCATCGACAAATGACAAATAGTTGCTTCAAGAACAGCTAGTAGATCTTTCAAGAAAAATGCAGATTCTTCCAATCAAGCGGATCTTCGAATCAAATGCGAGATTCTTAAAGACTAGAGATTTACATCAAGTTATCATAACGATCAAATCTATGGCAATATCAACAAAGCAATAAAGATCCGATGATGATTCATAGAGCAAATGTTTGGTAAGCAACGATGCAAATATCAAACAAGATCAACCAAGTATACCAACTCAAGGAAGCATCTTACGACTCAAACAAGCACCAAGAGCATGGTAAGAAAAATTAAGTGTTTTTCTTATTCATTATTTGAGAAAGGTAAAGTTGATACTACTTGGTGCATGAAAAGAAAAGACTAAGTCATTCCGTTGATTCAAATTTTGTTGATGATATCATCTTTGATCGACTAATGAGCTGTCATGCAA
Source organism: Rhodamnia rubescens (assembly GCA_021437795.1). Taxonomy (NCBI): domain Eukaryota; kingdom Viridiplantae; phylum Streptophyta; class Magnoliopsida; order Myrtales; family Myrtaceae; genus Rhodamnia; species Rhodamnia rubescens. The sequence continues at coordinate 1,687,886 of JAILYA010000031.1, read as the reverse complement.
GGAATTAGTGAATATCATGAAGAGAAAATTAGAAATAAGCATGATGGAAGAATTGAAGATCTTTCTTGTTTACAAGTTAAACAAGTTGAAGTGGCACTTTTATATTCCAAAAGATATATGCCATAAATATAGTGAAGAAGTTTATGTTGCAAGGAATATAATATGTAAATGTCAATCAAATGTGAAGAGGATGAGAAATGTATGTTCTTAATATACTCTCTATCTTACAAAGATTATCATGTTTTCTATAAGAAAAATGTAGGTAGTAAGACAATCCATCTATGCAAAGTTTGACAATCTTTCAAGGAAAGATCAACAGCAGCAAATTTCGCAAAAATCAGCAAAATTCACAAATAACAACACCTTGCTCCTATTTAGACTACAAATTATGCTACTTTAAAAGGTTTGAAAAATGTTATGTATGCATTCAAATCACTCTATAATTGAGGATATATCAAATGTTTTGAATGATTTGAGCAATCTTATAAGTTCCATAAGAACGAATGAGTAATTTATTGATTAAAATACTTAAAATGCATATGATGCTACTTTATCTATTCAAAAGTATGGACACGTGATATTTGACTTGGGATATTATGTTATTAATATCATATGTGCAAAAATTTATTGAGCCTATGCAGATTGAAATCGATACAAGTTTGAATGTGAAATTCAAATCTCCTTCTCGAACTTCAAAGAGCAAACAATGATGAGGATGATGTTTGTCACAACGAAAATAGAAGTGGAACATCCCATTTGGCACTTCAAAGTAGTGATATCAGCATTGAAGGGGAAACATCAACAGAAAAATTGTGTTAACCGCAATTAAAGACAAAACAGGAGTTGACGTAGAAAATATTTCGAATGGTGAAAATATCTGAACCCGATGAAAGCTATTTTCAAAGAAATATCATGATGATAGGGGGAGCAAAACAAAAGGTGAAGAGCAACAAGAAGAAAGATGCAAAAGTGAAAATCACGATAGCACGTGAAGGAAGAGTAAAGATCCGGTGTAGGCAAATCTTTATGAATTTGAGCTGATTCTTGGCCGAATCTTGATTATCATTTTTATGATGGAAGGAAAGGTGAATCCATGGGTAGAACTTACTACTTTTCTCATAGTACGGTTAATACATCTTCTATATCTCTTACTCCTTATCGTTTGACAATGTTTATGAAGTAAGATAATTGTTCATGACATGTGCGAACAACGATGATATTCTCTGCATGTGAATGATGATTGTATACTGAAAATGATAATATTAAAAGGTAATAACATCAAAACAGGAGGAGCCTAAGAAACAAGGGGAGAGTAACTGGATGTGAAAAAGTTGGCTGTAAATATTGATATATTTGGTTAAAGAACTTAGATAGGGAGAGCAACAATGTTCTTGCCAATGTTTTACTTTTTACACACTCAATTGAAAATCCTTTATTGCGTGTTAAGATATCCACATATTCGGAAGATTGTTTTGTCATTATTAAAAATGGGGAGAATGTTGGAAATATCACCAATATGGTGATAGTTGGAAAATCCCCAATCTTGTTTGGATGATAACAAAGACAATCAAAGGTTACTAATGTTTATTGGTTGAGTTATAACAGGTTATATATGCACAAGTTGATATGCGATGATGCACCGGATGTTTCGAGAAAAGATCCGCTTTGCCAATATTTAGAGTGCTCGCCAATCTTTTGGGGTTGGTAGCCGTTCTCTGATGAGAACAAAATATTGGACGGTGAAAATGTATGTGAGTTGGAAGGACCTTCGGACGAGGTGAACATCTGGAAGGACCTTGATTAATGTGAACAAGACGAGGAGAACAAAGATGTTTGTGATGGGTTGGAGGTATAAAGATCGGGTGAATAGTGGAAGGACCTGGTGATGGTGAATAAGCCTAAAATTGTGATATTTGGTAAAACTTGGAATGACAATGAAGATGAACAGACTTGATGGAGTTAAAATAGCCAATATGCTTGGAAGGACCAAAAGAAAGATCGGGTCACCATATCGTTACCGAGTTTCGATTTTTGGCAAAGAGCATCTATCTAATATAGATCGGGTGGAAGAATGGGTGAACATCATCAACATGCTAGTAAAGATCCGGACGTCCCGATTATGGGTAAGAGATCGTACGGATGTTTACTCTTGAAAGGTGGCGATTACTTGATCAACGGACCGGATCTTTGGTCTTGAAGAATATAGCGGTTGCAAAGATTGTGGTGATATCAATGACCTAAGTTCAACGAAAACTAGGTACAAGTATGAAAATCTTGACAAGTAGGAGAACAAGTCAAAGATGACGGGGTGTTCATAATGACTTGGAGGTACCATGGTCGATCTATCATCAAGGTGACATCTTTGGAAGCGGGATACTCAAGAGGATCATTGGATAATTGATAACAAGTCGTTCCGAAATTTTTTCCATAAACAGGACTAACGGACCCAAAGATCGGGTGAGATAATGTTTACGTCGATATTGGGTTTAGTGATGTTTAAAAAAAACGGATATGATTGGATGCTTTGTTAAAAGAAAATACATCCGTTGGCACATGAAAGATCCGGAGAGAAACATTAAGAAGTCTATCGGTAGAATATAGTCGTTGGCATCCGTCGGCTTTTTCATAACATGTCGAAACAATAGATGTTTCGAACGGTGTCAAAAACAGTAGTTGTAGCGGTTCCAATAGATCTCTAACGGCTAGTTGGACTTCGCAAACCCCTCCAACTCGGAAGAATGAAGTTGTCTATTTAATGGAAGACCTTCTAGACTAAATATTACAAAGAGAGCACAATGTAAAATACATACTACCCGTGAGCTACTTTTCTCTCGTCGTTTCTTTGTTCTCTCGAAAGATCTTCTCTAGTAATCTTTATGTGTTGCAATCTTGTGAAAGATCAAGTGTACAATAGTCAAAGCAGATACGTGAGCCCCGATAGTGTGATCTATTAGAAAGGCGGTACTTGTTGTTTGTAACTTGTGTTGAAGATTACTAGTGAATTCTAACCCGAATTGTGGCTATTAGTCTTGAGAGTTATCGTAGGCTTGAGGATAAAGTTGAATCACTATATATCTGTTTATAGATCTTCTATCTCCTCTTTATCAGCACTACATGTTCATAAACATCACCATCCGTGAAACAAAGACACAACTTGATTTCTAAAATATGTCTTCATTGATTTTTTTTTACCGGGATGTTTGTTTTGTGCTTTGGTTTCTCGTAATACACTTACCCACACAATCAGCTCACGTTATTTCAAACATTTGCTGACCCGATCTCTATGATGTCTCTCCGGATGTGTGCTTACACTTTACTTGTTCTTTTACTTAGTCTTGCACACGTTCAGATTTTGTTTTGCAAAACATCTGCTCACCACATCTTTTTTATCACCTACTATTTTATGTGTTATTATTTCTCGTTATTATCATTTACTTCAAAGACATAATCTTTTCACGATATTTCAAATATCTGACGACCTGATCTTCACAATATTGCTGCGAGATGCTAAACTTGGTGTTTGAAATTGAACTTGTTTATTTTCAAAATTCTCAAACAACCAATTCACCCCCTTTAGATTGTATTGTTAGCCCCAACACGTAGCTTAAGCTCCGAGGAAGTATTTCATATGCAATTACCGAATATCATGATATATATATTCTAGATGATTTAATTTAGATATATATCATCTCAACAATTGGTAAATCAAATTGGATCATTCTTGGAGATTCTCAATCCTAAAGATCAACCAAGGACGTGGATTAAGGAAGACGATATCGGAATGGTTCACAAATGCGCATATTGGTGGTTCGTTAATCCACCTTTATACTTGATAGTCGAGCTCGTTCACATACGAAGTCATACGCGTGTGCAATAGTGGGATTTATCTCCTTGTTAAATGTAAGGTTGATGTCCTATGCGATCTAATCGTGACATTGCATTGGAAATCCTCGGCTAGGATTGTAATCGAGAATGTCTCTTATAAATGCATGTCAATTAGGTTAGTGCATATGATCGAATTGGTGACTTGACAAATATTCCATGGCCTTTGTTCGATCGGGATATGATATTGAATTACACTGCAGTCAAAGCTAACGGGTTCATGATCTTATCGCATTCACATTGTCCGAGTATCCATGATATATTGCTAGATGTCACTCATGTCTTGTAGGACCCGGAGGCCGATAAGGACAATCGCTTCTCTTGGAATTACCAATGTGTTAGTATTCGTCCCTCTTGCCAGGCTCCATGATAAACCTAAAGATGTCACATACCATAACCAATATGTAACGACGTTGAATATGGAAGGCGATATTGCAAATGTGTTTGTGATCAAGACTATTGAATTAGTCGAACTAAATTAAATTAAATGGTATTGGTTTAATTCTTATTTTTTGTCATAAACGTACGTGCATGTGATGCACAAATATGCGAGAAAATGAACACATAAAGATGTATCGGAACTATCCAAACCGAACAAATTGCGGACCACGGTAGTTAGCAAATTGCTGACCAACCGGTTAACAGTGTGATCGGCATGTGATCAACACACTTGCTAACCACGAATCGGCATGGGTTGCCTCCCCCGCCCCCTTCGCCTATATAAAGGCTTAAAAGGGGCGTAGAGAATATATATATCTCTCTTTTTTTGCAATTTCTTTGAGAAAAATTTTAAGAGGATTTTTCGAGTGTCAATTTATCTGAAATCGATAGAGAGGGCATGCCTTTGTGCATATAACAAGATTCGAGAATAGAAAATTGCTTTCTTCATTCTCGTTCTTGTGACCGAAAAAGTCGAGTGCGGAGAGTCATATCCATAAGATTGCTAGTACAATCAAAGATGGTAATCATTAACGGGTTTTCGTCTTTTCGGTCATTTGTATGATTGGTGATATGTCCGAACTAGAGGTCCGACACTAGTGGGACTTGAAGAATATTGGAACCAAATCATTTCAAGCACGCTTTAAGAGGTATTTCGACAACCCCCTTCATATGATTTGATATTCGATTGAAACTCACAAGACGATGTCTCTCGGAGATCCATGGATACGCTTATGGGTTTATTGTTTTTATTTCCACTGCGCTTAATGTTTATTACATTTTTATGTTGCCTTGTACGTCGAACGCATTCTATCTCGTCGGGATCCGTGCATCATGCGAAAGGTTCTAGGCTACGTCAACGAGAGAATCCCAGCAATCATCACATGCCAACCACCCCATTTGGCACAATCGCAATGACAATCCAAGATAATAAGCGCGGACTACTCGACCACCCAAACCCACACGAACATAATTCGGCAAGCAAAACCCACATGTAAGGCAAATCTTCTAACCATAAAACCCAAACATCCATTTGACACACCCAAACACAAACGGGGTTATCACCCCCAATCAAGCGACAAATAGCTGCTAGCCTAGTAGGAAGGGTAGAGGCTCCACTTGCCTAAGGTCAAATGCTCGAGAAGACGGAGCTTGAATCGATGCTAAAACATCTCGAACCATTCCTTCTTCATCTAATTCTCACCCAAATACACATTCGTCGTCCAGCTTCAATTCACCTCATATCCATGATAATTAAAATGATCATACCCTCAATACACTTACCCAAGACCTAAGGAAGATAGACCCACCTAATAAATTTATCTTCCCTCACATGCAACCCAATTTCCTCCTCAAGAGACCTATTTCTAAATTTATAACCCACCTAAAATCATTGATGAATGGACGAGAATAAAGGAGAGGATAGCGGAACACTTTCCTTAAGGTCACTCATGAAGAAAACGGGAATCGAATTGCACCAAAACCAAGCTCAAGTCTCCATTCTCATCCAAGACGACGCGCAAATGAGGCCAATGGCTGAACAGGCGAGGAGGGCTAAACCAAGGGGAAGAGAGGGCTCTCGAAGGCCGAGCCATCTTTGGCGTTGAGCCGTTGCGTAGTCGGATGTTAAGGCCGAGAGGGAGACATGGGCGGAGGAAGCAAGAGAGAGAGAGAGAGAGAGAGAGAGAGAGAGAGAGAGAGAGAGAGGCGTCCACGAAGAGAGGAAAGGAAGGAATGAGATAGGGGAGAGAGAAAGTGGCCCTTTTATAGAGAGGGAGGGTGAGTGAGGCGGTGCGGCAAGAGGTGGAAAGCTTCGCTATCCATTTCCAAAGCGACTCATACGTAAGCCAAAACCATCCTATTGTTAACTAATGCTAACATCCAACATCCCTTTTTGGTTCAATATCCATCACGCTAAAGATTCAAGTCCCAAATCATAATAACCATTATTCACATTCAAATTAGCTATTCCGCTTAATAATTCAACTTGTGGAAATTTCAGCCTTCACATGTCATACATTAACGGATGGTCAAACTTAGCTAACAACCGCACCATCACCACTTTCCTTCAAAGTATGGTGAATAAGACTTTAAATGTTTGGGATTTTAGGTTTGTGTATGCTGAATTTGCTCATAATTAATTGCCAAGTTACACCACTAGTCGACCATCTTTTGAAGTTGTATATCTTTTCACAGCTATCAACTTGATTCTCATTCCTCCTAATTCGGAAGCTAATTATGAAGTGAAGAGAGAGCTAAGGTGATCTTCATGAGCAAATTCGATCCAAGATCAAAAAGCCGAGATAAGTATTATGAGAAGAAAGAAAGCAAGCATAGGAAGAAGGCTCAATTTCAATTAGGTGATCTTGTGTGAATAAATTTAAGAAAGGAGATGTTTCCACCTTGACGGAAAAATAAGCTCATGCCTAGAACTATTGACCCATTGAACATACTCAAGAGAACAAGCGACAATGCTTATAAAGTTGATCTCCTAGGAGAATATGGTGTCTCAACTTCTTACAATGTGGGAGACCTTTCTTCTTGTTGTGAAGATGAAGGCACATCAAATTTAAGGGCAAATCTTAATCAATCGGGAAGTTGATGTGGGACCATTAAGTCCGATGGATCAATTCTCAAGGTCAACTCAGGTTTCTTTAATTGATCTAGCCCAATGCTTACTCCCGCAAGTAAAGGCCAATTTCAATTGTCGGCTTGTAAGACTAGTTGTCGATTTCATGGTTACCGATTGACTACCAAGATGCCAATTTAAAAGTCTATTGTCGACTTCAAGACAAATAATCGACCGAGCAAGTGGAGGTTGTTTTGATCGATTTCGATGCTATTGGTTGATCTCTAAGATGGCTATTTGGCTTCCAAGGTCGATGGAGAATTTGGAGAGTTTAAGGCACCATTTGTTTCCCCGAAAACAACTTTCAGGAAAATATTTTTCTAATTTTTCAACCTTTCATGAAAAATTAATGAATCGAGGAAAACATTTTTCACTCATGAAAAAAACACATTCGAAGTGGGGAAAATGGTTTCCTCTTTTTGAGAAGAGGAAAAAAAAATTTCCTCATATTTCCTTCCCCCACTCCTTCACATTCCTTATCTTTTTAATTATTTTTTATGTTCGTTTTCTTTTTAATTATGTATTTTTTTCTCTATTTTTTCCTTTATTTTTTTATTATTTTTCTTTTTCCTTCTTCTTCTGCTGGTCACCAGCCACAGCCATGGCTAGTTGGCCACAAGCGATCTAGGTTCAACCTTGTATCACGGGCCGATAATTCCATGGCTGCGGAACAGTCCGTGGGGCGCTTGGTGAGTTATTCGGACCAGGCTAGCCATGTTTCTTTAGTTGTCCCATGGAACATTTAAGTGAATGTCTTTCTTATATTGGATCATACCACGCCTAACGTAGTTCGTATATCCTTTATATCAATCGAGAGCATACTACTTTAGGCACCACAACCTGGTTTTGGCCTGCTATGACCTCATTAGGAGAGCGGCATTAGCTCTCAACCAATTTGTACACGGGAGGTCAACCCTACCTTCAAAGCTCCTAAGAAATGTATCATAGCTAATCCTAGAACTCTTAGCACAAACCGTCTTGACACCACTCCTAGAGATTCAGTTGTTTCTTACCCTTTGCATCACTCATTCACTATGTTGACACCAACAAGCATCACTTCAAGGTTTACGAGTGTGGGAGGACTTAAGGAAACAAGTTGTTTAATCACCCATCGTACTAAGGACACGAAATAACCGGTCCCATGTCATTCTCCCCCACTCAATTTTGTAATGCCCTCGTTGCGGGTTGTTCTATCGCTTTCTTGCGCCTTTTCCTACCATTAATGCCCCGTATTTGTGTCTTACATAGATGGAGGCGCGCGCTCGCCCAATAGAACTATTTTTCCTCAACATCGACCGCTTCTCTTAGTTTTAAAAGCCATTCGGGGTTTCTTTGTTCACCCTTTAGTTTCGGTATGGCACTTTTGGCCAACTGCGCTTACCTGGCAAGCACCTTTTTTGGGCACCGTCTCTTTCAAAGTGTAGCCCTTTGGCCAAATGCACTAACCAGCGGCACCTTTCTTTTTCCTTGATAAGCATTTATTTGTATTAACTAATCAATGGAGGTTTTTCCTTCTTTTAAACATGGTAGATGGCCCATATAGAGATTCACCGAATTGATCCACGAATGTTTCTTATTTCAATGAGGAATCGATTTTTTCCAAAGGCCCCTATTGGCAACCCGGAAGGATGTCGAGAGTCGCACATTATTCGAGCATTTCCTTTTTTTCTTTTGTTTTGGCTCTAGCGATTCACTCTCCGCACTCGTCGAATCGAGTAGATCACGAGGTTTCTTTTGATTCACTCACCTACCGAAGGGATTCTTGCAATAATACCACTTGTCACGGGCCAACAGATTCCTTGGGCGCGGAACCGCTCGTGGGGCACCTCGGCGAGTCGTTCAAACCAAGCTAGCCACTGTTTCTTACGTTGTCCCATGGAATACTTAGGCGAATGTCTTTCTCCTATTGGATTATAGCACACCCAATTTAGCTTGGGCATCCTTTATATCGAGCGAAAGCAAACTACTTTAGACACCACAATTGATTTCGGCTTGCCATAGCCTTATCGAAAGAGTGACATCGCTCTCGACCAAAGATATACATGGGAGGCCAACCCCACCTTCAAAGCTTCTAAGAGATGTATTCTATTAAATCTTAGAACTCTTAGAACAAACCGTCCTAACATCTCTCTTAGGGACTCAATTGCTTCTTACTCTCTACATCACTTATTCACTATGTTTAACACCAATAAGCATCTCTTCAAGGTTTACGAGTGTGGGAGGACCCAAGGACACAAGTTGTCCGTTCCCCGCATAGTACGAGGGACACGAAACAAGCGGCCCATGTCACTTGCCTACACCCGATCATCAGTCAAAGAAAAAAAATAAAAAAAAAAAAAAAAAATAAAAGAGAAGAGAAAAATAAAAATTTTGTATTTTTCATAAGAAAAGTAAAAGTAAAATTAAATATATATAAATATAATATAAATTATGAAAAGGAGTGCACGGAAAAAACCAAATATGATTTTTCATAAAGAGTGGGGAAAAATATTTCTCTATTCATTTTTAGATCTTTGGAGAATATTATTCTTTTCCTAAAAGATGACTTCTTGAAAAATATTTTTTAAAAACACTTCATTTTTCGAGAAACAAATAGAGCTTGGTATTAGTTACGATGTATTTGGCCTTAGTTAAATGCATTTATTCCTTATTTTATGAGTCCTAGCAACGTGAATACTCCAATACATCGAACACCATGATAATACACGAAAAATATGAAATATCAATAAAGTAAATCCCATGTTGATATTGTTGAAAAAGGAAGCTCAAAATAACGATTTTAGATAACACATATCATCGGATACTATGAAATAATGTATGATCGCATGAAAATATAGAACAAGAAGAACACAAAGACTTGTTCTAGGTTCTACCTTTTGGAATCTACCCATGAGAACTAATTTCTCAATTTGTTGAACCTAGAATCTACCTTGCATATTTTGGTACCTAGAACTTACCATGTTTCCACCGGTTCGGTTCTACGATTCCTTATTTCACCCCGGAATCATGCTCACCTCTAGTATAGCAACATTTTCCTCAAGTGTGCAAATTTCTTATGTTGGTTTTTATCCAAATTATTTGGTGGTCAATCAAGAAGCCTTTTATCCTTAGTTGGTGGGTTGCTTTTAGACCTTGGTGGTAAACCTTTATCATTAGTTAGTGGTGTTCCTTTATGCCTTGATGGTGCACTTCATCTATTCTGATCATTATCATTCGTTGATGGCATGTCTTTTATGACTTGATGGTGATCATTATCTACAGCCAAAAAAAAAAAAACATGTCACTCAAAACACATTCCCCATCACGTTTCAACTAAAGGAAATAGGAATTTTTTTTTGTCGGGGAAAAAAAAAAGAAAATAGGGTTTACTAATTGAATTTTGGAACATTTTTGTAAAGCAATTTGAGAGAGAAGAGAGAAACGCAGAGGAGCGAAGGCACAGCAAGGCGAAGCACATCGAGGCGGGCAGTGCCATGACCAGATTCTGCATACACTAATCCTTCCAAATTTCTCCAGACGCTAATCCTAACAAATTTGCAGAATGGCTAACTTGGTTTTGAACTATGACCATCCGGGCGTAGTTTGCTCTCCAGCAAGATTACAAGGGACCAAACATACCCAACTTGACCAGAATTGTTCTTGGCAGGCCGTGGTTCACAAAGGCCCACATCAGAGGATATTTTCAGCCTAATTCAGAGACGGATGACATTTTTGTCCATTTAGGTCAATCACAACAGGTCGACTATCGCATTATACCTCACGCGCAGTTTTGCTTGGACATACTAGAACATCGTGCTCCATCTATATTTACGTTTCTCTTCTTCAGGGAAGTTCAAGTGTTCAAATACAGAATTTCCTCTTTGGCCCAAAAGATATAAAACTTGATTCAAAATTACATGAGTTGCGTAACTTTCTCATGATTACCATACTGAGTTACTTGAGTTTCAAATTTTCAACTCCTTCAAGCTTTTCACCCGAATACGAAGAAAATGTATTATCTGACTGATATATGTAGTGTTGTAATCAACCTGTTACCATTGCCCACGTGATTTAAATCACATCCCATTTAGATCGAGAAAATTGCCACAAAAAAAAAAATTTAGACATTTTGCAATTATATCGATTCAGTCCATCCAATCAACATTGGCCGTTCAGCTCCGACGTGAACATTGGCTAACGTTGGCGTGGCACTTTCTAATAATTTTTTAACAAATTTTCAAATTATTTTTTTATTATTTTTTCTTCCCTTTTTTTTTTGTTTTTTTGCTTCTCCTTCTTCCTCCGGCCGGTCCGAATCGACGGCCAGCGAGGTAAAGCCCCAATGTCACTTGGTGAGGTCGAGCTTGCCCGGCGATGGCAAGCGAGGGCTAGCGAGACTTGGCCTTACCTAGTGACGGCAAGGTCGAGCCTCGCCGGATCTAGGCGAGGCCTACCTTGCCCTTGCCTTTGGAGAAAGAAGGACGAAATAAATAAATAAATAAATAAATAATTCAAAAAAATATTAACATTTTATAAAATTTATCCACTTCACAGCTAGTGTTGACGTCAAGATCGGCTATTCAAAGTTGGCCAGGATGGACTGAATTGATACAAATCCAAATGGTTTAGAAATGAATTGGCACAATTGCAATAGGTTTAAGAATTTTTTGATAATGTATGAATCTCATTTTTTGATAAGTTGGTTGCATCGCGCATCACTATCATGTAGCTCATCTGTCACATAGAATACCTTCCTCTTGTATGGCCTAGTTGAGTCTCTTTACATAGGAATAACTTTCTTTGTTATAAGTAAAGAGGGTACGAAGGGGCTACCATTGAATCTACCCAATCTAAAGTATTATCATAAGAGTTTCAAACTTGCTATGCAGTGTTCGATTTGAGGCATTACTATTTTGTCCATTCATAGCGGCAGTAGATGAAACTTTAATCCGTTGATTTCATGTTACGAAAACGTTTGATTTAAGTCATGACTACTCGGTCCACCCTTGATAGTAACAAATGCAACTTTATTTCTGCACTTTCACCTCATCCATGATATCTGGTCGAGCAATTGTTGTTTTCTTTTTTCTTCATTTCGGTCGAAAAGAATATCTTCATCTCATATGAAAGAGAGATACATCACTTCAAAATGAATAAACTTGAAACAGCTGCTTGAAACATGCTCATTCGACGAATCTGTCACAAAGATCCAAGCACAACCAGGTGACCAATTACCGAATCTCTCATTATCGTTAGTAATTATCACACACTGAAAAAATCTCTCTCCAAAGTAGCAACAACAACACAAATAGGTTGAAAAAGTACAAAAAATGCCTTATAAATCCCACATCTATGTCTAGATCGGAATAGAAGAGTACCAAATCTAGTTCTAACTCTAGATCGAGAGAGAATAGCCGTAAAAAGATACTAATTGATCACAAAATCATTTTCAGATAAGCCGATTCTTGAAGACATGAAAAGATGCTTCAAAAACTTGCGGAGTGCTCGTTAATCCGAAACAAGCACTCGAAGCCGAAGCAAGCGACCAAATTCTTACGAAGCACTCGTCCTTCGATTTTCAGAGCTCACTTTTGTAGAGGATGTCAACCGCTTCTTTCACGAAATCAGCCAAGAAATATAAAAAATAAGGGGATAGGGAGATCTAAAGGAAGAGGGAGGAGAGGGAGAGGGAGAGGGAGAGGCAGATGGGGAGAGAAGCCACGGGGCGAAAAAAAAAAGGGTGGGCGGCGGCTATGGAGAAGAAATCCTGGTGTTGTTCTAACATACGAAACATTTTCACCAAATTTTCTCAAAGACGTTTTTCTCGGTCGGCTGAAAAACAATACGCCAACACCCACAAAAAACCTTACGAATTGGGAGCGATGGGCTTAATATAACGACGACCATGGCCCTCTAATCTTTTGACTTCAGCTATTTTCTTGTAGATCAAAGCCAGGGATGACGCTTTGCCTCTCTTTTAGGGGAGATGAAGCAAAGTGGCTGTCATGACAAAACACAGTAGAAGCATTGGGATTAGAAGTGGATGGTATGATAGATGGAAGGAGACTAGGTGAATATAAAGAGTATTTAGGACTCATTATCAAGTAATGCGCAACAACACTTCAACAGAAAAATGTAAAGGAAAGTGTTGACTAAACAAATATTGTCATCTGGTATAATTTATCTAACTCAATATCTAGTATACCCAAATAGCAAATACAAACGTGGATACAACGAAATTTTGTAATTGAATCACGTGTCATGATATCGCAATGCCAGCATCTTACACTAACTAGTCGACTGGCTCGCTTTGCATGAATTACGATAGCAAGCGAATTCATGTAATTGACAAAACTTCTTAAGTTATTCGATTAATCGAAAATTGCATCAGCCTATTTACTCTCTACTAGACCTAATATTGGATCCAGAAACCCGTTAGACCCGCCGGCCCAAAGCACGTTCTCGACCAACTTGGGTAAGAGTGTTCCCTCTTCGGCCTGGTCCCGACCACATAAGCCTAATTAAGCCTGCCTCGATCCGGTCATCTTATGAAGAATACGTTATCTTATCACGTTCCTGTTGCGTTGATGGGAGAAATTGCACGCTATTGCACCATGGAAATTGTACGCGGCACTATTTCTGATGCTATTTTAGCGTCATCTGTCTTGTCTTTTCTTCGGTCAAATGAGCGGAACACATCGGTGGTATGTCGGAAAATGGGAAAAACGGTTAAAGTGACGTCAATCGAAAGCAAATCAAACTTCAATGCATGCGGCCATGCAGGGTAGAACAAAAAAACAAGAGAAGGGAATATTTCCATCCGAGTCCTTTACTCTTCTCCAACTCCGTATTATTTAAGACATCATTAACTACTAATTAACCCATAAAAAAGGAAAGATAGCCCAAATGACACGCAAATAAAGAAATTTATAAAAGAACCACTAAAATAAAGCAAAAATACTAAGGTCACGTTTAGTCGAGTCCATTCCATGATGGTCGTGTTTCGATGCCATTGGGCAACAGTCGCATTGCCCAATCGAGCCTTTTTCACGAAGGTGACTTTTCTTTCCATGCCGGCCGCATAGGTTGCATCGCCCTAATTTTATAAACCAGCCATATATGTCGCTTGATGCACGCCAATCATATGGGCCATGTCGCTTAGTTACTATTATGCATGCCAATTGTAACGATTGCTTTCTTTTTCCCGTATGATTCTCGAGCTTTCGCATGACGTTTCGAGAAGCCAACACCACCGCTAGATTTGATGCCCCTCAAACCAGCTAGTTTTGCAAGTTTTGCACACTTTTGACATTGATTTCAAACTCAAATTGACTTAATCACTTGGACTTTAAGAGGCGATGTTAGCGATATTGGTATATTTACTTGATTCCGCATAACTATTAGGATTATGCATATATATCTTTTGACAATGCATATAATTGATTGGTTGTATTCAGTAATATTGTTTATCTTATTACCTTAAACTCTATGTATTGTTTTCTATTTATATCGAAATATATTGAAATTCCTTAATTCATATTTTCCGTATTATTCTCAACTTGATATTAGAGCTTCCTTTCGTAACGTAAGGCAATCCTAATGCACATGCTGCACCTCATACCCAGTGCACTTCACTCTTCGTGCACCCAATGCAGCCTGTAGCAAAGTAAATCCATTATGTTGCTCAACAGTGTTCACACGAGATCCTCATTTGTGTTTGACCAAGCACCACAATGTCATATTAAGACATCGAAATGTCGACGACGCGTCGTCACCAAGTCGAGCTTTTATTTTTTTCACAGCGATATTTTTGGATGCCGCAAAGACGCTTCTTCTTATAGTAACTTCCATTCATTAAGTCCTCGCATATTCCACTTAGTGTAGCCACGCCAGCCATGTCGACCACGTTTGTGTTCCGACATCAAAGTCGGCTATTTGTTCAACTCCAACAGCAAAGTGGACCACAAATGATGTATATGTTGGCCTCCGATTCTCAACTTTTCACCCCCACCAAAATCGCCGCCATCAAACAAGCAACATACTAAAATCTCATCGTTAATGGAAGCTTTGAGCCATCACACATGCGAGCATGCATCGCCTCGGCTTGAATCTGTTAACTACTGATTTCATGAAAAAATAAGTTTTCGTGTAACTATATTTCAAACTTAAGCCGATGTTATAGATAATTAGAAATTTTAAGATAATTTTCTAGGCTAGAGAATTTGATAATTTTATTGATTCTATATATCTCTCAAGATTGCGTATATAACTTGATTGTGCATATCTTGATTGATATATGTTAGCTTATATAATAATCTGGGAAGATTACCAAAAAAAGTCCTAAATTTATTGTGTTTTGTTAATTTAGTCATAAACTTTTTTATGCTCAATTGGGTCATAAACCTTTTGCATTTGTACCAGCTCTTCCAACCAACTTTGGTGGTAGGCATTGATGTGGAAATTTTTAATAATATTTTTAAATTTTTAATTTATTTTCTAATGTATATCTTTTCTTTTTTTCTTTTTCCTTCCTCCTCTAGTCGGTCGCCAAGGATCGCCATCACCCGGTGACACCGAGGCTCGCCCTCACCCTCAACATCGCCGACCCTCACCATTCACCGGTCGCCGAGGTCCAACAACCGGCTAGAGGAAGAAGGAAGGAAGGAAAAAAAATAAATAAATAAATAAATAAAAAATAAATAATCCAAATATTGCAAAAATTATTAAGATATTATTAAAAATTGCACGCGCCAAACACCGGTCACACACCGCATTAGTAATTTCGGGTCAAAGTTAGTCGAAATGACTGAATTGTTATAAATACAAAAGATTTAGGACTCAATTGGCACAAAAAAAAAATTTATGATTGAATTGGCATAATTACAATAGATTTAGGACTTTTATGGTAATTTTCCCATAGTAATCTCATATATTCTATGTATAGACCTAATATACTCTTCATTATGAATGATCGAAATTTATAGAAATTCCACATTCTTCTCTTCCGCATCATCATTCTCAACTCATAAAACTGATCTTTATTTTTTTTGGGACTTCGGTCGACCAACACAACATGTTGGATACCCGAAATAGTTATGGAAGCCTGGAAGGTACCCTCATGAGTATGAATGTCCGAAGCCGGGAAATTGGAATATTCTACTACCTTAGTGAATTCACAGTGTTCCATAAAGTCCGTCATCGATTCAATGTCACCCATTCAATGTACATGTCGTGTTTTAATCATAGAAATTTCAATAAAATTTAATGACATAATTGGAATACATCTATGTATAAGAAATTTCACGTAAACTAAGTAATGTTGTCGTATGATCTAACCTAACAATAAATTTCATTCTTAAATAAGATCTCCAATTTGAGATAACCCAAATACGACACAAAAAATTTTACGATGTTATTTCGTGCCAAAAATTGGGTAATATGATTGAAAAATTAATAGAAGGATGTTGCATCACAGAAATTTTACGAGGTTTTAACTGTCGCCCCTTCCCCTCTGGTTTTAGAGGGCCGGTGCTAACCCGGCATTATTTCGTTGGTACATTAGCGTCGTTTGTCTTTTCTTTTTCTTTTCTTTTCTTTCGTTAAATGAGTGAAACACGTGGGTGATTTGTCGAAAAATGAGAAACGATTAAAGTGACCTCAATCGAAAGTAAATAAAACTTAAATGCATGCGGTGGCGATGACGGGTATAACGCGAAAAGGAAAATAAGAAAACGAGGTTCACAAAGGTTGTGAATCTCTCAAACATAAACCAGACGAAACGATGGAACTCAGCCCTTGAAGAAAGGAATATTTCCATCCGAATCCTTTACTCTTCTCCAACTCCATCTCATTTAAAAGAATCATTAACTACTAATTAACCTCTAAAAAAAGGGAAGAAAGCCCAAAGGACAAGCAAATAAAAAATTTATAAAAGAACTCCTAAAATAAAGCAAAATATTAAGGCCGCTTTTAATTCAGCTAAATTAGGATGTTTCGTGAATTTTTCTGAAATCACTTTCTAGAAAAATTGGCTTTGGCAAAATATTAAGAGAGGTTGCCTTGGGCCTTCAGCATTTTTGGAAGGCAAGAACTAAGATTTAATGAACTTTTTTTTTCCCACCTTGCCCTTACTACTTTTCTCATATTTCAATTTTACCCTTGAGGGCTAGACCTGAGGACAAAGAAGCCGGCCAAGGAGAAGGTCAAGGACGATGGCCGAGGGTTGGACGAAGCCAGCAAAGATCTCGCTACTAGATCCGAGAAAAGTTTGAAATTATTCATTGAGAATTTGTGGGAAGTTAGGATGCTGGCCAAGGGTAGGGCGACACTAGCCGAGAGTTAGGTGATAATGGCCGAGGGTCGGCGATGTTGGCCGAGGGTCCGGCAAAGCTAGTCGAGCCCTCACGCAGCTAGTTCCGAGTTCAAGATGTAGAGCTAGGGGAAGAGAAGGCAACAGTGTGCTAGGCGGATGGGGGAGGCGGGGCTATCCTCACTAGGGTCGTCGAGTCACTTGGTGTTGATGCCTAAATTTTGATTATTTAATAATTTGCATAAAAATTAGAGATTAACTTTAGTCCCTACAAAAAATAATTAAGTCATCTTGCATGTAGTTCGCATTTAGTTCATTTATTCTTATTTGTTTTAGCATGCGTTTACATTTTGCATTTTAATTTAGACCGACGACGGATGGACTCAAGCGTTTGAGCTTAATTAAATTAATGGGACTAAGTATGATGAAAAGGAGTTCAACCCAAAACCTCGAATTCTATAGATAAGGGTTTATCAGTTAACGAAATTAGAGAAAAAGATTTGGTTTGATATGGCAATATATTTCAGTTGGTTGGTTAGAGATCTTGGCGCGTTCACATCTGCAGGTGAAAATGAAGGGAGCAATCTGATTTCTTTGAACCGAAACCAAGCCTACCGCCCATAAAAGAAACCCATTCAGAGGAGACCACAGTTAACAAAGGAAACTAGATAGGTCGATCAAAATGATTTATTTGATATTATGGATGACTTTACAATTAATTCCAATTGAATCGACTAATCGAGTATATTTTTCACATTCATAGGAGTTCATTTATGTTTCTGCTTTACGAATATGATATTTTCAAAGGAGGTGCACGGGCAAAGACAGAGCAGGTAAGGAGAGAGCGTTTCGTCAGTAGAGGGACACATTGAAAATCTGGGCCATTATTCCAAGAGAGAGAAAAAGGGAGAGCTGATTCCTTGAGAGCATTCTCACGGCAGAACTTGGAAGGCCATTTTTCATTGACCATTCGGCGAGGGAGAGAAATTGTGAGCGAGACATTGCAGTGACCCTGATGATTGAAGATGCGAGGATCTGGCCTTGCTCGTGGGTGCAGGTTGACAACTCATTCAAGCATCCGTTCAGATAAATTCAACAAAAGTGAAGTTCTTCATAGCCACGATCTTGATGGAATTCATACGGCTGTTTCTTTGGCGTTGGTCCAAGCTATTCCCAGCGATCCGTTGTCTTGTTATCTCTCGTGCATTGGAAGCCGTCTAAATCTCAAAACAATCTCCTATCCGAGACTAACGTGCATTTACAGCGAGCGACCAACAGATCCAACGAATCCAATGAGCCTTTTCTTTGCAGTTTTCCCGACGTTCATTGTCCGCCGGTTTAACCTCTTGTCGCTGTGAATACCCAACAGCAGCCGCGCTTCCCACTGCACCATAGCTGCGCCGATTGCCAAGTCCCTATCAAGTCGACAACAATTCCTCGACAAGCAAGTATTCTGTCTTGCAGTCTTCTCCTGAGGTATCCCGAGACACCACGTCATCAATATTCCCAAGCACCTGACTACCGTTCAGCATCTCATAGCGATGGAATCGGGTTGTTTCTCCTCATATTAAACTATTATGCTTCATATTTCTGGTTTTGCTATGTTTCGATGTTGTAGTCACAATTAATTCAATGCTTAATTGCATAGGAGAAATTAGCCTTTGGAGCCCTTCCATGCTCGAACTCATGAACACATTTAAGCATTTTTGCTTGCATGATGAACAATGAAAGAGGAAGGGAAGCGTTGCTATTCATCTTAGTGTGTCCAGGTGTTTGTTGAAGGGAAGAATAGGCCAAACGGAAAAAGACAAAAGGTGGGGGAGTTCTTCTTTGGTGGAAAATTCGTGAGGCTTCGTATAGTCCACTGCTCAATCCCCCATCGTCCTCCGTGGGTCCCAAGACTGACCAGCTCAATCCGTTTGTTCAAACAGCAAATAATTCAAGTCAAATTAGGTAAAACAATATCTAAATTCGATTTTATTTCCGATTCTGAGCTAACAGAATATTCTCATTGCATATTTTTTTTAGTCGTTAGAAAAATCGATTCAAATTGGATATTATCTCCTACCGACAACGTGCAAATTTGGACAAATCTCGATCTTGAGATTTGTCTCGATGGTGCGAGAATCGAGATATCTAATCTATACACTAGATCCGATTCCTCGATTCGATTTGTTACCAAATTTGAATTAGAAAATATTTTCAAAACCTTGCATATCTTTGATTGCACATTTGATTGATTGCCTCCTAATTTGAAAATTCAAAAGATTTAGATATATAAGATTTCTTAAAATCTTATCTTGTATGATACGTATTCATTTAGAAAGATATGATTTATTAGAAATCATATCTATTTTTTTGAAAATCATACTATTGATTAGGTGCATTTTAAATATCCTCATGCACATTCGGATTGTATTTTCATTTAGATACGATATCATATATGAAAACATTTAGATTTAGTATGAAAAATTTCCTAGATAATTTTAGGGTTTAATTCAAATTATTTCCTAGACATTCAGGACAATCCCATTTAGGATAGTTTTAACTTCATGAATAGTTATATCTGAAAATTCATTCAAAACACCAAAATATCTCATTCATATGCATTGCATATAGTTTAGAATATTCCATGTCATACATGTTGATTATGCATTTTATTTTATATACACGTCATATAGGTTAAGAAATGTAATTGCAATGTCATATTTTTTTCATGTCATTTGTCACGTCATTATGCCATATCATTCGCATGTATGCCATGTCATTTGTCTTATAATGAACTTTGCCTTGTCACATTTGCATGTCATTTACAATCACGTCTAGGCTCATTCGCATAATTTGTATGTCTAGATTCATTAATCTAGTTTACATGTTCAAGTCATTTAGCCTAACGTTGCATGTCACTTAGGTTAAATTCACAACATTTTTCCATGCCATTTATACTATGTTAATTAAGTCAATTTTCATGTCATCTAATTAGAATTGCATTGTCATTCTAATTAGCCTCATTTTTGCACGTCATTAGAATTAGGTCATTTAAATAAATGCATCGCATCCCATTCCATGTCATTTTAGTCTAAGATTGCATATGCATTTTATTTCATTTGCATGCTTCATTTAAACAAGCAAAAACCATATAAAAAAATTACATTAGACTAAATCTTACGCTTGGGAGATAAGTGCTAGAATTTAGGCAGTAGCGTTTAGGTACATTTTCTCTTCCCTATCCTTGCAATTTATTTAATGCTTTGATTATTGAGTGTTAAATAATGTTTGTGCACTTGAATGATCACTTCACATATGAGGACTTTAGATTAAAATTAATGCAAGCCACTTGATTAAATGTTTTTCATTGAAATGAAAGGTACCGAAAGGGCGTTAATAGAAATATTAGCGTAACCAAGTCTTCGAACTCAATGAATCTCTAGTTCGTAAGAATAAAGTATTTCTTCCGATACTTTATTTAGGTGCCTAATCAGCCTACCATAAAATGATTAGTGATGACTCCAAGTATAAAATCTTTGCATGAAATTGAACCTTAAGTTGCGATTTGATAGAGCTTGGGAGAGCTCGTACTAGGTTAATCGATCTAATTAACTTGGTAATCCATTAGCCTAGAAACTTGATTTTTTGGTCGGGACACTTGGGCCACCCGAGGTTGCGTGACCCTTGACGTCGTCTCGCCTAAATTGTGTGACTTTGAACACCTTGCTTGGTTTTGCGGTGAGAAGAGGGAAGATGGAGATGAAGAATGGAGAAGACAATGAACAGAGGAGACGATGGAGACCGGAAAATTGTCAAAAAAAATCTTAAACTTATTGCACTTTTGCTAATTCAATCCAAAAATCTTTAAACCTGTCAATTGAGTTCTAAACTATTTTATATTTTTCCAATTAAGCCATATTGGCCGGAAATCACTAAAGTGGATACAAGGCGTTCTACATGGTACAACCGTCATTGACATAGATAATTTATAATAATACGTCAAAACATATTTCGAATTTTTTATTAATTTTTTTTCTTTTTTTTCCCTCTGTTTTTTCTTTAGCGGATGGCAAGAAAATAGAAGAAAAAAAAAAATTATTAAAAATTTGAAAAAAGAATAATAAAATATAAATAAAAATTATCCATGCTAAAATCATTGAAAATGTTTAGGACTCAATTGACAAACTTAAAAGGTTTATAACTGAATTGACAAAAATATTATAAAATTATGACTTTTTTTTACTATGTTCCTCAATAGAGACACAAACCTCTCACCTAGGCTCGCAGCTTTCCCTAATCGGCGATGACGACAAGGGAGCTTTCAACGGAGACAAAGAGAGCAACTTTTTTTTTTCCTTTCAATTTCAGGGCTACTTTGCAAAAATACACCTTAGCCAAACGATATTTGGCTTAAGCATATACGCTTTAACACAAATATTATTGGAAAATTGGCTTTTAAACTTCATCTCAAATGTTTGCGTCCGACTGTCGTATCGTCTCCAACTCCACCGTCGGCCTCCTCTCCCTCTTCGTCCTCTATCATCTCTTTCCGTCTCTCGTCTCCCTCATCTATCAACTCTTTCTACTCTCCTCCGAGTGCCGATCTCGTGCATCGCGCTTGGCGCAACCTTGTACACAATTCAGGGAAGCAAAAGCTATCCGTTACGAAATTACAATATCAATTAGACGATACATGAAGGCTTATGACGAGCAATTCCCACTTCGTAGATAAGAGTAACATATTGCACATCAATTTTTTTCTTCTAACAACTATATACGAAGGTTTAAAACGATTTAATCTAATCAAAAACCAAATGTCATAGAATTGATCTTTTGATATTTTTTTGGGACTTCGTTTGTCCAACGCACAACATGTAGGATACCCGAAATAGCTATGAAGGGTACATTCATTACTATGAATGTCCGAAGCCGGGAAAAATAGAATATTCCAACTACCTTCGTGGATGTACAGTGTTCCATACGTCAGTCATGGAGTCAATGTCACCCGTTCAATATAGATGTCGTGTTTTAACCACATAAATTCCAATAAGATTATATGACATCATGACTCACCTAAAATACTTTTATCATTGATTTACGCTCCGTTTATTTAGTGAAAAATAAATTATTTAAAAAATATTCTTAAATAATTACTTATATCGCCTTAAATAATTAGTCATATTCTTATTATCAAAAGCAAATTTATATCTAAATAATTTCGTGAACGATAAAAATATTTTTCGTTCATTCATATTCATAAATAATATGAGTAATTTTCAAAAAAAAATTGTGAAAGCATTCATTTCTTGCAAAACAAACAAAGCTCTAATAAGATAAATACCAACCGAGGTATATTTAAACCCGTTAACACATGCACATTAACGGATTTAAATACATTTTTGTACAAGATTTTTTTTATCTGAATATAATAATTTTCGTAGGATGTAACCTGATAATAAATTTCATGCTTAAATAAGACCTCAATATGAAATAACGCCGTTGTGAGACAAAAAAATTTACGAAAATTTTAGGCCGTTATTTTGTATCTCAAAAATTAATAAAAGAAGAAAATGGCAATTGCATTGATGGGGAAATGGTACGTCATTGTGCTATAGAAACCCTCGACCCTTTCTCGCCCCCTTCCCCTCTCGTTTCGAAGGGCCGATGTTAACATGCCACTATTTGGATGCTGCATTTAAAAATGATCATGATTTCTGGGTAAAATTTAAAATTTAGAGCGAAATTAGTTTCAAATTTCAATATATCCAGAGTAAAATCTAAGTTCAAAAAAATCGGATAACTTGTTCCAACGAGGCAATTTCAAGTTCCAAGTAGATGAACCTGGAACTTGCAAATCGGTTTTCATTTTTTTTTTTTGGTATATATTTTTGTGCGATCTTAATGAATTTCATAGCGTTCGATGATGAGTATGTAATCAAAACCATTAATTTGAACTTTCATTTCCATCGATTTTTATGACTAAGACTTTTATTATTTTGTAAATTCATATTTATTTGCGTGTCTAAATAAAAATTATGGTTAGTGAGTCAGAAAGCGGAAATGGTGATCATTAAAGGTAATGATTCACTGAAATCATTTAATTAAGAATACAAATGGAACATAGGTAAATCTTGGAACCTATAATAAGATAGGTTCTAGAATATGCAAAGCATGTTCTAAGTTCCAAAAAAAATGAGGACCTTATTCCGATAGATACATTTCAAATTTCGGGTAAAATTTATACGGAACTTGAAATAGCTCATCCTCTGATACATTAAAGTCACTTGTCTTGTCTCTTCTTTCGTCAAAAGAGCGGAACGTGTTGATGGTTTGTTGGAAAATGAAAAAAAAAAAAAAAAGCTGTAAGATATGACCCCGTAAATTGATAAAAAAGAAAATATCATTTGCATTGATGGGGAAATGGTACGTTATTGTACCATAGAAACCCTCAATCCTTTCTCTCCCCCTTCCCCTCCTGTTTTAGAGGGTCGGTGCTAACGTTGCATTATTTCGATCTGCAATAGAGCCACTTGTCTTCTTTTTTTTTTTTCCATCAAATGATTTGAAAACGTCGGTCACCGCCGGAAAATGAGAAAAAAAAATGATTTTAAGCGACCACAATCGAAAGTAAATCCAACTTCGATGCAGGCAACGACGAAAGGCGAAACAACCGAAAAAAGAGAGGAAAAGGAGAGGTTCACAAAGGCTAATCTCCAAAACACAAACAAAAGTAAGCGATGCTAGTCAGCCCCTCAAGAAAGGAATATTTCCACCCAAATCCTTTACTCTCCTCCAACTCCATCTCATTAAAAGTATCATTAACCACAAATTAGCCCGTAAAAAAGAAAAGGAAGAAAGGCCAAAGGACAAGCAATTAGATAATTATGAAAGAACCCCTAAAAGAAAACAAAATACTAATTCCCTCTCCTCGCCCCTCCCTCCCCTTCCTCGCCCGTCCTTGCCTAGGCCCGCCGCGATGCTACTCAATCCTTGAAGTAAGGAATATTTCCGAGGCCCTTTGCTCTTCTCCAATTTTATCTCATTGACAACATCATTAATCACTAATTAACTCATAAGGTGTTGCTAATATCACAATGGAATGTTAGGCATAAAATCGGATGTGAGTCTCGTCATGATTGCTTGATATTTTTTGTCTATTCATAATACTTATAATTAAGATTGAACCATTATGTTTTATATTATTAGCTTTCAAAATTCATTAACTCATATTAGATATATAAGAAAAAAAAAGTCAAAGGGCAAGCAAATAGCAAATTACGAAAGAACCCCTAAAGAAATGCAAAATACTAACTCTTCCCCCACGCTCCCCCCCGGCGCGTGCCACTCACGCACCCGCCCTTTTGCGCTTTTCCTTCCCCAGATTCCACTCCAACACCGCCCCACAAGCAAGAAAAGCCCCCATTTCTGCATTACTCCAAAATTAGAATTAATTATAAACGACAAAATGAATAATTCAAAGAGAAAATTAATTTGAAGGAAAAAAAAATCGAAAAGAAAATATTTGCCATCTCTCTCTTAACATGCACCACCATCTCCCCTCCTCCCCCCTCCTTCGTCTTCTTCACAAGCGCCACTACCATGCCTACACTCAACCCCTCAAAACCCAACAACAACAACCACCACCACCACCACAAGCCGCCGAGCCCCAGCCCCGGCGGCCTCTCCGGCCACCACCACCACCACCAAGCCTCCTCCCTCTGCACCCACTCCCCCTCCGCCACCCTCGACCTCCTCATCCTCGTCCTCGTCCTCTTCTCCGGCGCCTTCCTCGTCTCCTCCTACTTCTCCTACATCTTCAACTCCCTCTCCCTCCTCCTCTCCCACCCCGCCACCACCGCCACCATCCACCTCCGCCTCGATCTCCCCGTCGTCCCCTACGCCCTCGGCTTCGCCGCCTTCTTCGTCGCCGCCGCCGCCCTCGTCGAGTGCTTCTGCGGCGCCCGCTCCCGCCGCTGCGACCGCCCCGGCTGCAAGGGCCTGAAGAAGGCCATGGAGTTCGATTTGCAGCTCCAGACCGAGGACTGCGTGAGATCGGGCTCCTCCAAGGAGATCGACCGCCTCCCTTGGAAGGGCGTTACCGAGTCAAACCCTGATTACGAGTGCCTCCGCGCCGAGCTCCGGAAGATGGCCCCTCCCAACGGCCGCGCCGTCCTGCTCTTCCGGGCACGCTGCGGCTGCCCCGTCGCCAAGCTCGAGGGCTGGGGGCCCAAGAAGGGCCGGCGACACAAGAAGTGAGTGTCCTTCTGGGCATGATTGTCTTAATTTTCTGCGAATTAGAATGCTTGATTAATGATCGGTGGGAGTGGAAACGGATATTTGGGTATTGATTGGTTGTTTGATTTGTTTGGGTGCAATTTAGGGTTCTTCACAGAGATTCAATTGTGCAGACTGGGTTTCTAGGTCAAATGCCACGCTTGGCGTCTCCATGACCTTTGAACTAGTGGCTCATCTATTGATCGTCCTCTTTTAATGCGTGCTTCCTCAAGCTTTGTTTTTTTATTTGTTTGATCAATGTCTGCGCAGCTGCTTATGATTTTGATTGCTTTTTTCTCTGTAATATGAGTGGAGTTGAAAGAGAGATGATAATCCCTTTTTGGTTGGGTTTATGCTCATTCATTTGGCATTCGTGCCAGTTATCAGTAAAATTTTTATGTGCATGATTCCAGTGAAAGTTTGCTGTTGAGTGATTGCACCGTTAATAGGTAGATACTAGGTAGTAGATAAGATTCTTCGGGCCTGCTCTGTTCTGCGGAGGCAACTGCTGATTTCTTGCAAGAATATTGCGAACTCGTACGTTAGGATTGCCCAGTAACTCATCTGCAATTTTAGGGTACATATATTAATGTTTAGCGCCCATGCCCCTGGTTGCTTGGCTATTGGTACCTTTGATTATTATATTTGAGGCCATTTATTTTTTCAATTGAATTCTCTGTGATGAGGGTAGAAGAATGAGACTTATTCTGGGACATATAGTAGCTAAGTATTCAGGAATCTTCTATGGGGGAACAATGTTATGCCAAATCGGAAGGTTGTGTAATTTTAACACGAGGAGTGCTCTTGCTTATGAGTTATGATGTATCCATATCAGGGTCTAGTGATACCATGACGCGATCTAATCAGTAGTTAATTTGGTTGAATAAACCATCTCTTACATGACACGACGAGAACTCATTATTCACGTGCGACTGTGTTCTGACTTTCTCTTCCATTTTTTATTTGTTTTGTTTGGTGGTGGTGGTTATTTTTTGTTTGGGATTGATTTATACTTCTCTTTAGCTATTCATATCTCTTGCATGTCTCTTCAGTGACGAGATTAAAAAGCATATATCCCTTGCATAGTTTAGAATCTCAATTTCTTGAACCACTTTCTTTCATTCTAGAAGGGGCAAACAAGCTTAAATATTTAACTTCCCTATAAGCTACCGACAAAGGAAAAAATCATAATGACCCAAAGGCGTGTGTTTATTTTAAGACAAAAAGAAGTTCGTCTCCTTTGATTGTATATTGAGTGTTTCTTTGTTAAATCAGTTGAAAGGAGACTCCCGAGGCATATAGAATGCACTCTCCTCTTTTGTCCCCCGGACAGCTTGAGATACCCACATGGCTTGATGCTATAGCTTTTTTGGGTATAAGCTGTAGGCTAATTTCAAGATGTAGCAGATGCTGTATGGTGGGGTCTTTAGGTGTTTTATTATGATTGAGGAGTCTTGACTGATAAATGGAATATGTATTTAGAGGTTTCTGCAATCTTGAGAAGGTGTCTGCTGGATGAATAATACCTGGATCCTGGATTTCTGGGAGAAATAGGTTGAGCTTGGGAACATTGGACGTCTTATGTCTAAATTATACAGGGTTACGCCTCATTAAACAGGTTTCTTGAAACCAAATACTCTCTTTTAGTTATTTTTAGGACGATAACATACTAATAAGCTTGATTCATCACTGAAAGATC